>JAMXBC010000001.1:1200000-2400000 GCA_024138005.1 Lumnitzera racemosa
GCAAGTGGTTGCTAGATCTTATAATGTTTGCACATCATTTTCTCTTCTTTTTTTTTTTGTATTTTTATTCTTTTCCTTCACAATTATTAATAATATAAAATTCATTTGTTACAAAAATATAGTTAAGTAACTAAATTCTCTTGAGTTATTATTTATTTTTTATGTGTATGAGATATATATGTAATTTTGATAATTAGATAAATATGATAACTTCGACCCCTCCAATCATATGTTTTTGTGTACATCCTTGTATTAGAAGTTAAATTGTTGAAATTAAAAATTTTATTCTTTAAGTTTTTTGAACTCTTATAAGTATTTTACTCAATTTCAAGAAGGCTTTAAGTCAATAGGTCGGACTTTATTAATCAAACTTAAACTTTGCAAGTGACGGTTGCATCTTAGACTTATTTATTTTCAATCATAGAAAGTATTTAAACTTTGCCAAAATACATAATTTATTACATGTACTTTAAAAAGATCAGTTTGCCTTAATTGAAGCTTTTGTAATTATTTTTGCTATTTGAACTAATTCTATTAATTCCATTTGTTGACGTGGATATAAGGACGAACCATAATTTGACCTATGGTAGTTAGTAAGCATTTGAAGTGGATCACGATCTATTTAGCCGGTTGTTCCAACCATCCAAGGGTTAGGGGTGGCTATTGGCCACTTAGTAGGAGTTTCGCAACTCCCTTTAAGTGGCTTTTGATCACCCCCAACCTTTGCATGGTTGGAATGTCTAATTCTCGATTCATCCTTATGTCTACGTCTTTGAACAAATATAATTGAATTAATTTTGATAACAAAAATGATCATAGAAACTTCAGTTACATAATTAATTCATCTTTTTAAGGTATTGGTTGTCATAGAAACTTCAGTTACATAATTAATTCATCTTTTTAAGGTATTGGTTGTAAAATGCACATTTTGATAAAGTTTAGATGTGATTTATGATATTAACTCTCATTTTTGTTATAGTTTAGTTCAACATAATTCACTTTAGATTAGTTTACTTAGTATTTTTCTTTTCTATTTATTTTTCAAATAAAACTTAATTCTTTGGTTTTGTTTCGAGTAAATTTAGTATTCTCTAAGACTTTCAAGCAAACAATACCTGAACTCAGCACTTCGCCAGTTACTGAAGTGATCATCACAAGTGACATTCCTACTAAATCTATAGAGTAATTTAGGTTCTTTAAGCAATAGTGCAACAGTCATGGGCCTTTTCCCTATGCCCTTTTCTAGTGCTTTTCTTTATGTAAGTAAGTCCTTATCGGGTAAATCATGTGATCAAAGATCACCTAATATATTCGATCTTGGTTAGTGGGGTAATTGATAGGTAATGATAGATATTTAGCTAATCGAATGAATAAATTTATGCCGTCTTTTGGAGAGGTTTCATGTAAGGGGTTCTCCCTTCATTTTTTCAAGTATTACACAAAAAAAAAATCTCTATTTTCCTTAATTTTAATTTATGTTAAGTCTAATCCACTTATTATAAATTACCTAACAAAAAATTTTCCTTAAAAACCACTTTTGAAATATTTGGAATCACTAATAGGGGGTTAAAAAAAAAGTTTGATTGATTCTAACTTTGACACTAGTTTAATCAGAAGGTAAAATTCTAGGTACATGGATTCTTAATATTTTGAGCTAAAAAGATACCAAGTAAAATTTTTAAATAAGATGGATTTATTTATTTTATCTAAAAATTTAATGAACAGGATAAAACTTAATTCTTAAAGTAAAAGAAAAAGGAAACAAAAACGATTTTTTTTTTATTTAGTGAAAATGTTTTTGCATATATTTTTAGGGCCACTTTGCTTTTGGATGCGTATGTACTCATTAGAGGGATTAAGTCTTCATAGTTCCCTTTTTCTTTTTAAGACTCTTTAGTATTTTGTGATTTTCTTTTTACCTTTTAAATATACGGTTTTTATAACTTTCCAGTTTTTCATTTTTTTGTTATTTTTCTTTGTTAAAAGAAAACTTTTATTGAAAATACTTGTTCTTTCAAAAGAAAAACCTCATTTTTAGCCATACAAAGGAAAAAAAAAAATTATCTAATTAGAACCCCAATCTAAAAAATCAAAGAGAATACTTGGTATCAAAACTCAACTTTAATCCAATTCAAAATCTTATGGTCCCCTAAAACCCCAATTCCAATTTATAATTTTTTTTTTTTTTTTTGAGAAAACTAGTTTTTCATGAAACCTTACCTAATGACTTGCAAGACTGTTCATCAAACCAAAGCGAACTAAATTAAGAATTGAACCAAACTATACTAAACTGTAAAATACTGTTCTTTTATATTTTGGTTCGATTAGAAGAAGATTCAAAATATTCATAGTTTGGTTCGGAGGGTTAGGTCGAACTGAAGTGCTTACGAATAGAAACATTTATTATTAAAAAATAAAAGGGCGCAATATTTTTTAATTTCAAATCTTGTTAATATTTCAGTTTAATCCTATTTACTTTTTTTTCTTTTACTATTAACTTATTTCTTTCTAAGCCTTTATAATTCACTCATTTTCCCTCACCATTACCTCTCATATCTAGCTAACTCATATACTTTCATTTCATTTGAAATGCAATATTATCATTAAATAATATTATGTGGCCTTTATTTTTGCATAATATACCTTAATTTAGACATAAATACTGGTTAAGGACTTTGATAATTACTAATAATATTAAAAAGAAAATAGTTCTTTTAAAAGGCAATTCAAACTGAACCGAATCATATTTAAAATAGTTTAGTCCATGGTTTGGTTCAAAACTCTAAATTGTTAAAAGCGGTTTAGTTCACCAAGTATTTAAACCGAACCATTTTAAATACCATTTAGTTCCATCTTTAAAGGGAACCAAACTAAACCAAATCATAAACACCTCCAATTACTCCTAAAAAAGGATCTTTTTTCAATTAATTCCAATTTAAATTGAAAGGAAAAAAAAAAGAAGATTTCCAAAAATCCTTGATTTTTGTTTTATTACTTTGATGATGTCAATTCTAGAGTAAAACCCTAAATAAGAAATTAAATTTGATTTAAAAAAATTTAAAGGAAGTTGAAATTGAAAACTAAAAAGAATATTCAATTTCATTTTCCAGAATGTAAAAAGTTTGAAATAGATTCAATTTCATTTTCCAAAATGTAAAAAGTTTGAAATTAAAAACTAAAAAGAATATTTAATTTTGTTTTCTAAAATGTAAAAAGTTTATTATTATTTTTATTAAGGAAACATGGTAAATACAAACAAAATTCCAAGAACTACATTAATGAATTATTTCTTTTCTTCCATATTTTTTGAGAATATTATTTTAATAATTATTAATTGATTAAATATTAAAATAAAAATAAAAACTCAAAATGATGAAGGGAGTTTAGGAAGAGCATCCAAGTGGTTATTAATGTCATGGATAGTCGAAGGTGTGCTAATGCGCTTTACTATTGATGGGAAGGAGTTATGGCTTTAAATTGGTGGTAGAGCATCGAAGAATGGTGGTTTAAACAAGCTCCAACTATTTCGAGTCCATGGTTGGATCAAAAGTGTAAAGTTAATCAAATTTTGAGAGAATTATCTACTAGAGACTACTGATGTTTGAGGGTAAGATAAGATAAGGGGATTGAAGTTTCAAGCAATTCAAATAGGAGATTAAAGTTTTAACAAGTTGAAATATGAGATTAATGTTTTATAAATTGATTCAAACAACGAATTTAGTTAACTAAGCATTACAACACTGTTAACTTATGTTGTCATAGTACGTTATTTGCTACATAGAGTCGATAGGCCATTTTGTTAAAAATAAAACTTAAAGTACAAAACATGTAAATAAATTTATAAAAAAATAAAGAAAAATTGACAAATCTTTAAAGAACAAAAAAATAAAATTTGAAAATGTAAGGAAATCTACAAAATAGAAAAAGTATTAAAAATATAAAAATAAAAAAATCGAATGTTACGTAAATAAATTATAAAACCAGAAAATAAAAGAAAAAAGACTTTATACCACCTATTGAGCTTAGTTTTTCACTCTTGATTTTTGTAAATTGAATTTCTTTAAACCAATCAGTATTAAACCTTATTCATTTAATAAAACCTTTAACTAAAATTTAAAGAAAATCGATTTCCTTTATATTTTGAAAATACTGTGGAGTCACCATCCGACTAGAGTTAGGCAAAAAATTAATTTATAACTAATTTCGTAGATCGATCATAATTTAGCTACTTATCTTAACGAGAAAACTAATTTTACATAACGGTTTTCTAAAAAGAGATATTTGGATTTAGGGACTATCCTATTAAACCTTAAAAGGATATCACTTTTTAACTTTTTAATTTTAAATTTGCTTTTCAATAATATATTTTTTTCTATTTGTAAATGACTAATTATATCACATGTGACTAAATTAATTAATTTACACAAATATTTACAAAGATAAAAAGATAAATAAAATTTTTCATATTTTAAGTCGTCTCGTACTTATGAACGAGTGCTTACGTACTCACTATTCAAGATTAAATTTCTGTAGTTTATTTCATGAAAACTTTAATGGGTTGAATTGATTTTAGTTTTTTTTTTTTTTTTTTTTTGGGTAAAGGTTGGGATTACGTTATTTACCCATTTTGATTTATTTAAAGAAAAATTTCTAAGGGTCATAAATTGATTTGATTTTTGGAAACTCTAAAATAGTCCTAATTTAAAAAGGGTTCATTATTTTTTATTTATTTTTTGGAAAGGTAATTTTCTTAGTGTCAAAATAATTTTTATTTACTAGCTTATTTACTTTTATTACTATTATCATCTTATTTATTCATTATTTATTATTATTTTTTATCTATAAAAATAAACTATTCTTTTCTTTCTTTCTTTTTTTTCTCTTTTCTATCTTTTTTTTATTATAATTACAACTAACAAATTCTAAATACAACAAATAAATAAATAAACATAGAATAAAGCTGGACAATAGCATATGCATGTTTGTCAACTTGGAGTAGGGGGTACAGGTAAAAGGTTTAGCCTTACTTGATCAGGTCAGGTCAAGGGTCGGTTTGCCTAACCTAACTCATATGCACTGTATGTATAATGGCTAAAGAAGAAAAGTAACCATGATAGGGCTTGCTTTGGGTGATTATTGGCCAAATCTGATGCGGGTGAAGGTAGATTCATGGGTGATTTATTGGACTTAGGGGGTATAGGAAAAATTTCGTCGTGTTTGGTGGTGGTCGATGCTCGAAGCAGTAGAGGTAAAATTAGTTGGTGGTCGTTGAAGGCAGTTTGAGCTCGGAAAATGGTTGGGTTTTATGTTTTTGGACATCACAAGTACATCCATAGCTTTAATTTCAAGTATCGAGTAGTGTAGGATGGTGTTTTGACATAAGGGTTTGATGGGCTATCGACATCGATGGTTACGAAGGTAGTTTGGGTGTAATGCATGGTGCGCATTGGTCGAAGTGGACTTATGTGTGCTGTGGTGTATGAGAGTGTGGGTGAAGGATGGGATGAGGAAGAAGCTTTTGTCGGTGATGTGTGTGTGTGCCATTGTCATGTTTTAGGCGTTGGTGGAAGGAGATCGATGAGAATGAGAAAGAAAGAGCACTTACTAGAGAGAGAGAATTGGTTGCTATTTGAGAGAGATTCGAAAGTGGATGGGTTTGCTACTGTGTTTGAATGTAAGTAATGGTAGGGTGTTGTACTGTACACAATGGTAAGCCTGGGTGATCGGTTGGGCTAGGAGCTTGGATATTGTGGGCGTACGGCATACAAAGATGGAGTGTGGTGGTGTCGAAGAAGAGGGTTCGCCTTTTGTAGATGGGCGTCGTAGCTATCTTAGTTGAGAGATAGAGGTTGTCTGTATGTGTTGTATAAGGGAGGGTGAAGCCAATGAGAGAGAGAGAGATAAGGTCTGTTTGTTTTCAAAGTAGGTCCCTGCTGCATTGTGTATGTGTCTTGTTTTATAAAAAAAGACTCCCTCCTTTACATGTCTATGTCAATTGAGAATGGAAACCCCTTTGAGATCTCTTCCTTTTTTCCATTTTTTAAATCACGATTTAAATGAGTTAATGGACCAATCCAACCTTGGTTTTGGGTTCAATTCATCATAGGATATGCCTATTTTGCAATTTTACCATTAATTTGATGAAATTACAATAATAAATTGCCTAAAAATGATGTTAATGTTGACTTACTAGAAGGGAAAGTATGAGTGCTGACATCCTAAAAAGAAAGGCGCTAACGTAGCTTTGATGTGGCGTTACATCAGCCACATCAGCCAATGGAAAGTGCCATGTATCTTTGATAGACACATGGTGATTACGTATCATGCATGTAGCTGACACATGTTATGCCACGTGGCGACACGTAATGTACATGAAATTGATGTGGCACAATAAGACCTTAACACGTAGCAATGTGTTCTGTGAAAAAACCAAAAAGGTGTTTTTTACCTTTTGCAAGCACAAACCATACACCTCTAAACCGAACCCTATACCTCTTTAATGCTTAAGTGTTTTATTGTTAAACCGTTAGTTTGTGACTTGTTATTTATGCAATTAAATTGCACATATGAACAAGGTCAACTTGAACTAGATTCAAATCTAAACTCAAGCCTAACAATTATTTTCTTATTCAAAAAATCTATTCTATTAAACTATCTAAACAAAAAAATATTACTTTCTAAATTCTTTAAATTTTCTATTTTTCAAATTTTTGTGACTTGTCAATTTTTCTAAATTTTTCCATTTTTTGTATTTCTTCTAAGTATCTCGTTTTTTTTTTTAGGTTTTTTCCTATTTTCGTATTTTTCCAAAATTTCTTATTTTTCTAAATTTTTATTATTTATATATTTTTTAGGTTTTCTTTAATTTTATTTTATTTTTGCATTTTTTCTAAATTAGGAACCCTTTATCCTAAAATGTCTACACCACCTTTAAGGCCAAGAGGTTGCTAGTGGCTAACATGGAGGTTCGTAATTTAGTTGAAACTTGATCAAGTTTCACTTATTTTTTCTTATTATTTCTTTTCTTTTAAAACTAGATGGTGAGTAGTGGGGTTGGGTAAAATAATTGTGAACCATGGATTGAAAAATGAATCGAATAAAAAAATTAGTTCTTTTGCGAACCATTTGGTTCACTATAAACACCTCATTTTTCCTATTCTTAGCATTCTTTTTTACTTATTAGGAAAATTTTAATAAATTATTATTATTATGAAGAAAATTTAAAAATAATAATAATGATAAAAGTGCCAAGTTGAGTCCAGTCATTTAGAGTTGGATTAGATAAATTATATATTCAATTTAATAAATTTTAAGTCTTTAAATAATTGGGTTTCATTAAAAATATTTTTAGTCTAATGAAATATAACGCGAATTTTTATTTAATTTATATTGATCTAAATAAACTTAAGATTTATTAAATGGATTAGTATATGTATTTTGGGCTATGGGCTACATTAAGATTGGGCTGAGTTCGACCCAAGATAAAGAGCCCAAATAAATATGAGGTTTTTAGAAACTTCATTAAATCTTAAATGAATTTAATAAATCCAAATCAAGTATTATCGTATTTTGTGAATATTGAATTTGTTAAGATCGAATCTTCACGACAAAAAGATCCAGAAGATTCAAGTTTATGGCCTATAAATAGTAGACATTAAGCTAAAAAAAATACATATTTTTAGTTACAAAAAGTTTATGTTCCTACAATACATACCCCATACAACATCCCTAGATCCCACTCAAAATCACTTAATACATAAATAGTCCAATGTCTTCACATTGATCAGTACTCCAAACGATTATGGCACACTCCACCATCTAGTCACGATCAGAAACAAAAAGCAACCCTCGTGCGCTCTAGTACTCCACACGTCTAGTCACAGGTCAATTAATTTATGCAATCTAAATGATCACGACATAAATAGAACAGTCTAGTTCGAACACACGCATGACTCAATTGTGGTAATCCAACCCGCTTAGGTAATTAGGTAAATTATTTATTTATTTTTAATTAATTTATTTATTTTATTAACTTTTTTTTAGATAAATTTGCAATTTTTCAGAAAAATTGTAATTTTTAGATAAATTTCATGTTTTTAGTTAAATTGTATTCTTTTATTAAAATTTCATTCTTTTAAAAAAAATTGCATATCTTCTTTAAGATTCATATGTTTGATGAAGATATGTATTTAGATTGCATATTTTAGTAGATCTTATATTTAAGACTTAGAAAATTAATTTTTGACATTTAGTGGTTTTAAAAAATAAAAATATTAACCGGAGTTTTTTTAAAAAAATTAGTTAGCTATTTTTTTTTAAATTAGATTCACTCGTTAGATCTTTCAATTTTTAAAAAATAATAAATGGTTAAATAACGTAAATTCGTCTCGATTTTCAAATTAAAATGAATTAATCCACTAAATCTTTTCTAAAAAACAAAGAACTACGTTGGTTTAATCTCGACTAGCAACTTTGTAAGTACTTTTAAGGTAACTGCATAAATTTTTTTTTTTAAAATTAGTAATAAAAATTATTAAAAATTCATCTTCATTACATTTTTGCATATTTATAGATATTTTAGCATTCTTAGAAAAATTATAAAAACTAAAAGCCCATTAATTTTTTTAAATTTATATAATGACTTAATTTTAATAGATTAACTTTTGAGCTTAGATTTTTTTATTTAATTTTTTAAAATTATTTTTAGAATATTTGTAAACTAATGGTTAAATTAGGGTTTTTTTCCATCAAGAAATCCTAATTTTATTTTTTACCAGTTTAACTAATTGGCGACTTTAATTTTTTAAAACGTTTTTTGAAAAAAAAATTGTTTTTCCTTAATTTTAATGTCGAGTAACTTATATTAGACGAGTTGGGCTTAACATAAGTTGAACTAAGGAAAAATGAAATAGGGCTCAACATTCATGGTTAGGTTTAGTTATATATAAATGGATCGCAGTTCGATTCGAAGAACGAAACCGTTTAGTTAAAAAAAAAAAAATCATGCAATTGTTTTATACTATCTTTTTACAAGTTTTCCATCAATGTTCATAAATTTCATCAATTTTTTTTATCTTGTTATTCTTTATCTTATTTTTTTTGTGTCAATTATTAAGATTAAGTTGAGTAAATTTTATCAAAAATTTCACATTTATTAAAAATGAAAATGTTTAATGAAAATTTAATACAAACAATTCTAACCATGGACTGAATCAAACCGATTTTAATTATATTTAAAAAATTTATAAATTGAATTGTATGATTAAGTTCAATTGAAAAAAAATTAAATCTTTATATAAGGTTCTTTTTAATAAGGGGGACGAACCATATCAAACTGAATCGCGCCCACCCTTGGTGGGTGGCTACCTAGTATCCTAGGGGAGTTAAAGTTATAATTGCACAATTTACTTTCAAAAGTGAGTTATGACTCACTTCTTTTAAGTGGCTTTCCTGCTATCTTAAGGTTTGAGGTGGCTTGAAGGCTTTGCTTTTTATTTTACTTTATTTTTCTTTCATAAATTTTTAGTGTTTTTGAAATTTGTTTATACAATATTCTTTACCATTTTCTATTTTTTTTTCATTGTTTTTTTTAAGATATTAAAATATTTCAACTTTTTTTGTAATTTTATTTACATTTTTTGTCTTTTCAATTTTATTTTTAATAAATTAGCTTTGTCAATCATCCACCAGTGCAACATTAGTTGTCACATGGTAGATAATGTATCATGTCAAGTGTTATAATGGCTAATTAACTAAATCCTTTGTTTGATCCCTTATTTAAACTACTTCAAACTTCTATCCCTTATTTCAGCTTAACACAAAATGTTGATATTCTTTGATATAATTTTCTCTTCAAGTTTTGATGGGATTTAGGCTTGTTGAAAGTTTTCAAGTTTCAATGGAATAAATTTAAATGGTGTAGTTTTGGGCTTTGCTTGGTTTAGATTTATGTTATTTGAGTTATTGAGGATGGTGAGATTTCTAAAGATCATAAGTTGGATTGAATTTTGCAAAATTGTAGTTAAATTCTAAAGATGGCCACTTACTAAAGTTTTCTTATGCCTAGAGAGAGAAAGTCGTTATTCTTTGATGTGCTTATAAGATGTGAATTTACTAAAGTTTACCAAGAAGGGAAATGGGTCCTTTAACTATCGAAGAAGGCACCATGAACCATCAAGTAGCTAATCATAAGCAATCGCAGGCAATTCTTTGGGAATTGCCGTTGACCACCTTTCCAATTTCATACTTTAGCTATCTTCTTCATTTTCAGCTTACTTACTGGTGACTTCAATTTTCCAATTGATCTCTTTCTTTTTCCGTTTGTATCATATTTCTTTTTACTATCCATAATCCTACTAAGATAATATTTGCCTAACATCAATATTACTTAATAATCTACGTATTCAATTAATCGATTATCATATTTAAATACTATCGTACTAGTCATCACTTTCACCTTGTCATATACATTAATTCTTTCATAAAAAATAGTATTCATAATTCATAAATTCTCAAATTCATTTTCCATATATAATCAAGTTATCGAAAGGTTCGTCTATTATATCGGGCTTACATCAATCATACATCTCGTACATAAATCTTGTAGGTTACGATTCCAAGATAATTATTCCTTAAGATCTTGTATATCCATTCTCTTCATATTACACTCACTCAACATATTAGGAGAAACTTCATATTCTGGTTATGTCACCTCATGTTTCAAAGTCATCAAGTTATTTAACCACTAAATCGGATTTGTAATTAACTACTATAGCATCATTTTCAAATTCCACTAATGTTATTAAATTTCCAATTCTAAATGTTACAGAAACCATCAAAACTTATAAACTTCTAATTAATGCATTCCAAGCGTTTAGTATGATAGTAAGGTATTCATACTCTCCTAATCCTTGACATAAATTCTTCTTTTTAATTCAACACAATAAAAAATATCAACTTTTGTTCCATTCTCAACACTTGCTTCTTACATCTTTGGTTCAACACTTCAAACTTACAATCATAAGCTTTTTAAAGGTAAACATATCAACTACATCTAGATGAGAGAAGAAGTAAACATACCAATAACGTGGACATAATACGTATAGGTGATACTAAACATAGTAAATGATTTAGAAGTTTAAGTCTTTTAGTTTTTAATCCTAAATATACCCAAATTCTACCTTATCTTACCATTTGGTAGGTTTTTCCTATCTTTGACAATCTAAAACTTTGATACCATTTCTATCATGATCCCAAGAAAAGCCTAATAAAATTACCTAAAATTTTCATATCACTTGTGTACCCATTATATAAACTATCTTACAAGTTAGAGATTATAAGACTTTAAATATTTTATCATTAGGATTTTCGATTTTAAATTATTATCATACTATAAAATATAAATAATTATGGATATGAAATATTCTATAGTTCCTCAAAATCATAGAAAATCAGTATTCCCTATCAAACGATAAGATTAAGTAGTAAAGTTTTAAAATTTAAACTTACGAAAGTCATAAAATCTTAATATAATATTAATAATTATATGTAATAGTTTAAACCGTTTACACAATCTATCCTTAAATTTTAACTTTTAAGCACCTCAACGCTAGTACTCAACACTTATTTCTTAACCTATGCTTGATTATCAAGTAATCTATAAGAGAAAATTATTGGAAAGTAAGTTACAAGAATTTGGTGAGATATCCCTTATACTATACTAGTAGATAGGTTATCAAACAATTTATTAACAAACATATGAATATATGAACAAGCAGAATGCCAAACAACAAATATACAGTTGATCGGCCTGCATACAACATTGGATTTAATACCTTTCGAAATAAAGGTTGGAGATATATCGGTACCAATCACAATCGGGCTCTAATACTTGAGGTTTTTAACCATAAATTTAAATTTCGTATTTTATGAAATACGTTTTCATTTCAAAGAAATTCAATAATATACAAAATCTCAAGTCTAGCTGTGAAGTAGCTCTTGCAGTCCACGCTTACACCGTACCGCGATGGTCTTTAGACTCAACCCTCAGTTACCTACGGTTAACGTCTTTAGCGCCAAGTAAACCCGTAAACCAAGAGTAGGGTCTTGTTGTACCAATACTTCTATACTATACTAATTAAATCATGTGGGAATCCATTCCTTTAAGACCTTTTATTACCAATTGCGTGAGGTGACGGTCGGAACATTATATACAATGTTCATGCCTATGTAAAATCCATTTAATATAAGTCCAATCGAATATGATTGAGTCAATTTATGATGTGAACAACAAATATTAGCAAACCATTAAATTATGCAGTAAAAAATCAAGCAACCAATTATTCAGCTATTATGTTTTACGATATTTTATACAATACACAACCAGTGGGCACATGCATAACCCGAACCTCCATGTATCAAGTTATTAATATTTACTTTAAGTGCATTAACTATAAGCACAAAACAATTATAGAGTTATCGAAAATACTCACTTAGTAACTGAGTTTATTGACAATCATAATAATTTACTAGATAAGTTAGTATTCGTATCGGGATCACCTGACATTTAGAAGATAAGAAAGTAATAAGTGTTTTAGATAAATAACAAAGCTATTCTTATATTTGGTATTAATTACTTAAATTAGTTATCTACTCTTATGAAATGCTCAATTCGAGCTTTTCCGTTAATCGCATATAACTTTTTCAATTTAATTCAGATTTTTATAAACTTATAGTCCATTTTGATTATTTTAAAAAATATATTTTTTTTTATAACGGGGTTTGTTTTGGACGTTGTAGCTTGTAGTTTTCACTATGATGTAAAAATATTAAAAAATTCATTATATTGACTTAAATAATTATAAAATATTTTTTAAGCTTTTTTTTGTATATTTATTTTTTAATAAATATTTAAAATTTATATTTTGTAATTTTCTTATTTTTAAGTCCTTTTTACTATAATTACTTATTTTTGCTAATTTTTAGGTTTAAAACTCATTTAATTCATTTTTATTACTTTATTAATTTTCTAATTGATTAATTATTACTTTTAATTACGAATTTAATTAAATTTAGCTATGTACTAACGTAGTAGCATAGGAGAATACCACGTATCACTTTTGAATTTTTTTATACTTTTTCCATTTTTTTTTTGTATTTTTACATCATATATATATAATATTTATTATTATATTTTACTAAATTTTATAAACCAGTTATTTCTTATAATATTTTTTTTTTCAAAATTACAGTATATATATATACTCATATTTACTAATTGACTTTTTTTATTAAGTTAATATTATAGTATATTATGTATGTACTATTCAAATATACCCATATTTCTACATATTCCATACTATTCATGTACATATTTCTATATGTATAGTACACTTATATTATATAATAACATAACCTTAAATATATTATATATATACTATATGTATGGGTAAATATATACATGTAATTGTATTTTATACATATACATACATATATGGTTATATTATATATATATACTAAAATACTTAATAATACATAAATACTTATACATATACATCATGTTCATGAATATATATACATACATACATACAAAATCTATATAATAAGAATACAACATAAATACATTACGGTATGCATTTATACATACCAAATACATATACCCTCTATTATATACATATTATATTATACTAGTATTTTGTAATTATATATACATATTTCAGTTACATGCTTATGTATATATATATATATATATATGTACATAAGTAAGGGAAATATATAATATATATATTATATGTGAATGTACATATGTACATATACCCCAATTTCTTATACTAAACATTTTGTAGCATTCAATATAACATGTATATACAAGTGAATATACTTTAGGATTTATACATGTACACTTAATCTTAATACAAGAAAATCACAAATAATATTCATTGTAATTACAAAATCGCAAAATACATATATATCTACTAATTACATATATAAAGTATATACAAGTCAACAAAATAAATACTCCAGAAAGGCTATTAAATTGCTCTTTCTTCTTCTTCTTCTTCTTGATAAATTTTGGAAGCCAAACAGATTGAAAAGGAAAAGGGAAAGATTTTACGTTTTTGGGAGTACTTTGAAATGGCCAAAGTAAGGAGTGTATATTTATTTATTTTTCTTCCAAATGCGTAAGTGAATAAGGGAAAGCAGAATATGTTAATTAAAGAAAAGGAAAAGATAAACAAGAAAGAGTAATTAATGGACATGACAAGGCCTTATCTTAATAGATTTGTTTTATGCAAATGAATTGCACATGGTGAAATTAGAACACACCTCATTAGCCCAACACACTTCTTGAAATTCACATAGCAACCAAGGAATTATGCATATTGTTCAATAATGTATTCGTTTAGGGTTTTACTACTATTAAAACAAATTTATTCATTTTATAAACTTAAAGTTATAGTTTTAGGATTTTTTTGTCAAATTCAAGTCCAATTTCGGGTATTTACGCCTACTTAGGATTTAAGATTTTCGTACGTGATTAAGATTTCAATCCAATTCTAGGGTTTTTATTACTTATAACATATTCAATTTTATAATTTAATAAAATTTTTATCTTACTCGATCTTAACGACTCATAAAGTTATTTATAGTACTAGAGTTTGATTCTATTCTCAAATAGCTAAATTTGCGAGGTTTACATTACATGGTGTAACAATGTTTTGTAAAACTCATCTATGTATAAGTTGTAATTTATAGTGTTTATATAGCTATTTATATTTTATAATAAGTTAATAAATTGAAAATTGAAAACTCTAGTGATTAATTATGTAGAATCTTACAATCTTTAACTTACAAGATAATTTTTGTATTGTTAGTGTATACGTAATATGAAAATTTTAAATAATTCTATTAATTTCTCTTAAAGTCATGGCAGATGGTGTGCTAATGTGCTTCACTAGTGATGGTGAAGGAGTAGCGGCTTTAAATTGGCGGTAGAGTGTTAGAGAATAGTGGTTCAAACAAACTCAAAGGGTTTTAAGTCCATAGTTGGATCAAAAGTATAAAGTCAATCAATTTTTAAGAGAATTATCTATCAGAGAGTACCAATGTTTGAGATTAAGATAAGATAAGAGGATCAAAGTTTCAAGTAGTTTAAACAGGGATTGAAGTTTCAATTGTTTCAAATAAGGGATTTAGCATTTTATAAATTGATTTAAACAACGAATCTAGTTAATTAACCCTTACAATACTGTTAACTTACGTTATCATAGCACGTTATTTGCCATATAGAGCTGATAGGCTGTTTTGTTAAAAATAAAACTAAAAGTACCAAAAAATGTAAATAAAATTATAAAAAATAAAGAAAATTTGACAAATCTTTAAAGAAGAAAAATAATAGAATAAATAGAAAATGTAAGGAAATCTACAAAATAGAAAAAACATTAAAAATATAAAAGTACAAAAAAATCAAATGTTAAGTAAATAAATTATAAAACTAAAAAATAAAAGAAGAAAAAGCCTTCCAACCACCCCTGAGACCAAGAGGTTGCTCGTAGCCACCTATGAGGGGTCACGACTTGGTTAAAATTAAATTAGGTTTCACTTACTTTTTCTTACTATTACTTTTCTTTTAAAATTTGGTGATAAGTAGCTACCTACTACCGTAGGGGAGTTGAGTTGTGGTAGCATGATTAACTTTCAAAAGTAAATTGTGACTCTCTTCTTTTGAGTGACTGTCTAGCCATTCAAAGGACGGAGGTTACTTGAAGGCTTTGTTTTTTATTTTACTTCAGTTTTCTTTCATAAATTTTTAGTTTTTATTTTATTTTTCAAATTTTTTATATAATATTATTTATCATTTTATATATTTTTTATTTTTTCACTATTTTTCTTTTTAAAAAGACATTAAAAATTTTCAACTTTTTTTTTATTTTATTTACATTTTTTGGTATCTTTCAATTTTACTTTTAATAAAATAACTCCATCAATGGTCCATCAATGCAACATTAGCTATGAATGGTAGATAATGTATCACATTAAGTATAATAACAGTCAGTTAACCAGATCCCTTATTTGAGCTACTTAAAACTTTAATCCCCTATTTCAACTTAACACCAAATATTGATCCTCTATAATATAATTTTCTTGTCAAGTTTTGATGGAATTTAGGCTTGTTTGATGTACTTTTATGGCTTTGAAACATTAGGTATTAAGAGAAAGTGCTTGAATCTGCCTAAAAGACTTAAACTTTTACTTTGTCGAAAAATTTTGAGTATCGTTGGAGCAAATTTAATAGGGTAGTTTTAGGCCTTTCTTGGTTTGGATTCGTGTTCTTAAGTTATTAAAGATGGTGAAATTTCTAAAGATCATAAGTTAGGGTTAAATTCCTCAAATTGTAGTTAAATTCCAAAGATGGCCACTTGGTAGAGTTTTACAATACCTAGAGAGAGAAAGCCGTTATTCTTTGATGTACCTAGGAGATGCCAATTTATTAGATCTTACTAAGAAGGGAAATAGGTCCTTCAATTATTGAAGAAATCACTATGAATCGTCAAGTAGCTAATCACGAGCAACCACGATGCATATAACTCACCACAATGATTCTACATGACTTAATCTTAGCTTGATATGTTTCACAAGTTAACACTAAGATTCACTTGCTACACAGCCTTGCTATTAGGGAATCATATGGGTGCAAAATCACTTAGAGCAAACCATTAAATCTTGTAAGAAAGTGATTTCAATCCAATTCCTCTCCTAACCAATTATGGATGATATTAGAATCATTACATGCTTTAGAAATACATATCTAAATCTTCTTGTTTCATGTAAAATCATCAAAAAAGAAATCAAAAGTTGGGGAGAAAAGAAAAGAAAAAGCCATTAAGTAGAAAAATTCAACCTAAACACGATTCCCACCTATCATTATAATAATCGTTGATATCTTATTTGAAGAATAAGAATTAATGATAAAAGATATACTAAGAAAGATGGGGCTCCGACTAAGTTGTTCTGGATTCTGGTCCAATCACAAGGTCAAACTCTATGGCCTTCGGAACTTGGTTAGGCGCATTCTTAATGCCTAGACCATTGAGGATGAGGAGATCTAAAAGACAAATACTTATTTGAATTAATGCATCCCCCAAAGATTTGACTCCAAGCCACCTAAAGACTGATCTTGGGTTAGATGGAGGATGGTATCAACTTACCAAACCTACCTAGAGCTACATGAAAGATTGACTCAAAGCTGAGTGTAAGATAGTTTAGAGCATTAAACTCAAGCAAAATCCTCAAGAATCGCCTATAACTTGCTCGAGTTGCAAAGCCTCACTCGAAACCTTTTATCAACCTGTTCATCAACTCCACAAGTACCACTAACAACTTAGCATGTACTCTAGAAGTTGTTTTCTCCTTGCTCCAAGATGGCTTTTTTAATGACTAGACTATTTCCAACTTACTTTAGTTTAACCAAGAGTAGAACCCTATTCCATCTCCATAGTCTCCATCTCCATGTAAATCCCTATAGAGTACAGAGCAATTGGATCGTTGATACATATATTCTCTTTTCCACTTTTAGTAGTAATTATATTTTATTTCTTTTGTCACTTTTACCCTTTTTACCTTATCCTAAGATAGTTTCAAGACATTATTACTTTTTTAATTGTACCCTTTTTACCTTTACCCTTAGAGAATTGCCATAAATAGCTTCTTCTTCTTTCATAAAAGTACAAAAAGAAAAGAAAAACATAATTTATTTATTTCAAAGTGATATCTTACTTTTATTATAAGATTTGTCATCTAGATTAGGTTTCAATTATCCCACATTAAATCTTATTCCTGTGTTGTTAAGAAAAGTATTCTATCATTTTTTGTATAATTCTATAATATGGAACTCAAATTAGACAAGCCTCCTAGACACTAGGATGGCTAAGATGTACATTGAGATTTCGGCATGTGAGTTTGAAAAAAAAAAAAAAAGAGACATGCAGCCCACGGGTGTGTTTATCCATGTTGATCTAGATGAAAAAAGGAATAAGAAACACTGGACTATGTTGAATCATTCTAAAAAGGTTCGATTTTATATAATGCAATGCTTCTCTATATTCCCTTCTTACACCCTTCATTATTATTTAGTTGTTATTTCTGAATGGATATCTCAATAAATACACGATTCGATCTAGAAACTCTTTAGCATATACTATGAAGTTGATGATGGTAGTCGAATCCTTGCACATGATTTGTTGGGTCGCTATTATGAGGGATCACAATGGAAGCTGGGTCAACTAATATTGTACGACTAAACTATTTTGGAAATCAATGAGAGTACCTATCCGAGGGCATATGTTTTGTCACAGGTGACAAACTAGAGTGCATGAATGGAGATTTGGTAAGTATAAAGACAAGAACATAGTTTAACAATGACACACACATACTTGCCCATATGTGCCGGCTAAGTTTTATATTTGAAAGACCCTAAGAAGCAGGATAGTGATTCGAAAGTGATTCAAATGGTCAACCATGAATATTTCTACAATAAAGGATTATTTCAGAGAAACAATGATATTTACGATAATGTAGCGGTTCAAACATGATGGGAAAAGCACGATAACAGTAGAAAATATTTATTGGATATTATATATAAATAGTGCATTAGAACTAATAAATTTTTTTATATATGTAATGTGTGCAGAACATGGGTGGAAGTTTTTAAAAACTACTCATTATCCTTTCTATTTATCCAAATATAATTAATAATTACATATTATCTATACATTCGTGTAATATCACACTTTTGTGAAGTGAACCATGGGTTTACCAGTGACTATAACACCACTTTCTCATTGCAGCCATACGCTACACAACCATCTTGAACCTTCTTAGCCACCAATGTGACCACGGGCATAAACTCCCTAACCATTTCATCACCAAAACCACAATCACTAATATCGTCTCAATAGGTGCTGCCAGCATCCACTTATAACATGTATATCCTAATCCCTCAACGTGGTGCAATTTTCAGTAATAATGGCATCATCCTTGTTATCTTGGACCATAGTATGCTCCAACTAAACAATGAAATAAGTTTACCTCAAAAGAAAAGGAAATCGAAATGGACTGAAGAGATGAGTTGTCAAGCCCATTCCAGGCTGTAACCTATTTTGGTCATGGCCGTTGTTCCCGTTCAATATGGAAGTGCTTAAATTCTGCCTCGGAAAGGTGCTACGTTCAGAAGAACGCACGTGTTATCAGACCAAAACCCTAAACTCACTACATATTTCATGTGTCTGATCTTATATTGCCTAACAACCTAAAACCCTAAAATAAGATTTCGTGTCCGACCAACCACAACCATATTGGGAGGCATAGTCAGTGAAGCACATACCTCTTTGCTCCTCCTCGTGAGCAGCTTTTGGTATCCATTGGAAGTTGCCACCACCATTAAATGAATTTGCCTTGACCTTCTCAATACATTAATCAAATACCATGATCATGAATATATATATATATATATATATATATACATATATAAAAACAACCATCACACGCATATTACTTATTTCTCTCTCTCCAATATCTATGTATGTATTTATATTGACATCCCCCTAGCTAGCTAGCAGCATTATTATTCGGATCCGAAAATGGACCCCCCACTTTATCCACACAGTCCCTAGCTTCTACTTCGACCCCCAAAAGTTTTAAAATTAACAACATTATCAGCGAAATTTCTGTTGTACATAGACCCGTTTAACTCAACTCTCGTGAATGCAAAATCACTAAAAGAAATTCTAACTATTACAACAAAACTAAATGATCTTAATCGCGTAAAAAATAAAAAAATAAAAAATTCTCTTATAGCAAAATAAGTTCTCGCGGGATGAAAACTTCAATTTCCAACCAAATTAGGGCGAGTGTAATTAATTGTGTTTTGCCTAAGGTAAAATGTGTGGTATGACAAAGATGCTTATGCTTGTTGTACGTTGACCTTTAGATGAGTATAATATGTTAGAGGTACATGGAAACAAAATACCCGTCAAAACCAATCAATTTGAGCAATAATGACTTTTAGGAAAAATGTTAACATAATTAACAATCATACCATAATTTTTCCTTAACTTATGCTATTCGATGGAGTTACTTAATGATGGAAACCTCAACAAAGACGAAGGAATTTATGTAAAGTTCAATCAAAAACCATCATTCCGTTATCAAATTCAAAAGACAAAATCTAAAAAGCTGGAATTTTCGAAACAAAGGACTAAGTAATAAACCTTAAGAAACATCTAACGAAAACCCAAATTCTACAAATGATCTAGATTTCTACTTCCTACAAAACATGTCAACACTTGCTTTACCACCAAACCGGAACAACAATGTCATCATCATCGTCATGAAGAAGGAAAGTAAATAATAGTCAAGGGATAGAATTCGAAAGGAGCGTAGCTTATGAAGAAGAGAAGAAGCTCGTTTTCGACTTCATTTAAATAGCCCTAAAATGGTGAACGTCCACCACCACTAGGCCAATACGCTTCAGATGGCATAGTAGGGATAGAGTTGAGTAAATTTGGAGGCAACCCATGAAATAACGGCGCATTAGGGTCTCCTAAGAGCTGCTGCTGCTGCTGCCCCGATGGTGGCTGCTGCCCCGCGACGCTTCCACTACCTGGTGATCCCAAATTACCACCCCCTTGAATTCCCAAACCAGCTTCGTCTTCTTCCAGAGGAAGCCTCTCATACGCAGCATTACTAAATGAGGCCGCCATGATAACAACGGGTCCGGAAGCTGTCAATACACCCACAACGCTTCCTCCCACCACCTGCCCTTGACCTCCTGCGAGATATATCGTAAGCCCCGATGCAGCCGGTGGGGCTGGAGGAGGGAGGAACGACCCCGCTAGGGATAGAATCTCGAACCGGCCATGGAGGCTGACGATGGCGCTGGGGGACGCCGGTTGCCTTAGGGTTACGTTGGTAACGGTACCACTTCCGCTCATAATGCACACTCCCCTCTGTCTCCGCCTGGCAAAGTTCGTTATGCTGTCTACTATGTCACAGCCGTCAGTGATCTCCATCACATGGGTTCTGAGCGCGTTGGCGCTGTCTCGAGTGATGATGATGGGGGGTTTAGGCTTATTCTTAGATCCCGCGGGCCGACCTCGGGGACGCCTCGTCATCTCGCCCTGATCCCCGATGCCAGTCCCTAGGTCTTTACCCAATTCATCCCCTCTAGGGTTATTACCATTGTTGCCGCCGCTGTCATCACGCTCGTGCTTTTGGCCGGAATTTAGCCCGCTACTCGAACCGCTCCTTTCGTCTTCGGAATTTGGCTGGTGGTGGAGGAACTGATGGTGCTGTTGTTGGTGGTGGAGTTGGAAATCCGATCTAGCATGGAAAGGTGGTGGAAGAGAATGACCGTGAGAGACTGGATCCATCTTATGCTGCTTTAATCTCCAATTTTATATGCTCTTCTTGAACTCTTACCAAACAAACATGGAGACCTAGCTCAAGGTATGTTAATTCTATAGGGGAAAAAGAAGAGATCAAAATGATGAGAGAGAGAGAGAGAGAGTAAAGGGGAGTAGTAAGTGATGTTTCAAAAAGAAAGGAGGAGGGCTAGTGGGGGAAAGAAAGGAACAAATAACAATAAGGCAAGAGAAGAAGACTTCTTGGGTTATGGTTACAACTTTTTAGCTCCACTTTACTGGTAGCACAACTTTTTGGTACCTGTACTTCTTCTTATTGCTTTTTCAATGAAAGACTATGAAAATAAACCACTAGGACCTAAAGAGAGAGAAGAGAAAAAAAAAAAAAAAGGAAGAAGAAGGTGATAATGAGTGGTAGTACTTTGGTTTGAATTGAAGGACAAAAGTGTGAGATGGATTCATGATTATTAAATTAACTTTGGATAGTTCTAGCTTGGTTCATGGTATTGGATAGTGTTTGGGTTTGGGGAGAGAGAGAGAGAGAGAAGGGTTTTGAATTGTGTTGGTGGGGCTTCTTTAGAAGAGAGATGATGGGTAGCTAGAGAGAAAAGGGGGTGGAGGTGGAATGGAAAAGAAGACGGGTCTAATGTTTGTCTTCTTGTATTTTGAGGGTTGTGTTTAAGGTTAGGGCTGAATTGAGAGCAAAATGTAATGGTGATTTGATGGGTTTGGTTTTGGCCAAATCTGTTTGAGAATGGGCGGTGGATGGACCCCACACTCCCCTCCCCCTCTCTTTCTCTCTCTCCTCTCCAGCACTCCACGTTCTCTCTCTCTCTCTCTCCCTTCCTCTCATTCCTGTTTTGGCTCAATGATGAGGATGAGGCTCTTGTTGTAGCTCGCAAAACTATGTATATGTATTTGTAAATTCAATAACACACTTCTTATCCATTAACTAATAGAAAAGATTAGAGATGATTTCACACATATCAAACTCATATGACATGAATCAAGGCGTACGCGTCTATATACCTTTTATATATTTTTTTTTCATATATATCAATTACATTACATACTACAACATAAAAACAAAAAAAATACAAATCTAATTAATTCTATTGAAATATCAATATTAATATTAAAAAATTAATATTTATATCACTTAACTATAAATATATTACATATTACGATTTAAACCTAATTAATCTTGTTGAATAACTAATTATTGATGTTAAAAAAAATATTCTTCATGCTACTAAACTATCAGTCTTTATATATATATATATATATATATATATCTTTTGTTTTTTCAATTTATCTTTTAGCGTTTCGAAACCAATAAGGAAGAATCTTGAATTATCGTTTTGCTAGAGTTAGTCGCGGCGTCAACGCCTTGGCCTTGTTAAACTGGGCGCAAAATATTCGTAATTTGCCTAATTGGTAAATAGGGATAAGTATTTCTTCTCATTTTTGACGCAGTTTTATCGCATCTTGTCATTGAGATATAATATTCAATTCAAGTTACATCTTTATTTATACAAACAAAGTAAAAGTACTCACTTTAATTTTAGTTTTACTCAAATACTACTGTCCATCTTAAATCTTTGTGCGACAGTTGAGTCATTAGCAAAAGAAAAACCTAAGCTATAAGGTGTTGGAGGATGTTCCAATATAATCATTTTAATGCCTAAATCAAAATAATGAAGATGGAGAGACTATTAGAGAATTCATGCATAGGAGAGTTAAGAGGGTGAAAAATCCTTTATCCAAAGGTCTCGCCCTTTATTTATAAGGAATGAGACCGAACCATTTTAGGGTGGTAAATAATGATTTTGAGATGCATTGTTGATTTGATAGAATGTATATCTTTGATCGAAGGACTTTCCTTATTTGCTAGAGTATTATTGTGTGATCCTTATTTAAGCATTTGGATCAAGCTTGATCGACTTGGGTTAGAAGTCTCAAGTATTCTTGAGCTCAAAGGTCTTCATTTTGTAAGTTGTGCTCATAGCTAGTGACTCATCGTAGTCTTAGGTAAGGTTGGTAGAGCTTTTGGACACTTAATTTGTGGCTTGTTGAGAGCAGCTAAATTGGTTAGAGCTTAGCGAGAGAATAGGGAGATCGAACTGGGCTATTGGAGCTTAACCTATGTCTTGGACAAGTCGGTTTGAGCCTAAGGGCTCATGTTTGAAAAGGCCGACTAACAATTACCAATTTCTTTATATGTACCCTTCTTTCTTTTGCAATTGGCCCTTTTTATATGTAAAATGCTTGTTTCTCCGTATAATTATTTTTCTTTACTTTAGGCAGCGGGAACATGGTTACCTTTGAGCACTCTATAATGGGAATGGGATAATTTTGTTGTAGCACGTAAGATTAACAAATCAACTCCCTCCCCTGGAAGAAGATAAGTCAATTATGGGGTATTGATGACTAGATTATCTATTCAACTTCGAAAATTTTCATGTAACTTTACATTTTAAATTAAAAGAATAAACATATTACTTAGACAATTGGAATACAAACTTTTATCCTTTTATTATATGATTAATTTGTACCTTTTAAGTACACAAACTACGGTATCTAGTTGCCGATTTATATATAATTTGATTAAATTAAAAGATACACAAGTAAAATCGCCAACCCAATAAACACATAAATATGCTAATTATAAAGGTAGCTGTCACACATAAGTTGCAGTTGGCATGAGAAAGAGGGGGGAGGGAGGGAGAAGAAAAAAAATTAAATAATATTAATATGTTACATGAATAGGTGAATCACGTATAAATATTAATAAAATTTTAATATTTATTAATAAAAAAATATATATTTAAAAAAATTTTAATTATATTTTTAAATTTTAAAATTTTATTAATATTTATATATTATTTAATATTAAAACCTAAGTAGAAGAGAGAGAAAGAGAGAGTAGAGGGGATAGTATTTCAATGACCCACTTGCACAACTAGGGTCGGGTCAGCTGCAAATTCTATCTCCATCTCCCACAATGTGTTAACGTCATGGTCCACGAGCTTCTATGAAAGCAGCACGCGTCGCGACCCCCTTGACTTACGGGTCTATTCATATGGAGCTTATTGGGGTTGTTGTTCTATCCTTTCTTCAGATTCCTTTTTCACTCCCTCTTCAATGATCCGTGCAAATTTTGTTCGCTTGAAACACTCTATAAGTAGTGATTTGATTATTGAGTAATGAGTCCTTGGTTTATACAAAGTAAATGAATAAAAATATATATAGCTATTTCTGTTGTTTCTGTGGGTGTGTAAATGCGATCCATATGGATATTTGGATACTATACTTCATGTTGGAAGACAAGTGCAGTGGCTGGGATTCTGGACCATTGCTTTTTTCCTTGGATAGTTTTTTTTTTTTTATTTTTCTTCTTTTCCTTCTTCTCCTTCCGTTAATATTATAATTTCTCTAGTTCATCCCAATGAGTCGTGGACAGTTTAAAATTTATAAAAAAAACTAGATTTAAACTAACGATACTCTATTTAAAAATTTTTCATATGTCCATTAGATTAACAGATGTTCAGTAGTATAATTATTGCTTACTTTTTCAAGTGATTCCTCATTTTTCATAAAATATAATAATATATTCAGATAGAAAAGAAAAAAAAATTGTAAACATTGAATAAGCTTGGTTGCTGCATTAAGAGGCTTGTTTAGCAAAAAAGACAAGAATTATAACTGAACTGCTACTTAGTTTCGGCATATGTACTAGTCTATAAAATTTACAAAGGTACAAGTCCACACATATTTGGACCTAAAAGGCGATTATGATATGAAATTAATTTCGTATATTATGTAACTTATATTGGTAGCTAGTGCCAATGCCTTATTAAGCTAGATTCTAACTTAAAACTATATCGTGTACCTATTTGCATCCTTGCTCCCCATGATTCTTTACCGCACATAATCTAACATTTTCCTTGAAAAATTTTGCTGTGTTCATGTCTCTTTTCTCTTTCTTCTTTCTTTGCTGTTATAAATGCATCGCGAACTATTTCCTTCGGTTTTAAGTAAGATTAGGCCACGATCCAAATAGAGAGGGTTAATTGAATTTTTTTTTATTTTTTATTTTTTGTCAACTACAATATATATTATATTATTGAGAGAAAGAGAATTTGAATCTTATCCATTTTGTTGAGAAATTAGTATTCATGCCATTAGGTAATTTTGAGGTTATTAATTGATATTAAAGCTATGATTACTAGAGACCTCAATATCTAAAAATAGAACTTTTACATCTTGTTTAAACATCTAAAATAGACCCATATAAATCCTGTCTTAATTACCTTAAAATTTGAAGTGTAAGTAATCGAACGTCGTAGAAAATTGAATTGCAAGTAATAAAATTTAATTATAACCATAAACTCTTTAACAATTAAAATTACTTTGAAGTGGCCGTTTTAGTTGTTTTCCTTTCTTATTACTTTAATTATATCTTCGAAATTGCTAGGTAAACAAAATGTTTGACTCATGGGAAACATAAATATTATAGAATTAAGATCGAAATCATCAAATTTATCTAAGAACGTAATTCCGAAAAATCTCAAATAGTCAGTATTATAAATATACTTTCATTAATAGGAATACTTTCTAAGGATCCAAAATATAAAAAAAAAAAATCGTATTCTTAAAATAATGATTAATATTAATACGGAAAAAACAAATAAGTGGAGTGGATAGAAATATATAAAAGAGCATTTTGTCTAAAGTTTCAACAAATGAATCGGAATATCCGGTACAACAGCCCATAGAAAGGAAATTAGCGAAGATCACGATATAGACTATAACATAATTATATAGAAAAAATTGAGTAGTCTGGGAAGACAAGAAATATGGGGGTACAAAAAACAAGACAACAAATATCGTTAGCTGTAGGAGAAAGATGTTATAACGATTTTGTGTATTTTGACCGCATATTAACATGTTTGTGTAAGGGAAGAGAGAGAGTAAAAGGTAAAGGCCTGAAGTTGAAGTAAAAAGAAAGAAACTAAAGGACGCGTGGGTGGCGCTGACACCCACACAAACACACAAGCACCCACTGCACGAGCTCTCTCTCTCTCTCTCTCTTTTTCTCTTTCCTCCTCCCGGAGACTTCGCTGAGGACACTCACAGTCTCACACTCACGCACACCCGCATGACTCCTGCAGGACGCAAACCCATGCATCTAAAGATGCTCTTTGTCGGTCTATCCATCTATATACATATATTACCCATCTTCTTTTTCTCGTGGACCCCACTCGTCCTTAACCTCTAAAACCTCGTTGCTAAGCATCTGTAGCAGTTCCGCCATAGGCGTTCTTGCTTTGCATATGTTTTGTTGTGTTTGGATTTCTTTTCATATGCTTCAAATCAAAATTTTATTCTTATAATTTTAACAAATTGACTTTGAGAAATTATATGTTAATGGTTAATAAATGATTTTAGATATTAGTTAATCATATTGAGCTTAGGATAAATTGATCTTATATAGAGGGTCTTTCGATCCTAATCGATTTTTGAGATACCTAGTTCAAGTTCTTTAAAAAATAAGATAGTCTTTTCGAACTATCTTTCTAAGTCGTGAATTTTCTCTTTTCTAGATCATGAGCTACGTGACATGACATTTGTAGAGGCGTTTACTTGTCCTCTAGTAGAAGATCACGTGTCTATCTAGATAATACTCATATTGCACTAAATTCAACGTGATATCTAATGATTTGCCTCATAGAAAGCCAATGTAGCCAAAATCATACAGCACCACTAAGTATTTATTGAGCATCGTTGAGCATTTATTAAGAAGAGATGGGTAGATGACCTAAAGCAATCATCCTTAAAGGACATTAGAAGATTTTATGAATCGAAGTCTCTAAAACCTAAGATAGTATATCATAGGTTATGTACTACAAGTTGATAAGATCTTAGGGATTTAAACTGTACATATCTGACACTTTTCTCTCTATGTAAGGATTTACACACACATTTGCTATCACTCTTAAGTTTCCTATTTATCGAATTACACACTTTCATACTAGTATAGTAAACTTAAATATCAAGATGACCACATCAGACAACCTTCAGCTGTTTTTCTCATCTTCGTCTGTTTTGCAAATCGACCTTGTTACATATAAAGCTATTTTGACTCAACCCATTTGACCTAGAAAGCTCAAGTCACTCTATTGGTAAAATCTTAATACCACATTAACCCTATGGTGTTTAATTTGTAAAGTACATTTGATGACAAATAAGTGTGATAAAACTTTTTTATCTTAATAGAATTAACACCCTTACCTTTTAAAAAGTAAAGATAATTCAAAAAAGTTGTATTGTGTAGGTTGCACTCCTTATATATATTACTCATTAAGAGTAGCTATTTAATTCGGTACGATTCTTTTTCTATTATTGAATTGAACTTAATATAATAGTTTAGTTTTTTATTTTTTAAGTCAAACCTAACCAAATGGTTTAGTTCATAATTTTTTTTAACCTAATTAAAACCAATTCGATTTGGACCGTTTGAATCAATTTTTTATTAAATATTTTCGTGTCCAATAAATATAAAATTTTAAATAGAATTTACTCAATTCAATCTTAATAATTAATACAAAATTAAAATAAAAAATAATAACATATGAAAAATTTAATAAAATCTATGAAGATTGATGGAAAAAAATATAAAAAGTACAAAATAATTATATAAATTTTTTTTATTTAACTAAATTATTTGGTTTGGTTTTAAATGGTACGGTTCGGTTCGCTTTTTTAAATTAAACTGCAAACCATTTATATATAATAAAAAATAATTAAAAAATCGATTTTTTTATTTGGTTTAATTCAGTTCACGATTTAATCTACGATTTTCAGTTTTTTTCCCATCTCTATTACTCATTTTCTTTTTGTTGTACCGTTCTAACAACACTGAATCCTTTTTTCCCTAAAGACATCCTTAAACTCTACCCAAGCATTATTTGTAGGGTATTTGACTGCTATTTTGTACCTTAACTTTCTATAGTTAAATTAATCTGGATGTTTTCATTCTTCTTTGTGATACACCTGTACATCATCTAGGTCCTTTACATCTTATTCACGTGTTCATCAATGTATCATATCTATACCCTATTCCAACCTTATTTTTATCTGTATCTCTTATTTTTCACTAACAATTTCTAGTGAAAAACGTTGCAACAAAACAAAAAAGTTATTTGTATTGGCGTCGGAAATGGATAAAATCAACTATAGCATACCTTGTATTATTATTTTATTTATCTTAAAAATCCTGCCAAACCTTGCCGTAATTGTATTTTATTGGATGCATCTTATCTAGATTTCATTGGATGCATGTTATCGTGTCCAACCCGTACTTGATCTTTGCAGTTGCATTTTATTTTATTTTACATATTTTTTAACTTATATGCTTATATATATACACATATATGTCGTATTATCGTATCTTATGATGAGTATTGACCAATAGATCTTTTTAGGACTTGTTTCTCACACTCTCTGAGTCATCCCAATCCAAGCCGATGGAATATTGAACGGTTAGCTGCTAGCTCATACACACCCCCACCATGTGGAAGAGAAAGTATCCCAATTTTCGACTCCATATGTTAATTTGTACAATTGTTTGATATATTTCTTAATCATTGCAATGTTTCAACGGATAGAAGTTTATTCTATAATCGCTAATAAAATTTTGTGAAATAGTTCAATGGATCTCAAGCCCTATTTGTTCTCTCTTCAATTCTCACAATATGCAATTTTAGAAGAATAATATAAACAAAAATTCAATTCTCATAATATGAGTTGTAACTTTTGGTTTCCAAACCTCCATCCAAAGCAGTTGAATTTGTTGTTTTTTAACCGGTGTTCCCATTCTCTTGACGGTGTTTTTTGATTTTTTTTTTCAGCAAAATATTTGGTAATACCTAAATAGTTTGATTTGGGCTGATGTTCGTTACAATTGAAATTATACACTTTTTAAATATCTATTGGTCTCAAAGATTAAAGTAACTTATGACTTTTAATACTAGGTGGTGAAGGGACGGATAACTAATTGATAGTGAATGGATAACTATAATGATAAGTGGTATATAGTAGAAATCGAGGTAAATTGATTTTCGATTTTAAAAATAAAAAATTTTATTTTTATTTATATTAATATTTTCTATTTCAACTAAGAATCATCATCTGACGCTAGCGGATTTTATTTCTCTTATTTCTTACTTTGAATATATCTTTCTTTTTTTTGAGCAAGCCATGATCAAAACTAAGTGGCTGATTTGTTAGTCAAGGAAGGCCTAATGACTATCAACCGTGTGACTTTTACGGGAGATGTTACTAGTTTTATTTATGACATTGTTGTCCAAGAATCTAGTACACTCTGTTTTTCTCCTAAGTTGCCTGTCGAGCCAAGATGATTGTTTGTCTCGTCTGGACTTGTTTGTTTGCCGGACTTTGTGTTCTTTTGAAGTAATATAATATGCCATGATTAAAAAAAAAAAAAAAATACTAAGAATCATCCCTGCTCACTTGCCACTTCCATTATCTATAAAGCCATAGTATTACCGCAACTTCTTGTAATTACGAGATAACATAATATTATAGATGCTAAATTGTGTCAATATTCCAAATAACAAAAAGTGTAAATATTATAGAAGTGTATCCTCTGCTTATACATTCTTGGGTCATTTTCTTGCAAACCTCGTTGGGATGATTTTTTTTTTTTTTCCATTCGGTCAAGACTATTTAACTCATGTTGCCGCAATTGACTACCACGACTTATCACATTTACCGAGGGGCATATTTCAGTTAGATTTTTTCAGAGGATTAATTCTTTTAGATCAGAAAGCTTTTCGTTTATTTAATATACATACATATATATATATATGTATGCATGGTTTCTTTGATCTAATAAAATTCTCTTTATTTGTGAAAAATAATAATGATTGAAAAAAAAATCAGTCATTTGGAATTAAATTGTCAAAATTAAGCTCAAATGAGACAATTATGTAAATCGGGTAAATCAGAAAAAATGGATCTCAATTGGCCAGACACTAATATAGAAAAAAGAAAATCCTCCAAGCTACTCTAAATGTCCGATTCACGTTTAAAAACAAAGAAAATCCTCGAAGCTACTTTCACAACGTGCGAGCAAAGTTCCACAAAATGAAATAATCGTAAGACAATCACCATTTTAGGGCGAGGGCCTATGCTGCTTTTAGCAACACTCCTTATTTACCATTTACGGATCAAATTGTTAGGTTTTCTAAAGTTTGTAAGCTTAACGATGATACCATCTAAAACTATCACATCCCAAGTTATTAGGCTGTGACATCTCTGCTTCATATTCTCATATACAATAGAAATGTTTAGGGATTTATAATTATAATCCCTAACACAATATTATAAATTTATTTCTTTGTAATTCACAAATAATTACTTGTTTGCAAATTCATAATTTATACTAAGTCATATTAATAAGGAATTTCAAACATAATAATTAGTCTCTAAAGTTGAAATCATTTAAAGATTAACAAATCTCATAACTATGAACTAAATTCTACTGCTGCTTATTGTCATCAACGGCATTATTATTAATCCTATTCTTGAACCATAAATCATATCCAAAGTAGTCATATTGATCGATTTCCTTAACTCATTTACACCTAAAATTGGACATCTCAAATATAGATGAGTTGCAAAGCCTAGTATAGAGATAGTATGTGTAAAATATATCAACGTAACATATTGTATACATGCTTAAATAAATATATTAATGCAAAAGCAACAACAAGCAACATACATAGTCTCAATTAATTTATATTATGTGGGTAGGAGTAATAATTACAAGCATTCCAAGCATCTCAAGGTAGAATCTCCAAGAACCCATAACTAAGATCAATATGGATCCTCATATCATTAGAACCAAGACCTAAATCATGTCATATTGATTTCATAACTGGTTTAGCTACTCATAATTATTGTCCACATTATTGTTTCATAACATTATTGTGACACAACTATAGTTCCTTTCCAAAAAGCCTTACTCATATCAGTACAGTAGCCACATCGATTAAGACAACCACTAAATCGTGGTAGTTAAGCTCCTAAACTATTTGCAACTTCATTCTGAATGCCTACCTGTTAATAGGTAACAAGCATAAAGCCTATAACCTATCTATATGACTAGTTATCACCTCAACACATGCACAAATAACAAACATGATTTATTTGCCGGATATATATTAGATTATTTTACTAAATGTACATGCACATAACATCAATCAATGTATTTTGACTCAGCTCGCTAACTTGCGAAAATAATTCAAATTCGATAAAATTCCTATATTCATGCATAAAATAATATATCAATATCTTATTTTGTAGCGACTCAATGTAAACGCTTCCCATTGAAATATTGTTCACTTTGATCTTAGTCTGCGGTATGGTTTTCTCTTATGATGCAACAACTTCTCAAAAGGTCACCCATCTTGTAATTGATATAACTTATGCATGCTTAACTTTCAGAATTCTGATGAATTCTAAGCCGTTGCACTAAATAACGTATTGATTATTAGAATTTTGTTATATGGTATTTAAGGGATATTATATATTTATACTAAGATATCATGTTCTTGACCTTAGTACTTTATAATTATCTAATCTAGTGGGTTAAAACGAGATTAGGTTAGTAAAATCCTCCTTCCTAAACATTGAAGTTGCTAATTTCTGTAATCGACCAGCCTCTTTTCTTCATTATCTAGTTTGTTGGACCAAACCATTAATATGGTTGGCCAAATTCATAATGTGCTTGACCATCTCTAAATTCGGTTGGTCACTTTTTGAATTTCCAATCCGAAAATCTCATCTTGAATCTTTATTGCTCTGATAATCATCTAAATAATCATCAATTGTTGGAACTGATAACTCAAATTTTCATTGTTGATTTCTAGTGCTATTGTAAAACGTAAATTCACCCATACATTACATGCCCCAAGGAAGAACTGATTTTTCCTAACTCGAGAGTCACTATTAGCGCTGCAATTGCCCCATTGCAGAGTATACAATATACAATTAGTCCAAACACAAACATAGTTTACCTAGAATCAGTCAAAGAAACCCTAAACCTTATTGCAAGTACATCATTAACCAACTAACCCTTAGTTGTCAGCATTTTTGTATTCCCCCACCTGTGATACCAGATGCGATGGGTTGGATAGCTAAAAACCCTTGGTCTTTACCAATTTTCCACGGTTTTTGATTGTTCAAGTTGGTTTTCAGATTACACGCGTCATGATTAGCAAATAATCCTGAGATAAGGACAAAAGACATGGTCAATTCTTGGGCCTTATTTGACTTCACCTAATCATAAATCTTAATGAAATAATAATAATTGTAAGGTAGTGCTGAATCAAGGAACGATGGCCGTGGAAATTTTCGTTTCGGTTGATTGGACCACAATAATGTTTTGGGGGGGCACATCAATCAAAAAATTTTCTTTTGTAGATTTTTGTTTCTTACGAAAGTACATAATGAATGTGACGGGTGATATTTAACCTTTTTTACGATAACGAAGCTTTTCCTCATTTGTCTTCTTGAGTCCATTGTGTCCATTTTTAACCTTGCCATGACTCTATCGCATTTCCATATATAATATATAGATAAAACCTTTGAGCTCTATATTCATATTGTAATTAATTGAAGATGTATATGCTGTATTCCTTTAGTTTTAATATAATTACTTAGCGTACAAGGATGAAATTAGGTAGTTCTAAGAAGAAAATTTAGTACAAATTGGTTAGGCTTGTCATACTTAGGTGAAATAGGTGGAAATGTTTTAACTCCACTTTTCGCCTTTTGAGAAGATGAAATAGTTCTTTCATGAATCTAAATACGAATAACCTACTAACACAATGCTTAATAAAAACTAAGAACCGTTGCCTGAAGGTCATTTCTATTTCACCAGTTCAATTTCCTGCTTATAACTAATGAGTCATTTGATTCTACTTGCTCCAGAAAGTTCTAGTTAATGTTAACTTAGATTTACCACTGTACCAATTAGTCTTTCTTGTTTTTCTTTAGGATAAATCCATTAGAATTACTCAAACCACTGTTACTTCTTTTCTTTTCTTTTTTTTTTTTTTCATTTCGGGTTAATACATTTAATTAGATACTCAAGCTATATAAAAGTATTGTTTTAGTGCTTCCATCCAAGCAAGTAAGATTTTAAAAATATTAACATATTATGTGAGTGGATAAGCGATACGCAGGTATCCATAAAATTTTTATATATAAAAATATAATTAATACTTTTTCATTAATATATATCAAAATTTTATTTATATTTATGTCATTTATCAATCTACGTAACATATTACTATCATTAAATTTTTTCTCCATCCAAAAAAATCAATAAACATATTTTATATTTTGCATCATTAGAAAAGTAAGTACGCTAAAAATCCTATAATTATGATCTGCTGGGCTAACACGCCAACCAACTAATCGGATAAAATAAAAAAGTTCTACCATACTTGTAAGCCTCCTTAGTTATAGCTCTTATCTTTTACATCTTCATGTCCTCATGCTTCTTATTTTATTCCCAAAAATACTTGGCATGGTTCTTCTCCATGAGGTCGGTAATGTCTTGCTTCGTTCTTTCACTTTCCATGTTGCAAAATGTTTTCAACTTGCAGACCTATGAGCAAATGGTAGAATATAATATCCTTGCACATCAAAGGCGTATCACTGGGGTCTCATTTGCTGTTGTGTCAAACATGGCAATGAGAACACTGGCACTGCTTTCATACGATATAGCATCGTCAGCCGATATGGGGGCGAATTTCTTACATTGTTGTTGTCCATTTTTTTTTCTTTTTTTTATTCATTTCTCTCATTTTCGAGTTTAACAGGTTGACCCGACCTAATAAACAACAGGCAGCAGATGGAACGGAGAAAAAAAAAGAAAAAGATTTGATTCCATTATATTAAAAATACTGAAGACAAGTTATCTAATGGGCCGGAATGGATTAACTTAATAGTTATAACATTTATTATAATTCGAAAAAAAAAAAAAGAAAAACATTGAACCATTCAGTTCCTCTACTAATATAATGTAAATAGATTGACCCCCAATTAGTTGGAAAAGTATCAACCAACCTATTTCTTATGAAATAAAATAAGAAAAGCTACAATAGGAGAAGACAAGATAAATTTAATCATTTTGAAAAAGATTCCAAAAACTCAGAGAATACATTTTTATTAGCTAGTAATAATCCAAAACGTTAGGGAATTACTTGCGTTAAATCACGTATTAGCGATTTTATATGAAATTACAACATGAAATTATAATACATACATATTTTGGTATAACATATAAATTCTTATATAAAATTTTCATTAGCAGAATATGCATAAACATACCGTTTTCGATACCAAATCGTGGGTCCATTACAAGAATTCACCAAAATGTCACGAGGAATGCGATTTTATTGCGCAACTACAACAACGATGTAGATGTTTCAACTGACAAGACATAATCTTCCTCTGACCTAAAATTATTTACAAATCAAGCCACACATACAAGCGTCTAGACAAAGTTATTTTTGACTTTTAACTCCATTACTAATTAAATATGAGTCTGAAGGCATGAAAACATGGCTTGTGGAGAGAATTAAGGACTTGGTATCTTAGCTTTTACATGGAAAATGGAAATATAAAAGGTGAAACTAGCATTCTAGGAGCATTTGTTAAGAAAAGATCTATTAATATATTTTTATAGTGATATATTGGTTAGCTTCTGAAAGATAAAAATAAGAATGCACAACATAAAAATGGTCTGGTTAATAGGTGCATGTGCACATGTGATAAAAGGAGGTCTTTCAAAAAGAACTTTTCATGTTTTTCTTTCGAACACTCTATGAAAAGATATAAGCAGTACATGTACAGTTAGAAAAATCAATTTGCTTTTGAAATATAAATATACAGTTTATATTTACTCTATATTAGTATTGCCAGATCCAGACTAGGCGTTTGACTTAGAAATGTAATAGGGTCAAGGGGTCAGGCCGGATTTAACTGGAGATTAAAGGGGTCAATAAAGCCAAAAAATGTATATTATATTTGAATTTTGAAAGACAAATAAATATAAATTCAGACAATCAAATCCATAATTAGACAAAATCTACCCATTAGTCATTAAATTAACATGAAACATTTAGCATAAAAGATAAATAGGTTTACATAATTTAAACTTGGATCAAATTCAAACTAATTTAAGAAGCAATATCGGAGTTGGATCCATATATTTCACATTTAAAACTCAAAATCAAAACACCAGGAAGTGAACTTAATTGAAGGAGAAAGAAGACAAAAATTAGGTTTTTTATATTATTAACTTTTGCTTAGGAATTTGAGGGTTTAGTTTACGTAATGGGATGGGAATTGGAATTTACTGTTTCTACCCATGTGAAAGACAATCTTAAGTGGACCGATTTTTTCTATTTTCCTTTCAATTCTATTTTTTTTTTAATAAAAAAAAAGTTGCATCAGGACCCATCTATCCCGGCCAAGTCAACCGAATCATGGTCCAACCGATTGGGCCTCACAAGTCTATCCGGTCCAAAAGAAAAAGGGATTTTTCAGCATAATCGGCCTAAGTTAATGGTCAGTTCTGGTTTGACTCGATTCAATTGGCCAGGCCAGTTCGGTTCTAATAACCATGCTCTATATATGTAGTCCATTCACTTTTTGAAATTAAGCATTTAGATCCCTAAATTTTCAAGTGTATTTTTATCCCTTGTATGCATGATTGTTAGAATTGCGATTTTACTCATGTGATTTTATGAGTTTACGATTTTAAGAAATTCTTCTGAGCTGACTCATATATAAAATCGTTTTTTTATAGAAAATTATATTTTCAATCGATTTTACATATCAAACTTAATGTAAATTTACATTTTTAATCGAATTATGATTCTACATATATGAATTGAATGAGCCAAAAATAAAAAAAGATATAACTAAGCTTCTAATAACCCATTAACTATTAAGATATTAAATCATCTTCCTTATCCTATTTTTTTTCTTTCTCTCTCTCCTAATCCCTTCTTTGATATTTATAGTCTTCGTTTAGGTTTTAACTTCAATAAAAAAATTCTTAGAAAAATCATACATTTAATTTTATACGATTAACAACTCAAAATAAGTTAAAACATTTGGTTTTCTTCAATTTATTGCTTTTTTAAGAAAAAATAATGGAAAAAAATTAGTTTCGTCCCTGCTTATCCTCATTCCGTAAATGTTAAATTATTAGTTAAGAATTTTTTTAATAGAGAAAAAACTAAATATCTTCATTTCTTTATTTCCATTATGTCTTTCAGGTTTTTTATAATTACTATAAGTAAATCTATAGTTTTTTTAAAGTTATTTTACATAGGTTATAAAAATTTATACTTTTACATTTCAATCTTATGTTTTGATTTTATAGATACTCTAACGATTATAGGTAGTATCGTGACTTTGATAACCTTACCTATATAACTATATTATCCATTGGCATAATAGTAAAATATGGTGTAGATATATGTCCTTGAAGAAAGATTTGAGTGGTCTTAGTGCTTAATTTAAAAATTAAAGAGCATAAGTGCACATAAAGCACAAAAGAAGAAGACTCTATTTGCAATTTGACCTTTATTTATTAGGAAAAGTATACCCTTCGCCATTAACATTTATTCATTTTCCTATTTGAATTCTTAACCAAGTTATTCCTATATTTAAGTCCTTAACATTTTCAAGCTCTTACAAAAAAAGAAAAATAATAACAATAAGACATCCATCAAATTTTTTAAGTTTCCAATTCATCTATGATATGTATCGACTTCAAATTGGTGTACAATAATTACTTGAATAAATTGATAATATTATAAATGTAATTATCTAATATAATAAAAATAATATTGAATAATAATATACAAAACAATAGAAAGAATAAGAAAGAGGCTGAACAAAGGTGTGTAAACCTTAGCCATCTTCATTAAGTACACTAAAGCTAATTAGAAGTTAATACATACTAATCATGAATGTAAAATTTCATATATTTAAGTACTATTTTTGTAAGGACTTGAAAACGCTAATGACTCAAATAGAAGGGGGAAAAAGAGATTGAGATTCAAATAGAAAGTAAGTAAACATTAAGGAATGTATCTATCCCATATTAGTTGGCATCTTGATCAATGTCCTCGAGACACCCATTAACACTTTCCCATAAATACATATCATATGAATGCTATATAAATAAAAATAAATCAATATATATGTGTATATAATCTTAATGGGTGAAAAAAAAAAGAAGAAAACCATAAATTCAACACTCAAAAGTCATACCCTTATGTCATGTTCATCATCGATAGATGAAGCTCTTTATCATCCTGTACAAGATGCAACAAAGGATTAGTTCCTTTTCCTTCTCACAAACCATGGAAGCGCCTAGTGCTTAAAGGAGCAAAGTAAATTTTCCTTTCAAGGTTTAGAGGTGCATAAAAAGGGTTAGCTCATCAAAAGTTTGGTTGCTTTAGAAACGAAGTTTGGAATCTATAAGATTCAATAGAGTGGTTATTATTGCATTTACTTGTATTTTATCCATACATAAAAAAATAATGAATAGAATTCATAAGCACACTCTATGGGTAGCTTCTTTTTCAAATATATGTGTGTTAGCTCTTATATGCAATCGTCCTTCTAAGATAATTAATTGCCACCACCTGTAGGAAGCACCACCTCACCCTACCATTTTAGCAAACCTAGATGAACCTATTTCCATACCTAATGGGAATCAAGAGTCCTTAAGATCAATAGCTTAATTACATATTTCACTACGAGCAATTACTAGAAGCCAAGCTAAGAGGCTTGAAATTGAATTCCAATGCATATTTAAGAAGGCAATGAGAGATATTGAAAATTATTTAGAGATAAACTTTGAAATTAAGTGACAATCCATTCGACATCATTTTAACACCCTTGGGGGGAGAAATTTCAAGCCATACGGAAGATTGAGTTGACTTTAAAACAAGGAAAGGTCAATCGAGATTTCAATTAAAAGCTAAATCGAGTTGTAGTCGACTAAGTGAAAAATTGATGAATATTGCACCTGGGGCAATTAACTGGTGAATAGTAAAATCGTTTTACATGAAACTTGTGAATACTGAAAACCAACCCCTTTTATTGTATCTTAACTTATTTTGTTGCTCTTTTGGGTTGTATTCTCATACATTTAGTTTCCTATTTTTGTTTTATGCAAACCTAATTTCTTAAGGACCTCTAAATAAGCCTTTTCTTTGTAATTCAATGGAACAACTTATAACTTTTATAACTTTATCAAAATCAATCATTTCTTTTAAGAGGTTTACATCTTCTTATTGTGTTTTTACTTTATGACCAAGGTTCTTGATTAGTATGATTCAAAAGACTGCAATCTTTCTATCAAGATTTTTGTGTTACTTAATCAACATATTTTTGTGAATCCATTCAATTATACAAAGGTACATAGGATTCTTAACCTTAGAGCTATGTTAATCAACACATTTCTCATTCAATCAAGATTCTCACCCCTTATTCATTAGCAATCTAGACAAACCATTGTAGATGCATGTTCAAACCACCATCGCATGCCTTAACCACCAAAGTGCATTGCCAAACCACAAAGAGCTAATGCTTAGACCACTTTAAGCCCGTATACAAACCACCAAGAACCTATAACATTGCAAACCTGTGACCCGTACCACCATTGTGATGGATATAAGAACTCAAGCTAGAGACTACCGTTAGGACTCACAAGCCTAAGCTACTACCTTCAATGGACCTTTCAAGCTAAGAATTGAAAGTAAAACCCTTTCTTCTTCTTATCTTATATCTTTCTCTAATGATAAACCCTTCAATTTAGTTTGCTTTCAATTTTTTTTTTTTTAACTAGTTTGTTTAGGTTAGGTTAAGTTGATTTAGAGTAGTAGTTGGTAGCTAAGGTTTGAGTTTGTGTGATGGCTAGTGGTTAAGATGATATGGTGGTTAGATTTAAATGATTCAATGGCATAGACAATCATGTCACGTCAATCTTATTAGCCGTTTATTTTATATTATATCTTTTTTTAAACTAAAAAAAATGTGAAAGATAAGTAATAAATATTACTTGTTTACTTAATTTTTAAGGTATATAAATTCTATTAAGACTTCATTCCCTTCAGCAAAATCAACAATTTTACTGCTAGAAATCAAATTAAATCTTATGTGTTAGTCAAGTCTTTCATCTATATGAAACCAACTTGTGCCCTCATAAAACAACTATAAATTGTCGGGCAAGTCCATGGAGAGCTTATTAAAATATCGTGAAAGAGAGAAGAAACAACTATTGGATTAATTAAATGAAGCCCCATGTGAAGGGCACCTAATTGACCTCGAATCTTGCATATGAACTCCTTGCATGTATCGCACACACACTCTCTCTCTCATCACAAGCCCTGACTTTGCGGTACAAAGCATCAGCAGGTTGTGTCGCATCATGTCTCGTATCTCTCCTCCCTGACGAAATTAATCAACCCAATGAAGGAACCTCTACAGTAACATGCTGGATAATAATTGTAATCTCTTAGATTACTGGAAAGATATATAAAATTTAATCGGCATCCAAAGAAAATGACAAATTTAGGCGGCCACGTGATTGATTCAGGTAGGGTAATAACTATGCTAGTTGGCAACTTTTAATTACATCCTATTTTGTGATTAAAATGTTAATTTATGTAATCTTACTACCTATTAGTGCTAACCTAAAGAAAGGTGCTAGCCCTGTGATCTAGCTAGTGTTAAGGGTTTCTCTGCATTTAATTTAAATTCATGCTTAGAAAAAAAAAAAAAGAAAAATAACAAAAAAGCAATTCAATGGATAATATAAATCATATAGTGTATAAATACTCCTATCTTTGAATCCTTTATCAATGATGCATGTTCTCCGGCCACTTCTAAGAATGAAACTTAATTGTGGTGTATTAAATATGTACTCTATTTAATGGTTTCTATTGACCAATTGTAAACAACTTGATTGGTCAACCTTGCAATAGTTCAAACCTGCTTTATGTCTATCTTTTGCCATTGCAAAAGAATACTAATTTCCAATGAACCCTAAATTGGCGGTTGATCTCAAATAAATAAATTATATGAACTTCGTTGAAGTTTCATGTCGATCTTGTGCTTCCTAGGTCTTGTTAACTACTTGTGCATAAATTCTATGATTCCTTCGGGGACTACTTCTCCCCTTTTATATAAAAATTCTCACAAAAGCTATTAGATAGGATAGATTCACTAAGCAATTGTATTACAATCATCAATATTAAACGACACCAATAAAAAGGAATGCAAGTGGATGGGTTCTTATTGGAATGGACTAATCTGATAACTATCCTATAAGATAATTCTCTAGAATTTTAGGATAAGTTTTTGGGTCTTATCCTCCTAAAATTGACAGGATTTTGGATTGAGTTTCTAAACTAATATAGAAAACGATAAAAAATTCAAATTTGATTAAAAAAAAAATCTAATACCTATGATCTTTATAGAGTATTCAATCTACTCAACCTAATAATTATGCTATAGGGTAATACATTATTTCAATGGTTCTAGATATTTTTTTTTCCTTGAGTTTTTCGAAATTTCATAGGATATTAAGTCGGGTTCAGCAATACTGGTCCCAAAGCCGATCCGGTTTTGAATCCTTAGTAATAAGAACAACTAACTCCATATATTTTTATAATAATTAGGTATGATTCAAGTTGAAAATATACATGGTACCGCAACAGAAATAAAACTCTTGATTTCGTATATTCATGCATTATCATTGAGTCCTTTTGGTAGTTCCATATCATAATCTTAGTTGTTATTTTAAATGTGTTTAACATTTAGTTAGATGAATCGATTAAATTTCCATAAAAAAGTCAACACAATAACTTTCAAGGTTCAGAATTCTTATCACCCATATCTTGTGTGCCAAACTCTAACTACAATATATAATTTTTGTTTTTTTTTTTCATTCATATATGTCTTGTTTAAGAAAAAAAAAAAAAAGAACCGACATATATAGGTTTACAGAGGTTCGTTTGTTTCTAAAAGGAAAAAAATGTTTTGTAATCCTTGATGCATTTTATAAACTCTTTTGAGGAACTTTCTCAGGCTAATTAATAATTACAAAGAATCATACTATAAAATAGGTGAGAGAGCATGCATTTTTAACGCCATTGAAATATGTGTTTGGTTAATGTCGAAATTAACAATTTCTGGAAGGAAACAAAATGACTTGTCTGTTATCATTTATCATAATTTAAATTATCCATCGACGTACGGAACCGGAAAATCGTAGACAACAAATGACTTGGAGATGCAAATAAATATTATTATTATAGCTTATTAATAATATTTATCATTTAATTAAGCTTGTATAGTATCTACCTTGTCGCAGCCCAAAGCAATAGCTTATAGGAGCAATTATAATTCCCGAAAGTTGAATTATTTTACTTGATCATTGTTTGATTGTAGATTTTTTATAATAATAAGAAATTGATTAAGAAGAATTAAATTAACATTTATGTATGTACTGAATGACTGCTTGCATTGAGCATGCTATAGTTATAGATTAAATTTGGTCTATTGTTTTCTTTATCATATGGTTCTGGTGTCAAGCATAAGGGAGTCATGTCTGTTTTGATACCCTCAACGTAGGAATCCAGTAATTCATAGGAATTAGGAAAAAGAAAACTACTTTATTACATGAATAAATATATAATTTACGACATATGCTTTTGGTCTGTGCTTTTGGATGAGTTTTGTTTGGAAAGAATTCTTAATAGAAGTACAATCTTAAATTAATTAAGAGTAAGGGATCTCACTCGTGAAACGTATAGCGTTGACAATGATTATGCCCACTGGCAAAAAGAAAAATGATTATGCTCTATACTATTGTTATTGTTGCTTCTTATAATATATATAAAATAGGTTAGGAGTTTCCAAATTGCTAATTAAATTTGCAAAAACTCTTGTAACTTAATATTATAAATATTTATATTTTAATAGAATAAATTATATTTGAATCTCTCGTCTCTTTAGTGGTAATATAGTTGGCTAAAAAAAAAATCACTCATAAAATTTAAAATTTTAATGCAAGATTGATTATATGCTTTACAAAAAATTAAGTGTATAAAAAGAATTCTTATTGACAAGTTAATAAATATTTAGAGGCTTAGCAAATATGCCGGATTGAAAAAGGCCCAAATTTGAGAGAATGCAGAAACTGGCTATCAGAAAGGAAGGCCTAAAACAGCTCTTTTGGACTTGTACACGATCTTGAGTGGACTGGAGGCGGTTGCCAAAGCGTTCTGTAAAGGTAATTAAGTTTGTTCTATAAAGTCAATAGAGTTTATGTTAAATTAGTCTTTATATATCTATATTTTCACCGCTTATCTTTTTCAATAGATATGCTTTTTATTTTTTATACTTGTATTTCACGCCATCATGTGACTATATAATTAGCGATTAAAATTGAAAAGAAAACTCAAACCAAACCTGCCCAATTCGAGACAAGATTGGATAAACGTTTTCTAGTCAAATTGAAATAGATTAAAGGGAAAAGTACAATTTAATCTTTAATGTTTTACTTTTGTTTTTTTAACTCTAAACCTTTATTCTTTTGCATTCGAATCTTCAACGTTTCTAAACATTTACAAAAAGAGTTGTATTATTAACAGCATTAATTTTTCTTGAGAGAATAAAACATGGTGCAATTCCATTGGTCCATGTAAATATATAAAATAAATAATATAATAAAATTACAAAAATTAAATAAAATTAATAATCAGAAAAAAGTAAAAAAAAAAGGAAAATACAAAAAGATGAAACCAAAAAAGAAAGAATCAAATGCATATAAGGTGGCCACCCATTGTAGGCGGTGGCTTAGTACCTAAGGGCATGACCCTCCTTATAAATGTTTTTGTAAATTTTGAACTTCTTTATTTTTTAGTTAGCCATTATTAAGTGTATGACTCCCTATAAGATTTGATTACACATTATGGATAGATATATTATTCAAATATATTCATCTCAGTAGATTTAGGCCTTTAATTTTGTTATTCATGTAATTTCTCGAAATAATTCTAATCTTATCTTCACTTTTTATCTCTCTAAGCTTTTGAATTGACTCTTTGCTCCTAGAGTTTACTTTGTTTCTTATTGAAACTTTCTAATCTATTCTTTTGAACTTCCTAAAGCTTCTAAGTATACATCTTTTGGTCATCTTTACATCATCTTATCTCCATGCTTTTGAGTTGTCTTAGTCTTCATTCAACTTGAGCTTATTTCCTTTTTTGGCTCGAACTTCTTCTAAACTTGAGAACCTTTATCTACTCGCACTTTTGGTTTCTTTCTTAACTTCTACTTCTTTCTTCTTTGCTTAGTTTCAGCTTCTGTTTTTTAGATGTCCTTGTATCTTTGTTAATGTCGCTATTAGTTCTGCTTCTTCCTTAATTTTGCCTCTTATTCATCCAGTTCTGCATCTTTTTTCATCAATTTTACTTTTTCTTCAAATCCTTGCTACCTTTTAATTTTTTTTCTTGTTCTTTGATTTTACTTCTTATCATACGCTCATCTCCTTCTCAAAGACTTAGGTCCTATTATTTATTCATTACTTTTAACCACTTAAGTAGCTCATTAGAAAACAAATAAGAGCAAGTTTGTTATCATCAAAACTCTCTTGAAAGACTTAACAATCTCTCTCTTTTTTATGATGGAAAGACACCATTCATGAAGAAGATTTAACAAGCCTTTTTTTCAAAAGCTTTAAGAAATAAAACTTGTAGCTTTAGGAGTAACATTGAAGCTAATGACTTGTAGTTGAAACATATATTTAGGTCCATTTGCTAGAGAGAAAAACATAACAAGTAGAGCTTTGTTGCTCCAAATTTTATAACAGATTATGATTCTTCAGTTGACCATATTTCTCTCATGTCTCCCCTTTAATAGCATTAATATGAATCATTGGAGCCATGGTTGCACAAATAACTAAATACAAAATACATAAGCGACATTACTTCTTATTAATCAAAAAGCACAAATAAAATTATATTCCTAAAACTATATGATTTGCATAAGTGAACATTTCAAACTTCTCGCCCTTTCTTTCTCAAAGTTCTCCCTCTTTTTAATATCATTAAAAAAGTATAATAGAAGAGAGTTTAAAAAATAAGAAAAAAAGTATTAAAATAACACTATCACAAAGTTAACCATCAAAGGATATTACAAGCCAAAGTTTAAAAGTAACAATCATTTACTATCCCTTTTTTAAGAGAACAATAGAATAACATTTTGTTATCTCAAAAACTTTGCCAATAGAGTTTTTGGATCGTGTCTCGACTAAGAGATATATAATCTACAAAATAAAACATGGTGAGGGGCATCAAGGGTTTATCCAATATAACCACTCTAACGCTTAAGTGAGTGAGTCTATGATGAAGAATGCAAAAGCATAAAATTGAGTCCAAATGGTTTACTTGTAGGGAGCAATCTTCTAATTATAGTAGTAAGATTGAAGATATATACAAAAAGTGAATATACATGAATCTTGCTTAAATAGGAAAGTGTATCTTCTCTAAATCAGGTAAGTTCCAAGATTCTTGAAGGTGGCATAGCCATTCTTAAGTCAGTAGTCCTACATAGATCGACATCTCTACTTTATGATCATAAATGTCCATCATTCCAGCTTCCTAATTAGGCATTTGGGCTTCAAGGTCTCGATATGAATACTACATATATGGCTTGACTCCTCGAAACTAAGCACTAACCTTCAAAAAGGTTGAGTACTAGTTTAAGAGCTAAGTATAAGTTAGACCTTCTAAAGGGAAAAATAGGCATTAGTTCACATGGCTTAGAAATAGGCCTAGATAGGTCAACCTTATAGTATTTGATGGTTGGAATGGACATTGGGGGGCCTAAGCCCAAAATTACCCATCAATCCATTCTTTTATATTTTGGCAGACTTTTGGATAAGTTTAGATGATGGAGCACTTAAAACTAATGGGAAGTCAAGAAGGGTTCGATATGAGTTATAAGAGAGGTTTCTACGACTACTTTGAGAAATAAAATAAAATCTACTATCCTATCAAAGATATAATCTATATCACTGAAAAGAGTGTTTCATTAGCCAAAGCTTTTAAAGTTGCCTTAATAGCTAAACCTTAGTGATTGAATTAAGGATGAAATCTCTATCGATAAAGGTTCTTCTATCCTTACTTTCCTTGTAGTTAAGGATTCTCCTTTGCTTAGGTTCTTCTAAAGGTTCTTTTTTAACAAGGTTCTTTTCTCGATTGGCTTTGCTTTCCTCTCTGTGGGTTATTCTTTCTTTAAGGGATGGTAGTTTTCTAAGAAAGCTTATAACATTTATTTTGTTCTAAATTATGGTTTTCCACTAAGATATTTTTCTACAATTACGGTTGAATAAGGAATGATTTATTTAAGAGTCAAGTCAAGCAAATGGATAGGATTAAGGGGATTAATAGATTAGAGATTGGGATGATGGTAAATACTAGATGGAAAGATAAGATTCACATGAACATCCTTTTCCTAAGATTAAATCACACTCATGAATATGCATTTTTTTAAAGTAACAAACGTAAGTCAATTCACATGCATTAATTAGAATAAAAATTAATTTTGAACGTACTCAATCTTTCTTTTACTCAATAGTCCCTTAGCTTAGGTCATCCCAACCAATTGCCAACCTACCTGTCAAATGTGGCTAAGCCAGCTTGAAATATAGCAACATTAGCATCCGTACTTTCTTGTCTTCTTCTGCCAGTCTCCTAACCAACACTTGAGTGCTACATCTTCTGTTAGAAGATCGTAGGATTTTGCCAATGAAGCTTCTTTCAAATTATTCCTTTTGTACCCTTGATTTGTATATGCATTACACTTATTTTGGATTGTACCCTTTAGTCATTTTCTTCTTTTAATATGTTTCCTTATATGCCAATTATATAAGCCTAGTAATTTATATAAGTAGGCATCATCTTATCACTACTACACTAAATATTCTCCAACTTTCTATTAAGCTTAGCAAGCTTCAGTTACTTTCTTCTTTACTCTTATCTAGTTCCTTGTTTAGCTAGACATTAGTGGCGAACAACCTCATTTTCCTCCATTTGCAAGTCATATCGGGTGGTGGAGTGGTGGGTAATATCTTTGGTTCAGCTTTCAAGTTTTAGCTAGCTTCCATTACTGACATCTTAGGTACATCATTCTTTTATTTGGGTATCAAAACCTTAGGTTTTGATCGTGTGTATGTGTGATATAGTTGTTGGATGTTTGGTTATTGTGAGGTTCAATAGTGGTATAGTGCTATGTTAGAGTGTATGTTGTAGTGAGTGTGACTATAGTACTTATGATTATGAGCATCATTAAGTGTTTCGTTCCATTAGCCTATGCAATACTCTGTTTTTGTACTCAAAAATAGAATGGTAGTGCATAGTTGATGAAGTTCTAGGTTATGTTGCTTCAAGTTTAGGTGTTTCTAAGCTTGTTGTTTTGGGTTTAGATTTTCATAAGTAATTGAGTAATAGTAATGGGTACTGAAGCTATAATCAAGTTTGTCAAAGTTGGGTTGCTATGCTTATCTAAGCTGTTATAGTGTAAGCATGGTTGACATGCTTAGTGGTGGTGATATTAATGTTGTTGAAATCTCCAATTGTGGTGTGAGCATAGTTAACGTGCTTAGTGGAAGTGATATTAATGTTGTTGAAATCTCCAGTTGTAGTTGTAGCATTAGTGAAGTTACTAATGATGTCGAATCTAAGTGTCTTCAATGGGGTTGTTAACATGGGCAATGATGCACATGGTCGAGCATGATAAGGGAATTAGACCCCTAAGATGGTATGTAGACACTTAATTTTGCCCCCATTTATTTTATTTTATTTCATTTCAATGGGATAAAGGGTTCTAAATTAGGAAAAAAATTTAAAAAAATTAGGAAATTAAAGAAAACTAAAAAAATAATAAATTCAGGAAAAAAAGAAGAAGAAGTTTAAAAAAATACAACAAAATAGAAAAATAGGAAAAAAGCATAAAAAATAAGAAATCTAGGGAAAATATCAAAAAATAGGAAAAAAACACAAAAAATAAGAAATTTAGAAAATAAAAAAAATAGAAAAACGAAAAGCCTAAAAAAAATTAAAAAAAAATAGAAGATTTAGGGAATTTAAAAAATAATAATTTTTTAATAAATTTAGAAAGAGGACCATTAGGCCTAGGCTTAAATTTGAATCGAGCCTAGGCTAACCTAGTTCATATATACAATTTAATTACACATATGAATAAAACATAAGCTAACGGTCTAACGAAAAGCATATGAGCATAGCATTAAGTATAACTTGAAGAATAGGGGTTCAAATCTTATTAAAGGTAAAATTGCCTCTCTTTTTTTTTCTTTTTCCCACAACACAAATTGCCACTACCATGTGTCAAGGTTTCACTGTGTTATGTGTCCTGACACATATTAGCCTTGGATTGACCAATGCTGACATGGTGCTACGTCCCATGCCACGTTAGCTATCACGTATTACTATTGGATACGTAGCACACTATAAATGGTCAAACTAGCTGACATGGCACTACGTCAACACTACTTTCTCTCCTCTTCCATCTCTTTCTTCCTATTTTCCCTTGTTTTCCTCAATTCTTCCATACTTTTCTTCTCAATTAGCTAGTTTTAGTACGATTTTTTAACCCCTTTTTGTTGTAATTTCGCCAAATCAATGGCAAAATTGCAAACTAGATATGGCCCCCTTTGTTGCAATTTAGCACTATCCCTTTTTCTAATAGAACTCAAAAATACATCCAGATTCATGCATTTAGGCATTCAAATCAAACTTCAAAAATTGGAAAAAAAAAACTGAAAATCTAGAAATTTGTATTTAATTCAATTTTGACTTGCTTTCTAAGTTGATTTTAATTATTAAAAGAGGGTTTAGAATTTGTTTAGGACACAAGAACACACACGATCACTTTCAAATTCCCTCTCATTTGAAATCTCTCTCTCTTTCACTAGCCACAACATTCTCTTTCTCTCTAGAATTTTATCTCTCCGATCTTCCTTCATGAAAGCCACTACCATAACTAGCTTCATGGTAGTTCAAAACCCCTACCCTAGGCACCTATTCAAACCCAACAAGCACTACTCGACCACCACATCAACCACCACTGGTTACCATAACCGAATATGACCTAAATGATGACCCCGAGCTGCAGCATCCTCTTTACCCCCACTATCCCCAATCCAAAACATACAAAACACTCCTCACCCGCCCATTTTGATGGTTGGATCAAGCTAAACGGCCTCCTCTGAGCTGTTGTTGTTAAAGATTTTGAAGCGAACCCAGATTCGAGCTCTGACCTTCTATTTGACCCGAGACCCGCTCAGCACCCAATCGAACCAACCTATGCGCTTCTCCTCGATCTAACTCCCTTCAATTTGGATTGCTTTCCTTTATTATTATTATTATTATTATTATTATTATTATTATTATTATTATTATTATTATTATTATTATTATTATTATTATTATTATTATTATTATTATTTATCTATTTATTTTATTATGTAAATGTAAACGAAAAAAAGAAAGAGAAGAAAAAAAAGGAAAAGGAAGAAGAAAAAAAAGGGAAGAAAAGAAAAAAAAAGAGTAAATCTATTATTTATTTATTTATTGACTTTTTATTTTTTCAGTTTAATAGAAATAAATAAAATAGAATAGATAATAAAAAACAAGATAATATAATAAAAATAAGTAAATAGGTTAGTAAATAAAAATTGTTTTAACACTTAGAAAAATCGGGTTTTCAAAAATAAAAATAAATAGACCCTTTACAAATTAAGACTATTTTGGATTTTTCAAAAATAAAACCCCAATTAAGACTTTTTAGAAACATTTCCTTAAATAAATTGAAGTAGATAAAAATGTAAAGTCGATGTCTTTTTAAAAATTAAAATTAAATCAATCTATTAAAGTTTTCATAAAACAAACTACGGAAGTCTGATTTCAAATAGCGAGTATATAGGTACTTGTATGTAAGTATAAGGTAACTTAAAATATGGAAATTTTTATTTTTTTCATCTTTGGAGATATTTGTGTAAATTAATTAAATTAATTGTATATAAATTGAAAAAAGTTATATGTGATTAAATTCGAAGATTTAAAAAATAATACCCGTTTAGGATTTAACATGATAGCTCCTAGATCCAAATATTTGGTTTTAAAAACCCATTTACAAAATTAGTTTAATCGATAGACCAATAGCTAGATTGGTTATAACTCGATTCTTTTTCCCAAATTCGGTTAGGTGGCGACTCCAAAATATGTTCAAAATAAAAAAGACCGGTTTTTTTTTTTAAATCCTAGTCAAGGGTCAATATTAAACAGATAGGGTTTAATATTGATTGATTTAAAGAAGACTTGATTTATTAAAATTAGGAGAAAAAAAATTAAGTTTGATAGCTTGACGACTCCACTAGGAACTTTCAAGAGTACTAACTACTTAAATACTCTCAAAATTAAATTTTCTTTTCAAAATACCAATGTCATTTATTTATTTATTTGATTGTATATTTATTTGTGTATTTATTATTAAGTTCATGTGTATATTTTGCTTTGATTATCATATTTATTTTGCATATCACATGCATTAGGACATGGAAGGTCATTTGTTACATCAAAGATGCAAGGTAGATGCAGCCAAACCCTGGCCGTCTTAAGAACTTAGGAGGAGAGCTATTATATAGGCTCTGAGTGTTGTAATATAACCACTGCTCAAGGTTAATTAAGCTACCCCCACTTAAGCTTGATATGACCAATGAAAGTGTTTTCTAAAACCAAGTAAAGTTACAAAACTTATGGACTTTTTAGAACCTACCCTAATTGTACATACTACCCCAACAATAACGCCCCCCGCGTCTGCCCTGCCCTCCCCCCTTCAACCTTCAATTAATACACCACTCTTAAAAATTGCAACCCTACTAACTGTTTAAGAGTTTTAATGCAATTAAATTTTTGAAAATAACAGTGAGGTTACAACTTAAGAAGTAATGCATTAACCTAAACGATTCTAACATCTGCATATTTCCACATGCTTTCTTTTGTTGCATTGATGATTGATTCTTGTCCATAAAATGTGTAGAACTAGAATGGAAAACAATCCAGCCAACAATTAGGGGAATGATAGGTTACAGGACGTATCTAAGATTCACGAGCAACTGTTGAGGGATGAGATCACCAATCTAAAAGAAAAGCTAGAGTGTTTTGAAGCTCACAACCGAGTCTTAAGGTCCCTTCTAACATAGGTCATTGGGGATACTTATGAGATGATAGAGGACCTTAAGGCTCATATATAAAACTTAATGTAGGGTTTTTTTCCATTTCACAAAGCCTAACATAAATATCGAGTTTCAAAATAAATGATAGGTTCACTGCCTTTCTCTTCTGTATTTTGATTTTTCAAATTAATAAAGTCCTCTTTAGTTCATTGTTCTTCATTCTCTAACATTCCCTTCATTGCGAATAATCCTTCAATAAACATTTAACTAACAACTATTCCTTCTCATTTAAGAAAATGTAAATAAAATCCATAAACTTGTAAATAGAAACCTAATAATCACCATCCTTATCTGTAAATTATTTTCTATAAAATAAAATTTAATCTCTCTTTCTTTAAAAAAGATAAAAAAAAAAAGAAAGGGAAACAAAAATTGAAAAAATTGAATAGAAAAATTGATAACTACTATAAATCCTTATGAGTTCAGGGAGTCAACACAAGCTCAGGCCTTTGGCCCACTCAAGAAACTAGCCTAAACACTTGGCTTCGAACCCCTACGAGCCCCTCAACCTATTAAGGAAGCCAACACGAACCCCTTAGCTCAATCAACCTAAACACTAACCCTCTAGCCTATTCAACTTAAACACTAAACTTGGGCTCATTCAGGCAATCTACCCAAACACAAGTCACTTAGTCAAGCATTCAATCTTAACACTAACTGTAAGCCCATTTAGCCATTCAACCCAAATAAAATGCCCCTTGGCCCATTCAATCTGATTGCCAACCTGGGATCTACTAAGGTGTTACACCCCGAAGCGACAAAGTTGTAACAGCCCCCCGTGTAAACCATTCTAAGATAAAAGATGGCCTTACAACCACTATCCTAGACCTAATTTACACAAGGTGTGCACGACTAACCCGCTTTGAAGTAAACAGTTTGTAATTTAAATAAATCATTTACCTAAGAAAATGAGAAAATATATATATACATTGAAATTCAATCATTACAATTAACGTTTACAATATTTCACTGTAATATATTTCCTAGTTATTATACTATTCAGAAATGAAAATTTCTAAAATAAAAGCTTAAACCTTAAAAATATATGTTTGTTTTTCAAATGCTTTTCCCCACTCCCCAGGATCCAGCAGTTGCTAGCTTCAGAGTAGTTGTATGCCGCTTCTTAGCCAGCACCTGCACGACGTCTATAAGGATGTGAGTAATCATAGCTCAGTAAGTTAGGATGGAGGACTCAAAACTATACCATAAACATAACAAGGTTATCAACGTATTTATTAGGTGCAATGCATGTTTAGGAAAATGCCATCGCACGACGTTGTCCGGCTCGTCATGAGATTAAAGAAATTGCGTCTGCTCTAATCCGGGTTGAGAAGTTGTCGTTAATGCAATAGTTTACGACCAAACCCAAGCTTGTGCAATGGAAATACTACTCCTCCCGCAACTACCTTCGAACCATTTACTTCACCCTCACCGCGACCTCCTCTCCTGTCACTTAGTTCAACTAAGGATAAAGATGGAACCATTATGCAATCTTGCACTATCCCTTTTGAAGAGGTCGGTATTTGGTCGGAGAATTCTAGGTTTCCCCTAATAGGTTGCCATACAGGTCTGATTATAATTACAGATCGTATATTTGATTAGGTCCAATTTAGAGTGATCAATCATTTCATACAAATCATACAATACAAACCAGAACAACAAACAGAATCATAGCATCACTTATAATCAAGCACATGCACACAACCAACTATCTAACAAGTACAACCAAGCATAATATCAAGCTTCCAAAATATAGCAACGTATTAATCCCAACTTATCTGAACTTCTTGCTCCCTCACTCACTCGAAGTCTAACTCACTCAGGCCATCCCCGATCATCCTTATAACACAAACGTAGTTTCAGTTTTTCATGTAACTATTATAGGTTGGTTTTATCCTATAACGGTTATTGTTATGTTTTGTTTAGGGTTTAATATATCCAGTTATCTAGGTTCTCAAATCTTTTACAATTATTCTGGGTTTAAGGCTAGGTTCGAGTTCAGTTTTCGCGACGATTTATAAATTAGGTTCTAGTTCGATTTCTAAGTACTGTTTCATACCCGAACCCTAGAAATTTGTTTCAACTCATAATGTGAAATTAATCACATTACTTCCAGATATCTTAAATACCATCATTACCCCTAGCCAGTATTTTATTCTACTTGGTACACTTAAATCCTTATTAGTGTACCGAATTTACTCTTGATGTGAGAAATTTTTACAATTTTTATATAATTACATAAATTTGAGTTTTCTATCAGATTTATTATATATCCCTATTATTTATATAATATCGATTCTTATCCTAATATTTTCTATTTATTATATTTCCAATAATTACATATTATGTACTATCACTTATCATGTACATAATACACATCTAATATTTATATCGCTCTAATTACCATCTCCCAACATCAATTGTCATTTCAAAATGTCTAAATTCATCCTAAATCAGATTTTACACCTAATTACCCTAATTTATAAAATTAACTTAAAATTTACTATTTTTCCCTATTACTTATTTACTACATAATTAACCTAATAATTACATATAACACCCTAAATGCTATAAGTATCATATTTCATCAGAATTCAACATCCTAAAATATATAATTATTCACTAAATCAGTAATTAACCATTTAATTACTTAATTAACCATAAATTACCTATTTTATGCCTCATTTTAAGGCCTAAAAATTATCCAAAAATTTAGAAAATTAATTTTTGAAAACGGGCTTCATAGCACCATTCTATATCACCTAAGTAATTTACACAAAAATTTTGAACTCAAAACTACACTCCTAAGGTCATTTATTTCTAAACTAAAACATGTTCGGTTTTGCATGATTTCTTAAGGATCATATATGACAAAATATATTTTCATCAAAATAATATTTTTCCTAAAAAATACATGCAAAAATATTTTAGTATAAAAAAATTCATAATTTTCTAAGAATATTTACTATTTTTACAAAATTACATAAAATCGGGCTAGAAATTGAACTCACCGATTTGGGTGGCTCCAGTCACCGTCAGTGGCCATGGGTGTGCCGGACCACCTAAGCACTACCACCACCATGTGGTGGTGGTGGCCATCTACTCCCAGCTACTCATCGGGTTTGGGTTCTCCTTACAAGCCCCAACTGGACAGATTTTTGCTAAATTTTTTGTAAAATCATAATTTTCTCTCAATTTCGCCTCTCTCTATTTTTCTAAACTTCCTGACATCCAAAATGAGCTTCTGAAAAATTTAGAGTATTTATAGATCTTTAGGGAAATTATTGTACATTAATTTGATTACATAATTGCCTTATCTTCTTTCAATTTGACTTTTGTGTTGTTCTAATTTAATTGGCTAATTTTTTTCATATTTTTCCTAACTACCATGACCCAATTCTGGATCATTCCTTATTTTTTCTAATTTTTTTTATTTTTCCTTAATTAATTATGAATTTTCTTTAATTATTTAGTATTATTTTAGCACGTTTCATATATTTTAAGTAATTATGCGTATTTCTACCTATATGTAAATTCATATATAATATAAATAAATATTCTTAAATATTATTTAGGTCATTCTATAATTTTTAATATACATATAATTTATCTCTAGTGATTCCTTAATTATCGGAATGCATTTTACGCATTTTCGATAAATAACGAGTTATATACTTAAAATTTGAAATTTTTATATTCTTTTATTTTATTACTTTTTTTTAAATTCGAACTTACGGGATCATTTTTTCTAATATTTCTGCTTTTACTTGTAATTTAGGCTTAATCAGATCTTTCATCAAAACCCTAAGTGATTGATTGTAGGGCTTACATAAGGCAACCAATCCTAAACACAACCCGCTTTGCCTATTAAGTTAACCGATCCAAACATAAAACATAGCCCATCAAGGCAACTGACCCAAACACAATCCTCAGCCCAAAAAGGTAAAACCCCTGATCTATTTAAAAAGCCAAGCCCAATCATAAACAAGGCCAAAACATGACCTAAAGTCTCAAACTTAGACCAAGTCAAATTTTAGGGCATGATTTGAGAAACTAAAGGGTTAAGTCAATCTCTACTGTAGGCCAAATGAAAAGTAGACTCCTCCTTAAGAAAGCGGTAACTTACTTTTAAAAAGTTTAAAATAAAAAAAGGTAAACTATATTCTATATGCTAACCTGAAATACTTTGAGAGTTGAGCGACATAAGAGTAAGGATAATTTAGGCTCTTTCCTTAAGGTAGGTCCACTTCGAATGTAATACGCATATCAAAATGAAGTGAAGCATTCATTTTCAAATCCCAAACACAATTACCTTTTTCAAACCTATTGGACCAATTTAGAGCATTTTCAAATTTAAATCATATCAAAAATACCCTACAATAGGGTAAATTCGGAGGCTAGGGTCATTTGACTAGGAGATAAGGGTAAGATTGGTTTATGCTTGCTTAAGCAATATCAATTCAAAAATGACTTTTATTTCTGATAAATTATTTTTCTTCGAAATGAAGAAGAACTAATTTCCTTTTTAAGTATCTCAAACTCATATACTAAAAACCCATGGATTTAAGGCCTTAAATTGTTTAAAAAGCAAAAAGTCGATAATGGAGACAATCACTTTTGGGGCCAAAAGAAGAGAGAGAATAATAAGAGATAATGCGGCAAAGCAATTGAAAAAGAAAAAGAAAAAGAAAAGAAAAAATAAAGAAAGAATAAAAGCAGCCAAAAAATGGGGCCCAAGTTTAAGACCAAATGCCCCGATAAATATTTCACATCCCAGCAAAGGCAGCCAAGTTGAATCAAAGTACCGGGAGTCAAATCCCAAATAATCCAAGAAATAAAAGGCCCTAAATCATGTTCCAAAGCTCGGAAACCCAGAATCTCTATATCCACCCTAAAGCATCTCTTACTTATGCTGAGTCATACAAGACCTTCTAACCCATAATAGTTTCCTTACATAGTAAAACTCTTCTGATCTTAAAAGATAATATATTTTTAATATTTTTTTTTAATTGCGGCAAGCATACTTCTAATTTTTCCCTAAGGTTCTTGACTTGTACACCCAAGATGAATAAAAGTATTTCTTCCAAAATAAGTCCTCTCATTAGTCCTTTTTTAAACCCTTGAACTAAAAGCCTAAATTCATAACATTTAATTGAAAAATACCTAACAGATTGATCAAAGTGTATCACTTACAAAATGGACTATAATTTTTGGCACTACAGTTGAGAGCAAAATCTAGACCGATAGTTAGCAAAGAAGTCCTATTCGACTAAACTAATCTTAAGTTACTTTTTCCTTAAGAAAGAAATGTCTTGAAATCACAAAAGCCCCATGAGAAAGCCTTAGGATTAAGGGCATTAAGAAACTCCACATGATTACGAAGGATAGAGGTGGTTATAAGAATTTATACCCATTGGCAAATCTTTCAAAAAAAAAAAAAAAAAGAAAGACAAAAGAAGAGAGAAAAAGTGAAGGCTTGTCATAAGGTTTTTATCTAATCCCTATCGGCTCAACGAGCCAAGCTTTCAACCCATGTCATTCCATTTCCTTTTCAAATTGGTGACACTTTTTTAAAATTGACCTTAGTACTCTACATTATTCTTCCCTAATTGCAATTTTTAATGTTCATTAACTCTTTTTCAAATCAAAAGGCTCATCCCTAATGCATTTTTTCATAAATGGCCATCGACGGTGGCCGGAGCCACTCAAATCAGCGAGTTCGATTTCCAATCCGATTTTGTGTAATTTTGTAAAAATAGTAAATATTATTAGAAAATTATGAATTTTTTTATTCTGGAATATTTTTTTATGTAGTTTTTAGGAAAAAATATTATTTTGATGAAAATATATCTCGTGATATAAGGTCCTTAAGAAATCATACAAAACCGAGTATGTTTCAGTTTAGAAATAAATGACCTTAGGAGTGTAGTTTTGAACCCAAAATTTTTGTGTAGATTACTTAGATGATATAGAATAGTGCTATGAAGTCTGTTTTCAAAAATTAATTTTCGAAAATTTTAGATAATTTTTTGGCCTTAAAATGAGGCATAAAATGATAATTTAGGGTTAAATGGTTAATTAAGTAATTAAATGGTTAATTACTAATTTAGTGAATAAGTATGTGTTTTAAGATGTTGAAATTTGATGGAGTATGATACTTGCAGCATTTAGGGTGTTAGATGTAATTATTAGGTTAATTATGTAGTAAATAAGTAATATGGAAAAATAATACATTTTAAGTTAATTTTGTAAAGTAGGGTAATTAGATGTAAAATCAAATTTAGGAAGGTGTAAAATCTAATTTAGGACAAATTTAAACATTTTGAAATGATAATTGATGTTGGGAAACAGTAATTAGAGTAATAAAAATATTATATGTGTATTATGTACATAATAGGTGACAATACATAATACATAATTATTAGAAATATAATAAATAGAAAATATTAGAATAAAAATTGATATTATGATAAGAATAAAAATATACAATTAATTTGATAGGAAACTTGAATTTATGTAATTATATGAAAAATATAAAAAATTTCTCACATCAGGAGTGAATTCAGTACACTAATACGGATTTAAGTGTACCGAGTGAAATAAAATACCGACTAGGGGTAATGATAATATTTTGGAGATCGGAAAGTAATGTTATTAATTTCACATTATAGGTTGAAACGAATTTCTAGGATTCGAGTATAAAACAATACTTAGAAATCGAACTAGAACCTAATTTAGAAATCGATGTGGAAATCGAACCCGAACCTAACCCCAAACTTAGAATAATTGTAAAAGACTTAAGACCTAGATAATTAGGCATATTAAACCCTAAACAAAACATAACAATAAGCGTTATAGGATAAAATGAACCTATAATAGTTATATGAAAAACTAAAACCACATTTGTGTTATAGGGATGATCGGCGATAGCCTGAGCAAATCGGACCTCAAGTGAGTGAGCGAGGAGTCAAGGTAAGTTGGGATTAATACGTTGTTGTATTTTGGAGGCTTAAGATTATGCTTTGTTGTGCTTGTTAGATAGTTGAATATGTGCATGTTAGATAGTTGAATATGTGCATATGCTTGATTATGAGTGATGCTATGATTCTGTCTGTTATCCTGGCTTGTATTGTATGGTTTGTATGAAATGATTGATTACCCTAAATTGGACCTAATCAAATATACGACCTATAATCATAATTGAACCTACATGGCAACCCATAGGGGAACTTAGAACTCTTCGGCCAAATACCAATCCCTTCGAAAGGGATAGTGCAGGATTACAAAATGGTCCCTTCTTCATCCTTAGTCGAACTAAATGACAGGAGAGGAGGTCGCAGCGAGGGTGAAGTCAATGGTTCGAAGGTAATCGCGGGAGGAGCGAGGTCTCCATTGCACAAGCCTGGGTTTAGTCATGAGCTGTTGCATTAATGGCAACTCCTCAACCCAGATTAGAGTTGACGTAATTTTTCTAATCTCACGACGGGCCGGACAACGTCGTGCGATCCCGTCGTGAGATGGAATTTGCTTGAACATGCATTGCACTTAATAAGTTGGTTGATAACCTTGTTGTGTTTATGGCATAGTTTTAAGTCCTCCATCCTAACTTACTAAGCTGTGGTTGCTTACATCCCTATAGACGTCGTGCAGGTGCTGGCTAAGAAGCGGTAAACAACTACTTTGAAGTTAGCAACTGCTGGATCCTGAGGAGTGAGGAAAAATATTTGAAGAACGAACATATATTCTTAGGGTCTAAGTTTTGTTTTATTTAGAATTTTTCATTTTTGAATAATGTAATAACTGAATTATAGTGTATATATATAAATTTTCTCACTTTCTTAGGTAAATGATTTATTTAAATTACAAATTGTTTACTTCAAAGGGGGTTAGTCGTGGACGCCTTGTGTAGATTAGGTCTAAGATAGCAGTTATAAGGATAACTTCTATCTTAGGATGGTTTATACGGCGAGGCTGTTACGACTCTGCCGCTTCGGGGCATGACACTGACCTACTCTTTTGTTATAGTCCACCTTAAGGGTATCATCCCATCTTTCTTTTTAGGGTTCTAGCCAACTTCAAAGCTCTACCCTCGCCTTCATTAATTCTCCTCAGGGTTCAAGCCAACTCTTAGAGCATTGGTCCATGCTTTTAGAGCACCGATCCACACTTTTAGTTCATTTTTTCTTTTTTTTTAGGATTCAACCAGCCTTTATGGGACTATACCATCTTTCATTAGGCTTTTAGTAAACTCTTAGAGTGCTATCCCTTCTTTCTTTTAACCTTTTTTAGGGTATTAGTTAGCTTCTAGAGTATCGTCCCCTCTTCTATTCTTTTTAGGCTTTAGCCTACCTTTAAGGTGTTTCTTTGTCTTGCTTAGGTTCTAGCCAACTTTTACCCTTTTGTTCAACGATTTCTCTTTGTAAACCTATTGGACGCTTCCTCTCATCATTAATTTCTCTTAGCAAGCCCATAAGGTGCTTCTCTTCATCGAATTCTCTCAAGCAAGCCCAAAAGGGTGCTTCCTTTCCTCATCATTTTCTTTAAAGCCAGCCCATAGGGTACTTCTCTTTATTAATTTCTCTTAATGAGCCCATTAGGCGCTTTCTTTCACCAATTTCTCTCAAACGAGCCCATAGGGTGATTCTCCTCATCAAATCCTCTTAGCAAGCCTAAAGGGCGCTTCCTTTTACCATCGATTTCTTTTAGCAAGCTCATAGGGCGCCTTCCTTCACCTAGTTCTAAGCAAGCCCAATTTCTATTAAGATCTTAGCAAGCTTGTAAGATGATTCTGGCTCCAACTTTTCTTTAGGACCTAGGTTAGTCAACCTAGTTGAGGCACTATTAGCTTTCAATTTAGAGTCTTAGCCAGCTTTAGGAGTGCTTCACCCATTTCACCTAAGATAATCAGCTAAGAAGAGCACTACTGGGTTTATCTTGAATCAATTCCAAAAGTTAGGATTGCTAGTCCTTAAGAGATACCTCCGCCTGTGTTAGTCAACTCAAAGTAGTACTATTAGGTTTCAATTTAGGGTCTTAGCTAACTCTGAGAGTACTTCACCTATTTCACCTAAGATAGTCAGCTAAAAAGAGCACTACTAGGTTTATCTTGAATTGATTCCAAAAGTTAAGGTTTCCAGTCCTTGAGAGACGCTCCTACCTTAATTAGTCAACTGATAGGGGTACGACTAAGTTTTCTTTTTCTTTTAAGGTCTTAGCCAGCTCTAAGAGCACTTTGCTCACCTGGGTTAGTCAGCTTATTAGAGTACGACCAAGTTTTTCTCATCAATTTAAGGTTGTAGCCAACTCAAGGAGCACTTCACCTACCTTGGTTATCAGCTCATTAGGCACAACCAAGTTTCCTCAATCTTTTAGGGTCTTAGCCAGCTCTAAGAGTGCTTCGCCCGCCTTGGTTAATCAACTCATAAGGGCACAACTAAGCCTTCTCATTCTCTTTAGGGTCTTAGCTAGCTCTAGGAGTATTTCACCTACCTTGGTTAGTCAGCTCGTAGGAGTACGACCAAGTCTTCTCATTCTTTCGAAGGTCTTAGCTAGCTCTAGGAGCACTTCACCCACCTTGGTTAGTCAACTCATAGGGTACGACCGAGGTCTCTCATACCATTTAGAGTCTTAGACAGCTTAAAAAGTGCTTCGCCGGGCTTAGTTAGTCAACTTATTGGGGTACGACCAAGTTTCCTTAATCTTTTAGGATCTTAGCCAACTCATGAAGTGCTTTGCCCACCTTAGTTAATCAACTCGTAGGAACATGACTAAGTTTTCTCATTTTTCTTAGGATCTTAACCAGCTCAAGGAGTACTTCACCCGCCTTAGTTAGTTAACTCATTAGGGTATAACCAAGTTCTCTCATATCTTTTAGGGTCTTATCCATCTCAAGGAGCATTTCGCCTGCCTTAGTTAGTCAACTCATAGGGGCATGACCAAGTTTGCTCATATCTTTTAAGGTTTTAGCTAGCTCAAGGAACGTTTCACCCGCCTTAGTTAATCAGCTCATTGAGGTACGTCCAAGTTCTCTCATATCTTTTTAAGGTCTTATCCAACTCTAGGAATGCTTTATCCACCTTGGTTAGTCAGCTCATAGGGGTACAACCAAGTTTCCTCAATCTTTTAGGGTTTTAACTAGCTCAAGGAGAAATTTGCCCGCTTTAGTTAGTCATCTTATAGGAGCATGACCTAGTTCTCTCATATCTTTTAGGGTCTTAGCCAACTGAAGGAGAGCTTCACCGGCCTTGGTTAGTCAACTCATAAGAGCGCAACTAAGTTTTCTCATTCTTTTTAAAGTCTTAGCCAGCTCAAGAAGCGCTTCGCTCACCTTAGTTAGTCTGCTTATTGGGGCACAACCAAGTTCTCTCATATCTTTTAGGGTTTTAGTCAGCTCAAGGAGCACTTCATCCACGTTGGTTAGTCAGCTCATTGGGATACAACCAAGTTATTTAATATCTTTTTAAAATCTTAACCAGCTCAAAGAACGCTTCACCTACCTTGGTTAGTCAGCTTATTAGGGTGCAACCAAGTTCTCTCATATCTTTTTAAGATCTTAACCAACTTAAGGAATGCATCACCTACCTTAATTAATCAACTCATTAGGACGGAACCAAGTTTTCCCTTTCTTTTTAAGGCCTTAGTTAGCTTAAGGACCACTTCACTCGTATCACCTCAGTTTGTCAACTCATAAGAGCATGACTAAACTTTGTTTCTTCTTTCAACCTTTTGGCCATCTCTTAAAGCACCACCCCTCTCTTTACCAAAGTCCCTACTAGACGGGGCATAGGATAGCTAACTAGTTAGTTATAGCGCCTCTCAAGACAAAATCAACCCTTAAGACAAAAATAGTATTTGTTTTTGTTCTCATGACAAAGTTTTGTTCAAACTTCATAACAAAGAAAGGCAGCTATAAACATTTAATTTTGACCCCCTTTATTTTATTTTATTTCATTTCAATAGGATATGGGGTCTTAAATTAGGAAAAATATTAAAAAAATAGAATATTAAAGAAAACTTAAAAAAATAAGAAATTTAGAAAAAAAAATAAGAAGTTTAGAAAAATACCAAAAAAAAAATAGAAAAACAGGAAAAAAAAAAGCATCAAAAATAAGAAATTTAGGAAAATTATAAAAAAAATAGAAAAATAGGGAAAAAAATAAGAAATTTAGAAAATACAAAAAAATGAAAAAAATTAGAAAATTAGAAAGCTACAAAAAATATGAAATAAAAAAGAAGATTTAAGAGAATTTAGAAAATAATAATTTTTTAATAGATTTTTTAACAAATTTAGAAAAGAAATTGTTAGGCTTAGGCTTAGGCTTAGGCTTAGGCTTAGATTTGAATCTATTTTAGGCTGACTTAGTACAAATGTGCAATTTGGACAAGGCATAGGCCAACAACCTAACGGATAAGTATATGAGTACGGTATTGGATATAACTTGGAGGTCAAGGATTTGAATATTACTAGAGGTAAAACTGCCTTTTTCTTTTTTCTTTTTCCTACAACTAATACTGCTACTGCCAAGGATCAAGGTTTCACTATATCACGTGTCCTAATATGTAGCAGCCTCAGAATGGTGGACGTTGACATGGCACTACATGGCAGGCATGCTACGTCAGCTGCCACATGTCACTATTAGCCATACTGTTATGAGCTGACAAATCGAGGTGAAATAGGCGAAGCGCTCATTGACCTAGTTGAAGCCCTAAAAAGAAAGGGAAAACTTGGTCGTGCCCAATGAGTTAACTAATTAAGGTAGGCAAAGTGCTCCTTGAGCTGGCAAAGACTTTAAAAAGATATGATATAACTTGGTCGTGTTCCAATGAGCTGACTAACCAAGGCAGGTGAAGCGCTCTTTAAGCTAGCTAAGACCATAAAAGATATAAGAGTACTTGGTCGTACTCTTATGAGCTGACTAACCAAGGCAAGCGAAGCACTCCTTAAACTGACTAAGACCCTAAAAAATATAAGAAAACTTGCTCATACCCTATGAGCTGACTAACCAAAGTGAGTAAAGCGCTCTCTAAGCTAGCTAAGACCCTAAAAGATATAAGAGAATTTAATCGTACCCTAATGAGCCAACTAACCAAGGCTAGCAAAGCTCTCCTTGAGCTAGCTAAGACCCTAAAAAGAATAAGCAAACTCAGCTATGCTCCTTTGAGCTGATTAACCAAGGCAAGCGAAACGTTCCTTTAACTGGCTAAAACCTTAAAAGATATAAGAGAACTTGGTCATGTTCTCATGAGTTAACATACCAAGGCGAGTGAAGCACTCCTTGAGTGGCTAAGACCCTAAAAGAATGAGGAATCATGGTTGTACCCCAATGAGTTGACTAACCAAGGTGAGCAAAGCGCTCCTTAAGCTAGCTAAGACCCTAAAAGATATGAGAGAACTTGGTCGTGCTCCTATGAACTGGCTAACTAAAGCAGGCAAAGTGCTTCTTAAGCTGGCTAAGGCTATAAAAGATTGAGGAAACTTGGTCGTACCCCAATAAGCTGATTAACCAAGGCAGGTGAAGCGCTCTTTGAGCTAGCTAAGACCCTAAACAAAATGAAAAGACTTGGTCGTACCCCAATGAGCTAGCTAAGACCCTAAAAAAATTAAAAGACTTGGTCATACCCCTATGAGCTGACTAATAAAGGTGGGCGAAGTGCTCCTAGAGCTGGTTAAGACCCTAAAAAGATATGAGAGAAGTTGGTCGTATCCCAATAAGTTAACTAACTAAGGTGAGTGAAGCACTCCCTGAAAAAGCTATAACCCTAAAAAGAATGAGAAGACTTAGTCATGTCCTAATGAGCTAACTAACTAAGGCAAGGAAAGCAATCCTAGAGCTGGCTAAGATCCTAAAAAGATATAAGAGAACTTGGTTGTGCCCCAATGAACTGACTAACTAAGGTAGGTAAAGCACTCCTCAAACTAGCTAAGACCCTAAAAAATATGAGAGAACTTGGTCATGCCCTAATGAGCTAGCTAAGTAACTAAGGCAGGTGAAACACTCCTTGAGCTAATTAAGACCCTAAAAAGAATAAGAAATCTTGGTCGTGTTCCTATAAGTTGACTAACCAAGGCGGGAGAAAGGCTCCTTGAGCTAGCTAAGATTATAAAAGATATGAGAGAACTTGGTCATGTAACTATAAGCTAACTAACTAAGGTGGGCGAAGCGCTCTTTGAACTGGCTAAGACCCTAAAAGATTGAGGAAACTTAGTCATACCTCAATAAGCTAACTAACTAAGACGAGCAAGGCGCTCATTGAGCTGGCTAAGACCCTAAAACGAGTGAGAAGACTAGGTCGTACCCTTATGAGCTGACTAACCAAGGCAGGTGAAGCACTCCTAGAGCTAGCTAAAACCCAAAAAAAGGTATGAGAGAACTTGGTTGTGCCCCACTAAGTTGATTAACCAAAGCGGGCGAAGTACTCCTTAATTTAGCTAAAACCCTAAAAAGAATGAGAAATCTTAGTCAAACTGCTATGAGCTGACTAACTAAAGCAGGTGAAGCACTCCTTTAGCTAGCTAAGACCCTAAAAGATATGAGAGAACTTAGTCATGCTTCTATGAGCTGACTAACCAAGTAAGGTAAAGCGTTCCTTGAGTTGGCTAAGACCATAAAAGATTAAGGAAACTTAGTCATGCCCTAATGAGCTAATTAACCAAGGCAAGCTAAGTGCTCCTTGAGTTGGCTAAGACCTTCAAAAGAATGAGAAGACTTGGTCGTACCCCTATGAGTTGACTAATCAAGGCGGGCGAAGTGCTCTTAGAGCTGGATAAGACCTTAAAAAGATATGAGAAAACTTAGTCGTGTCCCAATGAGCTAACTAACCAAGGTGGACAAAGTGTTCCTTAAGCTAGCTAAGACCCTATAAGATATAAGAGAACTTAGTCATGCCCCTATAAGCTGATTAACCAAAGTAGGTAAAGCGCTCCTTAAACTAGTTAAGACCTTAAAAGATAAGAGAGAACTTGGTCGTGTCCCAATGAGCTGACTAACTAAGGCAGACGAAGTGTTCCTTGAGCTAGCTAAGACCCTATAAGATATAAGAGTACTTGGTCATGCCGCTATAAGCTGATTAACCAAAACGGGTAAAGTGCTCCTTAAGCTAGCTAAGACCCTAAAAGATAAGAGAGAACTTTGTCGTACCCCAATGAACTGACTAACCAAGGCAAGTGAAGTGCTTCTTAAACTGACTAAAACCCTAATAAGAATGAGAAAACTTATCGTACTCCTATGAGCTGACTAAACAAGGGGGTAAAGCACACCTTAAGCTAATTAAGACCCTAAAAGACTGAGCAAACTTGGCCGTACCCTAATAAACTGACTAACCAGGGCTAGTAAAGTGCTCTTTGAGCTGATTAAGACCCTAAGAGATACAAGAGAACTTAGTCATACCCCTATAAGCTAACTAACTAAGGTGGACAAAGTGCTCCTAAAGCTAAATAAGACCCTAAAAAGAATGAGAAGACTTGATCCTGCCCCTATGAGCTGACTAACCAAGGTGAGCAAAGCGCTTCTAAAGCTAGCTAAAACCCTAAAAAGAATGAGAAGACTTAATCCTACCCTTGTGAGTTAACTAACTAACTAAGGTTGGCGAAGTGCTCCTAAAGCTAGCTAAGACCCTAAAAAGAATGAGAAGGTTTGTCCGTACCCCTATGAGCTAACTAACCAAAGTAGCTGAAGCGCTCCTAAAGCTAGCTAAGACCCTAAAAGATTGAGAAAACTTAGTTGTGCCCTAATAAGCTGACTAATGAAGACAAGCGAAGCACTCCTTAAGCTAGCTAAGAACCTAAATAGATGAGAAAAACTAGGTCATGCCCCAATGAGCTAACTAATCAAGGCGAGCAAAGTACTCTTAATGCTAGCTAAGACCCTAAAAGAAAGAGAAAACTTAGTCATGCTCCTATGAGTTGACTAACCAAGGTAAGAGTGTTTCTCGGGAACTGGCAACCCTAACTTTTGGAATCAATTCAAGATAAACCTGATAGTGCATCTCTAAGTTGACTATCCTAGGTGAAATGGGTGAAGCACTCTTAAAGCTGCCTTAAATTTTGGCTAAGGCCCTAAATTGAAACGTAGTGGTGCTCCTTTGAGCTAACTAAGCTAAGCGCGAGCATCTCTTGAGGATTAGTAATCCTAACTTTTGGAATTGATTCAAGATAAACTTGGTAATGCTCCTCTAGGCTGACTATTCTAGGTGAAATGGGTGAAGCGCTCCTAGAGCTGGCTAAAATCTTAAATTAAAACCTGTTAGTGCTCCTTTGAGCTAACTAACCTAAGCAAGATCATCTCTCAAGGACTAGCAACCTTAACTTTTGGAATCAATTCAAGATAAACCTAGTAATGCTCCTCTTCGCTGACTATCCTAGGTAAAATGGGTAAAGCGCTCCTAGAGCTGGCTAAAACCCTAAATTGAAACCTGATAGTGCTCCTTTGAGCTGATTAACCTAGCAGGAGCATCTCTAAAGGACTAGAAACCCTAACTTTTGGAATCGATTCAAGATAAACCCAGTAGTGCTCCTTTGAGCTTACTATTCTAAGCGGAAGCGTCTCTCAAAGAGTAACAACCCTAACTTTTGGAATCGATTCAAGATAAACCCGATAGTGCTCCTCTAAGCCAACTATCCTAAGTAAAATGAGTAAAGCACTCCTAGAGCTACCTAGTAATGCTCCTTTGAGCTAACTAATCTAGGCAGGCGTGTCTTTCGAGGATTAGCAGCCCTAACTTCTGGAATCGATTCAAGATAAATCTAGTAGTGCTCCTCTGAGCTGACTATCCTAAGTGGAATCATCTCTCGGGGACTAACAACCTTAACTTTTGAAATTGATTCAAGATAAACATAGCAGTGCTCTTTTGAGCTAACTATCCTAAGTGAAATGAGTGAAGCGCTCCTCAAGTTAACAAAGACCCTAAATTGAAACCTGGTAGTACCCTAACTAGGCTGACTAACCTAAGTACTAAAGAAAAGTTTGAGACAGAAGCACCCTACGGGCTTGCTAAGATTTTAATAGAAATTGGGCTTGCTAAGAACTGGGTGAAGAAAGGCACCCTATAGGCTCGCTAAAAGAAATTGATAATGAAAGGAAGCACCTTTTAGGCTTGCTAAGAGGATTTGATGAGGAGAAGCATCCTATGAGCTCGCTTGAGAGAAATTGGTGAAAGAAAGCACCTAATGGGCTCACTAAGAGAAATTGATGAACAAAAGCGCCTTATGAGCTTGCTTTAAAGAAACTAATGAGGAAAGGAAGCGTCCTTTTGGGCTCGCTTGAGAGAAATTGGTGAAAGAAAGCACCTAATGGGCTCACTAAGAGAAATTGATGAACAAAAGCGCCTTATGGGCTTTCTTTAAAGAAACTGATGAGGAAAGGAAGCGCCCTTTTGGGCTCACTTAAGAGATTTCGATGAAGAGAAGTACCCTATAGGCTTGCTAAGAGAAATTGATGATGAAAGGAAGTGCCCAACGGGTTTATTAAGAGATATAGATAAACGGGGAGGTAAAAGTTGGCTACATCATAAGCAAAACGAGGCAACACCCTAAAGGTAAGCTAAACCCTAAAAATAATAGAAGAGGGGACAACGCTCTAGAAGCTAACTAACATCTTAGAAAAGGTTAAAAAAAAAAGGGATAGCGCTCTAAGAGTTGACTAGAACCCTAATAAAAGATGGTATAGTGTCATAAAGGCTAGCTAAATCCTAAAAAAAAAAAAAATGAATTAAAAGCATGGGCTAGCACTATTAGAGCTAGCTTGAACCCCAAGAAAAATTGATGAAGGCGAGGGTAGAGCTTTAAAACTAGTTAGCAGCCTAAAAAGAAAGACGGGACGACACTCTTAAGGCAGACTATAACAAAAGAGTGGGTCAACGCTCTAAGAGCTGCCTAGAACCCTAAAAAAAAAATGAAAGAGTAGGTTAGCACTTTAAAAACTAGCTAGAACCCTAAGAATAAGAGACAAGATAACGCCTTAAAGGTTGTTTGGAACCCTAAAAAGATTAAAGAAGTGGGTTAATGCTCTAAGAGTTAATTAGAACCCTAAAAATAGAAGACGGGATAGTGCCCTAAAGGTTAACTAAAACCTTAAAAAGAATAAAAGAGTGAGTCAGCGTTCTAAGAGCTGACTAGAACCCTAAGGGAAGATGGGATAGTGCCCTAAAGGTTGGGTAGAACCCTAAAAAAAATAAAAGAGTGGTTCAGCATTCTAAGACCTAGCTAGAACCCTAAGAATGAAAGACAGGACAGCTCCTTAATAGCTGGCTAAATCCCTAAAAAGAATAGAAAAGGGGATGGTGCTTTAAGAGCTAGCTTGAACCCTAGGTGAAAATGAAAGATTGAAGAAGTGAAGTGAGGAAAGCAAGGAAAGTAACTAGTTTTAAGAGACTTATTAACTTGGAAAAGCATTTACAAAGAAATTGTTGAAAATTCATTTATGAAAAAATGCATTTAAGATAAGCCCCTTAATTTGAAAAAGAGTTAATGGACATTAAAAACAACAATTAGAGAAGAATGATCTAGACTACTAAGGTCAATTTTAAAAACTACAATTATGCGGTATAACCGTACAATCTCTTGCAAGAAAAGAGAAGCAATAGTCGAAGCGTCGTTAGTCTTGTAACAGGGCACGAAGTATGCCATCTTGTTGAACCTATCCATGATAACCATTACAAAATCTTTTCCTTAGATAGTTCATGATAATCTGAAAACAAAGTTCATGCTCAATTCGGTCTATAGTTTTGTCAAAGCAGGCAAAGGCATTGCTTTTCCTTTTTCGGCTCGGCACTTAGCCCTCTTGCACATGGTACAACTTTCAATGGCTTGGTGCACATTTCACTTCAGTCTCAACCAAAAGAATCTACCACTCAGCAATTTATACGTCCTTTTCTCCATATTATGTCCTAATAGTCCTCTGCTGTGAGCTTCCTTAATTAGCAGCTCTAAAGTGAACAAGTCAGCATGCACAATTTTCCTCTTCGAAACTAGTATCCTTCCTCCATATGATACTCATCCACTATCCTTCTATCAACACAACGTACAAGTATGAGCCCAAAGTGTAGATCTTTAAAATACTGTTCTTTGACACTCGCAAATCTAAAAAATCTAGTTTGTAATTCATTCAGAAGTGCATGTCTTCTTGAAATAGCATCTGCAACTACATTGCTCTTTCCCTACTTGTATTTTATCACGAAATTAAATCCTCTAAGGAATTCAACGCATCTCAACTGTCATTTTGACAACTTAGTCTAAATTTGAAGGTACCTCAAGAACTCATGGTTAGTATAGATAATAAATTCTCTCAACAGTAGATAATGCTGCCATATTTGCAATGCTCGGATCAGCGCCAAGAGTTCTTTGTCATATACAGAATAATTTATCTTAAGTCATTTTAGTTTCTCACTGTAATAAGTAATTGGTTGACCATCCTGCATTAAGATAACACTTATTCCAATACCTGACACGTCACATTCCAACTTAAATATTTTCTCAAAGTTAGATAGAACTAGTATAAGGGTGGAGGTCAACCTTTCCTCTATCTTAGGCAAACTTCTTTCCTCCTTTTCTCCCCATTAGAAGTCAGTGTTCTTCTTTATTAACTTAGTAAGTGATGCAACGAGGGTACTGAAATTGCTGATAAATCTCCTATAAAATGAAGCTAGTCTATGGAAATTTCTCACATCTACGAAAGTAATAAGAGTCGACCATTCAATGATTACTTGGATCTTCTTATTGTTCACTTATAAGCCTCTTCCACTTACTACATAGTTAAGAATACCACTTCCTCCTAGCAAAAACAACACTTCTTAAGGTTGCTAAATAATCTCTCAGCACAAAGAATATTCAATATGACTCAGAGATGTTTACAATGACTCGGCATGACTTAGAGATATTTATAGTGACTCGGCATATCAACACTATACATAAGGATGTCATCAAAATACACCATGAAACACCTCTCTATTAGATGTCTCAACACATGGTTCATCAGCCTCATGAAAGTGCCTAAGGCATTCGACAAGCCAAATGGTATGACCATCCATTCATAGAATCCATGCCGAGTTTTGAAAGCAATCTTCCACTCATCTCCGAGCCTCATGCGAATTTGATGGTAGCTAGACGTCAAATCAATCTTGTTGAAGATCTTAGCTCCACTCAATTCATCTAGCATATCTTCCAACCTAGGGATTAGATACCTATATTTGATTGTTATCTTGTTTATGACTCGGCTATCAATACACATCCGCTAGGTATCATCTTTTTTCGACACTAAGAGCACTGGAACAATACAAGGATTGAGATCTCCCTGACATAACATTTCTCCAGTAGCCCATTGACTTGTCGTTAGAGTTCAAAAGCTTGCTTGGGACTTATCCGATAGGCTGACTTATTCAAAAGTACGGCGTTGGGTATTAAGGCAATATAATGTTCGATGCCTTAGATAGGGGTTAGTCCTTCGAGTAACTATTTTGGGAACAAGTCAATGTACACATCTAACAACTCATTTACCTCCTAAGGTAGTTCACCCTACTCCTTTAACTCTAATAGTCACCTGACCAACATGAGGGTCAACACATCAGCTTTAAGGGCTTTTTGAAGCTTGGCTCTACTCATCATCAGAGTCTTCCTCGATCAGCGAGCAAGTTTTGTCAATAGTTTATTAACTTCTCTCGATGACATTAGGTTTAGCATAATCTTCCTACCATCCTTCTCAAACACATATGTGTTCTTATACTCGTTATAGATAACTCTTCTATCAAACAACCATGGTCAACTAAGCAATACGTGTGAAGCACACATAGGCAACAAGTCATAGAGAACCCCATTGAAATAATTTTCGATAGTAATCGACAGTAGTACTTGTCGAATGACATATAGTTCTCCCTTCTCATTTATCCAATGCAACTTGTACGGCCTCCGATATGCGATGGTTAGTAAATTTAACCTTGTGACCAGATCAGTTGATGTCACATTAATGCAACTTCCACTATCTATAATTAACGCACTCACCTGATTATTCACCTTACAGTTGATATGAAACAAGTTCTCTCTCTGCTCTTCCTCTCATACGGGTTCCAAGTTCATTACACGTCGGACAACTAGGATCAATAAGTCTAAGTCCTCAACAAACACATCCTCTTCAACCAATTCTTTCTCAGTGGCTTCTTTTTCGAAAGTGCTCTCCTCGTCTTCAGGTTCCTCATCAGTACTTTCTACCTCTAGCTTTAGGACATCTCCCTTGATGACCATAGTCCATCGGTTCAAGCATTAAGCAACCCTATGTCCAAACCCTTAGCACTTAATCTGGCTCGTCTTCCTATCAGATCCTTGCCCTTTCTCATAAGTTCGAGTCGGTACGTCACTATTAGGTCAACCTTTCTGCTTGGCTCAAACATCTACCTTTTGGATCGAATCGGTTAGGTACTTGACTAAGCTCGATGACTTCCTTGTCTTAATCGGCTGGTTGGCAATATAGTCAGTACTCGACTTCTTCTCTACTTCTCTACTCGTTGGGTTATTCTAATGGCTTCATCTATTGTGATAAATCGTTGAAGTTCCACAATGTCTCGAATGTCACCTCTCAACCTAGTAAGGAATCTACAGATGTTCATGCTGGTGGTTCCTCCACTTCACATTGGATCATGAGCATTTGGAATTCCTGGACATACTCATCAACTATTCGACCTCCTTGTCTCAGCTCCTAAAGTCGAGTAAAAATATCTTATAGATAAGTATCTAGCACAAATTTGTTTCTAAGTATTCTCTTCATCTCTAGCTAAGTATTAATCTCTTGGTTGCCTTCTTGCCTCCTCATAGACTAGAAATTCTTCCACCACATGACAGCATATCTAGAGAACTCAACAACAATAGTTCTTACTTTCTCATAATCCTTGTACTAATAATAGTCAAAAATACGCTCCATTTTCTCTTCCTATTCTAAATATTCATCAATACTTCTAGATCCATTGAAGTTTATCTGAAGCTTCACATGGTCAGATGCTTTGGAGACTCAAGCTCACTCTTCTTCAAAATGCTCTTCCTCTTCATCCAGTTCTCTGAAGTCTATTCTTCGTTTACTTGTCTACCTAATCCTCCACCTCGAATAGGTCAAGCCAGGTTCTAACCTCTCGCAAGTTGAGTCGCTTGTAGGGTGTTAGGTGTGGCTTCAATAGGTCAATAAACCAACGCATGAACAACTCAAGTTAAATCCACTAAGAGGTTAGTCACCCCATCAAGTCTCTCGTGAGTGCTTCTTAGAGTCCCCTAAGATTGTCAACCGTGATAGACAACACCGCTATTATCATCTCCAACGCTAATATCAACACTTGGATTAGTCGTTTCTTTGATTGATTCAAACCTCCAGCTTCTCTAATTAGGTGTTACAGCAAAGACTTCCCCAAACCAGAAACTAAACAGCCAGCAAACACAGTAGCTAAGATGAACACAATAACTTGATCTGTTTCACTTACGTAAAACAAAGTATAGATAATACTACAAAACAGATTACTACAATCTAAACAAAACCTCTACTCTAATACTAAGATGATGCGTACCATAACCAAGAACAAATAAGGCCAGTCGCTGAATGAATCTAAGCTTATCTAAAGCTTGAAAAAGAGGTGATAGGAAATGTGCGAAAAAACAAAAGCGAATGAAAAGTAAGCAAACCTATGAATAGTTTTGATGGATATGACGCAATAATGGAACTTCCAAAGACTTATGGCACAACTCACTATAACGCGTGAATTGGATCGGTGAGGTTACTCGCCACCTAGCATTTCTTAAGAGTTAGGATAAGTGTACAATGAAAGTAAGCAATCAGTGTTTATAAGAAGAAAAAGAATATCCAATATATTAATGGTAGTCTAATCTGTTGCAGTTAAATATATAAGGGGTATTTATACCCAAGAACTTAAGGTAACTTGCCCAAAAGGGAAAAAGATAAAAAGGATATTACCCTAAAAAAACAATGTACAAGAATATAAAGGGTAAAAAGGAATATTTAAGAAAAATAATGATCAGTGTAACAGATTCTTCACATGGTACTATACACATGGCACAGGCATATTGTTGATGATATTGGAGGATATAGACAAAAAGGTCAGGTTACTTGTTCGAGCAAGGGCAACTAATTAACTCAGGGTCTATCTCTCAGCTTCTCGACGAAGGTGTGGATCAGAAATTGGACAGTTTAGACATAGATAAGCAGATACATGGGGTTTGGTAGCTCTTTTAGTATTCAACAATTCGACACACAACTTCCGAGAAGTGGGCAATCGTACAACTCGACATACAGAGTTGATCGGCAACTAGGATTAACTTAGCTTCGACAAGAGTCGGTTGGAACAGGAGGATTCACCTTATTAATCCCTCTGGTCTTTGGGCTCAACTGCGGGTCAAAGGCCTAATAACCCGATTCCTATCACATTTAATCTGGGCAAGCCTTATTGATTGCTTAACGTCATAAGCCTATCAACATCTCTCATCATGGAATCTGAATTATTTTTCTTTGTGGTCTATTTGGTATACACTCTTTCTACTTCTTTATTATTTGCAATCATCCTTTTGTGGAGATAATAATAGGAGGTGAATTCAAAGGAGGAGGTTTATTACACTCAATATGTAAATCTTAAACATTATTTCTTTACTATCTATGTGTACTACAAAGAACTATTGCAACTTAAATTATACTACAAATATAGCTGTTCCTCATTATAATGTTTATATTAGCCTTTTTTAGCTTTCTTTTCATGGTTGTTTCCTCATGGTTGACCTTTTCGAATATATAACTTTGCTTTGGTTTCAGTAAAGAAACTTCTCGATATCACTAGCAGGGTCTTATAGTTATAGTTATAGTTATAGTTTTGAAATGGATCAAAATTTTCTTGGATTAGATGCTTCTAGGTAATAAAACATAAATTTGATGCTTACAAATCATATATTGCACTTCTAATGCAAATTTATAGCTCTCTTACAAGTTTTGGCTCGAAAAACCAACTTAATATGTGAAAATGACACTTTTATAGGTTACTTAGTCCACTGAGAGATCAATAGGAGAGACAAGATTGACCAGGTGTTGACAAACATTGAATGATTGACCATGCAATCGACTAGCCAAGTAGCCATTTCTATTAGTCCTCTAAGTTTAGCTTAGATCTATGAAGTTTAAACCTTAAGTCAACCTTACTAAACCCTAAGTCATAAATTTACCTTCTTCTAGTATGAATATCTTAATTTTCCGCCTGAATACCATCTTAGATTGAATTACTAAATTCCATTATTGAAATTCAACTATTAGATCATAGACATAACAATTTACTAGCCAATATATTATTGATTTCCTAATGTACTACCAAGATCAATTTTCAAAGAGATGTAATTCAATAGTACAATTTAAAACTTATCAAGATTTTGATTTCTTAGACTATTCTAAATGAATAAAAGTTTAACAAGGTACCTCAGAGCAATGTGGTGAATCTCACTTTGTCTCTTGCTTTATGACTTCAACACAACTTCCTTTTTTGAGTTGTACCTTCATTAATCAGTAAAGTGGTTAGGAACCCATTATTACAACTAGAGATGACTAAGGAAAACATTCTTACCTCTTTCAATATTTTTGTCTCTCAATATAACCTTAAATGACTTTGACTTTTGCAACAAAAAATAGATTATATTAGACAATACTTATTTGGTGAATGAGCAAAGAAAAGCAATGAAATCAAATGAGAGATTGATTTACCATATTCGTAATCGAGAGAGCTAACAAATGTGCATTATGAGTTAAAAAGGGAGTTAAATAAGGGAGACTCATCAATTCTCTTTAGTATTCTACATAAGAGTAGGTTCAAGATTAACTTATTATGTATCTAAAAAGGGTAATCCAGAGGCAACTTAGCACGTTGCCATCGATTCTAAAATATTTTTAGGAATATTTCAAGTTTTTTAGATCTTCTTTCATGTACACATTTAAGATGATAAAGGGGGCTATCTTAGAGATTTCTTAGAAAATTTTTGTTTTATCTAGTGATATGGCTTTTGTACTACCTATTTTAGATGGAATAATTGTTTTTATATGTTTTCCCATCCTTCAAAAAACATCAACCTGTTTTACAACTATAAAAGTGAAATCATAAAATAATCTATATTTCATTAGACACTAAGTCTGCATTAATCCTATATTAGGAAACTAAAAGAATGATTTATTTATCAATAGGACATCGATGATGGTGCATTCGTATTTATCATGAAAAAGAAATTAAAAGTTATCTACAACAACAAATGAAAATGACTCAAACCCTCTTCATATGAAGATGGGAAATTCTCGTATTTGTCCCAAGGCTGTGATGAGGCAACTATAATATTCTTATAACGAGAAAATAACTATATAGTATTCTATAATGTTAATATGATAGCACTTTAAATAAAAGGAAAACCAAACAAATTTATGCGTCTTTTTGTAATATAACGGTAATAGTTCAAAAATAAAATAAATTTCATGTTGCTCCGACATTTCATTTTTCTATTCAAGTTGTGATTTTCCATGTCATTTGGAAGGAACATATTTTTATAAGCTTTGGACCAGAAAAATCGTTGTTGGATCTTTTTCAATTTAATTTTAAATGAATATGATTAGTTTCTCCAAACATCGAAGTTTATTGCAACTCGGGATTTAATGGATTCAATATAGCAAATTAGAATATTAACTTTTTTATTATAAATTGATAATTTGAGATTTTTAGTTGCTAAAACATGAAAATCCAGTAGCTACGCGATAATTACTCCTAATGAATATTTGCAATCTGGATTTGCTAATTAAAAAGCATAGGAGTATAAGGAATCGAATGGTGCTAGATGACATTGTGCTTAAGTTCGATTTTACTCAAATATGCTATCTTAAAATCATTTCAAATTGTTATTGAAAGCTGGCTCAAAGTGCTACAAATGGCTTTATGCGTCTTTAAACTCGATTATTTAATAAAGTTCCTTTTATTGACATTTATATTGAAGCTTGAAGCTTACTAAAATTGAGTCAAGCTTGATTTACCGTTATGCTTGAGGCGAGCTCAATTAGCACTAAAATTTTAGAGAGAGAATCTAGAAAAAGAAGCTCTATATTTGATTGAATTTGCTCAAAATCTTTAGATGACTACAACTAAGAAGATCAATGCTATATATACATGAAGTCTATTCAAATAAAAGGACAAGACTAAATCAATCTAACAAATACAATTGAACACCACCAATTTATTAATTACATCCACCTACTCCTATCTACCTCATACAATAAATTTAGATAGTGAAAGTTATTGGGCTCATGAGTGGATCTCTCTATTCACAGGCTAGGGGATAGTCCATGAAAATTGGTTAATCAACTTAGTTGATTTACATAATCTCGATGCATGTCAAAATCTCTTTGTGGCTATATAGCAATAAAAGCAATTACGGACTAATAGAAGGATGGTGAGGAGGGGGTTTTAATCGAATAAGTCACGTGACGAAGACATTTTACCAAGTGTCCAAACTTTAAACCATCAACTCTTCCAAATTTGATCAAAATCATTAATATCATCTATCATCTATTATAAAATTTTCATCTAACAAAATATAAAAGTTATCATATATTACCAATTTTTCATCTAACTAAATCAAATAGCCATACATCTAACAAATCTTTTGTTGATTGTGATGAATATCAAATCTATTATCTATTATCAACTTCTCATCTAAATTAGTAAAATGGTTGTATATGTGATAAGCTTATTAAATTATGGTCAAATGTCAAATTGAACATCTATTACCAACTTTTCATCTAATCTGGTGAATGGTTCTATGCATGATAAACTTTATTAATTTTGACCATGTCAATTTTATCATCTTTAACCATTTTTTTTTTTTTTGTCTAGTTTAGTAAAATAGGCATCTATTGGATAAACTTATTAGATTGCAATAAAATGTCAATGCAAATTTATAAATAGTTACCAACTTTTTATCTAATTTGGTAAAATAGTTTTGTATTGGTACATCTTTTATTACGGTAAAGTTTAAATGCATTATTTACTAATAATTCTTCATCTAATTTAGTAAAAATGTTCTCTATTAAGAATAATTTAGGGTAAATATTATATTTGATATTTGAACTTTGTCCATTTTTACAATTTACTATCCAATAACTTATTTGATTGTGATAAAAACAAATTTATCAACCATTACTAACATTTCTTTTAATTTAGTAAAAGTGTTTTATACTAAATAAAATTGGTTGGTTATGGTAAAATGTAAGGTTTATCATTTATTACCAACTTTTTATTTAATTTGAGAAAATAATTATGTATATGGTGAACTTTGCTAATTGTGTAGGTAAATTAAATTTAGTGTAATACCTTATAATTAAGTGTTATACATAGATTATGGGAGGTTATGCTATTAGTTCATATAACTGTGATAGTGAATGTTTTATCAATACATAGTTATAACTTTGAAGCAAATAGTTAAAATGAGCCCATTAATAATTGTTAGCTCGATTATTCATTGCTTTTAATGAGGCATTACAAATGGTATCAGAACTAATCTCCTACTAGTAGGTGAACAATTCAAGTCTATCTCTTGTTTAGAGAAGAGATTCAAGAATGACAGATAATATCATTAGAATGATGACTCTTAACATACTTTTAGAATGACCTATGAGTAGTGGATAGCCTAAATCATACACTGAAAAGAAGGATAAATTAGGCCTAATTATAAAGTCTCAGAATGAGACATCGTGTATTTAAACAAGAAAGATTGTGATACCCGTTGGTTAAGTATCATAAAATCATGAAAAATTATAGTATTAGTTTATAAAATCATGGTTATGAATATTATGTTAACGCGTGATTGTAACTTTTGGGCAAATAATTAAAATGGATCAATTAATATTTGTTAGCATGATTAATCATTACTTTGTTGAATCGTTACGTTTAGCGATGTGAAATGAAGTCATATGGGGCATATTCACTTCACTATATGGAATTGATATGTAATGTAATCATAATTCCTAAGAAATGGAATAGATATGTAATTATTATACTATTGTTTACTTAAGGAAAAAAAGAAGAAACAAATAAGGAATGGACATGTAATAGGGTTATATTTTCCAATATACCTTCTTTTCTTTTCTTTTCTTTTCTTTTCTTTTTTTCCCTTTTCATTTTCATTTGTTTAGAGAAATAGATTAGCTTTTTCAAAGAACTTCATTATCGTCTTACTCAAGTTTTTTCCAGAAAACTCTAATGTCCTAACTCTTTTAATACCATTGACGTTATTTCTAAAGAATTGCACCATCTTCTTTGTTAACCTTTCCCCAAAAAACTTCAAACCCTTTACTTTATCCATCGTTGTGTTCTCAAACCCAAAATAGATTAGGATTCATCAATAATCAATGGGTGAATGGGAAAAAAATAAAAGGAAGTAACAGATCAGGATTCAATAACAGAGAAGAGATGTTTAGGGTGTTTGATTCAACTCGAAAAAACAAAAAAAAAAAAAAAAAAGGAATAAGACAAAGCACGTTTAAGTTGCTGGACTTCTCCGTATCGATTGTAATAATGAAGAGGAGATCCAAGCGAGAGAGTAAGAGAGAAGATTCATGAGAGAGAGAGAGAAAAAGAGAGAGAGAGTATGAGCTAATGTTTAGTTATATAATTTTTGTGATACTAGATTAGATGAAAAATTTTATCTCATATTTAATTTATAACTTTGATTAGTAACTAGTCAAAAATTAAGTTGATAAATTGAACAAAAAGCTCAAATTTTGTTCCACCTATATCATAATACAAAAATGAAATTTGCTAAATAAAAACAAAAAATATTTAGCATTGTTAAAAATACATCTTCATGTTATAATATTAAGTTAATTAATATTATTTTTGTTAAATATTATAAAAATTATTTATTTTATAATATAAATAATTAATTTTTTAATATAAATTTTGCATTCAGTATTATACAAACTAAATATTGTATATAATAAGTTTATAATGTCAAATCCTTTCTATACTTATTCTATCTAGTTATATTTGTCCAATACTATCCAGTCCTTATAACTAAAAGTTACTTAAAGAGAACAAATCCTAACGAGAGAGAGAACAGATGCAAGCAAGCGAGAGAAAGAGAAAGCAGTAATGGTTGATGCAAAGGGGAGTAGTGGTGGTAGAGCTATGGTGTATGGCAATAATGGTGTTGCGGTAGACCTATGGTGGGCGACGATGACAATGTAGCAGTAGGGCTTTCTTGTAGTAATTGATTTGGTAGTGGATTTATATTATAAAAGAGGAAGGGTAGTGGTAGTCCTTTTGGTATTGAATCCCAATTTAGAGTTTTGAAGTAATTGTAATTTTTCAAAGTAAACAAAATAATAAATAAAAAATAAGAAATAAAGGGGGAATGACAATTCTATTCCCCCAAATGAACTATAAGATAGTGTCAACTCATGTGTGTATCTACATTAAATTACACGAGTTAAGAATAATATAAAGTGATGCTTGATCATGTGCATGAAAGAAAATAATCAGTTGGCATTCATACCTTATTTTCGAGATATGTCGGTTCAGCATTCTTTAAGGTACACAGTGTCATCATCCATATACGGTATATTCTTGGTTTTTATGTTAAAGTCGCACTAAGATGAATCTCTTGGTTGATTTCTAACAACATTTATTCTTGATTAACTAGAATAACTTTTCTCGTTCAATATATGAATACTTCAAATATACTCTTTCGAAGAACCATGCGACATAATAAGTTTTATTTACTTGCTTTCTCAAGTTTTCAAAGATATACTATAACCTTATTCCCTAAAGTTTTTCCATAACTAACTTTCTTAATATTTTTTGAAAGTTATTATCTCAAAATATTGCAACATTTAATCAATGATTAAATTTATAAAAAAAAATAACATCATAACAATGTTATGGGACATTTCAAAAATTTAGAAAATCCTAACCATTGATTTATATCTTCACATGAAGTAATTTTCAGCATTATTAAACTCTAGTTAACATCTACGGTTCAACCAGTTTTAACATAATCTAGTAAAAAAACCGGTATGATTCAATCATGATCCAACTCTGATTGAGCCATGATTAAACTCATTTTTATTTTTTTAATTTTTTACCTTTTTATATGTTCAAAACTACTTGGGCCAAATCCGATAACGCTGGTAATTTTAAAGTACCCATTTCCACCTTATAGGATGATCTCTTAAACGATTCTTAAGGAAGGGCATGAATATATTTCACATCCTTTTCTTATTCTCATCCACCGGCCTAGGCCTAACTACTTACCTTTTGCAGGGTGAATTTTCTAAAGTATGTTGGTAATTGGAATCATCCGTGGGATTCCAATATCTATCCGAAGGGCGCTCGAATAAATGCTGATAGACGCACTTAATATTCTAATGTTCCGACCATGTGCTATTAAAAGACTGCAATTATGATTCGGAACAACGGTATATGATTCCTACATTTCTTTCAAATGTATGGTGCATCATGATCACCGTTGCCCTAAGGGGAGTTGTTTCCCAACCCTAACTGCCCCATCGTTCGAGCTATATACCATGAGAATTGGTTCTTCTGATCTCATGACCACCATCGCTAATGTCAAACCTGCTTAGCTATGGAAATTATACATGTATTGAGAATGTTAATGGACAACTATAAGCTCAAGTTTCAATTTTGAGAAAGAAATTAAATAAAAAGTATCAAAGATGCTGATTAACCTTATGCTATTACATATGGGAACTACTACTCCTATCCTAATAATAACTGTAACACGCCTTCTCAATCTTGTGTTGCAAGCGTCAATATGGGATTGGAGGAACGCAAAGGTTATCGATGAGTATGAATCAGGATAGTATATGAGTTGAATATGCAAAAGCTATATAATTCAAAGGAAAACAATTTATATTCCTTTTTGTGTTTTTAGGGTTTTTTTTTATTTTTATAGGTTCTTGATCTAACAACAATGAATTAAAAAGTGATATGAACGACTTGATTTGTTGGATCTGATATAGTAAGAAATTAAATCGAATTAGGCTCTTTTTAATCCTTAATTGATACAATACATAACTAAGAATTAAATGAAGGCTTTCCAATTACTCAATCATGACGCACAATTAAATGGCACTATGGATTTAACCTTATTGAGTTGATATTACTGACAATTAACTAAATCAAATAGGCTTTCTTACAACGATTCAATGAATTGAAAAGACAAGAATATGAGAAGAAATTAAAACTCACAAAACTAATGAAAATGTCTTGTAGCAAAGTAATAATATAGATCCCTAATAGCCCTCGAGACAAATAGGTAACAAATCAATATAATTATAAAGACCAAAATAATCATTAACTAATTACTAAATAATAATAAACTAAAAATGTCTGTAATAAAAGAAAACAATAGAAATAATAATAGATCTTTAAGATTGATCTACTCCGTAATCATGTAATTGGTAGCAATAATATTATCTCTTTGAATCACTAAATACATAGGAAAACAATCCCTATCATCATCTTCGAGCTCAAGAAGATTCGTTCTCAAATTAGGAATAGATAATCCTCCAAGATCGAAAACCAATGTACAAAACTCAAAAAAAAAAAACAAAAGTTAAATAAAAATATTCAGCCAATTCAAGCTTATGAGCTACATCTATAATCCTCTATGGAATAGCAATTTCTGGAGCATTTTCAACCTCAACTCCAATAACTATCAACCTTATAACACCATAGCTCACATCAACAATCAAAAACTTCACAAGTGGTTCATATTACTCATCATGTACCTTATCTATCACACTTTTAGGATTCCAAGATGTGTCTCTATCAATCAACTCATATTACATCTATAATCTGTTTGTATTTGTTGGCTATTCTCTAAATGTGAAAGGATATAAGGTGTATGATCTAATAGAAAAACGAGTTCTTATTTCTAAAGATGTTAAGTTCCTAGAACAAATTTTTCCTTTTCAACCGATGACACAGCCAACAACAGTAACCTCTTTCTTGCTAGTTTCTCTACCTTTAGAAGATACGATGTTGAATACATACCATGTGTTTTCTTTGTTTCCTCATGATGTAGTAGTATAGCCAATTTCTACTAATCAACAAGACACAATTAGTGGTTAGTAGCTCAAAGTTTAGCTAAATCAGAATATAAAGCTCTTGTTGCTATTGCTTATGAATTACTTTGGATGATTTCTCTTCTCAAAGAGTTTCATATTAATTGTTCCTTACTAATGCAACTATTTTGTGACAATCATTCAGATTTACATATTGCTAGAAATCCTATTTTTCATAAGCGAACAAAGCATATTGAAATGGATTTGCATTTTGTTCGCAACAAAGTCATTAAAGGTATCATACTTCTGTTGTATGTTTCCTCCAAGCAACAGCTCGCAAACATATTCATGAAGGGACTACAACCAGAACATTTTCGTCAACTGTTATCCAAGATGGGAGTATTGAATATATACTCTCCATCTTGAGAGGGGGTGTTGTAGTTATAACTGTTAGTTTAATTGTAGTTGTTAATAGCCGTTAGTTCTAATAGTTGTTGCTAGCTAGTGGTTAGGATAATTGCAAAAGTTAGTTTTTAGTTTTTGTTTCTACACAACAACTAACCATAGGAACTATATGCGAGCTTTGTACACAAAGAGGCTAACTTAATACATTCATTTTTCACCATAATTCTTTCACCCTCCAAGTCTGTTGCAACAACACTTCTTTCCGTATTTTTTGTGTGCTTCCATTATCACACATACACAGACACAATTGAGTTGTAGTAACAGATACAACTAGTTAGTCTTCATTTAGTGAGTCGATCTCCTCAATTTTTAATTGATGATTTAGCAATCTCCACAAATACTATCTCTATCGTATTCTCTACATCATCCTCCTATTCTGTTCAAATTATCATGGTCACAAACAATTTCTTGTGGAGTCTTTACTAATGCAAACTGGCAAATGATTCTGATTTTCCTTCACAAATCTTTGGTTCACCTTCACACTCTATTGATTTTTGGTCAATGGGCTCAACAATTACTATTTCTATGGCCTTCCTCTTAGCCTCACTAATGATAGAAACCAAATCAATCTCATTCATGCATATAGTAACATGCTCCTGCTTTCTCTCTAATGTTTCTAGCTCTTCTGCATCTTTCTTGTCAAAAAATACAAAAACACCATCTACTAGTGTAACTGCATATTCATTTGGACACTAATGTGAAAGATACTCTTTTAACACAATCATCATTTACACTTCAAGCTCCAATTACCATCCTCTATGCTAAGCCTTTAAATTTATCAAATCAATCATCATGTTTCTTCCTCAACACATCCCTTTCCCTTTTACGTCTTTAGTATTTTGATATTGTTACTGGCTACTTTTAATTTTGGACGTTACAGTAGTTATCTTGTAGGGACTGGTTATCCTTCCTTGTCTTCTTTTCTTAGTGCTAGGCATGCTTTTCATGCTGGTTTTAGGCTAGAAGGCCCATGGAGAAAAAGGCCATCAATAAATTTGATTTTCCTTTTTATTCATTTTTTGAAATATGTCGTTTCTACTTTATTTTGAAATACAGACGAGTGCCAATCATGTAAGTATGATAAAGATACCACTGGCTCTTGCTGAGGCAGATAGGCATATACTACTTGCTTTTATGCATGGAAAGGGTTCTCGCTATAAACAAAGAGGGAGAAAAGAATAAAAGGAGGATCCTAAAGTTGGTGTATTTCTCAATATATTTGTGATGGAAATTAGGCGCCCTTACCATCTTGCAAATCCATGAGCCTGATTTCTTAATTCCCCAACCCATGAGATGGAATATATATTAGGCCCAAAGAATCACTTATTTCAAATACAACGTCTTTCCAATATTTAAAAACCTGTAGTTAAGGAGTAGTCCTTTTTAGTGTTTAGGAAAATGTTTTTCCGATTTTATGATAAATTACAACTTGGAGCTAACAGTTAAAAAAACTAAAACTTACTTCTTGCAAACTACTTGATGAGTTTACATGTATATTGGTTCTAGGTCAATCTATTTTAGTAGTTTATCAAGTTGAAATTGAGTTTAATAATATTTAATTGAATTGACACCAAATTGTGCTTTAAATTTACAATATTTAGGTTTGATTACGTATCAAGTTCTTCATTTTATCTCTGTATCTCTATCTATATATGTCCACCTATGTATCTACTACCTATATGTATGCAAGGAACACGTGATTTTCTTTATATATATATATATATATATATTTTTTCGCTGTTAAAGGAAATATATTTTAATTTATTTGGTAATACAATTATGCCCACTTATAAGCGCATTATGGAAAATCGCCATCAGTTAATTCACATTTTGGAATTGTGATTAAGCAAACACCAAGCTTAAATCTTATCCTTTAATAATTATAAACAATGCTAATAAAATAATAAAAGCCTTGAAATGAGAAAGAGAAAGATAAAGTCATTGTGACCCACTCAGTCTCTTTTTATTTCGCATAATTTAGATTCTTGCACCCCATAATACCTGCCTCAACATATTTCTTACAATAAGGACCACAACATTATTTCTACAATAAACCATTAATTTTTTAAGTCATAATTTAGGTAATAAGTCATAACTTTATAAGGAGGGTATAGTAAAATCTCTTATTGTTGCATGTTAGTTGCATATAACTATGTCCATTATTGTTTGTCTCAATTTCAAATAAGTTGGTAACGTAGATTTGCATCACATAAGTACTTGTCCATTTGATTGACTCAATTAACGCGTGAATGTCTACTTTTTCAGGCTCATTTGATGGATCAAATAGTCAAGTCGAATTGAGATATTTTAAGAAATACTTATTATCTTTATAATATGTTTAAATATTATTGGTATTTATTTACAACTTATTTAAATCGGTAGTATTTTGTTACTATTAAATTTTTTCTAGTGGTGTAGGTTTGTAATGACGTGAACTTCGTGTACTCCAAACAAATTTGAGCTTTTTTCTGAAATTAGAGGTCGCGTATCCTACTATAAATACAATTAGGTTATGAACGACATTCTATTTTCGGGACTGTAACACCAACCAGTCGTGTTACGCAATTAATATGCATAAAGTTTCTGTTACATTTAATTTAACACTCGTTTGAGGTAAAAATTTAATCTTATGGATTTTGTATGATCTATATTTAAGTTCCGGTGATTAGATGTGCTCAGTGTATACAAGACCAAAACTAAACTCTTCACTTTTTTTAATAATGACTATATATTTAAAAAGAAAAAATTATATGAAAAAGTTATCAATGCTTACAAGTAAATTCAAATAGAGGAATAATGTTTGAAAAATTTTTAATAATGGATCAACATGTCAGTTTGTGATTAAAATAGGGAATCATTATTATTGCACTAATAACTTTAACTAAAATAGCCATTATCTGCTGCATAATGCTTACTCAATAAATACGTGGTACTTACATGTATGATTAAATAATAAATAAATATAAGAAATGGAAAAAAATAAAAAAATTAAGAAAAATTGTAAAAATATATATATCAGAATAATAAAATAAAATAAATAGTTAAATTAAATATAATATGTATGTTATATGTATGTAGTATAATATGTCTATTATATATATAATATATCTTATACATATTTGCATAATATAATATAAAAATGCATGTAATATAATATATATATGTTTAAATATAAAATAAGAAAAGTCAAGAAATTAAAAAAAAAAATCACAAAAAAGGCTACTTCAATTACCCCCTAACCAAGTGATCGCATCGACTACCCAATAAATAGGTGGATCATGACATAGGACATAGGTAGCCCCACCCATTTCCCCCCACCCCAAAACTATAGGCAGTTATCCACGACTGTTAATTGAAAAAAAAAAAAGAAGGTAAATGACACTAGAAATCCAATTGATTCACACAATTTGATTGCATCTCGATCGAATTTCTTCTCTAATTTCTTATTTCTTTTTTGAATGATAAGCGTGAATAACTGCCCACAGTTATTTAGTAGACCAAATAACCTACTTTTCTAAGTAAGTCGCAATCTACCTATTCTAATTAGTTGGTGGCTAATCTGGCTACCTTAGTTTTTAAGTAATCAGACAGTCCTTTTCTTTTTTTTTTAATTTCTTTTTTTTTATTTTATTTTTTAATTTTGTGACTTTTTTGTTTTATATTTAAATATATATTATATTGCATGCATTTTATATTATATTATGTACATATATATAATATATATTATGTATATAATATACATATTATATTTCATACATATAACATACATATTATATTTAATTTTACTATTTATTTTATTTAATTATTCTAATTTTTTATTTTTTGTAACTTTTCATTAATTTTTTGTTTTTCCTTTCCATTATTTATTTATTTATTTATTATTTAATCATATATGTAACTATCAAATGTCTACTAAGTCAGTGTCATGTGCCAGATAATGGCCACATCAATGGGACTTAATGGCATTATGATGACGATCTATTATTTTAACTATAAATTAAAATATTGATAATTTATTTGAAATTTTTTAAATGTCGAGTCTCGATTTAAATTTACTCAAAAACGTTGATAACCTTCTATGTAATTTTTTAATAAAAAAAAAAAAAGTTGGAAAGTTTAAGGTGGAAAGTTTTGTATAAAACGGATTGCCTTGTACTTGGGAATATCAATTGAAATATCTAAGCAAGGATTTGGACAAAAGTGATTTTTTCTGTGTTATAAAATCAAAGTCTATAACCAACTAATTTAAAACCTCAAACTTAGATTACGATATCCAATTACGTGAAAATAACCAGGACCAAGTGTCGACAAAACACCCAAGTGCGGCAAACATAGAGACATGAATTGGAACATCTCTACAAAAACGATATGTCTTGTGGTGTCCATTGTGTCGTTCGTTTTCATCCCATAACTGGAGCAGGACTACGATAATTATCGTCATTAACATGCGGTTCGATATAGCTTCCAAAGACTATGAGAAATGTTCAAAGATGGTAAAACTAAAACCAATCTTCCACATAGGAGCCCTAGAAGTGAAATTTCGCCATCTTTCTTTAGAGAGCAACTTGACAAAGCAATATTTTGCGGGGCCGGAAGAGCATGATGATATATATATCAAAGAGGCATTGCATTCTCATCACGCACTATAAAATCCACCACGAATCCATCTGTCTTCTTTGGCAGTTACAAATACACACACCATCTTTTTCTACTACTTTAGTATTACAAACCTTCACGAAACGAAATTCATGCACTAGCTAAATAAATCTATATTATCTTGAAATGGCTGTGTCTTCCTCACCTTTCACTTAAAACATTATGTATGTCTTTAAGCAAGCTACAGCTACATAGTTCCATTCTAGTCCCACTGATATGTCTGGAACATCTAGGTTAGAGCACAGCTCAACAGAGAAAACGTTGGAATCCCAACACCACCAATGTTCCCATGCTCAAAAATGGCCAGCAAGTTTCCTGGAGATCGCGGTTTCGGAGTTGAAAATGCAAAGAGGATTAGCCATCCCTCTGGTAGCAATGAACTTCACTTGGTTAGCCAAGGTAGCCGTAACAACAGCTTTCCTTGGCCGGCTCGGAGAGCTGCAGCTGGCTGGTGGAACCCTTGGGTTTACTTTTGCTAATGTCACCGGCTTCTCTGTCTTGAATGGCCTTTGTTGTGCTATGGAACCCATATGTGGTCAAGCGTATGGAGCTAGGAACTTCAGGCTACTCCATAAAACCCTTTTCATGGCTTTTCTGCTATTGTTACTAGCATCGTTACCTATATCTGCTCTGTGGCTCAACGTCGATAAGATCTTAATCCATTTTGGCCAACAAAAAGACATTTCAAACGTTGCAAAGAAGTATCTTCTCTATCTCCTTCCTGATTTGGTCGTCACTTCTTTTCTTTGTCCCCTCAAAGCCTACTTGAGTTCACAAAGCATAACTCTTCCAATCATGTTTAGCACAGCACTAGGACTTTGTTTTCACGTACCCATCAACATCCTACTTGCAAAGGCTAAAGGACTGGAGGGGGTCTCGATGGCGATTTGGATCACTGACCTCATCATAGCCATTTTATTATCCATCTATGTTGTTAGGATTGAACAACGTGAAGACCAGAGGATGAAGGAAGGTGGGTGGTGGGAACAAGGACTACAGGATTGGATCCAACTACTAAAGCTTTCAGGAACATTTTGTCTCAGTACATGTCTCGAGTGGTGGTGTTATGAAATCCTAGTACTGCTGACGGGGCACTTAAGGAATGCCAAACAGGCGGTGGGAGTACTAGCCATTGTGTTTAACTTCGATTATCTGCTCTACTCTGTAATGCAATCACTTGCTACATGCGCCTCGACTCGCGTTTCAAACGAACTCGGTGCGAATCAACCGACCTCTGCTTATCAATCGGCATATGTATCTTTATCCGTGAGCATTGCCTCAGGATGCATAGGGGGCTTGATCATGGTAGCAGCACGAGGAATATGGGGGCCACTGTACAGTCATCATAAGGGTACGATAAGAAGCGTGAAAAAGACGCTGTTGCTGATGGCTTTGGTGGAGGTCGTGAATTTCCCGGTTGCGGTTTGTGGGGGAATCATGCGTGGGGCAGCGAAGATGTGGCTAGCTTTGTATGCATATATAGGTGGATTTTACCTGGTGGCTCTGCCTTTAGGGGTGGTTTTTGCTTTCAAGGTGGGGTTGGGGCTCAGCGGCCTATTGTTGGGGTTCATGGCAGGGATGGCAGCATGCTTGGTTTTATTGCTGGTATTTGTACTGCGAATCGATTGGAAGAAAGAAGCGGAGAATGCACAAAAGCTTGCTTCCAATAAGGAAAAGGATGAATCAGGAAATGAGAAACCTGTAGCAAGCGATAACTCTTTCGCCATAAAGGAGCCAGAGGATACGCCGTCGTTTATCGTATGATTGAGGCAACACTAGTGGCGTCCTCCACTATCCACATGGAATTGGGGAAGATCAGAGACGGTTTTTATGTTGATTTTATTGGTCAAGGTAATTCCTGTCGATACAGCATCCTTCCAATGGTGTTTTCGATAAAGAATAATGAAAAAAGGATTGTGACCCCCACATCATCATCATTGTTGATATGGCTACAGATGGAAACAAGAGCCCGTTAAAATCAACTTCATTGGGCATTACTATGAAATCAACAAAGTTTTAACACATTTTAAGACAAGATTTGATTTTACTGAATCCAAACAATTTGCGTCTTATTGGAACATTACTGCACAAAGCATTTTCTCAAAAATGGCCTTACATGGGAAACCAACTATTCTAGCACTCAGCAACGTATCGAAATCGTATTCAAATTTCTATGTCTATGATTGAATGATCATGGGAGAGCACGTCATACATCTGCAGTGGCTCCAACACAAGTTCAGACCAACAGAAAACGCATATCCGAGTGATGAGCGCCAAACAAAATAAGCAATATTTTCCTGCAAATTACAGAATTAATGAGTTAAAAAACTCTACCGATTCTCATCTCTACATAAGCAGTTTAAACCAATCGAATTACTCGTAAACTATTCGAATTTAACTCAATATTTACTCAAATTTAACTCGAAAACAATTGAATCGAACTTAAGCTCCAACAACTCGAGTAATTAATGAGTCAAACTCAAGCCTCATAGTATTTAGCTCAAATAGTTCGCAAATTTAATCGAGTCCAAGTCAAATATTAATATTAGTCCAGTTTTAATATTAATATTATTATAATTAGAATAAAAAATATATATATTTTAAATAAATCGACTTTAAATAAGTTAAATCAAGTCAAGCTCGAATTTATTAATTACTATTCGGGCAAAGTTTGAGTTCAAAATTTAAAACTCGATCGAGCTTAAATTTTAAAATTTCAAGTCGAATTTGAACGTAGCACTGTGTCTTTGCAACTCATCTCGTGTAGAGTCCTATCTTCAATCTCTACATCCAATCTCAATCGGTACTGCAGCTAAAGAGCGAAGTTCTTCAATCACAGTCAGTTCACCTTAGCAATGAATATATTTTGTCCTAATGGGTGTGGATATTATCAAAAAATATAACTAAATGGTATTTAGAGTAGCTTTTCTGGAAGGGCGTATCATGACTCTTTGCAATTGAGTCGTACTGAGATTTCTCCTACGTGAAAGCAAAATCATCATTGCTAAAATGGTCGACAATTAGATTACAGGGGAAACTAAAAGGCAGCCTTTATTGTAAAGAAAAAGCACTGTATACATGGATTACATTAAACTCTCACACGTCACAACTCGTCTAAAGTGTCTTTTGAAAGCGGTTAGTTTATGATATTACCACACTTTCCTCATAACCAAAATATGATTGAATTTATAAATCTAACCAACTAAACTTAAATTTTATGATTTAAAAAAGTTTCTAATTCACATCATACAGTTTGATTTGAAATTTAAGACCAAATCTTTTATATCTTTTTTTTAAGTCTTAAATGTTTTAAAATTTTTATTTCAATCCTCAACATTTACGAAAATTTTCAAACAATTCTTCTGTTAGTTTGCACTTAGCTTTTCTTTAAATATGACAAGTATTGGTCTATGTTCTTTTATTAAATAATTAATATAATAAAACATTTAAGAATAAAGAAAACAATAAAAATTTTGGAAAAAATAAAAATCAAATAATAAAAATATATACATATACAATGTAATAATAGGATGTTTACTTTAGGGGAATATCTATTCCATTCCCCCTTTATTCCTTGAAACATCTTTATTACGGTGTTCACTTTAAGGAGTTCCAATTCTTAAAGAATCTCGAATCCTCAAAACATAAAATTAAGATTCCTTACCAAAATCAAGAAATACGGATTCTAAAGCAAAAAAGACATCTAATAACCTCCCTTCTTCTTCCATAAACATTATCTACTACATAGGCATTGTTATACACCCACCAACCACCATCACTACCTTCATTGCCAACTACTATCGCCACTCAATCACCATATCACTATTCAAGGCAACACCGCCACCATCATTGACCAACACAACACCACCATCATCACTTACCAACCATAACAATGGTCGCTGGCAACAACTTCAAGCCACACTTTGTTGCTCAACTCCCATTGAGTATCAACCACAAGTTAAGCTCAAATCAATAACCATAACACACTCATAGATCAGCAAGTCCAATGCCCCTCTATTCCCTCCAAGCCGTGCACATAGATCGATAAGCTAAGCACCCACAAACACTAACCAAATGTACACTTTTTCTCCAGCAATTTAGATAGGTTAAGGTTTCTATCTTTTGGGTTCTTCTTATAAGATTTGACTCTTTTTTTTTTTTTTTGCAAGATCTAATTTAGATGGGTTACTTGTCATTTGGGTTTCATGATTTGGGTTTTCAATGTTATTACTACAAGAACTTTCCATGGCAAAGACATTTTGGTTTCTATTCTATTGAAGCCTTTAATGAAGAAACTGTTATACCCCGAAAGCATAGAGTCGCAATTGTCCTATCGTGTAAACTAACCTATGACAGTAACTGGCCACATAGTCCCTATCATAAATATAATTTACACAAGGCGTCTCCAACTCTTTGTTTTCAAGTAAACAGCTCAATTAAATTTTAAGCTAAAATTTACATAAAAAGCTAAATCCTTAAGTCATATATATACATAATTACATCCATATTGTCTTCAAATCCTAGGAATATATACATACTATAGTAGTCAGCTAACTTACATATTAGTCCATAAACTTAAAAATATTGTCAGGACTTTTTAAAGACTCGATTGTGTAACTGATTGATCCTCACTCCCCCATAGTTTCAAAAAGAAATTGACCTCTAAATAATTGTATCGCAACATGTCAACCAAAATCTATAAGAAAAGCTATATGAATATAAGCAACCACAACCCAATAAATTAGATTGGAGATTTATAAATGTATAACAACACAAATAAGGATTATTAAGCAATTAATTATATGAAATGCAACAAGCAGATGCTATTACACAACGTAATCCTGTTCATTGTGAAATCAAAGTAATTTCACCAGTTTTAATCCGGATTGAGAATTTTCATGTTTATGCAACAGCGCAACCAAACCCAAGTTTGTGTAATAGAAACACCACTCCCCCCATAACTATCCTTTGAACCATTACCCCCATCCTAATTGTGACCTCCTCTCCTATTACTCAGTTTAGCTAAAGATGAGGAAAAGACCATTATACAATCTAGCGCTATCTTTTTCAAAGATGTCAGTATTTGATTGAAGAATCCTAATGATTCCCTTAAGAGTTGCAATGCATGTCTAATTAGGGCATTTAAATCGGTTATAATTAGATACAGTTTAGGGTGATCAAACAATTTCACATCATTCAATTCACATCAATCACCAAACACAACACAGATTTTAGCACAAAATCAGATACACAAACACATACATATATAATTATTTACAGATACAATCATATACAATCCTAAGCAAAATAGTACTCCAAAATATAATAAAGTATTAAACCCAACTTACTTAGAATCCCTTATTTGCTCAATCACTTGTCGCATGTCAACTCATTTCCGTGTGTCCTATTATATAAATACACTTTTAATATTTATACCTTGATGATACATATATATACTCTAGGTTATGGTTTAGCTTAATTCTTCATATGTACCTATTATTTATTACCGATTCATTTTAAGTTAGTTTAGGATTCGATTTGCAAATCCAGTTTCAATTTAGGTTCTAAACCTATTCCAAATATGAGTATTATACATAAATCCTAAATATACGTTCCGAACCCTAATGTGAAATTAATCACATCAAGCTTGAGTATCATAAGTATCACTTTCAGTCCTAAATCAATATTCTAGTTTACTCAATATGTTTTAATCCTCATTTATGTACCAAATTTACTCTTGATGTAAAAAAATTTTTCGTTTTCCATATAATTACCTAAATTTATACTTCCTATCAAATTCATTATATATTAATATCATTATTATATTATCAATTTTAACCTATTATTTTATATTTATTATAATTCCACTTACACATACTCTTAAAATTACACATATTACTACATAATACCCTTAATAATCACATCTAACGCCCTAAATACTACAGTTATCATATCACATCAGATATGAACATCTTAAAATACTTAATTATATGTTAAATCAGCAATTACTCAATTAATCATTAATTAACCCCCAAAATCCCTAATTATATATATACATATTTTTTAAAGGCCTAAAAATCACTTAAAATTTTCAAATTTTCATTTCTAAAAAAAAAAAAAAAAGCTTCATAACACTATTTTGTAACCCTTAAATAGTCTATACAAAAATTTTGAATCTAAAACTACACTCCTAAGACTATTTATTTCTAAATTGAAACATACTTGGTTTTATATAGTTTCTTAAGTACCATATATTTCCAAATGTAATTAAATCAACCCAATATTTTTCCTTAAATCTACATACTTAAAAACATCAGAATACTAAATTTCATAATTTTCAAAATAAAATTGATAATTTTAACAAATTAAACAAATTCAGGCTAAAATCGGACTCACCTGGTTGTTGGGCTTTCAGGTACCAGCGGTAGTCCTAAGAGTATCGACCGGTCTAGGTGGTGTATATGGGGTATGGTGGTGGCAGCGTTTCAATTCCAGTTAATGATGGTAAGTTATGGGTTTCATCCAATTACCTTAATTATACAGTTTTTTGTCATTTTTAGAAAAACCCTAATTATCTCTTGTTTCGGTTCTCTCTATTTTTTTCACTCTACAAACTGCCCAAATTAGCTTTTAAAGAATTTTGGCTATTTATAAAGCTCTAGGGGATTTTTGTGCATTAAATTGAGTTGGTAATTGGGCTTATTAAGTGGATTAATTTAATTGGTTCAATTTTTTTTTCCTCCCAAACCTACCATGACCTAGATCTGGATAATTCCCCAACTTTCTAATATTTTTCTTATTTTTTCTTGATTTCTTTTTTGTAATTTTCTTTAATTATTTGGCATTTTTAAGTATTTTTCAAGTATTTAAGGTAATTTCGCTTATTTTTGCCTATACGTAAATACATATGGAGTACAAGTAAATACTCCTAAATATTATTTATGTTATTTTATGATTTTTAATATGTATATAATTTATCTCTAACGACTCATTAATTATTAAGACTCATTTTACGCGTTTTTAATAAATAACTGGCAATATACTTAAATTTTGATATTATAATATTTTATTATTTTATTACTTATTTTCCTAAATTTAAATTTAGGAGATCACTTTTATTAATATTTTTAACTTTGGTTTATAATTTAGGCTCAATCAAATCCTTCAACCGATCTCCCTAAACTTTACATACTAAATCCGATCCTACAATTAAAGAGCTTACAGAAACAACATTCTGTTCTATTATTTTTTTTAAGATTTCACGAGTTCTTCATATTATAATTTGGCTTTATCTTGTTTTGTTTTCTAAAATTTTGTTAGTAGAAAATGAGCGGAGAGAGAGAGAGAGATATGGAAAGGAAGAAAATGAAGGTAAGGTAGTCTTTTTAATTTTTATTACAAGTCTATTCTTAATGTCATTTTTATTCTACTAAACACTGTAATTAGCATTCATCCCTTATTCCTTTTCATAAAAATCCTAATTTTATTCCCTCTTTATTCCATCAATGAAATAAATAAGCTATTGTATATACATATATATTCATTATAATTTTGAAAAACAAAAAAAATTATAATTATAAAATAAAAGAAAGAGAAAAAATGGAAAAAAAAAATCATTCTAATCACCCTTTGGTTTTAAGGTGTTTGAAATAGCCAAAAGGAAGTAGAATGCTATAACCTACATACTAAAGTGGGTTAGATCAACCCATCACTAGTTGTAGGTGGCCACCTACCCCCCTTATGCGACCTAGTTAAAACCCTATTAAGTTTTACTTTTATTTCCTTCTTTTAGCCATTTGGGCCACTTTCTAGTCTTAAGGTAGTTGGAACGGTCTTTTGTTTTTTCAACTTTTTCTATATTTTTTTTTTTTTATTTTATTGAAATTATGATAAATATACATGTATAGACATTTATTACATTATATATGTATATATCATTGTTATTTCATTTTTTTTTTCTTTTTTTAATTTTCCTTTTTCTATTATTTTATTAATTTTTTAATTATTTTATCATAGTAATTATTTAATAAAAATATGTGGACTAATAAGAAAGTACTATTTGCCATAGTTGACAAAAAAGTTAATGGCAAAACACTTATTTGAGAACTTTTAAATAAAAATTTTGAAATACTTAAGACTTGAATGGAAAAAGTACAAAAGTTTAAGTCCTAAATTTTTACTTTTTCCAATAACCAATCAAAAAGTGTTACGTGTTAAGACTTACTTAAAAACTTTTGCAATCGTTGAAAACTTTAATACAAATTTTAAAACATTTATGATTCAAACAAAAAATATGCAAAATATATTTTTCCATTTTTTTTTTAATTTTGATTTTATGGTTTAGCATATTGCATCCTTTAACTTCCATTACCCTACCTCACATTTTTAGTTCAACTATTTTTATTCATAGAAATAGGATTGGAACTATCGATTACAAGGTACGGATAAGCTTGGATCATGCTTGGCCGAGCTTGAAGATGAAAGCTTGATTTTTCCGATCTGATTAAATCTTCAATATGTTCTTTATATATATATATATATATATATATATATATATATATATAGCTTGATTTTTCCAATCTGATTAAATCTTTAATATGTTCTTTATATATATATTGAACCTATGAAGGATTTTAGATAATTTTGCACCAAAACTTGTTAAAAATGATAACGATTTGGCAAAGATTCAATTTGATCTTCCTCGCCGAATTTCTCTCCGTCTGTACGAAGCTCCTCTCACCGGTGATCGCTTGTCAAGACAATTACGTGCAATACACATGACCTCTCGACCATCCCTCTAGCCGCTTGACTATTTTATTTTTCTTGTCCAATTAAGCAATTGAAAACCCTTAGAGAGTTCAGCTGAGCTGGACCGATTCGACTTTTTAAGCTGAAATTGAGTCCAATTCAACTGGTTTTCGAAGCAATTAAAATATATTTATGTCACTTTTAATATAAATTGGAATAGAATACGAGACTCGAAATGATAAATCATTTGTTCTGTTTGAAAATGCCAATGAAATAAAATAAAATGTGTCATCTCATAATATTTATCGGTAGAATTTGAGAGAGATTGGGTTTCGTGAGACTTAATGAGCCTGCAAAAGAGAGCAAAGTGAGAGGGCGCCAGGGTGTTATTCACCATAATCACTTCGATTCTTAAGTTGAGCAAATGTTTAGAGAGAGTAAGAGTACTCGAAAACAATATATAAGCTTAAATACACAAAGTATTAAGTGAGTTACCGTTAAGTGTTGGCCTTGTATTTATTGAGAAGTAAAACCGGCAATGAGAGAGAAGTTAGTAGATAGAACCACTACATCCGTAAGTGTTGGAGAGTAGGGTCACAATGTTCGATGCAATCTACAAGTATGGGAGTTAGTTGTTTGACTTAATTTTTCAATCTTATCCAAAGTTTTCTAGCCATTTGAAGCTCTTATAGCTAGATAGGTCATATTCTGGGCCCAAACTAAGGATGTCTCATCATAGGCTATGAGCCTTACCAAGTCAGGTAAAACTTGAAGGGCCAATGTCCAAAAGACCTTATCAACAAATAAAATTATATTAAATGTGTAAATAGTACTCATTATAAAAAATATTCTTAATTATTGCATATCATAATTTAATTGAAGATTAAATAAGTAATTTTAAATTAATGCAATTAATGAGGGTAGAACAAAATCATGATTTTGCCTCTTCAAAGGTAGAACCAAATTCACTTCAAAAGTGAAATCGACAATCCTATGATATCACAATTTCACCTTCAAATTACACTTACAAACATGGGAAAAGAAATGGAACTTGAAATCGCGATTTCATGCTAATCCATTCCCATACACCAAACAAGGCATTAGAATTATTAAATAATCAAACATATATATGTGAATACAACTTATCAATTCAAGCTTTGTTTAATAGATTTTCAAACTCTAGTTTATACAATGTTTGGTTTGTTTAAAATTCAATTTCTCATAAACTAATCAAAATTAAGTTTAATTGAAACTCTTTTTGAAGTTACGATTAACTTAAACAAACTATATTTCATAACTTCAAAAATATTTAAATTGGATTAAGTTAAAAAATATTTATTTTCAATAAATTACAACATTTCTAACTAAAAGTTCAAAAATTATCATATTGAATATATATTTTTTTATCATAAAATTTCCCTTTTTACCCAATCAACATTTTGTAATGCCTCAAGTTACGAGTCACTAATTTAAGACTCAAATAATCCCTGTCCAAATTAGACCAAACTTTACAAAGTGGTTATGGAAGTCAATCGAAATGACCTAGTGCATTTTGTTTGTAAAAGATAGCATATAAACGAACTAATTTTGTTATAACCATGATAAATGGTCGCTATATATTGAAAAACCTAGAAATCAAGTTCTAATATATGACAAGATAGTAGAGATAGCTTCACTAACCTATTGAATCAATATTTACTAATAGGAACACACAATTCAAGTGTTATTATGGAGTGAATTTGCAACATAGATAGTATAATTATATATGACACTTCTCAATGAAAGTAGGAGAAAATTAAAAAATATTTAATAAAATAATGATGAAAACACATAAAGCAAACATAGGTGTATAATTCACTTGGTTCAATCAACTATATATCAGTGAGAATTTACATATTATTAACATAAGAAAGAGAGAGAAAATATGCTATGTAAACCTAGTATATATTACCAAGAGGAAAAATCCACAAATTCTCTCTACTTGAGCAACTTTTCACAAAGCCAAACTTTCTCTGTAATTTCTAATGATCTACCCTAAGCAACTCTAGGTAAGTAATGTTATTAGATTTTAGATAATCAAACCAAAATAATGTTGTCAAATAATTAAGAAAATAGGTTATTTACATAAAGGAAGCACTAGTTCGGGTAGTTTCTAAGGTTAGAGTAAGTCCATGTTTAACCCACTTAGGCGACCGAAGGATCATGGTGCATAAAGGGTGGGCGAAAGTGATTGCCAAAGCTCCTTCTACTGGTGAGTTTCATTTCTACCTCGAATTTAATTCTTTTATTAAAAATATAAAAGTAATTTAGAAAATTTTGGGAAAAAAAAATTCTATGGCTATTCCAAATGTAGTTAATGACAGTATTTTTAGTTTTTAGAATTTATTATGTATATAATATGTGGTTAAGAAACACGTCTATTCTAAACCTAATTAGAAGTAAGTGTTGAAACCCTTAATGACATAATTTCACCTTGTCTTTTGGCTTGTACACTCCTAAGATGTTATCTTACATGGTGATAATTTTGAATTATAAATGCGTTTAACATTTAACTTACCCAATTTTAGAACTAAGAAAATAATAAGTTTCCAAAATATTGTACTTATGAATAGATTTTGTAGTAGTTAATAGGGCTTAATTTTATGATAATGGGAGCTTTGATTTTGAATATAAATTTGACTAATTAAGTAATTTAAGGGGATTTTTAGGTAATTTAGAGGTAAAATAGTAATTTTAAAAATATACAACGATGAATGAGTTTTGCATGATCCTTAAGCAATTGGGAAGTCTATTTTCTCCTATGTTCAACATTTTTTTTTTTTTTGGAATTATTTGGATCTATATACTATTTATTATGTGATTTAGCTAGTTGATATCTATATATTAGCTAAATCAGTAATTGTGATTGACTTTATGATAGTTTAAATCATTAAAAGACTTCAATTCATTGGATTATAACACATAAGCTAGTTGATTTTGGTTTTGGAAGGAAATGATAGCTACTAAATATATGAATATTATGATTTAAGAATAAGGAAATGTCTTCTGAAGAGTAATTGAGTAATTTATTACACATAACCAAACTCATATCTTAATATATGTGTGTAGTCTATGAAACGATGAATATAATGATATAAAGTTTATGAAAAGTGAACTTGAAATAAATAAGGTATGATGAATAGAAGTCAACAATATGATTTGGATACTTGGTGTAGAACATTAATGTAATTGAATCTGAATTTAAATAAAACTTGATGGGTTATGTATATGGTTATAATAGGTAGAGAAGAGCATAGTGACTCAAGGAATATGCATGGCTAAAGGTGTGCAAGTGGGCTTTGGCCTATGAATCGACCCATTTAACCCCGCTTTTTTAATAGGTTTGAGCTAAGGTTTTTAACCCGTTTAAAAAGCAAGCCAAATGAACCTAACCTATTTAACCTGTGAGCCAAAATTAACCAATTTAAGTCAACCCGTTTAAAACATTTACACTTTTGGTCTACACGTCAGCCAATTTAGCCAGCTTTTTAAACGAATATGTGTAGAGATTTTTTTTGCTCATTTAAAAAGCGAGCCAAATAAGCTTAGCTCATTTAACTCATAAGCCAAAATGAGCTAGGTCAAGTTAGCCCTTTAAACTCACTTACACACCTCTATGCATAGCTAAGTGAGTAATTATGACCCTTAGCTTATTGAGTTAATGACATATTGATTCTTCTATTGTTTGTGGTTAATTTGCACTTAGTGTGGTATATATGATGAGTAACTGTTGTAGTTGTGAAGTTGATGGGTTCAAATGTTAAATTTCTAGCTTCTTAGCTGATTTACCATGGTAGGACTTCACTTAAGAGAACTCCTGGAAAAGATTCTAATCAATATTCTATATCTATATCAAGGTTTACTTAGTTATGCCCTACTTGTTAAGCTTAGTTTACATGCTCAGTTACTTAAATGGTATGCTTGATTGAGATTTTATTTCCATGCACGTTTCGTAAGCACAAGGTATCTTCCGGTTACTTGTTTTACTTGGATATACGCTTGGCATTTGCATGACTACAAGCATGACATAGCATGAAATGACTTAAGGGTCATTGTTTTCATAACTTTAGTTTAGTAAAATAACTTCATGTTTTGAAAACTTTCTTTCAGCATATAGCTTGCATGAGTCTTCAATGATTCTCCAAGTCTTGAGTCTCTCTTCATGTTATGTTTGTTATCTTTTGTGACTCTTTAAGTTAAGTTTGTTAAGTCTTCTATAACTCTCCAAGTTAAACTCTCTAAGTTTTTCATGCCTCCGCTAGTTGATTCTTTGAATCTTTTGCCACTTCTAAGGTATAAGGAATCTTAGCCAATTTGTCTTACCAGCAAGCAAGTGGCGTGCTTTCCTTCGCCCCAAAAAATAAAGGACAAAGGATTTTCGAAGGCTCCTTAGCATAGAACGTACATGTAATAAAGGTATCCATGATTGTGCTTTAGATTCAGGATGAATGTTTGAATATATAATTAACTAGCTTGTCAGTTACTATTGTTATTCTTTATTTTTCTTTGGTTATGCTCACTTAGCTCAAAATATGAGTTAAGAGGTTAGTTTTCTAATCTCATGTACAGAAAAAAAAAAAAAAAGTCTTGATAACTTTTAAGCTATAGGGTGAAAGTGCACTAAGAGCTGCTTTTAGAGATTAGTGTGCCATAACTTCTACATTGTGTATAAATGATCAATCGTTGTGTTGTTAATTTTGTAATCATGTACATACTTTTTTTTTTTTCAATACTCCTAGGTCTTGTAAATCAATATAGGATGGATTATTGTTAAACAAGTTTATTGATAAGCTAATACCAAGAATAGTAAAGCAAAGGCATACTTTCGTAAGGCTTTGATGATGTGCTCAAATGTATTGCACAAGTTGTTCCATGTATAACAAACACAAAGGCGATAACTCAACTAGTATAGCACCTCGTTAACACATGAGCCAATGTTGTTTCAAATGAGTTCGTCACATCAAGTAACCAAACGAATTTTTCTTATTTTAAAGTTTTATGCAATGATTGCTAAAAGGCATAAGTACGTCATAGTTGAAATAGATTAAGGAAGACCATGCCAAGCTATTATGTTTTGAGCAAATTTATGCAAAAGAGGAATTATTGTTATGACATGGAGTATATAGCAAGTGTAGGTTCTAAGTAAGAATTCTTAAATGATTTCGCATTACATAGCATTCCTAGTATAGGATTAAAAGCTAAGATACACTCTATAACTCTTGAACAAGAGCTTATGTTACTGATTCTCTAAAAAGCGATAAATGTTATGCTTATGGAAAGTAAGATCAATTGAAAAAGAGTTGCTTAGCTTTATCCCGTTTTCTTTTAAGATGATGTTACAATTGGACTTTCAGTCAACCTTATATTAGCAAGAATTTACATATTATTCACATAAGAAAGACTCTGAGAACTAAAGAAAATATGCTATGTAAACTTAAGATATATCACCAAGAGGAAAAATTGACAAATTCTCTCCACTTGAGCAACTTTTCACTTAGCCAAACTTTCTCCATAATTTCTAATGATCTTAATATGTCTCCAGGGTCGCATACATGAAAAACCACCATAACGAAGAGAACCGAAAGAAAAAAAAAATGGGTATAGCAAAGTTCGGGCAACTATCAACTAGACATAACACACTAATTGATCTTACTCGGCCTACAATCCATCAAATATACCTCATCAGTCCAAACTATATAATCACTTATTACTACTCTTTACTAAAAAGAATAAATAAGAGTTTATGATTAGTAAGAACACTAAGGTTGCTTAAAAGGGAAACTTGTGATAATCTGATAATAAAATGATTGATTTATATGTACAAAATGAAGGGGGTTTATATACTAACCCCCTTAGGATCACAAGCACAAATGAAAAGACAAAATGGTAACTTACAATTGGAATATATGAAATATATTAAAAAGGGTAAAAAAGACAGAGAATATTCAGTATAAAAAAAGTAAAAAATTCTTCTACTATGTTGTACTATAAAACATGTGTTGCATGGTGGTTGGTTACTCTGAAATATAGTACAATCTGGATGAAACAAGGAAAAAGAGGGCATGCGGTCAAAGCTAACCTGATCTGGATCAGATCAGTCTTCAACCAATCAATCACTAATAAATATTTGCCTCAAATTAGGGTCGAATCTTGGTCAATTCAAAAGCATGGCTTCAGACAGTTGAGGTTAGTATACTTAAATGTTGTCACGATTATGGTATGGTCGATTAGCAAGTAGGCATGCCTGTTCAAAGGGTTGGCACGTCGACTCGGCAACTTCGAAACAATATTGGTATATGAGAAAACTCGGTACTCGGGTCGACAATAGAGTGAATCACGATGGTCAGAATAAGAATTCTTATATTAGATGCAGCTACGAGCTATTATTCTCCTTGTGAGTCCTTCAAGTCTTCTGGCTCAACTATGCATAATCGGTCTGGATGGTTAAATCCTATCAAATCTACCCTAAGAAACTCTAGGGAAGGAATAGAACTAAATTATTGATAATCAAGCTAGAATAATGTTGTCAAATAATTAAGAAAATAAGTGATTTATGTAGGGGAAGCACCGATCTAAGGATTTTCTATGGTTAGAGTAAGTCTATGTTTAACCCACTTAGGTGGCTGAAGGAGCATGGTGCAAAGAGGGCAGTCGAATAGTAGTAGGTCAAAGTGGTTACCAAAGCTCCTCCTGTTAGTGAGTTTCATTTCTACATCGCCTTCGATTCTTTTAATAAAAGTACGAAAGCAACTCAAAAAATTTTTGGAAAAATTATTCTAAGGCTATTTTTAATGTAGTTGATGACTATATTTTTAGTTTTTAGAATTTATGATGTATATAGTACGTAATGAAGAATGGCTCTATTCTAAACCAAATTAGACTTAATTGTTGAAGCCCTTAATGGCATATTTTTACCTTGGTTTTTCACTTGTACACTCCTAAGATATTATCTTACATAGTGATAATTTTGAATTATAAACATGTTTGACATCTATTACAAAGATTTTGTTAACTTGTCCTATCTTAGAATTAGGAAAACTATATGTTTCCAAAATATTGAACTTATGAATATATTTTGTAATAGTTATTAGGGCTTAATTTTATGATAATGGGAGTATTCAACTTTGATTTGAAATGTAAATTTGACTAATTATGTAATTTAGGGGAATTTTCAAATAATTTAGGGGTAAAATAGTAATTTCAAAAAATATATGAGGGCGAACAAGATTAACATGATCCATTAGCAATTGGGAAGTCCATATTTTCCTATGTTCACCATTTTTTTTTCATAGAATTATTTAGGTTTATATACTATTTGTTATGTAATTTACTTAGTTAATATCTATATATTAGTTAAAATGTTTATTGTAATTGATTTTATGATGATTTAGAGTATTGAAATGCTTTAATTCACTATATTACAGTGCATAAGCTGGTTAATTTTGGTTTTGAGAGGAAATGGTAGCTCTAACTTGAAATTTGAGCTCAATCCAAACTAAATGTATAAATACTATGGTTTAAGAAAAGAGAACTATCTTTTGAAGAGTAATTGAGAAATTTACAACACATGACTAGACTCATATCCTAATATATGTGTATAGACTATGAAATTGCAAATATAATGATATAAAGTTTATGAAAAGTGAACCTAAAATAAATAAGGTATGATGAGTAGAAGTCAACAATATGATTTGGATACTTCGTATAAAATGTCAATGTAATTAAATCTGAATTGAAATGAAGTTTGATGGGTTATGTATATGGTTATAATAGTTATAGAAGAGCACAATGTCTAGGGGAATATGCTTGGCCAAGTGAATAACTAAGACCCTTAGCTTCCTTAAGTTAATGACATATTGATTCCTATGTTGTCTATGGTTAACTTGCACTTAGCATAGTGTTTATGATGAATAGATGTTGTAGTTGTGAAGTTGATGGGTTCAAATGTTAAGTTTTTAGCTTCTTGGTTGATTTCCTATGGTAGGACTTCACTAAGAGAACTCTTGAACAAGATTCTTAATTAATATTTTGTATCTATATCAAGGTTTGCTTAGTTTTTACGCTTGGTTACTTAAAAGGTATGCTTGATTGAGATTTTGTTTCCACACACCTTTCGTAAACACAAGTTATCTTTTGGTTACTTGTTTTACTTAGATGTATGCTTAGGATTTGCACATGACATGAAAGGACTTAACGGTCATTGTTTTCATAACTTCAGTTTAGTAAAATAAGTTCTAGGTTTAAAAAGTCAATTTTAGCATATAACTTGCATGAATCTTCCACGACTCTCTAGGTCTTAAGTCTCTCCTCATATTATGTTTATTATCTTCTACGACTCTCCAGGTTAAGTTTGTTAAGTCTTTTGCAACTCTTTGAGTTTTCCATAACTCTCCTAGTTAAGTTCTTTGAATCTTTTTCCACTCTCCAACGTTAAGGAATCTTAGCCCTTGCATTTCAATCTCATATGCATTAGCATAGCATAGGTTGGGTGTGGAATAAAGGTATCTATGATTGTGCTTATGATTCAACATGAATGTTTGAATATATAATTGACTGGCTTTTCGATTATTATTTTGTTATTCTTTAATTTGTTTTGGTTATGCTCACTTAGCTCATAATATGAGTTGAGAGGATAATTTTCTAATCTCATGTGCAAAAAAATAGAGGTCTTAAGAACTTTTAAGGTATAGGCTTAGGGCTAAAGTACAGTAAGAGTTACTTTTGGATGTTGGCTAGCCATAACTTTTACATTGTGTATTAATGATCAATGGTTGTGTTATTAAGTTTGTAATCATGTATATACTTTTTTTTATAGTACTACTAAGTCTTATAAATCAATACAAGATGGATTGTTGTTAAAAAAGTATATTGATAAGCTAATACCAAGAACAAAGGAGCAAAGGCATACTTTGGTATGGCTTTTATGATGTGCTTGGATGTATGGGATGAGTTGTTCCATGTATAACAAACACAAAGGTGATAACTCAATTGGTATAGTAACTCATTGATACATGAGCCAATGTTTTTTCAAATGAGTTCATCACATCAAATAATCAAAAGAATTTTTCTTATTTTAAAGTTTTATGCATGGTTGATTGCTAAAAGGCATGAGCATGTCATGGTTGAAATAGATTAAGGAAGGCCATGCCAAGTTACTTTGTTTTAAGCAAATTTATACAATAGAGGAATTATTGATATGATATGGGGGTATATAGCAAGTATAGGTTCTATGTAAGAATTCTTGAATGATTTGGCATTACATAACATTCTTAGTACAAGATTAAAAGCTAGGATACGCTATGTGATTCTTGAATAAGAGCTTATATTACTGATTCTCTAAAAAACAATAAATTTCATGCTTATAGAAAGTAGATTCCTCTGAAAGAGAGTTACTTAGCTTTATCCCTCTGTTCCCCCCCCCCCCCCCCCCCCCCCTAGGGTTTGGTTAGAGGGAAGGGTGTACATCAACATGACAAGTTGACTTTCAAATATCTTATCCATAAGATACACGTTAAATAGGATAAAAACTAGGTACCTATAAAACTAGTTGTAACACATTTTGACACTTTTAATTTTTCTACCTTTTTTTTGGGGGGGGGGGGGGGGGGGGGGGTTGTATAAAAAGGGGTATTTATTACTATCTTTAAATAAAGTAATGGATTGGATTGCTACTCATGTTATAAAGGACATGTATCCTCGTGACTAGGTAGAAAGGCCTATCTCCTTTTTTTTGTTAAGTCATGACTCGGTGGGTTTTTTTTTTCCCCTTTTTGTGAATAATGTTTTATCTACTCAACCTAGGGGCCTAAGTTGATGAATTTGTCCACTTTGTTGTTAGCCAAAGAAAAAATATCTAATATTTCTTACATAAAATCATATGCATGTAAAATTTCTTAACTAATGAAATCATAGTTCAATCATCAACTAACTCAAATCGAACCGAATTATGTTAAAACAAAATCAAATTCAACCATTTGATTCGAGAAAAGAATGAACCACATTTTATAATTTAATCAAGCTCGACGTATAATTGAACCGTGACCCATTCTCCTGGAGAGATACGCACACCCTTGCCACTCATTATCATGTACTAGTACTAGCATTATAATTCCCATAAGGGCTTCCAGTGCATCTAGCTTGTGTTTTACCCCTTCCGTCGAAATTAACATGAGGCGGATAGACCTCGTTGCCAGTCCCGTATCCATTATGTCATGTTTGCCTAAGTAATATCTCATTTCATTATTAATACTTCATTTTCTATTAAGAAAACGAACGCATAATTTATTGGATTTCCAAAATCACGTATAAAGAGCTATTAGATGTGCCAGGTAAATGATGAAAAGAAAAAAAGATATAAACTCCGGCTTTGGATTCCCTATATGGTATTATTATTATTATTATTATTATTATTATTATTATTATTATTATTATTATTATTATTATTTGCTTTCATATCCTGTCTAATATTTCATATAGGCCAATTTCTCGTATGGATAAACTTATTACTTTTAGCTTGTCCAAAGAGAGAGAGAGAGAGAGAGAGAGAGAGAGAGAGAGAGAGAGAGAGAGAAAGAAAATTGATAAGTAAGCTGGATTTACTTGTTTCCACTTCCTTTTTCATATGGATAATGCCTTTCTTGCTCTCTAAGGAATCCAGACTTAAGATTTCGATACTCGTGGAATTTCCTTCTCAATGAAATTTAAAGTGTACTTCACTAGATCGAGGAGCAAAGACTAGCTTTAATTGTGATCATCAATGAAAGTGACATCAATTATTATTCAATCGATTGATATTCCATGTCCGAACCAATGAAAAATGACATACCAAGTTGACATGCATTCACATGAGAGGCATGATGCATTTATAAATTTTATAGGCATACGTCTCCCGAGCTTCCTAAATCACACTTATTGCGACACTCTTTTATCACTATTTCATGTGAAGTTCATGATTACATATGCAAACAAGAAACCCAGGTTAAAAGCCTAAGTTGATGACGTGTTCTGCTCATATACGCCGGCTCTATTATTCTTAAATTATCTAAAACTCAATTTATAAAGGTTGATTAATGGGTTAATTTGTCCTTTACGACATACCTTAATCCATAATTTTAATTTATTTTATAGGATGATTTTTGCTCCATTACAGAACTGAAATTTTTTTGTTTTTTCCAACTACGTCCTATTACAATTTTAAAAGGTAATTAAACTCGATCCATCTAGTTGGTGTATTCATTTCATTAAACTATAACAACCCGAGCCATGAGACCGAAGTTTACAGCCAACAAATTAAAATGTTTTAACATCAACAATTTAACGTGATTGGTATATTCAGTTACCTGAAAATATGCAGGACCAAGTGTTGAGTGTTGACAAAACACCCAAGTACGGCAAACATGGAGTTGAATCGAAACATTTTCAATGGATGATTTTTCTTTTAGTGTCCATTGTCGTCCGTGTCATTCAATAACAAGGCGCACATAGGAGCAAGACTATGATAATTATCGTCATTATCATGCGATTTGATGTAGTTTCGGAAGATTACGAGAATGTTCAAAGACGGCATGACCACTCTTTCCACGTAGGAGCCTAGAAGTTATATTCCACCTCTTTTTTTAAAGAAGCAATTTGACAAGCAACATTTTTGCGGGGCCAGAAGAGCATGATACCAAGTATTGCATCCTCATCACTCACTATGAAATCCACCATCATCCATCTGTCTTCTTTGGACGTTACAAATTCACCACCTTTTGCTACAACTTTAACGTTACGCACCCTCGTGAAACGAAATTCATGCATTCGTGCACTTACTAACATGTCTATATTATCTTGAATTGGCTGTGTCTTCCTCACCTTTCCCGTAAAATATATATATATATATATATATACACACACACATACCTTCAACTTCAAGCAAGCTACATAGTAGCATTCTAGTCCACTAATATGTCAGGAACATCTAGATTAAAGCACAACACAGAAGTGAAAACACTGGAATCACAAGACCAATGTTTCGATACTCCAATATGGCCAAAAGGTTTCCTGAAAATCGCTGTTTCAGAATTGAAAATACAAACAGGACTAGCCATTCAACTAGTAGCAATGAACTTCGCTTTGTTAGCCAAGGTAGTCATAACAACAGCATTCCGAGGCCGGCTCGGAGAGCTGCAACTGGCTGGTGGAACTCTCGGACATACTTTCGCTAATGTGACCGGCTTCTCTGTCTTGAGTGGCCTTTCTTGTGCTATGGAACCCATATGTGGCCAGGCTTACGGAGCTAGGAACTTCAGGCTACTCCATAAAACTCTTTTCATGGCATTTTTGCTATTGTTACTAGCATCATTACCTATATCTGCTTTGTGGCTCAATGTCGATAAGATCTTGATCCATTTTGGCCAACAAAAAGACATGTCAAATGTTGCAAAGAAGTATATTTTCTATCTCCTTCCTGATTTGGTTGTCACTTCTTTTCTTTGTCCCCTCAAAGCCTACTTGAGTTCACAAAGCATAACTCTTCCAATCACGTTTAGCACAGCACTAGGACTTTGTTTTCACATACCCATCAACATCCTACTTGCAAAGGCCAAAGGACTAGAGGGGGTCTCAATGGCAGTTTGGATCACCGATCTCATCACAGTGATACTATTAGCCATCTATGTTGTTAGAATTGAACGCTGTGAAGACCAAAGGTTGAAGGAAGGTGGGTGGTGGGACCAAGGACTATGTGATTGGGTACAACTACTAAAGCTTTCGGGAACTTTTTGTCTCAGTACATGTCTTGAGTGGTGGTGCTATGAAATCCTATTACTGCTTGCAGGGCACTTAAGGAATGCCAAAAAGGTAGTGGGAGTACTGGCCATTGTGTTTAACTTTGATTATCTACTCTATTCTGCAATGCGATCACTTGCTACATGTGCATCGACTCGTGTTTCGAATGAACTTGGTGCAAATCATCCAACCCTTGCTTACCAATCAGCATATGTATCTTTATCTGTGAGCATTGCCTCGGGATGCATAGGGGCCTTGATCATGATAGGAGCGCGAGGAATATGGGGGCCAATATATAGTCATGATAAGGGTACAATAAGAAGCGTAAAAAAGATGCTGTTGCTGATGGCTTTGGTCGAGGTTGTCAATTTCCCAGTTGCAGTTTGTGGAGGAATTATGCGTGGAACAGCAAAGATGTGTCTAGCTTTGTATGCATATCTGGGTGGATTTTACCTGGTGGCCCTGCCATTAGCGGTGGTTTTCGCTTTCAAGGTGGGGTTGGGACTTGGTGGCCTTTTGTTGGGATTCTTGTTGGGGATGGCAGCATGCTTGATTTTGTTGTTGGTATTTGTGTTGCGAATCAATTGGAATATGGAAGCAGAGAATGCACAGAAGCTTGCATCCCATAAGGAAAATGATGATTCAGGAAATGAAAGCAAGCCATGACTCTTCGACATGAAGGAGCCAAAGGATATGCATCTATCATATGATTGCACCATGATGCAACTCTAGTGGCATCCACTTGGAATTGGGGAAGATTAGACTTTTTATGTAGATTTTATTAGTCAAGGTGATTCTTGTCCATACGACATCCTCTGGATAGTGTTAGTAAAGAACAATGAAAAAGAATTGTGACCCACATCATCATTGTTGATATGCGACAGATAGAGAAATAACCAGTCAAAATCAAGGTCATTTGGCATCAATAAAAATTAATCAAGTTAACATTTAAGACTAGATTTACTAAATCAAACAATAACCTCAAGTTCATTTGTGTCTTATGGAACATTACAGCACAAAGCATTTTCTCAAAAATGGCCCTATATGGGAAACAGCTACTCCAGCACTCAGCATCGTAATGAAATCGTGTACAAATTTTTTATCTGCAAAATTGAATGGGCATGGAACAGGACATCATACATCTGCAGTGGCACCAACAGCAGAGGTGACCCTGCAACTACACGGAGGTTCATAATCTAAGTGTATGTCTGCTCTCTTTTCTTTGACAAAGAACACAAAGCTGTTCCACTTGTCATGTATGTTGCAAGTCATGGTATAGTTTCAGCGCACGGTAGATTATGAATTAACAAAATCCTAAATGGAAACTACCCGGAGGGTATAGGAAGGGATCCAATATGTGCCATTTGAGTGCCATCTTATAGGGATAACATAGACTTCCTAGCAGGTACAGAAAATTGTTGGAATGGACTTGAAAGTATTACTGGACAGTTATCGTGTGTAATTGTTCAGAGAAACAACAGGCCACAGCATACTAAGATCATGTGCAATAGTCGTGGCCTGTCACAAAATCCAATGCGAAGGAACAGCCTTGAATTCCTTGAGCGATTGTTGCAGGTTCCTTTTGGCCGAAACGTTTCTCTGAGAGGAGACGTTTTCAGGCCAATTTTTTTTTTTCTAGAAAAAAAGAATTGATTAGTTGAAAATTATTATTGGGTTTATAAAAATATATTTTTTAAAATTATATAAACAAATTTTGTGAAGAAACTCATGGATTAATACGTTGATATTGCATCTAAAAATACGACATGGTCCAAGAGATGTCAATGCACAGGTTGACAGGAAACAATTGAAACCAATGTGAAGAGTGCATAAAAGCCGAACCCCGAGACCCGATAGAAAGAAAACAGGTTGGTGATTAATACGGATAGGAAGAGTTACGCGCAAGCTTCGAGTAACCAGAATGATACAGTTGCGCCATTGTGCTAGAAAGCATCAGAAATCATTTCAACCAAACAAACTGAAAAGAATTCATTTACCAGAACTGAACATCCTTAAATTATCAACATAAAAACACACCTGCTGCTATTTGCATTGTCTTCAACCTTTGGAACTGCTATTAAAACCCAGTTGAAAACGGTGAGATTTAGACGGCCTTGGTAGTAGCGGAGGATACTGGATCAGAAGAAGCTTCCAGCTTAGGGTTAGGGTTAGGGTTTAGAGGGGCGCGAATGTTATCATCGTCAGGATCGTAATTGGGATCCAGAGATCGATCGATGGCTTCACGGCCCTTTTCGAGACATGGCTTGCACGCTATTTCAATTGCGATCCAACCCAACACAACCCCTGCTATCGCTATCAGTGCGCTCGTTACTGCTGCCATCTATCTCTCGATCGATCGATCGATTGACCGGAATCGGAGATGAGATGATGACGATAAGATACAGCGGTTACGTTGTCTGCAGAACTCCGTACAACGAAGGTCGAAGAGGATATTGGCGGAATAGTTTAATATCGCTTGTCTGTCCCGCATATAGGAAAGGAGAAGTCTAAAAAACCTAAAAAATAAAAATAAAAATAAAAATAAAAGAAAAATCTTCTCAACCTGTCTCTATCTTCTTATTTCAATTCTTATCCCACTATTTTTTTCAATTTCAATTCTCTATTTTTTCAATTTTTTTTATCGAACGAAGCTATCCAACACTTCTATTAAATTTTCTATTAGTAAAAATATGTCACAGCTATGATATTTATGGTCCGATTTAGTTTGATTTTAATCGAATAAATATTAATTTTAATTAGCGTTGACCAACAAGTTTATACAATACAAAATTAATACAAACTTACAGAACAGTACACTAAAGAGTTTAGCTCTTGTCACAACAGAATATCATCCACACATACGATATGTGCATAGTCAACTAATTATAAACACAGTTAGAAGTATTCTTAGGTCTTCGTATACTTTAAAACAATATCCCAATAAGCGATAAAATTACAATCCCAACTTGCTTATTTAGACGCTCACTATTATTGACTTGAATTGTTAATTATCTTTGTGCTGAAAAATCCTATTTACATAAAAAACCCAAATTCAATTTTCATAATAATTACAAAAATATTAAGATTTAATCTAAAATGGCTATATATATAAATATATATATATTATCTCCATAATATATAATCATATTATCACTATATATCAAATTAAGTTATTAATTGTTGATTCAGTATGTCATATATACTATTATGTATTATATATCATTTCAATCGCATAGAAATGTACTTTTAATTTATTAAATCACATTTTAATTCTGATAGGATTACCGAAATACGTATATTTTAAAATATGATAAAATTATAGGTTATATTACTTAAAGTTATCCAATTTTAACAAAATTAGTCCCATTGGGTTCGTAAAGACCTAATAACACGTTTTTTGAGTCCTGTTCCTAGAAATGATTTTTAACGAGTAATTCGAGTTTAATACAATTATACGTAATTATATAAATATTATCGTATTATATGTAATTTACATTTTTAAATTGTATTTTACCTAATTTGTCTATATATCGTTACAATATGAGTATTATTCAATCTTAATATACCTAAAGTGTATCCTAATAAAAAAAATCAGTAAATATAATAAAAATACTCATTTAATCCAATCTGATCAGCAATCACATATATAGTTTTTATTTAACTATTTAATTCATTTTAGCTTATTATTATTAAAAATACACCTCGACTTATAATTTAAGTCATTTTATTAGGTAAATTCATAATAAATAGTCCGGGTTTCCAAATAATTCTCCAAAAATTTCTATAGACTCCTAAAAGTATAGAAAATTCAGTTATCACTTGGTTTCAAGTTTTCGACTTATCGCCTATATACTTATATTTACAATTTTACCCCTAAATTACTTAATTATGATTCTTTTTACACTAAATTAATTTCAATCTGACTCAATACTGTTATTACTTACTATAGATTAGTACATGTCCATTTCATCAATTAATTTCATAATTTCCTAATTAATTTCATAATTTCCTATTTAATTCATAATTTCAACTTATTTTCGAGCTATTTTTAGGCAAAAAAATGTAATAAATATTAAAAATATTCAAATCAAAATTCAGGATACATAGTAATTATCTATATATCATACATATCCTACAAAAATTTTCAGATAGAAACAATATCATTTAATATATTTATTTTATAATTATAAACTCCAATTAATAGTAAATTTCTTAAGAAAGTATATTAAATATTACGAATTTTTCAAAAATAAAAATATCACATAAAATTATATTCAAAATAACCTTAGTAAAAAATTCTTCAAAATTTTATAAGGGGATATGATATTTTTTTACAAATTATTGAAAACGGGTTAGAGAATCGACCTACATGTTCTTAGACTCTTCGGTGGCTGACGACGGTTGAGGGTATGTTAGACGGCCTAGACACATCGAAGGCTAGTGGTAACTGGTCGGGTTCATTGTCAAGTGGTCATTTAGGTCTAGTACAACTATGGCACGGTGGTTCCCTTGTTTTTTTCTAATTTTCTTAAATTGTTCTATTTTCCAAAATTTTTTTCTCTCTATTCTCAATTCTTATTTGCTAAACTATTGCTAGTCTGCCAGAGGTTTAGTATTTATAGAACTTTTCCACCACCTAGGAATTGTTTCTAATTTTTTTTTCTTTTGCTTTCTCTTATTAAATGAAGTAGGAGGTATCCATTTTTTACACTTTTACTTTTGAATAATCAAAATATTTTCCCCCACAGCAACCACGACAGTATTTAGCAAATTTCCAGACATTTTGGAGTTGATTTAGATTAACTTTAGTACATTTTAGTTAAATAATGATAATATATATTATGTTCAAATTAGTTATTTAATTACTATATGAGTATACACCCTATGTAAATATTACATACAATATATAATTTTACTCATATAATTAAGCTTCTAGCATATCTTTGATTTATAGAATATGTTCTCTTAATTAATTTTATGAATTCAACGCAATACATATATACTTACTTAATTATTTATACCGGGTATACTTATAAAAATACGTATATATTTATATACTAAATTATACTATATTATCTCATTTTGGAGCTTAATTGACTCATCTCTAAGTTTTTGTTGTAATCCAAACTTGATTTTATGAGTTCTGAGCATTTTAATATAATATTGAATAATCCTATTTCTAAGGGCAAAATTGGGATTTTAGATCATTATTTCTAAAATCTAACTTCACTTTGTCACTTCGTCAAACTTTTCTATCTTAGTCGTAAAGTTTAGATTCAATCGATTAACTTTTCCTAAAAGTCCTAAATTTAGTCTCAATTATCCTGAACTCAATTTTAGGGACTTACAACTATGCTTTAGCAAAATATCCGAGAAGACAACCCCAAGACTATCCGAGCTAAGCTCTTAAGCTAACCATAAGCATCCAACCTTAACTCAGGTTGACTACTCTATAGGTTAGCCCCCAACTTGATCCAGATTAAATCAGCCCCTGACTAAAAACTCCTTTTTCTCTTTCTTGCCCATTTTGTACCATATTTCTAACATCCAACCACCGAGCAATACGTATCTTTCAGCATAATATTTCAAAAGGATTGTTACATTTTCATACTAAATATTATTTATCTCTTTTACCCTTTTTAATATATATTATGTAACCTAATTGTAATAATATCTTTTTGTCTTTTCATACATATAAGGTAATCCTAGTAGATGAGTATATAAACCCCTACTTGTTTATACGAATTAATGATTAATAGGGAAATTCTTTACATTTCTTTTAAGTAACCTTAATATTCTCATTATTTTTTAACTCTTATCTATTTATTTTAGCAAAAAATAGTAATAAGTGACCCTTCAATTCAGACCAATAAATTGCTATAAATCTCGTACTCGGTGAATAGGAATCAAGTGGATAAATTTAGGGTGTCGATGAAACTAACCCAATTAACATAAAAACTTACGTATAAGCTCGAGATATTAGTAAAAAAGATTACGTAAATTCAAATTTTAAAAATATAATAAAATATTAAAAATATAATTAAAATAGTAAACATTTACTATATCATTATTATATTACTGAATATGCGCGACATAGGTTTTAAAAATTAACGAACACTTAAAGATATATTATAAGAGTAATATAATTAATATTGCACATTAAATAATATATAAAAGACATATATATATATATATATACATTGGGTATAATTATTATATAAATATATATACCCGTAATTACTGTAAATACCCAAAATTAAATATAAATCACTAAATAAGTTAATAAAATTGGGAAAACACAACCAAAAAACAGGTGAAAAAGGTATAGCATGCAGTTTAAGAATGCGTAGAGCTAAGAATCCTAATTTTGACACCTTATCATGCCATTTACACATGTTAATTTAATAAGAAAAAAATAAAAAAGAACTCAAATGGAGATATAAAAATAATCTCCTGCAATCTAAAATAATTTTGGTCATTTACTGGTCTAATAAAAATCTATAAGTGGAAAATATATAGAGAGAGAGAGTGAAAAACAAAAAATAAGAAATTTAGTTGCAAATTTGGAATTTTATGTGACCTTAAGGAAAACGACTAATTAAGAGTGAAACCAAGTGGTGGCTTAAAGGAATGGTTGACAATAAAGTGGGTCAATACACCTTCCCCTCCCATGGTGGCCGGAGCTCGAGTTTCCCTTAAGTTGCTAAATTTTTTCGATTTTATCAAAAATTAGAGTAAAATAGCAAACGATTATAAAAAGTTATGAAATTTAGTTTTCCCATTTATTTTTGCAAGAGGAATTCAAATATTTAATCAGATTTTCAAATTTTGAGTATAGATATAAGGTTGTTAAGAAAAATGTCATGCGCACCAAATTTTAAGTAAATAATTGAAATATCAATTGATGTAGTTTCGACCTAAATTTTTGTGATTATACTCTTAAGATATTGAATTTTGATGTTATGTGGTTAAATTGTCGGATTTTGGGGAAGTTTTCATTTTTGTCAACACAGTGCATTAGACGGGTGTTTCCAAAAGAGCTTTAGTGATTCTTTTTAAAACTATAATATGATATATGATTATTACCTTACAGTAGCTTGAAATGAATTATTATGATTTAAGAAATGATGATTTTTAAGTAAAAAGCTAGTATTTAGTGAATTTGAAATTAAATCTCTAAGTTACTATATAAGTAGAAATGAGTATTTAGTATACTGGGAGTTGGTATGTATATAATTGAAGTTCTTAGTGGATATTTACTGATATTACAAATTATGGAAATTCTAGAAATATAAGGTAAGTTTGTGTATGAGTTAAATAATAAGTTATGGTATTGGCCAAAGAGTCAAAAACTATATCAAAAAAAAAAGATTAGAATATACTTTAGGAGTAAATAACTTGATTATGCTAAAAATGAGCTTTGAGTCAGAAAGTAATTGATACTGGAACTTTATAACTATATTGGAGTTAGAACGTAAGTCGGGAACTTCTTAAATAAAAACCTAATTTACGGTAATGGGTCAAAACCTTAGTTAGAACCTATCTCAAGTGAACTAAAAGTTAGATAAATAACTAAATAACCTACTTATGTTATAATATAAACCTACTTAATAATAAAAAATAAGTTCTTACTTCATATGCGAATTCAAAACTTAAGTTATGTGTTACTTTCTAGGGATTATTAATAAAATCACAAACATGATGTATAAGAGTATGTGACATTACGTCCAGATAAGTTGGGATTGATGTTTAATGACATATTGAAGTATCATATTAGAATATTTAGAGGAGTAAGAGTTTTTGGTTGTGGTTGTAGTTAGATTATTTTATGCATGTGCTATGTGTGTATTTAGGATAATGATTGTTGACTAAGAGTTGAACTCCAAGTGATGTTTTCTGCTTGAGCATATATCATATCTTGCGTGTATGAACTTTGTTGGTGACATAATAAAATAGACTAATTTTAAGTTAACTATACATCTAACCTGACATTCACAATAACCCAATATGGATAATGATTAGGTTGTCAAACTAAATATCGACACATTTGTTAAGGGTAACAGAAATGGTCATTTTTCCACCCTTAGTCGAATTAAGTCATGGGAGAGGGATCATGGTAAGATTGGGATCTATGGTTTGAATGTTGTTTAGGAAAGAGAATGTTCTCTATTGCATAAGCCCGAATTTGGTCTGATAATGTCATGTTGAAAACTCCTTGGAATCCAAGTTAAAGTGGATGAAAGTATTCTAACTTCACCACGAACTGGTTAAACATTGTGAGATGCTATATCATTTGTCTATTACATTCGTATTTAATTAATGATTGAACAACCATATTTATAATGTATTCTTACGACTTTATCCCTTCTTACTAAGCTAGTTGAGCTCACATTCTTATAGATTGTTTTGTAAGTACTTAGTAATACTAGAAGATGCCTTATTACACTCATTTACAAGTTAGTTTCAACGGGTTAAGGAGTAAAGCGAAGGAGTCTAATGAATGAAATGAAACTTAAGTCTTTTTTGTTTTTCTTTTTATAGGAGGATTATAAGGTATTATTAGAAGGCCTTATAGTCTTCGTTGGTTAATTGTTATATACTTATGTAATGTAAATCTATTATGGAGAGTAGAGTTTTTTTTTTTTTTTGAAAACTTTGAACTCTTAATGTACCTAAGATTATATAATAAACTGATCTATCTATAAGAAATAGAAAATGTATAATGTTAAATGTTACTTTAGAGGTTTTATATACTGTAAGTACCCATCTAACTATTTCAAAGCTGGTTAAGTTGTCGTTCATCTTGCATAGACTATACCTATGTTAGTAACTAACAAGATGGCTTCTAGCGTAAATTGGTTTACACTGTAAAACTGTTATGACTCTTCAAGTTTAGGGTGTAACAGTTACATCTAGAAGATTGCAGGTCGAGTAAGACTAAGTAATGTGTCATATACATTCGATAACTGCTCGGACTTTGCTAGCTTTTCTTTTGTTTCTTTCAATTTGGTTCATTGTGGTACTTTTCCGTATGTTTGACCTCGGAGACACATAAAAAAGTATTTGAACAAAAGATGTATTATAAGAGAATAACATTACGACCTAAACCTTATGTGTTAGTAAGTTAGTAATCTTACTTGCATTTGACTTATATTAACTTAGGTATTATACACATTTTGTTTTGGGGAAGTGACCTTAAGATGAGCTTCGAATACAAGAGTAAGCTTTGGGAATTTGATAAGTGGCTTAGTAAGTGGATATTTGGGTGTTATAGTAGATTTTATCTATTCATAACTTATCTAACTGAATTTAATTGATTATCTTATGTGTCAAGGTGACAAGTTGTTTGATGAGTTGCTAAGATGATTCATGTTTGTTGGGTATGTATATTGCTGGTTGATTCATATTTCACAAATGTAGTTTATGTTGTTGTTATTAATCTTGTTGTGCTTGGTTCTATATTAACTTGACAAAGAGATTAGGTACTAACCCTACCTCTTAAGGTGTTCACTTAAGCGAACCTGATACCGAGGCTTTAAAGATGAAGTAAAGTAAGAGCTTGGTTAATAAACAAATGAGTAAACTTGATTGGTATGTGCTAAGTAATGCTAGGTATATGACTAATGCATTCATGGGATAGCATGAAAAGAAGCTTCAGGTCAAGTTTTCTAAAACTGAGATTTTACTAGGTTAGGTTTTTACAAAAGTCAAGTTTTTAAAGAGAAGCAAACCATTTGACTTTTAAAAGCTAGGTTTATCAAGTAAGTGACTTGATTTATAAAAGTTAGATTTTTTCAAGTATATAGAATTGCATTTCTAAACTGCTTCAAGTGGTTTCTACTAGCCTGCTAAGTTAGGTAACTCTTGGTTGCATTACTAGGTTCTTAAACTTTGGTTTATGTCCAAATGCTCGGTTGAAGTCAACTAACCGGATGAGGCTAAGGCTAAGCAATGATGTTTATACAAATGCACATTACGTACATTATCATGGCATGCATTTATTGCATTTGCATTGCTTGGTTGGACTATTAGGTTTAATGATGGAAATGACAACTTGCTTGGTGATTATGCTGTGATATTACTTATATTTGTTATTTGTTTATCCACTTTCACTCAGCTAACGGTAAGTTGAGGGGATAAGTTTTCTTATTCTCAAGTTAAGGAAGAAATTTAGTTAGAATATCAAATTACTCGAGTAGAAAGACTTAGAAACACTTCATGAAGTAATTTCTCTTGAGATGGATCAAGCCATTGCAAGATTTATTTGAAGACTTGGAAAGTGACGTTACAAGAAGTATCAACATATTATGTGTGGATTATAACTTAAAGATTGTAACGTGTTACTTAGGCTCTATAATTGAATGATGTAAGAGATTATACAGCTTTGATACTCTGAGCTTAGCCTACTGTTGTAAAGATTTTTGCTATTGTTTATTATATTGAAGAGAACAGATTTGAGAATAAGTATTTTATGAAGTTGAATGACAAGTAAAGTATCAATTCTGCTTTATCCTAAACTTAGAGATGATAATAATAAACCGTCTTCAAGTATAAAAAATTAATAAAATTTTTCAAGCAAATACTTAAAAGGAAAAGCTTTACACCATTGCCCAACATCACATTATTAGTTAAACTATTTCTAGGTGTAACACATATCTACCATCTTTACAGAACAAGATGGCATATGTATTACATGTGATTTTAAGATGGCCTACTAACAAAGTTCTTGATGAATCATTCAAAGAATTTGGATTCAATTCTTAGAGAGAACGCTATAATGCTTTTATTTTACAATATTATGTATGTCACATTTTGTATATGCGATATTAATAAGAGAAATTTGCATTTATTATACGTATTTTTACAATAGTATTTATGTAATTATTTTTATGCAATTGATATTTTGTAATTATATTATGGCAAATCAATAAACATGCAAATACCTCACTATTTCTATTTATATAAATAGGATCGAAACTTAGTTTTTACAAGCCTTTAGCTCTCATTGCCATTCATCAAATTAGTAGTTAAATTATTTCTATTTATAGAAATAGAATTGAAACTAGATTTGAAACACCCTAAAAGTCATTTAATAAATAAAAAGGGTTTTTGTAATTTTATTAAAAGAAAACTCTCCAAAATTTGGGGCTAATTCTTTTTGAGAAATGATCATTTCACTCCCACAAAGATGGATTTAAAACTCAATTTTTTATAAGTATAAATATATGATATATATTTATATCTATATGTATACAATCAACCAGCTCTATTTAGATATAAACGGAAAATTCACATTTTGTATATCAGATATGGAACTTAATGTCAAGTGTACCATAAAAAAAATTGCAATTTTATCATGAAAATTTAGTAGCATCGCCTTTTGCCATTTCCCAAATGCATTTAAAAGGAGAAGAAATGGACAAAAAAAGAAAAAAGAAATAAGGACATGAAAAGTCTCAAAGCATGAAAGTAGAATTTCGTCACTTACTCATTACGTCCATCAAGAATTAAAATAAATTGCTTTACTTATTTTGCAAGTGGGCTTCACATGGGCCCCGATCCTTGTTGTCGAATGCGTTTCCGGTATGCAAATCAGTGAGAGTTCCTTAACTTAGAAATAACTATATCTATTTATATTATTAAATTATAATAATTTTTACAAGTTAAAGATAACTTTATTTGTTTAATTGACTATCACTCTATGATGTAAGTGTCTAGTGTGATGTTCGCTTTAGCTTTATCTGTTACGGTAAATTGCTTGTTTTTTTAAATTACTTCTTGTTATTTCGTATTAGGTCTAGTCGGTTTTTGCTTTATGATTATATACTTGCACTTTTATCAATGCATTGGCTTCAGCGAACCATATAATAATATTGATATATCAACTAATATTATTAAAGCTTTATCGAAGGGGATGACCTCCTTGTGTATTGTTGGATTCCGACATGAGCGAAACAAGTATGTTAATAATATTATTTTTTATGTTGGCAGTTATAATATGAGGCCTCACTTATATTAAGCTATTGCATTATTTTATTACAATTAAAGCCTTAATCAAGATAATCAAGATGCAGCTGAAGCTATCTTAACCTAATGAAGGTTTATACAATTGATTTGTTTACTATTTAATTATATAGACATATGTGTGTATATAAGTGTGTGTATATAAGTGTATGTATGTATATGTATATATATCATAAATTGTTAATTAACATAAGTCTAGTATAAAAACTAAGTGTATACATGCTTATTTTGTACGTTAATGAAAATAATTCTAGATAAAACATGTTTATTACTTAATTATATTGAGCTATACAATTGTGGAGCAAAAGAATTCAAGACCATTGAGTTGGTATAAGAATCGATTGATTGCCTTACCTTTAGAACCGATTTAGTCTTCAATAAATGGATAAAGACTTATGTAGTTAACTTACCAAAGGTTATTGCATATTTACTTTAATTTTAAAAAATTCAAGTTAGTTTTTGTCTCATTCTTCCGACTCCCAATTTAGGTTAATTGGTCTAGGAATGCATAAACCATGTTGGTTGCTTTATGGGGAAGAGTCTTAATAATCAATACGTAAACACAACTGAATAATTCGTGATGTTTGTCACTTGATCACAAATCTAGTGACAATACCCTGAGACTAAAGCTAGGGTTGTAAGACTAGTTTTAGACTATGGTAGTTTCTAAGTGCTTGGGCCATTATTTAGTGGCCTAATAAGTAGTTAATAGGAAGATACAATATATATATATAACAATTACCTACATTGGTGGCATTGGAATAACAGCTGTTTCTCTTGTATAGGATTACCATAGAGCATTGGCATGGAGACTAGAGGCTTCTATGCAACCTTCCATAAACCATTTGGAATTAGAATCCTGTGAGTGTTGGAGACATTCCATAGTTGCTTTTCTTTTTGGTGTATTAACTTATGAAATGAAACCTATTTGTTACATTAACTTAGGTATGTTCACCTCATCTTATGTGTGCTTATGGTCTTGTGTACTAACCTTATTAGAGCTGGCTCTTTCTTCCTTTCTAAGTGAAGAAACTATTTAGTGATAGATGCTACTTGCAACTCAAATAAGTATAGGATTGATGTGGGGGTGAGTAGATACATGAAATCTTAACTTATGAGGACTTTTTAGGAGGTCACCTCCCATCGAGATATTGTTCATTTTTGGAAAATCATACAGTTTTATCCCTTGATGCATTTGCTTTTTAGGACATCACCTATCTTAGGAATGTTCCCCAATAAGTGAAATACTCTTAATTTTGGAATTTTGACTAACTATGAGCTATTGTACCAAAAGACGTCGTAATGATTAGAGTTCCTTATCATGTATTTGAGGGATAGTACAATTTATCATCCTTACAAAACTAACGTCCTACATACTAAGGATTTCGCCCTTTCAGTTGGTGAGTTGCTCTAATAACACTTATAATGACGTGATCGAAAGTCTTCCATCAAGGTATCATCTACTTTAACATGGTACAACGCATGATTTAGTCTAGTAGTGTAGATACTTCTTGGGAGACCATCATCTTGGGGTGTACGCAATAAACATGTTTAACTTTTAAGTTATAGTGAACTTTAAGTCATCAAACTTAAGAGTACTCAATGGTAAAAGTTTGATCACTTTCTATTTGAGGGATATTGATTAAATCTTCAATAAGTCGTTTTTTACATCAATCTCCAAGATATTTTAATTTAAGAAATATTTTAGATAAATTTACATAAAAAATGATTTAAAAATAAAGATTTGGCCAAGATTTGATTTAACCTTCCCTCAATAGATTTATCGTTTTCTACACGAAGCTTCGCACTAGTGATTGCTTATATGGTTAGAGAATGATGATCATGCGGGATGCATGTGACTTCCCAGCCGGTGCAAAAGAAATGCACATTTTATGCGTACAAAGTTTTCATACTTATTTTATGCAAATCATCCTCTTAACCGCTTAATCATATTATTTTTGTTGTCTAATTAAGCCACTGGAATTTTTTTTTTGTAAGGTTTAACTAGGCCACACCGATTTTGACTTTCTATGCCAAAATTGAGTTCAATTCACTCGACTCTCAAAGCAATTGAAAAATACACCTAAGATAATTGAATAATAAAAAATATACTCAAGTATATTGAGATAAATGTTGGATCTCCTGTTCGTCCGCTTTCTAGTTTGTTCATAAAATAATCAAAATTCAATTGAAGTGTTTTTTTAAGTTATAATTAACTTAAATCGACCGTATTTCATGACTTCCAAGAATATTTGAGCTAGACCAAATTAGCATATAAATATTTTGATCGTAAAATTTCCCTTCTAACCTAAAGCAACATTTTGATCCAATTTTGACACTTTTTGTTTTTTTATTTTTTATTTTTCATTTTTTTGCATTTCCTATTTTTATTTGTAAACCTGAAAAAAAAAATAAAAAGATAAAAGGAAGTAAGATGGGCCGTTTATTTAGATGTTTAAATAAAGTAATTGATTGGATTGTTGCTCATGCAAGAAAGGGTATATGTTCTCATGACTGGATTAAAAGGACACCATCTCCTATTTTTGAGTTGTCGGTGCTCTTTTGTTGAATGATTTACTCTCCGTTCAACCCTAGGGGCTAAATCAATGAATCCATCCACTTTGGTGTTGCCCAAAGAAATATACTGGTATTTGTGATACAAAATCATCTGTCATGCATGTAAAATTTTCTTAAATAATAAATCATTGTTCAGTCCATGAACAAAATAATATCGAACCAAATTTTATGTTTCAAAAGAAGAAATTAAGTCAAACCGTTCGATTTGACTGAAAGAAAACGATCCGCATTTTATAATTCAATCAAGTTTGAGGGATAATTGAACCACACCCATTCTCCTAGAGAGACACGGATTGCACACCCTTCCTGCCCATTACCATTTTACGAGTACTAAACAAGAGTTCGCACATTGGAAATAACGTGAAGGGGGTGTATCTTGTTGCTAATCACTTATCGATTACGTCAAATTTACTTTTGACTCCTCTTAGAAAGATATCCTTCTCAATTTTTTTTCTTTTTATTTCTTAATTTCCTCAATTAGTAAATCAATAGTTAAATTTTTTTAAAATTTTAGATTAACTTATGATATCATTTTCTTTCATATAATCCCAATCGTTAATTATACATAGACTATATTTTAAGAGAGCAAATTGAAAAAAATGCTGACAAAATAAATTAAGAGAATAGATTAAAGCTGTAAATACTAACTAACCATCGCATAAAAAAAAAAACAAAAGAAAAAAGTCTGAAGGTAAATAACTTCCTTTAAGAGCTCCTCTCATCAATCACACCCCTAAAAAATGGTTAATATTTGCAAAAACTCAACTAGGATTAAATTAATAAGCAAGTTTGATTTAGTTATTTCTTTTTTTTCTTTCTTTCTTTTTATGGATAGTGTGTCTCTAGCTTGCTCTTCAAGTAGAGATTGGATGCAGAACCATGTAACTATAGAAAGGGTACAATATTTAAATCAAATTAAAATTTGATTGATAAAATATATGTATAATATGAATATTCTCTTCTTCTTTTTTTCTTTTAAATAAACTATTTTATGAACTTAGGGGGCTAGCCCTAGCCCCTGCCGACTCCCTTCTAAGTCCGTCTGTTTCTAAGGAGACATGACTTGAAGATTTTGATAGTCATTTGATATTTCCTCCTCTATGGAAGTTAAAAGTACATTTCACAAGATTAAGGAGCAAAGAATCACTTTAATCGTGATTATCAACGAGAGAGTCATTAGTTATTCAATTGATTGTTATCCCACGTCCAAATGAATGTAAGGGTAATCATACTATCAACGTTCTTAACGTGACTTTACTTCACATGCTTTCACACGACAGGCATGGCATGGCGCATTTATGTGTTTTATTAACATATGTCTCCCAAACTTCCTAGATCGGACTTATTGTTACACTCTTTTCGTTGATATTTCATGTGAAGTGTTTAATAGTCTATGATGCATATGCTAACAAGAAACCCGGGTCAAGAGCTGAAATAATGAAATGTTCTCTTTATGCGCTGGTACGGTTTTTCTTAATTTATCTGAAACTTAATTAATAAGGATGGTTAATGGGTTAATGTGTATTTAAGACGTTTGTTAATCCATAATTTTACATTACTTTATTTACTTTTAGCATAATTTAGCACACACGAATAGCCATAGCTAGATATGTTTGACTAACTAAGAGCGTAAATTTTCCCGTTAAAATAAAATGCACTGAAAATACTATCGAAAAAAAATAAATAAATAAAACTAAGCTTCATGGGTCTCTCCCTCTCTCGCAAAACGTCTTTAACAGAGCCTGATGCTCCTTCCTTTCAAATTATTGCTCCTTCCTCATCATCGTGGATCCATAGATTCACCGTTGTTGATTCCATTATCCATAGATCTCCTTTTTTTGATGTGAAAAAAACCTTACATCTGCTATTTTTATACACCTTTGTATTACGTATCCACTACTATAGTCTATTTTTTATTCATTTAGGATAAATCATAGTATTCTATTTGAGACAGAGTGACTTTTGAAAAGATGTGCCGAGCCTTAATTTTTTTTTTTATTATTTTTATAAATCATGTTTCTAACAATTAGTTTGATTAATACAATATATATTTCCTTCATTAATGATATTTGTCTTTATTGGGAGAAGTAGGGGGAAAAAACGGCTTATGGGTTGGTAGTTGATATTTGCTATGCATTTATATAAGAATTATCAACAATCATAATAACGAAGCATGTAGGCTAAGGATCCAATAGTTTAGTAGAAAATTGGTCTTTTATTGAGATAAATCAGATTTGAATTATCCCTTAAAAATTCAATAATTGGGCATGCACACTTCAAGTGAGACTATGTTTATTTTTCCCTCTCTTGTAATGGGCTTCCAAGATTCAAAAGATGGGTCTGCTAACCAAAGTTCAAAACGGGCTTTCGCTTGTGAACAATTGGCCCCGTCCACCTATTTTTCCCAATATTTACCCTGGAAAAAGGGCCCATTTTCTCTATGGAAGGAAGTTGACATGTGGCAAATTTTTTTCAACTAACTATTATACATTATATAATTTTAACCATTAGAAAAACATTATTTATACTATTGGGCTACAATGATATTAATGACATTCTGCAATTAAATTATAATATTAATAATTAAATATAACTAAATTTCAAAAGTTTACATAATCTAAAGAACTAGATAACTCTCATTTATTTATTTATTTTTTCTAAATTTTGAATATTTTGTTATACTTGCTTTGTTTCTAAAACCGTTATCGTTTTTCAAGGGTAAAACAATCATATAGGAACCTAAAAGCATTTTTTAGAAAAAAATTATTCAAAAATAAAGGACTAAATACACATTAAACAAATATAAGAGCGTTTATTTGCAATTTATAGAAACTTATATTATTCTTCACCAGAGTCTCAAAGGGAAACATATAATTTAGTTTCACTCGCAAAAACTACTTGTCAAATGCCTCTTAAAACTCCAAAACTATGGCTTTTGATGGTAAAAGCATCGATTTTGCAAATTTTAGGAAGCTTAAAGCACTTTTCGAATTCAAAAGTTTGTCCACATATGACTAATAAGCCTTCCAAGGGTGAGTAATATAGCACAATGGGAGCTTATAATTAGATGCTTCTGTTCTTCCTTTTCTTTTTTCTTATTTTTCTAATGTAATGTAAATAGGTATATTTATTGATGACTGGATATTTCATTACATCTGGCTTTACCCAATTGTAAATATTCATGTCTTGTGGTTTTCTATGCATTTACTCTTCCACTAAATAATTATTTGTAGTGTGATAATTATGTTATAATTTGACGAGAATTGAATTTCCATGTTATATTAAACTCGATTGCTTATTTTTGAATTAGTAGTCGAATGTAGAAATTGAGATTATAAGACTCTATTGCATCCTATTTAGGTTTTAGAATTTTTGGTAAATATTTTACCTTGTTTTAGAAATTCTTATTCTTGGAGTTGCAAATATGCTTCCTAAACTATGAGTTAGATTGGATAGATCCCATAAACTCCCATATTAACTTCATGCTGTTATATCTCTTGAAAATATGCAAATATGCCTCAAAGTTGGTATTTATATATCATACTTTTAACAATGATTTTGGGATCTTAATAAAAGCTTAAAGATTATTTGTATATTTTTTAAAGGTATAGAAAGGAAGAGTTACAATTTGACGGTTTAATGGGTCTATCCACGTCTAAACAATATTTTAAGGTATGTTTCAATTATCCTAAAATTATTTATAATATAATATTAACATTTTGAAGTATATGTATATGTATGTATGTATATGTGTGTATATGCTCCAGGAGGTGGATGCTACATAGCATGCCAAGTGGCACTAAAATATTTTATTTATATATGTAAGTATAATTTGATAATTAGTTGGCTTTTATGCTTTTTATAAAGAATTGTCGATTCATTTTGTATTAAGCAGGGGTTGGCGTTAGGTTAGGCTATCAAGACTTTCATGCCTTTGTGATCTAGAAAGTAATTGAGAAAAACTGAAAGCGTCAAAACCTACATGCTTTAGTTTTCAATAAATGTCTGAAATGGATTTTGACAAATGTGGAGTAATGTCTTGTTATTATTATTATTATTATTATTATTGTTACCTTCTAGGAGTTGCCAAACCCTAAAACAAATTGTTGTAGAAAGTCAACAAGAACGTGTGTTGGCCAGTTGGATTACGGCTCTTGTCAGGTGGAAACTAAGTTGATGCACGAATTGGGGGACAGTTCAAAGAGAATGTGGAGACAAGAAAGACTTAGAATTTGAATGGGTCAAAATTTTGAAGGGAGATATTTCAGAAAATTTTTATTTTCGGTGTAATCTATGCATGTGCATGTAGCAGCTGCAAAATCTGTGCCTGTGCGGGTCCTTTTCGTCGGTGTAAACGATGCATGTGCAGCAACAGTCCGAGGATATGAAAATATTACATGCTGTTTCGATTAAATGCAACTCAAGACCAACATTTCCCTCATCCTATGTATATACATTTATATGTGTATGTTTGTGAGTGTATATATATTTATTTATTTACCTTCGTATTTTTGGATAATCATTTGCATCTAAACTATAATATAATTTTGGTTGAAAAAAAAAAGGACATTGTGAATAATCTCCTTAAATTTTAACTTAAATATAGATTGATCTCTTCAACTTTTAAAATATGATTTTTAATCATCTAAATTTTGATAAATTAGTAATATAAAAAATATTTCTTTTTTTTTTGTTATAAAACACATTTCGATAAGTTAAGGATATTTGCACACTAAAACTAAAATTCAAGAAGGTTATTCTTAATTTATACGAACTGTTTATTAATTTATCAAAATATAAGGAGTAAAAAACTACACTTTAAAAGTTAAAATGGTCAATCCATATTTAAGTTAAATTCAAGGGATATATTTGTATTTTCCAAAAAAAAAAGGAATGTGCATAGTACCTATAAAATAACTTAAAAATTGTTGTAAAAAGAATATTGGATTATAAAGAGAGGAAAAATAATTATTTTTAGGGCCAAATTTGAAGATGAAGTATGAGAGGATCTAGACAGTCTAAAGTATAAAGTAAACGGATAGTCATTTGATAAAAGGAAGAAAGAGAAGAAAAGAAAAGAAAATAGATTATTCAGAAGGAATGGTAGGAAGGATTTGAACCTCCTCCATTTTTTTTCTCTTAATTTTCCTAAATTTACAAGTTAACAGTTACAATTATCTTGATTTTTGAAATGTTCTATGATATCATTATGATAATATTATATTTGTTCTAATCTCAATTGTCAATAACACGTAGGAAAATCTTAAAGGAATAAATTGTGGGAAATTGAGGAAACTTAAATAGAGAGGATCGATTTCTATGATAAGAAACACTAGTATTATGCGGTGAGGTTCTTGCAACAGGCCAATCATGTACTACAGGCATGCTAATCGACTTAGGAAACTTCTTGAGCTAATGACACATAAAAAATCTAGTGTTCTTGATCATTCTTTGATCATTTTTTTTTTATCAAATTGCTTATTTGATCATCTTTAGAATAATTTCACAAAGTTCTAATGCTTGTCTTAAGTTTGTTAATGTTCTCAATCCCCCCAAATGAGAAGAGAAACCTCCTATTTATAGAGTTTGGAAGTTAATCTTGTCTGTCGAATAGCTTTAGAATGGACAACTGAGATTGAGTTTTTTTGTTGAAACTTATCATCTCTTTTAGCCTTCATGAGCTAGGATATAGACCCAAGTATGCTTAAAGCTCTTGTCAGCTAAAGAAAGCTCATTATTATTATTATGAAGTTAAAAAACCAACCGAGCCTCCTCAAGGCCCAATAAGACAAAATGAAACTTAAATAAGTTAAAAAGAGCCATTTTTGAGTCTACTTTTCACATGTAAGATAACTAAGTAAGGTTAAGAGTAGAATATATAGTTCTGCATCTCTGTCTTTAGCCGATCAAGTTAGATCTCCTTAAAATATCTCTAAACAGGTTGATTTTCCAAACTCTATCACTAGTTCAAGATATTTGTCCATAGAGTTAAATTGAGTTAAAAGCTCAATTACCAAAATAACCCTCTACAAGTAAAAATTAGTAGGTTGATGGTGATAAGGAAGTTTACATGTAAGATATCCAGTATCCGATGATAAATCAAACCCAACCTACAAAAACAAAATGATATCACATTGAAAATTCCTTGTACATGAAGATATGTCACTGGAGCTTCTTACTTTGCACTTGTACAACAGATAAGCAATCCAACAATTTAATGATATGAGTTACCAGTCCTCAATCGCTTATACTTTCCCGAACGAGTTAACATATGTTCTAAAGTAGAAAATATCATATTAAGCCACTATATCAAAAGTCAAAAAAGGTTGATGAGAGTGAAAAAATCAGAGATTGAAAAGAAATTAGAGGAAGTAGTTGTAGAAATTCTTGTGGAGGTTGTAGTAGTTAAAAAATAGGCAATCGAGGCGTAGACTATAGTATCAATGGTTATAGATGATGTTGAAATTTCCTTGGATCAAAAAGAGTCAAGTCTTGGAATTTTAGAGAGAACTGTTAAGGAAGAAATAAAGCGTGAACTTGTTGAATAGGAAGCTAAAGATAAAAAGTTACAGGTTTTGTAATTGATGGAAATTCTACAACTCAAGAAGTTCCAGAAATTTCAAATGTTGAGATTGCTAAGCCGGTGAATTAAAGCAAACTCGAAGATTTCAAAATTATCGTATTGTCTAGCAACCTGGAAAAAGGAGAATGAGTTCTCAAACCAATAATTAAAACACATTGTGTTACTTCTTTATTAGTGTTTGCAAGTTAATCAATTTCTTTTGAGAAATTTAAGACGTTATGTGAATATTCAAAAATAATTAAGGAAATTTATAGTTGGTTCAATTGAAGCCCAGCGAAGATGATTGTCTTCCGTCGATTGGTTTTTGATCCAAGTGGTATAGGCAAGACTGAGGATGAATTATTCTAAAGAAGAGGGGACTGGCGCATGCACAGCTATGAATTTGAGAAGGTTCAAGTTAAAGAAGCACCGTGTTTCAATAATTTATATTTGTTCATTCCAAATTTCCTTTTATATTATATTATGATATCTTTAATAGTGGTTAGGATATTATTTAGGATCTTATTTATTTTCTCAGTATATAGGATAATATTTAGTTTCCTTTATTGAATTATTCCCTAATCTATTTAGATTTTCTTTCGGCGCATATATATATATATATATATATATATATAAATAACATAACGAAGAACTAATAAATGCCATAGCAAATAGAGAATGTAGAAAAGTGAAAATCATAACTTAATTACAAATATATAATTAAAAGGAAAAGGAGGGAGTTGTTTGTTTTATATGTACTTTAGCGTATATATTCATACGAGATGGGAAAGGTGAAAATTTATGGATACTAAGTTAGATGAGTCAAAATATAATTGTATAACTGTAAACTTTATTTAGAAGTTCGATATTATTAGGAAAATAAATCGAACAAATTAAGTTCTATAAAACTAACTTAATTCATATGCAAGTGTAGGCATCATCTGAAAAAGAAGCATCGTATCATTGTTGGCCTGAGAAGCTCTTTGATCGAATTGCCATAGCAAACCCCTGAATTTCACAAAAAATGAACAAAATTTGAAAGATAATATAGTTTCAACAAATTCAAGTAAAAAAAAAAAAAAAACTATTCATTTTGAAATGAAAATATAACCATTATTAATGATTGCAATTGGTATTTTGTTAGATATATTCAACATTAAGAGATAAATTCACATAAAAGATCGATATTTTAATAAAAGGTTAAAATAAGGGTTACTATTATAATATTGTTAATTTTGTTTCATGTAACCATTAAGTGACACATGGCGGTTATTTGGCGCATTTATAGCATATACATGGTGCTTACTTGTAAATTAAAATAGTAAATAAATAGAATAAAATTAAATGATGTTTAAAAATACTAAAAAATAAAATTAAAATTAAAAAATAAATAGGATAAACTAAGTATTATATATATGATAATATAATTAAATTAAAATAATAAAAAAAGAAAAGGAAAAAGATGCAAAAAATTAAAAAACAAAAAACCTAAAACCAGCCACGCCTAATTGTTTGCAGCTTTTTCCTTTTTTCTAGTTTCTTATTTTTTTAAATCTTTTATGCAATATAGTTAATTACATTATTACAATATACATTATATTCATTTTCTATTATTATATACTTTATATTTATAATATATTATTATAGATATTATATTTATATTACATTATATTGTATCGTATATGTTACATTTAGAAAAAAAAACTTAATTATAATATTATCCATTATATTTATATTTTACTATAAGCTTTTAGTTTTTTTTTTTTTAAATTTTCTTTTCTATATTTTCTATTGTACACATTTGTGCCATGTGAACACCATGTGTTACTTAACGGCTATATCAAACTAAGTTAACGGTATTATAATGGTAATCCCTTATTTTAACCTTTTATTGAAATATCGGTCCTTATTTAAACTTATCACTAAATATTGATGTCCTCTAATGTGATTTTCCCAATTTTTTTCTAATAAAGATGATAAGCAAATGAATCAAGTAGATACTATATAGATATAGAAGAAGGTAGAAGACTTTTGAAATCGTCTATTTAACTTTTAATTTTCGTAAATGGTACGATAATAATAGCTTTTTATTTTCAAAGTTTAGAAATTGTCTGTAAATATTTTAGATACGTAAACATCAATTAAGTAGTAATAGCTCCTAAGCCCGCATTTCATTTGAATTACTCACACGCTAAATTTTTTACTAGTTAGAAGCATCAATTAGTGTGCTCCCAATTTTATATTTTTATTAGAACTAATTAGTTGATTGGTTAATTCATTATATAATAACAAAAAAAAAAGTTTGAAAAGACTTATAACGGTTATTATTTACATATAGAAAAGCTAAAATGTTTTTTTCTGCCATATTATTGATATTTAATATGCATAGTGTAAATTTATTTTATTTCAAAATACACTTATTGTATGTGGACATCCTCTTCAACTAAAATAGAAAGTTCGTAGAAAACCTAATTTTCATTCTCTATATAAACTATGAAATTAGATAAAAAAATGGAGGATTCTATGGTAGAATCATTCAAAAGTGATATATGATACAATCAATTTTGAATTACAATAATTCTCTCTAAATTACAGTAAATAAAGCTAACTGATAATAAAAAATGAAACTATCAATAGTTTTTCATGTTGATAACTTATTTTAATATTAATGAACTTTGTTAACTATAATTCGAGGGTGATTTATTATAACTAAAAAATTGATTGTACCATATAATAATTTTTTAGTGGCTACATGGTAGAATTTCCCAAAGCACACCTTAAAGAGAAAAAAAGGAAAGGATTGGTTTAAATTGGTTGTATTTGCAAAAGCAAATTTGTCTCGAATTTCCTCTGATATGAAATAAAACAGGAATTAATACATATACTTAACTGACAATTCAGTACATTAAAATGAAATATATATAAAAAAAATTGAACTTAATTAAACTTCTGCACTAAGCAAAGAAATTAAGCAATGTATGATAACTATATGGTTTTGCTAGCCTATTTTAAGAGTCCATAGATCCATATTTTGAGGTTCTTAGAAAGAACAAAAAATCTAGGATTTTACAAATTGTCTAGGATTTTAGAAATTAAGGGAGATGAAAACCAAATGGTTTTACGTAGTGCAATTTATAGAAAAAATAGATAAATTGATATAATATCAAATATTAAGCACTCGATTTCTAATATATCGATGAGTCATCAATTACAACCTCAAATTTCTAGGTAATCCTTCTTCAATAACCTATGATTCACCACCTAAACCTAACCTATGTTATGGAATTTGAAACTCGATCGCTATAAGCAAGACATAATTATCGAAAAAGAAAGAATTAGATTATAAGATTTTAATGGAGTTTGTGATAAACTGGAGTATGGAGAGAGTAACGCGGAGCACCATGAAATAAAAAGCTGACGGTGGGTTGACTGGAAAAGGAGAGATGGAAAGGAGTAAATGGGGCGGGTAATTTATACAGTAATTTACTATAATGTTCAATTAGTATCTTTCTATGACAGCAAATATAATAAATTTTTTTTGGTGTATTTGAAAATATTATAAAAGACACTAAAAGGCCCGTAATTTACCGTAATATCACATTAATATTTTTTTACACTAAATATCGTAATTTGTTTAGATGTATTTTAAAGAATTACAACAAAGACACGAAAAGCCCTCTTTTTTTTTTAATAATATGGAATTCCACATTAAAGTAGAAAATCGGATGTACATTAGTTCATAAATCATGATGTAACACCGCCTAAAATAAATAATAGAGATATTTTAAAAAACTTATACAAACAATCTAATAGATATTATATGATGTGAAAGTTCAAAAGTAGTTAATAATCAAGAAGTTCCAACCATTAGACCTAGATATCCATGTCTAATATTGACATATTATTCATTATTTTAGCCTTATATATAAATCATAACCAAATACTCTCCCAAAATCTAAACGAGACTTTTATTCAAATGGAGTATTATAGTCTCTCTCTCTCTCTCTTACACGCACATGCAACATCCTCACAAGGAGGTCACACAATCGAACTCAGTTATTTCCTCTTATTCATGCGTGATTTCATTCATTCTCTCTACTTATATGTCATTATGGAAGTCAATAGTGAAAATTCTTACCATGTTCAAGGCTCTTTCAAAATTTGGTCCAAATAAGCTCATCGGCTATCTACTTGTAAAGAATCGACTCTAATCATTTGTAACATATTCAATCCAAAAATAAATGATAGACAAATCAGCAAGTGATTAATAAATCTTTTGATCATCAAATCCAAAAGTTTTTAGTTAGTATTAATTTTGATATTTGCTGTTTTAACCTTATAAAGTACTACTTATACTCTCTTACAACCTATACGTACATATTATTTATATAGATATGAGTTTACTCATATGAGATATTACACGTTAGGTAAGCTAAAAACAGTCTGGGAAAGAAAGTGATAAGCATTAGATAAAAATTACAAGAATTTCTCAATTCCAGGGCAAATCCACTTAAGTAAGAGCTCCATATTTCTGACACTTTACTCCGTAATTATATTATATACCACGTTTTCTGACACTTAATTCAATAAATTACATTATGTACTACATAAAATGAATAGTACAACTGACATAAAACTGCCTTAATTTCCCCATGCCGTATGCAAGTGGCAACTTCCATCCTTTCTCTATCTCACGTAAAATTTGAGCGCAAACTTATAATTGAATTTTTATAATATACTATTTACTAAGGAAGATTTTTATATATAATTACTTGACCAAGGTCTGATGCAATGTGGAAAAAGTAAGCACGTCCATTGCATGAGCATGAACTACCTGAGAAGGCGTGGACCGTGACGAGCAGTTTTTTTAAGACTCAATAATTTCATTATTTTTTTCATTAACGGTATACTTCGTTGTGGATCAGATTTGTTGCTGATGTTCGCTTAAATATTTAATTTTTATATGTTGGGCTTGAGGGAGGCAATAAGATTAAGCTGATGTCCTTACGACCCTTTGGAAAAAATGAAGAGACATCAGGCTTTATAAAGTCAACTAATAGTTCATTTCTAAAATAAAGTCAAGGCATTATATCTAGGATATTCACTTAATAATTTTTAGATTAATCCTTCATAGTCGGATAAGCATTGATGTTTTCCATCGTATCTGAAAAACTTGATACTCGACAGTTCCATTTCCTTCATTAAAAATATTTTTCGAATTTTAAGTGTTTTTATTTAAAGGGAAAAAGTATACATTTACATTCGATACTCGATTGTTTTGAGTTTTTAATCTTTATATATATATATATATATATTATATTTGGTCCTCAACATTTGATAAATTTTCTAACCATTTTGAAAATGTATCAACTTTTAATTGGTGTAACGTGATTAATTAAGTAAAATAATAGTACTAAGCATATTTAATTACATTATATAATTGAAATAATATTAATTAGATTTAATTATATAATATAGTAAAATTATTGAAAATAAACTAAATGAGTGTAGTGGATAAAGTTTGAAATTGGGCTTCAAGTCGAATAATTAAATAGATTTGATTTCTTGACTAACGTAATAAGATCGAAGGAGTCAAGACCATGTATATTTAAGAAGGTCAAGACGAATTTTGTATGGTGGGCTAAGACTACAAACCATTGGATTGCCTTGCTTAATTCTAATTTTTTTTTTATTTCTCTGACATATTAATAAGGCCTTTATTATGTTAGATTCTAAAGAGCTTGTTTTGAGATCCATTAATTAAGACATTAGTATTATGTTCATCATCATTGATGGCTAACTTTTATAAATACTTGATCTATTACCTCATTTGGATAGAAGATAATCCATCACTAACACCACTATATTTTTGGATTCGCTACTCTAAAAATCAAACACTTAGGCCACGAGGAACACAACACAATCTCATCATGATTTGTGAAGTTTGATGTTAATATGCTCCTCCACTTGTCACTTGTGTCAGACCTTATTAAGTTTATCTATTCCTTGTTTCTACTATTTCCCTATTGATTATCCTATGTACCATTCAAGTTATTCCCCTTAATCATTATGGTGCAACTTGCACACAGTATATGACTAACCATAGTATTCAAACTTCTATACCTACAAAAAGAAAAAAGAAAATGTTGCAAAAAATTACACTAACCCTAGTCATCTTTGTTGACCAATTCAAGGCCGATCAAAAGCTAATACATTTGATGGACTAGAATTTAATAAAGTTGATGAAAGACCTATTTTGTTAAAATTAGAAAAATGATGAGGACTTTGGTAGAAGAGGAAAAAAAGGGTTTAAGAATTTAAATAGATAATTAGATGATGTTAAGGAGTAAATGTATACTTTGTCCCTTCCAAAAATATGATTTATAAATAGAGTTGGATATTATAGTGGAAATAATTCTATAAAAGCACTAAGGCAAAGAATGCGATGGCAGCTTCTTCAAACCCTCTATCCCTACCAACTCAAGATGAAGTAAGCGGCATCTCTTGAGAATGTGAAAAATGGTCGCTCAAATCTAACTATTCGGGGTATGAAGGGGACGGCTATTTTACAAAGATTCGAATGACTCCATCATTTCAGGTGCATATAAGAAATTGTTCTTTAAGGGAAAAAAAAAAAAAAAAGAATCCTTGCTTAGGAGGAATGGGACTCCTTAGAATCCATATAAGATCGTGAATCCATATAAGATATAGGAAACCTAACCCTAGCAACGGGAGTTAAACATATTTCCTTTATGGAAGTTAAAAAAGACATCGTTAATGTCTGATGGAGGGATGACATTGTCTTTTAAAAAAAAAACAAAAACAAAAGTCACCGTGCAACTACAAGCAGGTCGTGTGTGGCTTGAGTTTTTCTAAAAATTTATGGAGTCGAGGGTCAAATCAAAAGAAGAGTTTGATGTAAGAAACAATGTAAAGGTTAAAACATTGATATTAAATAAGCTAATAACCATCCATATTTAGAACGGGGTTCGTATTTCAATCACTACTGGTCGTGATTATGGTTTTTACCCACAAAACAACATTACATTAATTGTGTTTATATTTTCTATTAGTTTCTACCTATCACTAATCCATCTCTACCTAACATAAGAAAAGGTAAAAGATAAGATAAATTGCTTAACTGCAATAAGCACTTAGGAATGAAAATTAATAACAAGCGCTATGGTGTATTCATCCTTAGTAAAACTCAAGTCAACATAACAATTTTACTTAAGTACACATACCTTTCTAGTTTGGTGAAAAACGTCAAATATCCATCTTAACTTGTTTGTTCATTAACAAGAAAATACTTTAAAAGCTAGTTTTTCTCAAAAGCATAGTGAAAAATAGTAAAGAGAATTCAAAATCCGTAAGCTCTGTTAGCTCATTTTCAAAACATTACCTAAGCTACTTTAGCTACTCATCTTACTAAAGACACAACAAAACAAGTGCAAAGGAACAAACTTGCCATGAACGGAAGTTTCATAGTATAAACAATAAGTATAATGCAACAATAATAAACTAAGAATGCTTAAATTAAGCTAAATATAGCAACACTTAAAGTTATTCTATTAAGAAAATAGCTAATCTACACTAAACACAAGCACAACGAAGAGTCATGTCCCATAGCTTGAAATTAGGAATGGACTAGAGTTGAATTGCAATTCCATGCCTCATTTCCTTTCCTAATATTTGAAAGCATATTTAACAAGGTAGAATCATGATTCCATTTTCTCTCGTAAATTATTATTAATCAAAATTATTTATTTGGCCTTTAAGTTAATTTTGACATTTAATAACTAAGAATATTTTTAACATTTACTACTATATAATATATATATATTTAATTTTATTCTATATCATGGGCATTCTTAAACACACTAATTGATTTGTTATTCCAATCTTTATTTTATTTCATTTCATTTTAAACCATGTCTACCTACTAAACATGACATTAAGATCTTAGCCTTCTAAAAAATAATAATAAAAAGAAAGGGCTAACACTTGCTAGGCTTTTACATAATGAGAGCAAAGGCATTGAAATAGCACATATATCAATTTTTAATTGGTACGGGGATAATTTGGTCGCATCTCATTAAAGGAGATTTGGAGATTTGATCGAAGCATTTATTTGTGTTTCGTTTAGTGGAGTAAGGGATCATTTAAATCTCATTGACATTGTCTAAATCTTATAACTCAATCAAAACGTAGAAGCTATCGAAGTCCTTAATGCTTTAAGGGCTTCTCTAAATGGCAATTGGTTCAAATCTTTCCTAAGAAGTTCAAATCTTATGCACTTTTCATTAATTTTCACGCATTGACCCTTTCATTATAGCTCTTTGCATGATGTGCAATCTGAGCTTGAACGGGCTTATATAACATATAACAATAACTGAGGTTCCAACTTGCATAAATATGATACTACAAGCTAGCACACCCATAAGCTTAGACTTTTCTCTGTCCTCAAGCCCTCAAGCAAATGCTATGTCAAAGGCATCTGCTAAAGCTAATGAAAGTTTATGATTTGAAAGTTTTATATCGCCATAGCAAAGTAAACGTGATGGCTAATGCATTGAGTGGGAAGAAAAGAAAAGAGAGAAAATGGCTACATTAAATACCTCTTAAAGGCAATTAATTAAAGATATGCACGGAACCTTGAAATATTAACTCACCAGGCAAGAGACAAATTCATAGCATTGAATGAATAGCTTTTCGATTGAAAGAATTAAAGCAACATAGGCACAATATAATGGCCAGAAGGAGATAAAGAGGTAGATTGAGCAAGGCAAGGGTAATGAGATTATAGTAGATCTAAATGATGAGGAAATTGTGAGACATGGAAATATGTTATGCGAGCTAGGTAAGTTTGATTCATAACATAGATCTTTCTTAAGGAAGCGTGTATGTTTTGAGTTGATTGATCATCTCTATTAATTTATTTAGAATTTTAAGTTTCTAAAAGAGAGTGATTTATTTAAGAAAATGCTTATATTCTTGGAATTCAAAAAATTGTATCCCTCGTGTAAGGTTTGTCTTGAAATTGAATTTAAGTTAGATTATGAGAGAATTCTTAATTCGTATTTAGATTGAGATTATCATTATTTTACATATAGATTTATAGATTTTTTTATTCTCATATCTGCGTTTTTAAGGGAAGAGATATAGTTATCAATTTCAATTTTTATTTTGCATTTATTAAATTTAAATCATTAAAATAATTACATTTTCAACAGTTAAGATTTAATGGATACAAAACTAAAAACGAATAGAAAGTTTGATCGGTCTCGTAACAGAAGAAATTCTCATGAATTTAGCTAACTAAAATTATAAGGAGCAACTATAAAACCAATTTTATCATGCTACCTTAGGGTGGACACATCATACGGGTGGCTCTCCTCTTTTTATTCAAACGAACTCTTTCTAAATAAGGCTAGGTTTCCCTATATTGTAGATTGTGGTTGGTATTTAGTGTGATTTAATTCTTGAATTAATTTGTTTCCTAAAATAATATCTATTTAATTTATTCTCATATATAATTTAAATTGATTTTTTTTTTTATGTTATGAAAATTTGGAGTCTTTTACATAATTTGATGAAACAACACAAACATAAAAAGGATTTAATTTAAATGACTCCTTCAAACGACGAATAACTTAGTAAAAAACTTTCCTTAACTTTTAGAAAACTTAATATACTCATATAAACCTATTGCATTTGATCTTTCCACTTCAAGTACTTATTTTCCTATACGCCCTCCAAAAGTACTCGATCTCTTTTGGAAAAGGCCTTTTTTTTTCTTTTTTTCTTTTTTTAACTAGAGCCAAGTGGAAACCCACGTTCAGGTTTCACATGGAAAAAAACATATTCACATGGATCTCGCGTCACCTGTTTTGGTACAGCCTCAACCTGCGCAAAGGTCGCAATCACCATGTCCATAAACCAACATTTATATATACAAACCCCAAAATCCCGCCAAAAATTCTAGAATTCCATATTCTCAGCCTAGATCTAGTTTCCAGTGCAAAATTGGCGCCAAGAGTCCACAAAAGTAAAAAATAAAAGATGTACACTTGAATAATAGTATAACCATCTTAACAATACTTTTTATTGAGATTATGATATATAAGATAAGTAAAATAATATATTTTCTTCTTGCAAAACTTTATAATTCCACTTATTTTATATGTTATACCTCTAATAAAAAACGTTATTAATCAACTTCTTTTTTTTTTTTTTCCCCCTCGGAGACACTATGGTCCCCACAAAACCACGTTTCGCCTGTGAATCGGATTTATTTTAAGAATTAGGATTAGCCTGGAAAATCTCAAACTCAAAAGATGAACATCAATATGAAGTTTGGGAATGAGAAGGCTTTTTGTGCTCTTTTCCCTCCATGGGTTTTGCCAACTCGATTTCTCCGGGCGGGAAAAAACTCGACCATTTCCCGCCGATTTTAGTTTGCTTATATTCTTTTCTCGCAATCTCTCACTTACTTTCTTACACCTATTCTTTTTCATTTTCCCGGTGAAATAAGTTATGATATCATTAATTTTGTTAGGATTAAGAAATTAGGAAAAGTAAATTGGAAATTTGGGATTGAAAATTACTAGCCCGTTTTAATTTATGGATTTGGAGGGCCAGTTTTCATCCTTTTGATAAAGAGAAATCATTTGAAGTGATACGAATAGTGAAAGTAAAATGTTAAATAATGTTTAATATGAAAATAACCAGCAAATATATGAATATACATTTATTGGTAGCTCTTGAGCCATGTTATATTGGTATCATTTTTCGATAATTGTTACATTCCTCGTTCATGTCATGTACAAAAATAGATATATACTTTTGTAAGACTCTATATCGTGAGCATAATTCTACTAATCATATCTAAATATACATGACTATAAAGGTTTATTCCATCCAATTATGTGTGTACATGTAATTAGTAAAGACATACGCAAAAAAGAAGTTGAAAATAGCAAATAACTATGTTTATAGGAGAGTTACGACAAGTGTCTTGTGATTATGACATAAACTAAATTCATGATTAAAAGTGTAAACGAGTCGAATTGAAATAATAAATTGTTGAGCTTTAGCTCGAGTTTCAATTTGATTCGAAATTTTAAAGATCGAGTTTGAGCTCGACTCGAAGTGATACTAAACAAACTCGAAATCGATTCGATTAAATTTGTTTAAAATCAATTCATTTAAAGATATAATATTTTTTTTCTAATTATAATAATATTAATGTTCAAATTAGTTGAATTAAGTATTATAAAATTCGAATTCGACTCAATTAATTACTCGAATAATTTAAGCTCAACTCGATTTTTTTTAAATCAAACTTGAATGTATATTGAGGTAAACTTAAGTTACTCACGAGTAATTTAATTCATTTACACGTTTATTCATAATTCCAATTGTTTAAACGACAATTAACGAAAAGAAATTTGCCTAAACGACGAAGTTTGACGAGCCATTGTCGCGCTCCAGTCACGTGAATGGCGTTAGGAATATCAATCCAAAAAGCCTAATTCTTCGTGCTAGACGTTTCAAACGGCGTTATTAATGGAGAACATACGGCGCAGACACCAATGGATCAAATTGGTGGAGTGCGGCCGACCAATTCAATGCACCATCACAGGATTTTATTCTTTCTCTTTTATTTGTTTATCTTTATTTGTCCAAATGACTGATATACCCTCAAACCTTTCCTCATACTTTGGAGGGAAGGATATTCCTAGGTTTAGATTCTTATTTCCTCGTTACACAAATTGAACTCAAACGTGCTTATTCGGATTCCTAATATTATCTTATTGGTAAAAAAAAAAAATCTAATATTATCTTCTAGCCCAAGCAATAGGTACTTGTTTATAATTGTTTAAGTTTGATATATTTGCGATCTAAAAAAATAAAGTTTTGATCTATAATATAGTAAAAACCACTTGAAATCTATTCAACACATTAGATATGGATATTTTCTACTCTCGTTTTTATTTTCTTGTGATTTCACTTGTTATATCGGCTAATTTTATAAGCTATATTATCCCTCTTGCTCCGATCGAGTCAAATTTAATTTCTTCCTCACTTACATATATAGTGTATTTTAAGAAACTGGCACCTTTATTAATAACACGGTGCAGGAAGAGACTAAAAAAGCTAATTTCAATCTTACACCCTCTCCAAACATCAAAAGTTATCTTTGTATAAACTCAGCTATTTCACTTAATCTAACTTGGATTTTTAAGGTAATTACAAGCTCTAATCATGTGTTCCATTAAAAGTGGTTTTGATGTGAGCAACCGTCATGGGATGTCTCTTGGGTTATTGAGCCAAAAAGTAAAGCCACTTCCTCAAACTCTATGAAGAACTTCTCTTCATCTATGGACTTTTTTAAGGTTAGGAAATCATCCTAAAGCTGCTTCTACTAAGTTGCCCATCACAAAGGTATCTTTCGGAGGGGGCAATCCGGAGCTGACGTTCTTAGAGCCTCGATTGCCATCATTTTTGGAAGTTTTGAAAATATCTTTACTATCTTCATTAGAAAATCTGGTTTATTATTAAAAGCAATATTAGTCCCACTATGTGAATGTTTGGGAAATTGTCAAATGGGATGTTTTAAAAAGTGTAAAAGATGGTGCATATATATATATATATTTATATTTATATGAATCCACCCGAACGAAAGTTTCTTTAAAAATTACAGCCCTTTTACATTGTTGAAGGGACTGAAATTATAACAATAAATATTTCAAAAGTATAGAATAAAATTGTAATAAGTTATAAATGGATATTTAATTGTTAGTTTTATCAGTGGTAATTTGGGAAAAAAAAAATTAATTTATCGTTATATAGCTATTCATGATTTTGAGCAAGGAATGGTTATTTAATATTTTATAAGAGGAATTATTTATAAAATTGTTATTACGGTCCTAAAATAAAATATATCCTAGTTTTTTCATAAAAAATAAAAATAAAATGAAATTACTATTACAACGTAACGAATGAAGAAGAAAAATTTATATCCAGACAGTAAAGAGAGAAGAAGAAAAAGGAAGACATCTGAATATATGTAATTTTTTTTCTTTTTGGATAGGCCGGCCTAAAAGAAAAAAAAAAAAATCAGATCGAAACTCGTCTTTTAGCTAAATACTATATTGTAATTCCGTTACCGGCAATGGCGGCTGCGAAGATGAGCTAAACGCAATTGGAATGGAGATATTATTGCGCGAGTGGAGTTTGAAATGACAATTGAATCCCCAAAAGGGCGATGAATCAATCCAGATTCCAGGGGCAAGTGGTGGAATCAAGTTAGTTATAAGCAGGAGCGATGATCAAGTACTCATTAAAAAAAAAATAATAATAATAACTTTCAGTAAAACTCGCCACGTACAACGTGTTATCGTCATGTGATTGCATCATGATTCAAGTCGGCAAATTAAAACTTAGCAATCAAGCTACGTTAATTGCTGTGGGACCCACTTCCGACACGTGGGATGTCCCTGAGCGTTGGATTAGGAATCTTAACGTACTATTGAGTCGAAAGCACGCAAAGGGCAATGCTTGAGTACAGGTGGAATCCTAGGTGGCCGGAACAGGCCAATGAGAAAGAAGGATTGTTTGACACGTGGAAATTTGATTAGTTGACCTGATGAGAACGTGTCTGCGCGCTGGAAATTTTCTTTTAATTCATTTAATTAATTTTCTCTTTTTGGCCACAGATACAAGAGCTTTTGAGTTATGATTTCGGATTTTTTTATGATTCTATTATTACATCTAACTTTTAATTTATATGATTTAATATTAGTTAAAATAATTTGTAATGCAAGATTTGAAATTTTGAACTGGTAAAGAAAAAAATTGGGAATTTAATTAATTTATTTCCAGCAAGCTATATGCACATGCAACCCTATTTTGCCATGAAAATTTAAATGAATGAAAATATAAAAATAGGTATTAAAAAAATCGACAAAAGGACATTAAAAACTACCAAACTTTATTAACACATAGACATATATATATATATATATATATATTCTCGTTAAGAAAATCTGTTTTGGTGTGACTTGAGTCATAAAATGATAAACTTGATCTATGAAATCTCCCTATTTCGCGGCTTAAAGTTTAAAAAAGGATTGTGATGTCCTTATTTTTAATAAATAATCAAATTTAAAAAAAAATTACTTTTACGATTTTAAGTATTGAATAAAAGAGTTAATTTGTTCGATTTAAAAAAATAACTATCATATTTTGTAAAAATAAATTAATATAATATAAGAACTGCACCGAAATACATATTTTAATATAGATTATACGAAAGAAAGTAATTTTGAGGGTCAGCTCAATGGGATAAGGCACTATTTACTATCTTGCCAATAATATACGGTACTTGTTAGCTAATAAGATAGTTTATATAGAAAAGAATTTTCTAAGAAGATCTTCTTGAAAATAATTGATTTCAGTGAATTTTTCTTTTGGATCCTTTATTTTATTATATAATAAAATAACTAAGATGCAGGTAAATATAAAATACAAAAAATAAAAATAAAATTAAGATATATTAGAAATCTTTTAAGTCTCATACAATAGGTTTTAATAGAAATGATTGTTGATAGGAAAAGAAATTATAATATGCTAAAGCGAATTATGTGATCTATTATCGTATGGATATATGTTTTAGCTATTGACTTTATCGGTTTTATTTTTTCCATATCACTTATTGTTTTTAGAAAATTTCGAGTTGATAATCGCTTTTTAGGTTCTAATGGATATATATAAAGCTTAATTAACACAAACTACGCATAAATAAAATAAAACACATAAATTGAATATAAGAAACAAAATTTTTATTTGGGTCCCATGCTTCAGCTTCACATTCGCTTTCATTGGTTGTCTTTTCCAATGCGTGAAAGCGCGGGCTCAATTTCTAACGAGTAAATAGCGAGAGGAGCCAAAAATTACCGAAAATTGCGATTTGAGCCCATAATAAATTCATAGATAATAAAAATAAACGCGTGAGGACCCTAGATTCTGAAAGGTAACTCTATCTTTATCCACTCACTCAAATCCTTTATGCATAAATGAAAAATAAAAATAAGGCTCATATTTATATTATTAAATTAAAACCTTTTATTAAAGATCACGAATGATATATATTCTTATCATATATTTATAAATATATTTTATAAATTATAGTATTTTATAAATATAAATTATGATTTGTATTTCTTATTAATTCTTTGAATAAAATTTTATTTATAGGACTAGCTATATTTAGGGTCATAAAATATAAATTAGATATATATTGATCCGTAAATTTTCAAATTATAATTTATTGGATCGTAATTGAGAAAATATTATAATAGCCCAAACCCAAAGCGGTTGCTAAAACTACAAATATATTACTAAAAAAATCATAAATTGTGATGAATTTTCTATTATTTATTTGTTTTTAAAATTATTAAAACATAATATTACACTTTTAAAAAATTCTTCTCTCATGGTTTCTAAATAATGGATTTTTTCTTTTATTTTATCAACCGTATTAGATATTATAATTTTAAAAAGAAAAATTCTAACTTAATTGATTCTCAATGATATTATCAAATTATGACAGCTCTAACAATTAGTATGTATTTGAGCCCTTATTTACGTTCTTGATAGTTAAGGTATGGAAAGTCTGTTATCGGTATGTTATAAACCAAAGTCTGAGGCGGGCTTTGCGCTTTGGAAAGAAAAAAACACCACCCAAAATACAAACCAGTAACACACACACTCTCTCTCTGTCTATATATATATCTCTCTCTCTCCCTGCCCCCCTCGCCTTCCCTTCCTTTGACCCCTACAAAGGCTACAACACGGCAATAAGGCAGGTCATAGAAATCAAAAACTATCTCATACTACCAGAATATCTACTTAGCATCTGTACAGAGTTGTATATGAACTAAAATCGCAACAAAATAACAAGAAGATTTAATTTTTCTTGGGGTATTCGAATTTTCTCTTTATTTTTTTCATAGAGAATTCGTGGTCGGTTGCTGAAAGAGAGGCTATGGCGATTTTGGATGAATTCGAGAAGCTTATCTACCGAATGGATACTCCCAGGTTTTGCTTCTTCTTATCTTTTTTTCCGGGTCTTTTTTTTTTTTTTTCCTTCTTTCAGTTTCTACTGCAAATTGACGCGTCCGTACACATTTCTTGACGTTTCGCAAACTATTTTTTTACGCTGAAGGCTGATTCTTTATCGAGTTTTTTTTTTTTTTATGATAAAGTTCGTTAATTTTACGGGTCTTTTTTGTCTGAGAAAATCATTTACAGTAGCAATTTCATGGATTTTTCATACTTCTCATAGATTTTAAATGAAAATTATATGTTGAAGAATCATCTTTCTTTCTTTCTTTTTTTTTTTTTGTTGAAAATTCACCCACAAGAAATCTATTCCTTCCCTTTTAATTTCCCTTGGCAGTTACTTTCATTTAATTTAGTAATTGCTTTTTTTCCCCCTTTTTCATTTTTATTGTTTTTCCACATGAAAATTGAAAATCGTACTATGAATTATCGTGTAAAGTGAACTTTCGTTGTTCTTTTTCCAACAGTGTCGTTATTGATAATGGCGTTTGCTCTGCTTCCACTGTTGTGAAGGTAATTCCTTTACGTAACCCATTTAATCGAAATTTGAAACCCAATTTTTGTTTTATTTTTCTCAATTTCTTTGAAAATTTGACTTGGTCTCTAATTTAATATAATCCATTTTATTTTTTATTTTTTTTGCTTCTTTGTATTATTGCAGGTTGATAGTGCTAGGAAACGTGGAATTTTATTAGAAGCCGTACAAGTTCTTACAGATCTCAACCTCTCCATTAAAAAAGCCTACATTTCATCAGATGGAAGATGGTTCATGGATGGTATGTGCTCTTGTTTTGATTGCTGATTCATGATGCACCTTCTAATTCGGTGTATATCGCGGAAACTTTTAATGGAAGATGTTGGTAGAAATAGGTGGATCCAGCTGTGTCGGATGGCATGTCATTTCGCAAAATAAATGAAAAAAAGAAGAAGATACAATTTGTTACCGATTGGGTTTCTCTTTTCTATTTTTCTAGTACTAAATTGACAAAATAGTTGGAAGATTGATTTAATTTTTTTTTTTTTTAAATTTCATTTGGCTGTGGGTATAATTATTCAGAACGTGAGACTTAATTGCTGTCGGTCATCTACTTTTAAATTTTAGTTACCATCATTGAATCTGTTCAAGAAATTGTTTGACCTTTCTTTCCTCGGTTTTCTTGTGTTGCTACAGTTTTTCATGTGACTGATCAAAACGGAGACAAATTGACTGAAGACAGCGTCCTTAGTTGCTTGAAGCAGGTGTGGTTACCACTTACCCCCCCCCCCCCCCCCCCCCCCCCCCCCCCCCCCTCTGAAGCTCTGCTTGTAGTCTTAGTTTCTTTTGATCGGATGGATGGCATAACGACATCATCGATTTTAGGATTTAAGTTGATTGTTCTGTATATATTTGTATGTTGCAGTCACTTGGTAATATTCACTGTGGAAAAACCAGTGATCGTACCGGTCTAACAGCTCTTGAATTAACCGGGACGGATCGCGTTGGTCTCCTATCCGAAGTGTTCGCTGTACTAGCTGATCTGCAGTGTAGTGTTGTGGAGTCGAAGGTTTGGACTCACAACGGCCGAATCGCATCGCTGATATACTTGAAGGATTGCAATTCAGGGTCCCCGATCGAGGACTCGAAACAGATAGACCGGATCGAGGAGTTGTTGAGACATGTCCTGAAGGGAGACAACGACATTAAAAGTGCGAAAACATCTGTTTCCTTGGCGGTAACGCACACCGAGAGGAGGCTGCATCAGATGATGTTTGCCGACCGCGATTACGAAAGGGAACCGTCCTTGCAGCTCAGCGCCGATTCTCCCGTCGTGACTGTACAGAATTGGGTGGAAAGGGGATATTCGGTGGTGAACATCCAGTGCAAGGATAGAACAAAGCTGTTGTTCGATGTTGTGTGCACTTTGACAGATATGGAATATGTTGTTTTTCATGGGACAATCAACACTTCATTCGACAAGGCATCCATGGTATGCGTTGATTCTTTAAGCAAAGTATCTTTTTCAGGGCTTTGACGAGGATATGTTTGGATTATAATAAAATTCACGCTTTTATTTGGAACGTTCTTTTTCAGGAATTTTACATTAGGCATGCTGATGGAACACCGATTAATTTAGAAGCTGAAAAACAGCGTGTGATTCAGTGTGTAAAAGCCGCGGTCGAGAGAAGAACATCCAAGGTAGCAAAGAGAATTCCTATTTCATGTCCTTGAATCCTTTCTTCGTAAAATTAATATGTTCATGTGTCGAATTCAGTATTCGTGTTTATATTCCACACAGGGTGTAAGGTTGGAACTGTACACGGCGGACAGACAAGGCCTACTAGCAGATGTTACAAGAACATTCCGCGAGAACAGCCTCAATGTCACAAGAGCAGAGATTTCCACCATCACGAACATGGCGAGGAATATATTCTATGTAACCGATGTGGTAGGGAACCCAGCAGATCCCAAGATTATCGAAGAAGTAAGGCATAAAATCGGGTTGACTGAGCTGAGGGTCAAAGAACTCCCATTACTACATAATCCGAAAGCAGATGAGGATGAAGAAGCAGTTGGGGTAGCTGGGGCTGTTTTGTTATCACTCGGGAGCTTGGTGAGGTGGAATTTGTACCATTTGGGGTTGATAAAGTCCTATTCCTAAATTACAAGCGTCAGTGACGGATCCGGAAACCGGAATTTCCGAGCAAGCTAATTGGTGGGTTGGATATAATGGTATAAGGTTGGTGAGGTGGAAGTTGTAGCTTTTGGAGTTATTAAGACGAAACATATAAGAAATAGATAAGACCCTGAATTAGAAAAATGGATCTTTTTATGTAAATAGTAGGAATTTGGAAGATTGGTGGGTTGAGTAGTCGTTAGGAGTTGGGTTTGGTTGGTGATGAGTAGATAGGGGAAGGAAAAGAACTTACCATGTTGTTGAATGATGTTGGCATCATCCCATACCGATTTCAAATTGGGCTAAATTTTTAGGTGGAGGATTTGAATTCGAAAAAAGTGGAAGCTTGAAAGATGCTGGTGGGGATGTGCCATGTGGTAGTGGGTCTGTTTGTATATAGCTGGCATTCGTAGAGAAGGATGTACATAGGTTTTAAGGAATTATTTTAATGTAATTGCACACTGTTTTGTACATAAATCCACTTTAGTCTGTATATTACATTTATAATGTTTGACTTTATTCCTCCCAGTCTCTCTGTATATATGATATTACCTGTAGGATTTTATTTTATTTTTTTAAACATATGTGTTTCCAGCATGTTTCATTTATTGGCTTCACATGACGTACCATTCAATGCATACAAGTGGAGTAGCCACCCAGTAAATAAAATTTGGATAGGAGTTTTCTAATCTAACTTTCCCTGATGCTGAGTACCTGGTAGAAACATGAAAAACTGGGTGTTGGTTGTGTTTGTCTTTTATTATTTTTCGATATTTGTTTAAATCAAAACTTTAGGCGTATTAATAGTATTATAAATACTTTAATGGGTTATGGTTACTAGAGGTTGTTGGTGTATAGTGACAATGGGACATAAAATAGTAATAAATAAATTATTTTTTATGACTATTATAATTTCTCGATGTTACTTTTTTTTTTTTTTTTTTTTGCAATTGTAACGTTTTCATTCCAATAAATACTAAACAGGAATCCGAAAGCACACAACTTTGAAAAAAAAAAGTGTTCTAGAAAAAGGAGAAAAGGATTGTGAATATTTTGAACACAGGTAGTTTTACAAATTAAAAAATGGTCTGCGCGGCGCAGGGCATGTGCCCACAAGAAGGGTAACAAATTAATAACAATTAAGGACGGTGGTCCAAAATATTGTACATTTGAAAAATAAAAGTAATGATTGTATATATTAATATATGGGAAGGCAGTCGTTTAATTTTTTTTTTTTCTTTTTTCTTTTTAGTTGATTTGACCCGTAAACCGTAATAGAGGCAGGTCAGCTGACTTAACGGTGGAATCCCTTTGAATAGTGTGCTGTCCTAGAAATTAGCAAGTAAGAATTAGGAATCTTTGTGCGATGGACAAACCGTTGGGGGGCAACAAAGCTCTGCTTTGCCCCTTTTCTTGGCACTACAAAATATGGTTTTGAATTTTCGTCTCCCTTCGTCATCTAATTTACAGTTAATAATATTTAATTTTCATATTGTCAAGAAATTAACTCTAGATTTAATTATAAAATTTCGATAAGATGGTATTACTAATTCTAATTAGATTTCCACCTTTAAAGTATACGGTAAAGATTCTAAAATAATCATAAAGAAAGTGTGATTTTCATTATCAAGTATGACTTGACAGTATCGATTTCTTGTTTTTGGGTTATAGAAAAATATAATTAAAATTAGAGATGTTTATGGTAGAAAGTTTTCTTGGACCTATATATCTAGTTAGACTTGGTATTAGGCTCGTAAAAGATTATACATGAATTAATAGTATGCTAGAAACAATTTTGATATATGCAATCCGATACTCAATTCAATAGAAAGGTTATAAGAGATGGAGAACCTTCAATATCCGTAAATCTTTCAATTAAATATTCAGAATTTAGTTTGTAAAATTTAGAGTGATCGAACAAATTATTCGATTTAATACAAATTTTACGATAAAGTTAGAATTATTAGTAAAAGTAATCCCATTAATTTAAATTTTAGAAAATAAATAATAAAATAATTAATTATTGTAATATTCAATTATATGTAAATTTGTTATTATTTATTAGAAACATGTAAAACGATTTTCAATAACTAATGAATCGGTTGAGATAAATTATATATACACTAAAAATCATAAAATAACATAAATAATATTTAGGAATATTTATTTGTACCATATATGTATTTATGTGTAGGTTAAAATACGTAAAATTACTTAAAATATTCGAAATATGCTAAAATAACTAAAGAAAATCAATAACAAATGTGAAAAAATGTGAAAATAATGAAAATAATTAAAGAAAATTCATAAATAACTAAAGAAAATGAATAACAAATGTGAAAAAAATGAGAAAATGTCTAGAACATAGGTGTAGCAAGCTAGAAATGGAAGATGAAAATCCTACAAATAGGATTAGCCCATTTAGAAAGTGAAAAAAGACAAGGGATATAGGGCACTTGGCAATATAAAATTGAAAGTAAAATCATAACCACACTATAAATTCTGCACAACCCAACCAAACACTATTTTAATCAGTTAGACATCAGAAAAAAAAATTAAGGAGGGGAGAGAAGAGAGGAAAAATCAATTTTAATAAAATTAGATAAAATGGTGTGTATTTAGGACTTATAAAGGGAATCAATATTCAATGACCACTTGGAGAGGAATAGATATCACCAACAAATAGTGGACCCCACGTCTAGAGTTGTAGACAGATGGTGGAGCCATCGTTGGTGGTTGGAAGCTTGTTAATTGGTGAATTTCGATTTTCCTTCCGAATTTGTTTAATTTAGTAAAAATATTAAATATATATGAAAAATTATGAAATTTGGTTTCCGTAGGTAATTTTTCATGTAAAATCATAATATCAAACCATTTTTTTTTAAATTAAAAGTGATTATATAGGTATCTTAAGAATAGACCTTATTCCAACGAATTTTATATGAATTTTCAAAAATGGTAAATAATGTTATTTTGAGCTAATATTTGCTGTACATATTTCTTATATGATATATTTAATTTAAATAAAAATAATTTTTGATAAACTATATGTTTAGTATTTACTAAAATTATTTTGTTAAATTTGTCATGTTTTTCATATGAAAATAATAATAATTTTTTAATTAAATTCCTTAATATATCTTATTTGTAATGACTTCTAAATCTTAGTTATGATTTTTAGAATATATAGTTTGAATTGTATAATTTTATTTGGTCATTTATTTAATTTAAACTAATTTTTAGCAAAATCGGACCTAAAATCAGTATACTAAGAAATAATATATATTAAACTATCTCAGTATTTTTCATGATCATAATATAACAGTCATAATTTACTGAGTATAATATATTTTTTGTGGCTTTAGTGGAGTTTGAAGCATTAGTTGTATGTATTATGCATAATATATACTAAATATGTAGGTAAATGGTATATTAAAGGTTAATTTTATGATTTAGGATTAGTTTGATTTATATTTTGATTTAGGATGAATTTAGATGTCTTGGAATGTTAATTGATAATGAAAGATGTAAATTATAGTATTAAAGAGGTTAGATGTATACTTTATGTGTAGATTAAGTAGTAATAAGTAATATATGAATAAGAAGATTAAATAAATGAAGAATATTATGTTAAATTGCTAATATTATAATAATAGGAGACTATTATAAATCTGGTTTGAAGGGTAAATTTGAGAAATTAATGCCAAAATATAGGTCATTCTTACATCGGGATTTCATTTGGTAGTTAAATTAAGAACGTAATGCGCCATATTGATCGAAATATTGATTAGGAGATAAAATATAAATTTAGGATACTTATGCATAGTTAGATGAATTTCACATTTTAGTCCAAGAAGAATTCCTGGGGTTTACAAATAAAAACAATAATCAGAAGCTAAAATAAAACTGAATTCAGAAACTGATTTAAGTAAAATTAGAATTAGAGTTAATATAGGTATATTAAATAGCAAGTCAAAAACCTAAATAAAAGATTAGATTATATTCATCACTAAAAGGCATTTAAAAGACTTATAAACAAAGGGTAATAAAAAAGTAAATTAGAACACAATTAAAAAACTGAATTGAAATCAGAATGAAAAGCAAATTCGAAACCTAACTGAACAAGAGAAGTAATCCCGATAGACCTAGACCTAAATCGCTAAATATGGTAAGACCCTCAACTAAAAATAATCATAATCTATATTATAGAATAAAACCTATTGATAATAATTATATGGAAACCAAAACAACATTTATATTATAGGAATTATTCGTAACAGCTAGTGTGGGTTGCATCTTGAACGAACGAGTGAATATTTTAGGTAAGTTGGGATTAATATGTTATTGTATCTCGGAGTACTAATTTGTAGTACGCAGAGGCTTAAGATTATATTGGGATATGATTATTACATAGTTGATTGTGCACATGCTTGTATGTGCTTGTTTCTAACCTTGATGTTGTGATTCCGAGTTGTTATTCTGGCTAGAGTTTGTTTGATTTATTTGAAATGATTGAACACTTTAAATTTGATTTAATTAAATATATGAGTTGAAATTCTAAATCGGGCGTGCATAGTAACCCATTAAGAGAAACTTAGGGTTCTCCTGCTAAATATTGACCTCTTCGAAAGGAATAGTGTTGGATAGTATAATTGGTTCTTTCTTCATCCTTAATAGAACTAAGTAACAGATGAGGAGATTATGGTAAGGGTGAAATCAATAGTTCAAACGTAGTCACGGCAGGAACGGTGTCTTCATTGCACACACTTGGATTTGGTTGTGAGTTGTTACATTAAATGAAAACTCTTCAAGCCGAATTAGAGCGGGTATAATTTTTATAATCTTACGACCGGCTGAACAACAACATATAATGATATTTACTTATATATACATTGTATTTAATTGATTTTGTTGATAATCTTGTTTGTATTTGAGGTATTATTTTAAGTCTTCATTTCAACATATTGAGTTGTGGTTATTAACATCTCTATAAATGTTATTACAGGTGCTAATTAGGAAGCGGCCTACATTTACCTTGAAGCTAACAACTATTGGCTCTTGAAGATAACAACTATTGGCTCTTGAAGAGTAAGGAAATATATTTGAAGAACAAACATATTGTTAAGGTTTTAGCTTTTATTTTGGAGACATCTATTTTCAAGTAATGTATTACTTAGGAAATGAAGTATGATGAAACTTTTCAAACATTAATTGTAATATTTAAATTCTAGTGTATATCCATATTTTCATAATTTCTTAAATAAATAATTTATTTAATTTCTGAAATATTTACTTTAAAGTAGGTTAATTGTGAACGCCTTGTATAAACAGAGTAAGATAACAATTGTATAGTTGGTTTTTATCTTAAAACGGTTTGTACAATGGGGCTATTATGATTCTATTGCTTTAGGGTGTAACAATATCAATACTTAAGAAAGAGGGATAGAAAGAGTATGCACCAGGTAGATAAAGGGGTTTGAACCTCTGAGGTGTGATCTTTGTCCAAAGTATTGGCTAAAGGGTCTTATGGGATGGATCCAGCCCTTGGGATTAGGCCATGTGGACGATTGTCTTTGCTTATAGCTTGCAGTTCTATAATTGGAGTAGTGATAGATAGGTGGCAGCATATCTTCCATAGAGAATGCATATCTTTTAATGGGCTCGAATCCCTTGGAGAGTACGGGAACCATTTAGATCTAAACAGTCAACAAGGAGTCTCATCTAGGTAATGCTTCACTATGTTCTCTACACCTATAAGGTGTATAGACATCAAGTCACTTTCTCCGAAGGTCTTCCATCTTATTGGGGGAATTGAACCCAATGTTAAGAGTAAAGGGCAATACGGGTTAAGGGAGCTTTAATGGTTGAAAGGGCATACAAGGTTCAAAAGGATAGAATTTGACATACGATGGGAGAAAAGTTATAAACCTAATGTAAAGTATCATGTTTAGAAAACCTTAACATTACATTCTTATTTTATTCTTTTTCCAATCATTAGAACGTATTTAAAATGGAGGATTATGAATCGTTTTGAGCATACATTTTAGAATCTCCAAACTTAAGGTATTCTTAGTGGAAATTTGAGAAATTGTCACTTACTCCTTAACTTTTTCTTTATCTCAAAAAAAAAAAAGGGAAAGAAAAATTTTAATATAAAGACTTAGCTATATGATGAGGAATAATAATGGGATATCATAAGCATCATGTTTCAAATTTGAAATGTGCGATAGTCCATTAAATGTTCTTATCGTTAGTATAAGGGCTTACAAGGCTTGAATATTATGCTTTCCAATCTTAAAATCCATGGACTTTTAGTTGCTTGAAATGTTTTAAACAAGTCCCTCAAAACAGGGTTTCGCAACAACATCTCATTAAGTAGTTGCTTTGCTATAAACACCTATACATGCCAACCTATACACAATTTATACTAAATGAACCAATTAAGGTTTATTTAAGGTATGAGTAGCAAAAACAAACACATTTTATCTTGAGCTAAATTAAGAGTCTAAGAGTCCTTGAATCAATGTATATAAGATTTCCAACTCTAAAAAACAAAAGCAAATTGTCTTATAACAGGTTTGTAGTCGCTAATAACAATTGGTAGCTTAACCCACTGTTGGACATTAATAGTAGTATCTTATACCATTACTATAACTCGTTCAACGAATTCATCCTTATTCTTCACTAAATAATAGAGTTTGCCATATCAATCTATGTTGAATTGGCACCTAAACTATGAGCTATTTCATCTTGAATGTCAACAATAATAAGCGACAGACACCTAGTGTAGACTCATTGATCCATGTAATGACCTCACCACAAGTTGAAAAATTACAATTGACTTAATATTAAAGTTAGATATCGATTAAGTTTGCCAACTAACTAACTGTAGCAAAAATATCTAACAAACAAGTAAAATAGTCATTTACTTGCACATACTTGTCCATAGTTTAGTAGTATGTATCTTTGCTCTTTCAAAAATCTCCATAATTGTCATAAATAAATTAATTATTTGTAAAGCTTACTTTAATTTACTTTTATTCAATTTTGTGTTATATTTGGGATGCTAAGGACTTCTAGTTAGTTTACTTAAAGAAATAGGTTAAGGCCTTTTTTTTTAAAATAAGATTTAGGTAAAGCAAGATAATTAGGTCCACTAGAAAGATGAAATGGTCAATTATGTTGGGGAAGGGGCAAATTTAGTTGTTGACTAAGGTCTTAAAGTGGCAACCAAATTTTGAAAATAATGTTTCAGGTGAGAAAAAAACTGGTTTGGACTCAAGATGTTTTTGCACTAGGGTCTTGTAGGGTCCTTTTATCAATTTAGGATTTGGGAAAAACAAGGTTTTCAAATTTATGATTTTACCTCGAGTTGTTAGAGAATTTATAAAATTGAAATGTAAAATGAGAAATTAAAAATATAGTTTTTTTACTAAACCTATATAAAATAATTTTCAAAAATTATAGATAAGGATACGATGGGATGGGTTCGGAATGAATTTTATAAAACTTAAATGAGCTCTTATAAGATTTAGTGTTTTCTAAAATTCTATGAAAATTTATTCTTTTTATCAAAATCTATTCCTATAGGATTTTGAGAAAACTTTACAAGTTTATTACTCCTGTTACTGAAATCAATCCCAATTGCCATCATGGACCTGAGACTAAATTGCTCCACCTTGATTACATAAATAGTTGTGATTAAGTATATATTAGTAGCTGTCTTATCAAAAGGCTATTATTGAATTTCGATTTCCTCTTTTAGGTTGCATCTACTTTCTTTATTTAATCGAGGCATCAAAATTATTATTTTCTTATTTAATTCATATAACTTAATTCTCTTAAATTTTATTTGGTGGTCGCGATTATCATTATTTAATGAATCGGGTGTATTTTATGAGAGTGTGAATATAATTATGGGTATACACACGCACATATTTTATTTAAAACATAAATATCATTCGTTATGAAAATTAGAAACTTTTAGGTATTTTAAAATACGATCATATTATTATACGAATAATAAACTTCGCCTTCATTTTATATCCTTTTCATATCCAATTATTTAAGTGTTTTTCAATTTCTTTCTTTCTTTAGATTTTCTTTCTCACCATTTCCAGTATTTTTCATCTTAGGCAATCTTTTTCAAACAGTGCGCCGAGAGCGTGAATATTGGGGTTACTTCACACGTTTCCCCGTCCTAGCAACAAGAATGGAGTTTCTACTCCAATGACCTTAACTGAGTAGGTGTGATTTAAGTATGTTAGATTTCTCTAACAAGTAATGGGTGTCTAGAAAATTTTTTTTCTTTATTTTATCATTGGTTAAAAATATAGTAACAAGACTCACAAATTTTTCTTTTTTTTTTTAAAAAAAAAAGAATATTGAGAAATTTTAATGAAGCAACTCAAAATAAAGAAAGAAGTTGTTTAAGGAAAAAAGAATTATTATATAAAAACGCAAGACGAATTGTTTTCGTAATTAGGAAATTTTAATTGGGTTTGAAAAGGTTGGTGTCTAGGAAGCATCTAGACCCTAGGGAAGATGACCTTTTTAACGTTGTGGAGCTTAATTAATAAGTTTTTCTTCTTCTTACATAAGAAAAATGTATACGGACGTGTTTGACAAGATTCCTTCGACTAGTTTATACTTAAACGAAGCTGAATGCGACAAGTTTCCAACCACGAGGTTTGAAATGCAAATTTCTGAAAGGGTAAAAAAAAAAGTTAAAAATAGAAAGGTTTAGAGAAATTAAAGAAATACCCTTCTTTGAAATTATGCCACATCATGAAGTTCGCTCATGTAGATAAGAATTAATCTTTACTCGAAATTCATACTCTTCTAAACCCGAACCGGACTCGATATCGGATCCGGAACAGCGAACTCATCTTAGCATGTTTGAAAGGAATTGTGATGATTACGAGGACGGTTCCTTCTAGAAACGAACAGACTGGAAAGTGCGCGGGAGCTGTCCCTTGAGGAAGGACATTTGAACCGGAGGGATAAAGTTGAAAGCTTTGCCGTGGTACCGACACTTCATTAAGAATTAAAAATAGGAAAAATATAAATAATTTTTTAGATGTTGATTGATCCTTTAAATTTTTAAAATGTAATTATTTACTTTTTAAACTTTGATAAATTGATAAACAATTCTTATAGATTGAGAATAACTTTTTAAAATTTTAATTTTGATATACAAATATCTTATAAACTTATCATAATATACTTTATAATCCTTTAAACTTTGATTATAGTGTGATTTTGTTTTAACTAAAATATAAAATATTATTTATAATGATAATTTATCAAAATTTAAATTATCAAAAACTATAATTTAAAAGTATAGATGAGTTAATTCACATTTAAGTCAAAGTTAAATGGATTATTTACGATTTCTCCTTAAAGATATTACCAATAGTTTGAATAGGTTACACTGCAAAGGTAGAAAGATTGAAAAAAAAATTATTAATGTTATTATACCATATATTTCAATGAATAATAAGTAAATATCAATGATATTTAAATATATATTAATAATAATATATTTATTTTTTTATATATTAGAATTTTATAAATATTTATTTATCACTAATTAAATTACATAATTTATCTTGTTAGTGCTATTAAAACCTTTTTCGAAGAGATTCTTGATTCTCTTCTTTAACTCCGTACATAATCAATTCGAATGGGTTGCTCTTGCTTTCATCTGTTGCCTCCGAGAATATCATTGTCTTGAGTACGTTACTAAACCTAATCTTAGAATTAAAAAAGGACAAGAGGATGGTGTTGATATGTGTCAATCCAAATGCTATTCTGTTTCCTTCTTTAAGTATGACTTTCTATCGTAGAGTGCATGAGGAAACAATATAAAGACTCCTCTCTACTCATTTTAGATCAAAGAGGTAATACTTTCCACTCACAAGAGGAAGCATATATGGCTAGAAAAGAAGAATTAAATACTGATTCTTATTATTTTAGTTTATTATATGTAATTGTTAGATATTATCACAAAAATCTTAATAAAAAGGTTGCTATTATAAGTGTCTTTTACTATGGAGAAAATCAGCAGATAGTGATGGCAGTTTACAACCACTCAAAGCATTACTGAAATATATGTTCTTGACGAATCTGGATTTTCTCCATACCCTAAATTTATATTCTCTAGATGGAGTTACGCTTATTAAGAAATATCAGCAATTAAGATCAAATTCCACCTTTATAAGACATGTTGGTACTTGCAATATGAGTGGATACCTCAATCCTTTCCCTTTATAAATTTGTCCATCTTTTTCTATTCTTTCTTTATTGTGCTATTCTATAAAAAGAAAATTAATAGAGTGAGAAAGATACATAGAGGTTCAACTTCGTAATTATATTGGTACTAGCGATAAACTATGATGTAGTCCAATAAATTATCCTTTATATTTGAAAATTTATGTATCGATTGTATCTTATAAAATATGTAAGTATATCTTTTTAATCAATTTTAAATATTATAAATAAGTAAATAATTACATAAAAGTACTCTTATTGACGTATTTATACATATTATTCATGCATGACATGACCCACCGAAATAATATTCTCTATATGTATTTATCGAATCAATTCCTTCTTTTTTCTTTTTCTTTTTTTATAGTCTGATAATACATATATGTTGCCGGGATTCAAAATAGCTTCTTTTTTTTCTTTTTCTTTTTTAATAGGAGACATATCATAGAATAACAAAGAAGCAGCTAATAACACATAATATACATGATCAAGGCCCTCGGCTTGTAGATTGTATCGCTGGAGTCTAAATCTCCTTACAAACAAATAATCAAAAGCATCACGTGCTAACATACAACATCGTTAACTACTTCTTCTTGCATCCTTTCAACATAGAATCAAGAACCGAATTTCCTTCTCTTAGAATAACTTTAGTCCCGAGCTCCTCCAAAGTCTCCAATTTTGCCTTGTGAGCCAATATAACACAATCAATGCCCAGTTTGCATTCATAATTCAAGCCTGTAGTCAGCATAAAGACGGCAACAAGCGAATCAAGGTTAATCCATTTAAATAAATTAGTCTCTCCATTAGTATTATCCCTTGCATCGCTCCTCCATTCGCTTAAGGACGATTGAATGTTTATAAAAATTGTTAAGGAAAAAGAGGTAACAAAACAGCAAGAGAGAGAAGCGGCATAAAATCATGTTACTAAGAGAGAGATTGCAAGCTTAGGCTTAGGTTGTTTCTCTTTGACACAAGAAAGAAGATAGGAATTTAAGCTTTAAATTTACTTGAACCATATCCCTATAATTGGTCTTCCACAATTTTATTCAAGATATGAAAAGTTGTAATATATGAGCATCACTACACCAAAAAAGAGCCTAGGGCAACACTAATTTTGCAATACCTTGTAAACATGTTGCCCATAAAATTCAATTGCAATAAAATTTTTAATGTTGTTAAGAAGAATGCTTAAAGGTAGCGCCTTTGAGCAACAACATAAAAAATTTTGGAATGATGAATCTAATGCATCAATATGGCAACAAATATGTAGTGTTGCTGATAATCTTTTTGGAAAAGGTAACAATCTATATCAATCATTGCCTTAAGCCTACAATTTTTGGCGACCATTTGTAAAATTGTTGCTCACATTACCAAAATGTGCAATGCAAGTAAAACAATTGTTGCCTTAATAAAGAAACTAGCTCAAATAGTTGTAATTTCAATTATTATAATCAGCAATTTAGTTAAGAGTTGCTTAAAGAAAAGTTTTTACTAGAAGAAAATATCAAATATTTGTTACAACTACTTTTTCTTGGTTTATTGAATCTCAAAATAGTTTATACTCAATAAACAAGGATAACAAAGTTATTTTTTTTCATATAAATTTCACCTTTCAACTATAAAAAAAATTTAGGCATATCTAATAGTTTTGAGAATCATGGAATTGTTTAAGTCTATGAACTTAGCTCCACAAAGGGTGGTTACAATTCAACCTTAAGTGCCACTATAACCTAAAAGTAACGGTCATGTAAAGTGAAGTCCGGTATTTAACTAAGGCCTACCTATTGCTCTCCTCTTTTTTTTTTTTCCCCTCTTATCTAACTAATTTTATATTATAACCATTAGGGGTATGGAATTTGACTCGATCAACCTAGTTGGGAGACCATTGTTCATATAATTATATTACAATAACCTTAACTATCTATTGCTTAAATGAGGGCTTTTTAAAATTAATTTATCCAAACTAATATCTCATGACAATGCATTAAGAAAGTTCCTAATATAAGAAAAAAATAAACTAAACTTATCTTATGTGTTAAGATAAGAGAAAAATATAGGAGAATGGATCAATATTTAAAAATAAGTTTAAATAAAATACCAATGTTTTAAGAAATTTAAATAAGGGATTAATATTACGTTAAGTAAAGTAATTTAAACAGGGGATCTCGTCATGATACAGTTGTAACATTATTAAAATAAGCTAATGTGGTGTTGTTTGACATATGGCACTTACATAGTATTGATATAGTGCTTATGTGTCAATTTTTTGTAATTAAAAAAAGAAATACATAGGAAATAATACAAAATTTATTAAAAAATAAAAAAATCTAAAAATTTTGATAAAAGGAAAAAATATAGAATTTAAAAACTAATATAATTATAATTAATTAATTAATATAAATATGAAAAATTAAAATTAATAAATAAAAAATAAATGTAAAATTTTTTTGAAGAAAACAGTTGAATAAGCCATGTTAAGGCTAGGGGTGGCTAGTTTGATTTTTACTTAGTGGTCACAATTTACTTACAAAAGTTGGGTGGTGGGCATCCACCTTATGCTATAAGTAAAATAAAGGAAAAACCCATTAGTTAGTGCAAAACCCATTAGGTTGCAAAAGAGCCGCGCGGCTCAATATGTTTTTCTTCTCTTTTTCTTGGATGGTTGGTAGCTAACCTAAGTCATGGGTAGGTCTCGAGCCATGAAACTAATATTAGCTGAATTAGTCTTTCCAAGGTCAAAAGGTAATCGGGGCCATTGAGTAAGGGTCACATAACTCCTAACAAGTGGCCATTAATATCTTTAGCCTTGAGGTGTTCGGTTCTTTCTTTTTTTATTTTTTATTTTTTTAGTTTTTGCTCTTTTTTTCTAATTTTTTATTTTTTATAATTAATTAAACAAATTATATATATAATTTTAATGGTTTATAATTTTTTCTTATTTTTTACTTTTTTCTAATTTTTAATTTTTTTTTCCTTTTTACAATTTTATATTTTGTTTTATATCTTTTTATTTGCTAAAAAATTACATTTAGATGCCATGTTATTGCTACATGTCAAAATAACAATGTCAGCTATACTTGCCACCATTATAATAGTCAATTGATGGAATTCTTATTTAAATCATCAAGCATAATGTTGATCTCTTATTTTCTTAGAACTTATCTCTAAACATTAGTCTCCTCCTATGTAATTTTTCTTTTAAGGTAACTTCAAATATGCTTTTATGTAACAACTTTTTGCATTAAAATCTTATCTTATGTATTAAGGTAAGTTCTTAACATAAGGAAAACCAAAATTGAACTTATTTTATGTATTATGATAACGTCAAATCGTCTTTTATTTAAAAAAATTTTTCATTAGAAGCTAAAGTTAATTTGCTTTTTCACATAATTTAGCATAAAGAATAAAAAATTAATTATTTTGTTCTATAAAAAATCAATTATGTAGATATAATATTATGAGAGGTTTTACATTACTTAAATTTCTTTGTTATTTTGACTAGAAATATTTTCTTTCTTATCATATTAGATTTAGTAAGGCTTTCTACGATCATAACTCAAAATTGGCCACACAATAAATCACTTTAAATTATGCCCGTCAATAGTAAAAACAAAACAACAATAACAAAAATGAAGTTGTTGATGATTTTTCATAAAAACCATTGATAGTTTCTTTTTTTTTATTGTTGATTGGCACTATTTTACCATAAATCAAAGGCAATTTACAAAGTAGAAAATAACCACACTGTTGATATTTAGATTTCATCCTTTGAATCTACTCGGCCATTCGATTGATGAGAAGAATAGTAACTCTATTCTCGGCAGATGCTAACTAAGACAGTTTCGTGTTTGGTTTAAACTTAGTAAAAGTAGTGCGAATAGTTATTATCTAATATAGTTTCAATATATAATCGCCCATCACTCTTATATTTTAGGCATGTTCTTAATTATGAGTTCTCCACATATCTCATGATCAATGATCAACTGCTACTTTAGATATTTAACATTTGCCTATAAATGTAGATAAATAGCACTGTAAGAACTCTTTGAGAATTCATAACTATTTACTTATCTTCTCTCAAAACACATTTACCGACTTAGGCATCAAACTGGTTACGCCGGACGAGCCCTAGTACCATTTAGTTCCTTACGTTTTGTAGGAGCAAGATTGCATCCCAAAACCACCTAACAACATTTGGCACCGTCTGCTTTTTTTTTTTTTTACACACTCACATGGCAAGAACAAAATTAACTAAGAGTATATGTACTATTACATCATCTTACCCAGTAGCCATATAGACGAACAATATTTAGCTAAGTTGGAGTAACTTTACCTCAATTTAGCCAGAAAAGAAAAACCAAGAATTGAACAAAAAACCTAAAGGGATCCTTAATCTCTTTCACAGTAATGTCTACCCAAGTCAAAACAAAGAACATAGTGATCACAATGTCGAGAACAGTGATGATTTGATCTATTCTCCCAAATTACCGATAAAGCAAGTTGAAGTTACAATAGGACTCTTGGCTCTTGCACTTAAGAAAATTAACAAGGGGAAGAAACCATAGCAGGTGCATCATGCCAGACCCTCACATGTTAGCACCCCTGCTATGAAAAGTAAACAATTTCAAATTAAGAAGAGCCGTTTTATCTTTAAAATCTTAGATGAGGTTATATCGTGGCACATTAAGTTGCCGTAATTTGAAACCTATGATGGAACAAGAGATCCTGAAAATCATTTTGAGTACTACTGCACTTTAGCCAAGTTGCACCACTTCAATGATGTCGTAGCTTGCTAAGCTTTTCCCTTAATATTGAGGAATACGGCAAGTAATGGTTTAAGCACTTAAAGCCAAACACAATTTTGTGTTTTGAGGATTTGATAGAAGTGTTTCTCTGTAACACTTCCTTGCAGTAAGCTTTTTGTCAAGAATTCTTTTGTCCTTAACACGATAAAATAGAGATCAGATAAATCTATTAGAGAATATCTGGCCAGGTTTATGGCCAAGATTCCAAAGCTGGATATGAGTGTTACTTTCAATGTAGTTATTAATGGTGTTAAACCACACTAGGACTTTTTCAAGTTTCTCACAAAAAATAAGTTAAGAACTTTTGTCGAGTTTAAAACCAAAGCCACATCTTACTTCCGATAAGAAGATAACATTAAGGTTCATCGAGAAGCCGATCAAAACAAAGGAGACAGAAAAGGCGATAAGAGAAGTTTGAAAGATTGACTTGGAACGGACAATGATCAATGTCCTAACACTATGAAAAAAAAGGTTACGTATTTTGACATATTCAAACCATACGCCACTTAATCGACTAATCGCAGGCATATTGATTGAGGTACGCGAGCAGAGAGAAGTGTTGCAATGGTCAGAAAGGATGAGAGAAAATTTTTTAAAGCAAAATTCTAACAAATATTACAATTTCCATCGCGATAAGGGCCATCATATTGACCAGTGCATCCAACTTAAGAACGCTATTGAGGATGCAATTCAGCAAGGATACTTAAGCAATTTTCTCGTGCATGATGTTGAGAATATTGAGCAACCATCTCAAAGGAGACGAGAAGAATAGGAGAACGTTACTTGCGTAATTCATGGTAGAAAAGATGCGAAAGAAGGAAGCACTAGTAGAGCACCAAACTGTATAATTAACACAATTATCGGTAGACCATCCTCTATAGGCCGGTTAAGCTCTTCGAGCTCAACTAACGTTATTCATAATGTTTGTAATGTCCATCGCAAAAAGGTCAAAATCGATAATACAACTCCCTTCATAGAAGAAGATTTCAAAGGCATTCAAAAGCCACATAATGATGTACTTGTGATTAGTGCAAGAATTGCCAACTTTGAGGTCAAGAAAATTCTTGTTGACATTAGAAGTTCGATAGACATTATTTTTTAGCATGTTTTTTTATCAAATGAGACTGAAGATCAAGGCATAACTAAGATCCTATAGCTACGATTTGTATGCCTTCAATAATTAACTCGTCTGAGTGATCGGAGTAGTTTCTTTACCAATCCAGATTGGAGATGATAAACATGTTATGAAAGACAAAGTGAACTTCCTAGTTGTCAAATGTTGGTCCCTATATAATATGATCACGAGACAATTGTGTCAGCACTTATTCGGCATCGTCCTACCTACTACCTATCTCAAGACCAAATTTTCTACCATTACTAGAGTTAGTGCATGCAAAGGGGATTAACGGTTGGTAAGATCATTATACGTAAGGGCATTATGACGAGAGGAGGTTTTTCAAGTTAAAACTTACTTAGATGGAAAGTCAGTTGGCATAAATAATGTCAAAGAAGAAACAGAAGAAATTTCATTGGGAGATAATCCTAAGAAGATGGTAAGGATAGGGAAACCCTTGTTAGTTCACCAAAGTTTAATTGATTTTCTATGGGATAATGCCGATGTATTCGCATGGTCTCCCTCATATATGTTGGGTTTCCCTAGAGATGTCTTAGTACATAAACTTCAAATTGATCTAAGTGTTAAGTTGATTCAATAAAAGAAAAGACATTTCATCCTTGAGAGGTCAACAACCATAGAAGAAGAAGTCTAAAAATTCTTAAAGGCACGATCCATTTGAGAAGAGCCTTATTTGACTTGGCTGGCCAACTGTATATTAGCCAAGAAGTTTAACGACAAGTGGCGTATGTGCATAGACTTCTTAAATTTGAACAAGTCCTGTCTCAAAGATTACTTTCCTTTGCCAAGAATAGATCAGATGGTTAACTCAATTGCTAAGCATGCTTTACTCATTTTCATGAATGCGTTTTCTGACTACAATCAAATTAAAATGGATGAGGAAGACGAAGTTCATGCGTCATTTGTCACTAACTTTGGAACACACTGTTATACAGTGATGCCTTTTGGGCTAAAAAATACCAATGCAACTTATCAGCAACTTGTCACCAAGATGCTCAAGCTACGGATCCATCAAAACATTGAAATGTATGTTGACAACATGATCATGAAAAGCACAACTGAAGATCGGTATCTCACTAATCTTGAGGGGACATTCAGCACTTTAAGGAGATACGATATCAAATTGAATCCATAGAAATGTGTTTTTAGTATTACTTTTGAAAATTTTTTAAGGCATATGGTTATTCGGCGCGCTATTGAAGCAAATCTGAGAAATATTGATGCAATTAGAAACATGAAGTCTCCTCGTACTGTTAAGGAGGTTTAAGAGCTAACTAGGTGAATAGCCGCCTTTAACAGGTTCGTATGGAGAAGTTCAGACAGGTGTGTAAAATTCTTTAAAATTTTAAAGAATCCAAAAGATTTCAAGTAGATGGATGAGTACGAATGAGCATTTGGCTAGCTTAAAGAATTTCTTTCATCACCACCAATACTCTCGACACCTATCCTAAGAAAGGATTTATATTTGTTAGTCAATTGCCAAACACTTTCCTTTGTGTTGATTCAAATTGATAACAAAGAGCATTAGCCAATTTATTACATAAGTCAAGCCTTGTGAGGATCGGAACATCGATATACCAAAATTGAGAAATTTGTGTTAGAAATGGTTCTCTCAATAAGGAAATTGAAACCATACTTTAAGACTCATCAAATTGTAGTTCTTACTGATCAGCCTTTACGGTAAGCATTGCAACGACTAAATTCTTTAGAGAAGATGATAAAGTATGCTTTAGAGCTAAGTGCTTATGGTATACAATACAAACCTAAAATGTCACTAAAACCTTAAGTGTTGATGGATTTTCTAGTCGAATTTACGAGTGAGGAAGACATCATAGAAATTATCGAGAAGCCAATATGAAATCTTTATAATGATGGTTCTTTAATTAAAGAAGAAAGTGGTACGAGTCTTATCTTACAAAGACCTCATAATGTCAAGGTTAATTATGCCTTGAAGTTTAGATTTCTAGCTAACAACAATGAAGTGGAATATGAAGCCTCAATATCTGAACTCAAATTGACAGCAGAAGTTGGTGCCGAAAAAGTTGAAGCTTTCTCAGATTCACAACAAGTTGTAAATTAAGTAAAGGGGAGTTATGCGGCAAAATAGGAAGAAATGAGCAATTACTTATTGATAGTACTAATACTTATAGAGGAATTTCAATCCTTTTCGATTCATAAGATACTAAGGAGCAAGAACATTGCAACTGATAAGCTATCAAAGTTGGTCAATATGGCACTCCTCAATTTGGACAACAAACTTTTTATCGAATTTCTCTTACATAAAAGCTTTCAAATTATTCAGCAGAACTTTGAATTGGTTCCTTACACGAAAAAGAGATCCTGGATGGATCCAATTATAGACTATTTAAAGGATGGTATCCTTCTTATCAATAGGAAAGAGGCTCAAAAGTTGATTTATTTGACTGCAAATTATATACTAATAGATAATCAGTTGTACAAATGTGGTATTTTCTAATCATATCTTCGATGCCTTTCACCAAAAGATGCACAACAAGTATTATCTAAGTTATACAACGGTGTATGCAGTGACCATGTAAAATGACAAACATTGTACATCCATGCCTTGCGACTCAATTGTTATTGGCCGATACTGAAAGAAGACATGAGAACTTTCGTTCGACATAGTCCATAATACCAGAAGCACGAGATGCCGAGTCATACACCTTCTACCGAACTGTGTTACCTAACTAGTCCATGGCCATTTTCTTTGTAGGGATTAGACATACTTGAATTGTTTCTACAATCTACAGTCTACCGACAATTCATTATTATTATTGTCGATTATTTTACCAAGTTGGCGGAGGTCGAGGCATTGGCAAAAATCACCGAACAAAAGGTTGAGGCTTTTGTTTTCAATTATATTATATCAAGATTCGGGGTCCCATTTATGATAATCTTGGATAATTGACCATAATTTGATGATGATAAACTTCAAGCATTTTCTGAGAAATACAGCATCCGCCAACTTGGGTTGAGTGGGTAACCCTGTCATATATGGTACCTACCTGAACTTTACTCGATCAGATAGGCTTTGGCTAGGTATTTAAGGTTATAAGGTAAGTTTCGAATAATAATTTTTTAGAATCTATACTTATAGGATATGGTACAAGTATGAGGTCAATATACATTATACCCATCTTGAAACCCGTATTGTAAAGTATATGAGGTATAGGTTTTAGGGTACCTTGTATCTATCCTGTAATAATATATTTCATTTGCTTAAAAAAATAACAAAATACAGCATATTATAAACCCTATACTAAACCCGATTTTCTCATGCCAATCTTTTTTTTTTTATTACATTTTCTTTCTACTCTATCTTTTTCATTTACTAAGTCTAACTCAACTAAAGTTAAAAAAGAAAGAATCTACGTAAAACCACCTATGTAAGATATGTTATTAACTTATTTTCTTTTAATGCAATAATTTTTTTTATTAAGTTTCAAAAAAATCTTATAATAAATTTATATAACGTTGTTTAAGTCAAGATTTAGTCGAGGTTAGTGTTTGTACCTTTTCCATTATCCAAATTTAGGTTTATATTAGGTTTGAAAAAGATTTAGTCGATAAGTTAAGATTTAGTAATTGTAATACGTGGAGAATTGTTATGAATACCGACTATGAATTGAGAGATTGTAATTTATAACCTATGAATATTCTTATTGCCCAAATATGTCAACCCCTCAAATGAGTTTAATTTATAATTATTTATTTAGTATTAAAAGTCGAGACCAAGATTTTTACTAAAATTGATATGTTTGTATAATAATAATCGGTAAAGAAAATTATCAAAAAGAAAAATAACTGAAAAAAAATTAGAAGGAAAGGAATATAAACAAAAGCTAGCCATATTGAAATATGCAAAAAAAAAAAAAAAAAAGATTTACAAGTTCTACAAGGTACCCTGCATCCTGTAAAATTTATAAGGTATAAGATGATTTCAAAGTGTTACAGGGTAGGGTATGGGTAACAAAGTTTGAGAACCTATTCCTATAAAGTATGGTACATATGAGCCTCATACCTTATCAACCTATACCCACTCATCCTTAGCACAATCGTTCATAAATGATATTATAACTTTATAGTGTGAATGATTGTCAGTATATATAAGCAATACATCATTTTATATAAATGAGATAAATAACCAACATGTGCTATATATTTATATAATTAAATAATATTGTTCATTTCATATTTATCACAATATATGAAAATATATTATTACAATATTAATCACAAAGTTTTTTAGTTATTAAATTATTTTTTAGTATTGTAAACTGATTTGAGGCAAGCGCACCTATCAGTTTTAATATAGCGGATGTGAGTCCGAGTCGATTCCTCAGAGATTTTGAGTACTAATATTAACTTTAGCTTTATTATCTAACCAGAAAATTATGATGAGTTGAATGAATTAAAAATACTGAAATTAACAACTAAACTACTTATGAGACTTAATTACGCAAATTAGGAAGCAATAAATTACGAACGACTTCAAGTATGCAATAATGTATTTAGGAATTATTTCCCCTAGTGTTTAACATGTAACCTTTTTAAAATATATCCAATTCAATTTCTATTATTCTTGACCGGAGGGATTCACAATTAAAGTTAATATCTTTCTCAAGCATATTAACCCTAATCCTAAATTATTTACCGGAATCTCTTCACTTAGTAATATAATTTAGAATTGCATTAGTGTGTAATGAATTCCCATGCAAACAATCAATTTTCCAGAAGAAACATGTATCTTATCTCTAAGTATACATGTAATTCTCTTCAATTATGCCTAGATCTAATTACACATGCAATTTCTCAATTAACATGCATAATATCATATATTGACACTCTAGAATTATCAATCCATAATTAACGACATCATTGAATCAAGAAAAGGTAGAAACTTTATTGAAATTATAATTCAATCGAAGGGTTACATGAAACCCTAGTATCCATAATCCTAAATACTCTAATTCTAAGCTATCATAACGAATCTAAAAACGAGTTTCATAAAAAATGTAAAATAAAGCATAAAAACCCCTCTTGATTTGATGAACAATCTCTGTAATCTTGAAATCGATGTCGTTCTTGTTTCTTGATTAATATTCTTCTCCAATCTCCTCTCTTCTCTTGTGTCTTTTGTTTCTGTAATGTCTCTTTTTTCTTTTGAAACCCTAATATGTCTTTTTATAGTGTATCAAAAAGATTTTGTTTTTGTCACCCGACATGGCCTGGGACACGACCGTGTCCCCAGGTCGTCTAACTTTCTGCACTTAGGTAAATTTTCTACACAACTTTAAAAATTCATAACTTCTTCGTTTGAACTCGGAATTGAGTGAAACTTGATTCCTTTTCTTCGTTTTCGAGCCTATAATGCGTTTAAAACCTGAAATCAACATTTTACTCAATTAAGTATCAATTTCTTTAAAGAAAACCAAAAATATGCGGAAAATACTATAAAATCACCCTATGAAATATGTTTAAAATTAGAGTTATCATAAACACTCTAAAATAAAATTTAGACATGCTAGTTTTAATTTGTTTTAGTAATAAGATTTAAACATGTAGTTGTTTAATTTTTTTATAAAAAGAAATATTATCTATTATTATAATGAATTTTCATTCATTTAAATATAATTTTAGTTTTATAATTATAATGTTTTTATTTGGAAAAAAATAGAAATTTTTATGAGGCATTTCACTTTCCCACTTCTTTTCCCCACTTCCTTTTCATATTCCCACTTCTCGAGGTTAGTCCCAAAAAAGAGAAAAATATATCATCTTCTTCCCCCAACTTCACAAAGATTGATACTATCTATAAAGCCAATAACAACCTTGCTTCATCAATCGAATTAGTTAATTGACTTTTCTCTCCATGCAGTGATGTTCATTTTTTTTCCTTCCAAGAATTAGGGATTTTATCTTAAAAGTTCCTAATTCGATTGATTATTGTGGAAGTTAATTAAAAAATGCCATGCTATGGCGTTAGAGAGGTATCAACTATTGATAGTATTATATAGTTTTCTTGCATTTTTATATTGTGTGTGCTAGTTTTTGCTAATGTATTGTTTGTATTTTCTAAATGTAGGGTTGTGCAAGAGAGGCTAAAGAAATTAACAAAAGTTTGCTCACTTTAGGTAGAGTCAATAATGCTTGTGTATAAGGATATACTCAAGATGATGTAATCGGGGGAGTCAAACTTATCTTAATTAAATTAATATTAAAATTATTGATGGGAAAATATGTAATTATTGTCATAATTACATTGCATCTTATATATGTTAAAGAATCTTGTTAACAATTTAATTTTCAACAATTACTAAAGTTTAATATGATGCAAAAATTCTTTTTAAAAATGATTAAGGGTGATTTGCATACTTCATAAGAAATTAAAAAATCATTTTTTAACCTTTTTATTGTGCAAATAGACGAAATAAAATTTAACTATCAATCTATAAAAAAATTATATTAATGTATAAAAACTTATGTAAGTTTTGTTTTTATCAAAAATAGCTTAGAAAAACATATCTGAGTAAGAAATTATTAATACAACGAAAAAAGAAAATTGACATAGATATAAATATTATACTATCTTTTAACTTTATGTAATTGTCTCATTAACAATGCTAAAAAAGGAATATCATTTTGAATATAAGTTATTACCTAATTAATTATTCAATAATTCACATTCATTTTTATAACATTAATTGTAAAAATAAATTCACTAAATGAATAATATAATTGGTATTATTTATTGTAGTTTATGTAATAAGAAAGGAATATTTACAATATGAAGAATGTAGTTATTATTTATTGTGTATTACTAATTAAAATTAAAAAAAAAGTATAATAAATGCAAAAGGACTAATTTCTTTTAAGTAATAAATATATATTAGAAAAGTAAAAGGACATAATAAATGCATGTAGGAAAAATAAGATAACAAACATGAGAATTGAACATAAAACTTAATGATTGTGAGACCAAATGCTAAACCACTATGTTATGCTTAATTTCACATTATATTTTACTCTTTAAAATATATATTTAATATATGTATATTTTCTTTTTTAAAAAATATTAAAAACTAACAGTTATAGATTTCCTCTAGTTGTTTTTATTTCAATAACATGTTTTTGCCAACTATTTTCAATTGTTAATGTTTTATTTTTTTGTATTTTTAATGTCCATAAATCTTAATTATTATTCTATTATTCTGATTTTTTTCATCTTATATATCTATTAATGTAGTTTCCCCAAAGTACAAAATCTACAATGAAGTTTTCATTTCAATCATTTGTAATCGAAGTTTAGCCTAATTGATAAGATGTTCACATTTCTCATTTTTTATGGAGCCATTTTTCATTGCATATTTACCAATATGCTGCTGTGACAATGCATTTCAGAATTCTTGGCTCAGGATAGGTTGCAAATTAACTTTATTTATTGTATGCTTTACTACCATTGTCTTTTACTTTCTTGTGGTTAAGATATTTGTCCCGTTAATCTTAATATAGTATATGTAAAAACTCATGATAATTTCAACTAGCAATTTAAATTTCTTGCATTAAAATGTGTTTCTCCCCAAATTTTGAAAATTATGTTTTTTTGTTTAAGACATGTGGAAGTAAGTGTCTTGGATCGCTTTTTTCTTTTTTGAATTTTCTATGTCCATGTATATAGTTAATAAAGGATGAAGTTTTGGTTATAGTCTGTTGCATTGATTTTTAGTGATCTTTGCTAAGAATTTATACTAATTTGTAAATATATTTTAGGTCAATCAAAAGATGTTGAAATGAACTCCTATTAATGATAATATGTTACAAGAGAAAATAATATTCCAAAGTAAATATATTGTTCAAAGAAGACTGACAAGTTGGTTTTGCTTGCTTTCTTAATCTCATGATGATAAATTTGGTTTTCAATTCCATGAAACCTAATCTAAGAAGCTACTTGACTTGTATTTTTTTTTATTTTATTTTTTTTAGTCAATGGTAGATTAAATTGAACAACATAGAGTTATGCTAAAAACTCATCCAAAGGTTAGAGCTTTTAATATAAATAGTTAATATTTTGCCTATTTTGTTTGCATATTATTTATGTTCTTCTTTAAATTGTTTTTATTAGTCGTATGCTGCAACACAAGGAGTTGCAAGACAAATATGGCACTATAGATGACAATGATGTGATTTGAGTAGAAAGCTGGATGTTACAAAGGTGAGGAGGCAATTCTTGATACTTTTACTATGGTATCGATACCATTTCATTAAGTAGCGTTAATCTTCACATAAAAAATTGGTCCATATAAGTAAGCTTTTAACAACGAAAGAGGATCTTTAATAGCGTTAGTATTTTGTGAATGAAGGTATTATATTGGAAAAGAGAAAAGTAAGAATTATTTTTGTGTCTCTTCTTAACTATACAATTTCTTCACTTATATCCTTGTAGCTTATTTAAATATAAAACACTTTAGATTACTTGGTATTATAATTGTTTCCTTTCTTCACCCTCCATTAATTTTCTCGCAATTACTTTATGTTTGTTTAAGCTTTTGACTCTTTTTTTACTAGTCATGACATATGTAACATAATTTTATTGATTTGTATATTATCAATTTATATTTATGTTAGTTGATGTCCTTATCTATTGGGAAGTATTCATTTCATTCAATTGATCAGAATCATCCATTCATTAATGATTCACTTCATTATTTCTTTGAGTATCATCAAAATCATAAGCCTTCATTATGCTATGACCAATAATGACATGATGTGCTTTATGCTTGTTTAGATTAGGTTTTGTTTTAAGCCATTACTTATTTTAGTTCATTAGGTGACATCTTTTTTTTTCTTAACAAACCTAAGTAATAGGCTAATAGTCAATAAGGCATAAGACTTTAGTTATCTTGAATTGCTAGGAGCTTGAGGGGACTTGAATTTATATGCTCGTTGATTCAATTGAAAGCTTCTCTTTCTAGGATTTCAAGTGTTGATTTGGAGAGATTAGATTTGGAAATTCAATTAAGTTTAGTGCTGACACGTGAGGTTCAGTGATAGATTTTAGCCGAAGTGGATGATTGTTATAATCAAGTATTAAATGCTCTTAGTTAAATTAAGCACAAAGCCAAATTATTATAGTTTATATGTTTTTAATTTATGTGAAAATTCTTTTAATGATATTCTAGTATATCTTATATTGAAGAATTTTGGAAATTAGGCACTATTTTAAGGTGAAACAAACTATGCTATTTTATTTAAGGTTGGGATTATGTTATATGACTACATTTTATCCGTTTTCTTTTCTTTTTTTCATCCTTTTACATTTAAGTTTAAGGTGACATGGCAAAGAAACTCAGCATGCTAACCGCCAAGATTCTCTAACAAAAATTACTATTGCTTCTTTGCCATTTATATCTCATTACAATATGAATGTCTTGTTATCCATAATAGTCATCGAAATAGTAGCTATTTTATATGTGTTATATAATAGATGCCCATGTACTCTTAAAGTAGTAGTAAAGCTAATTATTCACCTTTTTCCAATTAATTGATTGGCTATGTATATTTCCATTTAAATTTATTTTACTATAATGTTTTTTTTTTTCACTTTTGTAGGATAATTTTTAAAGTAGAGAAATAAGTAGAAATGCTCAAGGACTTGAATTCTTTGAGTACAGAACTTTTTTGTTGATGTTTATGTTTTCTTTTGTTAATTTTAAAAACTATGTTGAAGATGTAATTTCCTTCTTTTGTATGTTGCCTTAGTTTTGTGTTTATTGGCACATAGCTAGTTGTTGAGTGTTTTGGTTTTGTATGGAGTTTGTTACTATAGGTTGTTCTTCTAAATGAATGACTCTAAGTTATAAAGAAAAGGAATATTTTGATTTTAGTAATTTTTCATTTAATGTGATTATTTTTTTTTTCCTTTTTAATAAACCTTATTAATCCTACTAAATGAACTAGCAAAGAAAATGGTGTATGATATAATACAAAGGCTATATTGAAAAGAGAAGGGAAAAAATTGCTTCTATTGGTAAATATTGTATCAATAAAAATTGTGGTTGATTATAGTGTAAAAATCGATTGTTATAATAATGGAGCTATATTATATGGCATGTAAAAATTGATGTAAAAAGAATAAATTATGTTGCAAATAATTTTAATAAACCGTTACCTAATTTTCAATAGTGTTCCCTTTATTTAATTAAGGCATTGCTTTAAATATATAATATTGTTGCCTTCAAATAAAAGTTCATTGCATTAATGTGGTAATTCTATACTTCCAATTTAGTCGAGTAACATGCATATGATGTTTCATTAAGCAAAATACTCTTTGCCTATCATTTTAAGCAATGAGCGCTTAGAGTAGAGATAGAAATTTTGTTGTATATACTTTTTGGCAACAAATTTAATAACAAAGGCAACTAATTTTGTTGATACCTTAGGTTGTTTTTGGTGTAGTGGCAATCGCTTTGCTAAAAGAAGATTATTAACTAATTTTAAAAATACGGAATTTGAATCTTATAGAGTTCTCATTTTCTATTTTTTGTGCAAGTAACATGTGTATAAATTTTGATTTAGTAGTTGTTATAATTATGTATGTATTATCTACATCTTCTATATTGTAAAGCAAATACATGCTACATTGGACTATACACTTCCCTAATATTTTAAATATGACTAAATCCTTATCATTTCATTGAAAATTACTTTTTTAACAGCTCAACATCCACCAACATATATTTCACAATGCTACATTTTGTGGAAAGAATCAAAATCACCCAGCACATCTTTCAAATTCAATTCCCACTCCACAGTACGTCAAATCTAATAGCATTTATTTCTGAACATGCATTCCAGTGCATTGTCCACCAGTACCTATATATTTGGAAATTTTTGCTATTGATACACCTTAATGTTTATTGAAAATTTTAATATAATAATAAGACATATTCTCGTATTAAATACATTCTAATTTAACCCTTTTATATTTAAATATTTCATCACATTTAATTCTCATCTTAATGATGGTATTGATCCCAAAAAAAAAAAAGAAAAAAAAAGGTATTAATCAACTCTAACTTAATCTTTTTATATATAATTGTTTTTTTCATACTCAAACACTTAAAAAGAGGAAGAAGAACCCATGTGCCTTAAATAACATATTGTTGGTTCATAGTAAACTTAATATCTTGTGGGCAACCTAACTCAGATTTACCGTTTGATCTTTGGTGGATGCTTCCACTTCCCGCTTCCAGACATGGTCGGTGACGGATCCTCAACAACACCAGTAGGATATGTGGGGGCCCAACGAAGGGAGCGAGGGTTGTTTTGATGTTTAATATAATGTTTTTAGTTTGGACTTCTAAAGCAAGGTCGGTAAGGGTTTGGTGGTTAACAGCTAAGAGACTTCATTTATTGACTTGAAAAGCCTTTAAAACTGGAGGACATTCCCTTGCTTGCGAGGGCAGGCAGGTTCATCGTCCCGGATAATATGCCGATCAACACGGTGGATTTGATCTGGCTATGTTATCGGAACACTGTGATTATCACGTGCGTCCCCCATTGGCTGGCTCTTCTTTTTATCGACATTGTTTTTGCCCATGTTCTGTTTTTATCCTAGAAAGAGAAGATGAGTGTCTTGATACATACAATGAATCATCTTATTTTTATTTTTATTTGCTTATTTACATTTATCATGATATTTGGTTTTGAAACTAGGATAGCTATTATCAGGGAATACTTGTTAGATTTAGGAACAGTTATTATTTTAGCTATCCCGTTTAACGATTAAATACTTAATAATGTCAACTCGAATGATCGATTTGTTTTATTTAAACCAATTGTCAAAAAAAAAAAAAATCTACTTATTATAATAATTATTTTTGTGTAGTTAACCACAATTTTTTAATTAGCAAAATTTAATGTCATTAGTTATTGAAAAAATAATTTAGGAAAAAAAATAAATAAATAAAACGACAACAACTTTCAGACCACGTAAAAAATAAATGCAATTTGAATAGATCACAAGATCTCCATACAATTTCCCTTTCCTTTGTAAATGAGTGTGATTACCTTTTTGGAAATTTGCACATTATCCTTAACAAGATCTTCAAAACCAAAAACAAAAATAAATGCATCAATGCTCTGATCATGTTTCAATTGCTTTCGCAACGACATAAGCACTCATCTTTATCCATCAGTTATAATATATCTAATAGTTGGTTAAAATAAAAGAAAAAAAAAGGAAAAAAAAATCCTTTCACAATATGGACAAAAAATAATAATAATAATAATAATAATAAAATATAAATTCCTTTCTCAAATTTTCGATATCCATATTCGATTGTCATGCAACACCACATGCTCATCATAATATACTCTCACTAGATTTATTCCGGAATCTAACCAAGAATTTAGGCTACTAGATCTATTCCAGAATCAAATTAAGGAATTAGGCATGAATGTTTATTCCGGAATCTAACCAAGAAATTAGGCTACTAGATTTATTCCAGAATCAAACCATGAAATTAGGCACGAATGTTCTCTCTGGAACATATAAAACTCAAATACCGTACAATGAATCCATGGAATATATTTTTTTCCTTTCTTTCTTTTCTTTTTTTTTTTCCTTATCTTTTCTCCTCCGAGTTTGCATTGAAGAAGGGAGTGAGATTCCTTTCAAGCCTTATTCTCTTCTTTTCTTGCCTCTTACGATTTCAAATGGACAGAATTGACATTAACTAACGTCTCTCACTAGTCACTAAAAAGATTCTTCTCACAAATCATGTAGAAATAATGAGAAGAGAATCATGTGGGTACCGCAACTATAATCACTCGTATAAGAATTTGTTTAAATCTCATATATAAATTTAGAACTCTTTAAATCATGGCCATAATTGTATTATAGTCGATGACTTTCAATGGGATTAGTTGATTAGTGTTCTCTTTATGCTAAAGATAAAGAATGGAAAGGAAATGTAATCTATTTATAATAATTCGATAAGACTCTTCCATTAAAAGTTAATTATTAAGTTTAAGGACTACACTTAGCTGTCTATTTATATTCTTAAATGGGGTGTAAATTGGCTTAATACATAAACGGATCTATTAAATAGATAATGTGGCCCAAGCGACGTGATATCAAACTATAATCATTCAACCTTAATTTTAAATAATTAATGGAAATCCAGTAAATTTGAAAATTTTCCCACAAAAGAAATTAGGTTTTCATTGTTTTTATATAAATTGTCTTAGAATTCTCCGTATTTGGATAATTAAAAGTTGCAATTGTTTTGCAGAAAATGCTTCTAATGGCTTTTTTTTTTTATTTTATCCTTTCCTTTTCTATATTAGTTATAACAAAAAACTTTTCAATTCTTATTTATTTTTACAGTATTCTTAAAATGCACAAATAATGATGATTTTTGAAGTGATGATAGGAGATAATGGTAGTGGCTACCCTTTAGTGATGATTAGCATCTACGGAAAAATATGAATTGGTAATAAGGAAAGTTATTTTCTCTTTTTAAAAATGGAGTTCATTTTTCATATTCTTTAATTAACATATTCCTTTATAGTTAACCAACTTCGTTAAACCTTTATCCTCCACTATCAAATGGAACAAAAAAGTGAGGAAGAGCACAACCTCTTAAGGTTACTTAGACAAAACCTGAAAATTCTTTGATTTTTAACCACATCTTACCTTTACAACACTATCCTTTATCCAAATTATCATTTCTCTAATAAATGTATCAGTAATATGTGGTTTTATTCAGTAGGATGTGATATTTACACATACTATATTTATTATAGATGTGTAGATATCACGAATTGGGTATGCAAATATCATCTCAATTTCAAATTGCAAGGTGAAATGCATAGCTAAACATTCAAGCAAGCATTTATTATAAAAAGAACATTTAATAATATTAATATAATATGTAAATTGATAAGTTACATATAAATACCAGTAAAATTTTAATACGTAATAATAAAACATGTTTCTTTTAAAATATACTATCTATAATTTTATATACTAAAATTTTATTGATATATATATATATATACTATTTATCGAGCATGTAAAGTATTAATAGTATTATAATTTTTCGTGAAAGTATAGGTGAGACATCTATGTCCACTTAAAATTAGATAAAACCTTTTTTCTGCCATGTGCCACGTTGGAGTAGCTGTCTTGTTCTTTGCATGAACAGAGGTACACAGTACACAACCACTGAGGAAAATCCAATCCACATGCTTTTATGCGCATAAGCCCAAATATGAGTTACCATTTGCATTGGCACAAATGCACTTTCTCACTTTTCCCTGTGGGAAAAGAAAAAAAAGAAAAGAAAACACATAATGAATAATCAAACGGTTTATTTATTACATTGCTCTTTGTATTTGGTACTATAATCTTATCGATAAAAACAGTAGATAATAGTATATTATTAAGATAGCGTTTAATTATAAAAATTGCATTTGATAAAGAAAATTAGATATGATAAGCATAAAGAGAACTAAACAGTATAAGTTTATTATATTCTTTTTGAATTATCTAATACTGAATATAAAATTTTGTACTATTACTTGTTTGGTATACAATTTGGTACTACATTTGTTATTTTATTTTCATATTTATACTTTCAATATTGTCAAATGTATATTTTAAGTATATTTTATACTATTTGAAACATGGTTTAAACGGATTATAGAATTCTGCTAATTAAACAAATTATTTATAATATTAAATAAAAAGTCGTTGATTTGCTAGCTATTAAAACATTAATTATTCGTATCATAAAATAATTAATATTTTGTTATATTTAATAAAAATAATGTTAATTAACTTAATGTTATAATATGGAGAGCTACTTTTGAGAATACAAGATATTTTTATTTTTGTATAGTGAGTTCTTATCTAATTTATCAACTCAATTTTTAATTCAGTTACTAAACAAAATTACAAATTAAATATTTGATAAATTTTTTTATACAATTTAATATCATAAAAATTATGTAACGATATGCTACCGAATAGAAACACAATTGAGATATTAAAATGTCACGAAAGATTGGTTGATTGTGTGCAAATCTTCGAAGAATAATCGCCCCAATGGAAAAGGCAAAAATGCTTGGATCACTGGCATTTTTTAATTTACTGTCAGCAGTTTCTCATTACCTCGTAACCAGGAATGAGAATCTCTCCTTGCTGTCTGACGATGGTATTTTTCTAAAACCATTGTCGTGTTGACATGTTCTACTCTGTTGCTGCCATAAAAATACCGTTGCGAAAATGCATACGATGATTTGAATGTCCCAGGAAAAAAAAAAAAAAATCAACAGGTATTACCCATTATACACAAAAAATTTAGGTATTTACTATCAAATTTGATAAGTATTATATAAATATAAATTATATAAAAAATATTATCAACATATCACTACTATACATATCTTAGTTATATGTGTAAATGTTTTATCTATCTCTAAGATACAATACAATAACGATATACAAAATATAAAAGTACATCTCAATTACTTACCAAATAATACATAGAATATACATGTGATAAATAATTACAAATAATACATAGAATGGTGATTGTTTTTTTTTTAAATTACCCCTTACCAATATCACGTATTCGAAAACCATTAAAATCTACGTTCTACATATATATATCGTGACCTACGGCGGGTATTAGCTACCGAATTCCTTTACGTTGTCAACAAGAATTTCCCGTTAGGTGAATGTCATGCTTTTTCGCAAAGTTAAATTCCAAGCTGACATTACACGTGACGGCCATTTATGACCCGGTTATTCGTCAGCCCATCCACAGTTACCATTTGATGTACATATTATTTGCTCTAATTCTTTGTGTATGCGATACTCTTTATGAAGTTGGATAACAAATCCCAAAGATTTACAGATCGGTTTATACAATTTACGCAGGTCCACCATGACATATTATTAACCTTGAAGGGGATAAAGGTAATAATAAGCGCACTTTTATCAATTCGATATCTAAACTTATTATTATTATTATTATTATTATTATTATTATTATTATTATTATTATTATTATTATTATTAATGCTTATACTTTCAATTTGACTGCAATTTAATATCTCAATTAATGAAAAGTTAATAGCCATCCATACTTTAATCTTTTATTGCATTTTAGTTCTTTTATAATGTGTCTAGATCTCGAAGACAGGATGCAAACACAATCCAGCCTCTCAAGAGGATAAGTTTAGGATGGTCTCCATCACTAAATAATAAGAAACAAAAGATTTGACAAGAAGTTCGAACAGATCACGACCACTATACTCACAAATGATGAGGATTTTATAATTTCAACAACAAGAAATTAAAGATTTGTGGATACTTTCTTATCGATATGACTCTTCAATAAAATGTTTGAATTATACTTAAATTTATTTAATATGACTCATAAATAAACGAAACAGTTTGCCCTCCACAATCGAAGGAGATGGATAAGAACAAAGGTTCTGAAAGAAACAAATTCAATTAAAGGAATTAGATTAAGAATTCAATTGTCAAAAAGTCTCTCCTCATAAGGTTATATACGATTATTTATAAACCAAACCCTCATAACAAAAAATTCGACTATATAAAGAAGGTAAATAAACTAGGAAATATGAATAATCTGAAAAATGGAAAGAAAATATTTTTGTTTGTGTATTTTCTAGCAAATCCTATAATATTTTCGAGGGTCGAAAAATAGTCCTCTAGATGTGTTGAAATTTGAGATAACGAAGGAGTGCGCTTAAATTCATTGAGTAAGTCAAGCAATGAAATGCTGCTTCTAGAATTTGAGCAAAACGTGCCTCTACCAACTAACGTGTTGAAATTTGGAAAAAATGTTGAGAGACAATCCATAAAATAAAATAAAATAAAATCTGCTCGTGCTACTTTTCAAACGGCAGTTGTGGATTTATTTTATTTTATTTTTTTTGTATGTTGAACTCCCAAAAGTCAAAACATATGAAGAAAGGAAGGATTTTTTTTTTCTCCAAATGATAACTTTTATTCATTTTTATGGTTGGAGAATTTTTATTGATTTTTTTTTGTATGGTTGATGTCTTTATAAATTAACCCCATATCAAATAATAGTCCAAATGAAATTAATATTGTCCCCTCACTCCAATCGTTGGAAAATTATAAAGTTCTATGCACAAATCATTCATAACATTTTGTTTTTTTTTTTATATTTCATTAAAAATCATATAATAATAATTTTTTTAGATTATTCTAACCACCCAACAGTAAGGGGTAACCAATAGTTATCACAATAGCATATTGCTCCGTGGAGCTAAGGTCCACAATATAGAAGAAAAAGGTATTTCAACAACTCTATCACTCAGTCAATTATATTCCACTTAATTCCTATTTCATGATTACATATTTTTTCGGCTAAGTAATAGGAAACGTTTCTACTATTCCATGAATATCACTTTCATTTTGTCTAGGAAAAGCTATCTTTTTCTCAATAATGTTTTTGTCATTTGATCTAATAGCCTTCTGTTAGATAGACTTGAGTTAGTAAAAAATGTCAAATAAATGTTATTTGAATTAAAAAATGCAATGAAAAAAAAAAAAGAATCGACCGTTTGAGTATTCAAAATTGTATGAAAAAAAATGAGAGTACGAGAGGCATATATAGTCATGTGGTATAGATCTTATCCATCTATATTAAATTGCTAATACAAAAATGCTGATTTGATCAATATAGTTTTTCGATTTCTATAGTTTATATAGAAATCCAATCGGTATCTAATGAGTTAAACAATTAAATTAAACAATTTCACTATAAATAGAAAAAAGTGGAGATATGGCGAAATCAATAGACGTTACGGACTTAATTAGATTGAGCCTTGTCAGGTAACATCCTCAATTACAATTGGTCACTTTATACACTTGGAGTGGCCAAAACTATTTCTTTAAAATATTTTGATTAACTTTATTTATTGATATTTTATCATATTATTTACATAATATATTATTTACATAATATATGTACGTTGACTAATGAAATCACGCTAAGCGTTTTTTTAGTAAAAAATTAACATTATTAAAAGAAAAACTCATCTGTAAATGTTTATAATTATTGAGAACTGAAATGAAAAAAATAAATAAATAAATAAAGATTTAGGATTGGAATAAAAGAAACAATAAAACATTAAGAAGTAAAATTGTAATTTTCCCAACATCAAGTATAAGGAGGAAAAGATTGTGGCTAAAGAATCACTGGTCTCCAGCTCTCATCTAATCTTTTTCCCCTCATATATGGCAATGATGTCCTTTCTTTCTCATATTTAATTTTCTTCTAATACTATAGTTTCAAATCGAGTCTCATCTAAAATAATGAGTTAGCAAATGAAATTAAAAGAGTGGAGCGTAGTTTGTTTAAGAATGATCATTTCTAGCATGACATGAATGTATAATGTTGTATTTTTGCTCTGGTAGATCTCTATATTATTAAATAAGAATATAAAATCTTGGACTACTAATTGGTGGACCTAATGACAAAAAAAAAAAAAAAAAAAACTAACCTTACCAAGGAATTTAGAACTGCACTCCAGCAGCCCACATTTTAAAGAATAAAAGGGGAAAAAAAAAATGTGGCACGATAGCTGATACGGAAAACAAGATTATGATATGAATAAACTTGATTACTTAAACTGGTTATTTTTATGAATGTTTAACACTAGGACCAATTTGATAAGAAATGAGATACGAACAGAACTGGTAAATATAACCCTTGATTTTATTTTTTTCCAGGATGTAGGATGACCCAATTATCTTTTAATGGTTGAAATTAAATAGCAAGCATGTTTTTCGAATTTCTCGACCCGTTCCGGCCCAAGAAAATTTCTGGGCATTCATAAGTAAGCCCAGTGGAGAGCAGAAGCTATGACCAAGCTGGGGCCCAGCTTCAAAAATTTGGGCCAGTGGGATAATATCCTCCCCCTAACCAATTTCGGTCGGCCCATGCTATTAGCTTTACAATTTACCTAGGTGTAATGTAATGTAACGCTTAGTAAGGAAAAAAAGATAAAAATAAAGAAACAACAAAACTCACCTCCTCTACGTTAAGAAAAAATACTATAGATAGTAAAAAAAGAAAAAACTTCCACTTACCGAATTTTTATTAGTCCGTGTTCATACCATATAATTCACATCTTAGCACTCTCTTTGTTATATAAATAGCAAAAACAGTATAGCAATTGATTGGGATATAAAGTTCAAGAATCAGAAGGAAATTGAAGACAAGGAAGCCTGTGATGTCTTGTTCCTTTCATGCCGGCGGAAAATTTTCTGATTAAAATGCGTACTGCATTCATTTTCACTATTAGTATTGGATGTATCAGTATGTGATTTCGATGACCTACGCTTACAATGAACTATCTCAAGACTGCATTTTTTTATTTTTTTAATATTTTTCTAATTATTATCACATCCATCAATAGTTGCATATAAAGACCCCTCAATTATCATCGTACAATTTAGACCATTATGATTTCCGTATAAGATTTATCACTACAAAAAGCATATCTTGTTTTAGATCGTATTGCAAGCTTATTAGATGATGCAATCTGCTATTGATCATGGAACTCCATTCCATAAAGTAACACTCAGTTTTTTATTCAATCTTTTAGTTTTTCTTTTTTCTTGTTAATGGTGGAGGTAAATGGTGCTAAGAGAAAAAAAAAAAAAAAGATAATCTTTTTGCTTTAATTTAGAGACAAATAGATTTTTTTTTTTTTTTTTGGTTTTATATCTTTTATACTAATTTATATTTTGTTGCAGAAACGTTGTAACCTATTAGCTATGATCTTAAAGGTGATTTTATGGGAAACATTATATAAACCAATATATCTTGATTGTGAAACTTCATAGGGATATTGGGTTTTCAGGATGGGCATCCAATTAGTTTCTTAAAACAAGAGAGGAGACAACCTTATATGCATGTAGGGCTTAATTAATTCAATAACATAGGATCCAAGACATTACTGAGATTAGTAAGAGAGCCCATTTCAAAATATAGCCCATGTCAAAGCCTAAGGGCTTTGTATGCTCAATTGGAAGACCCAAACATTATTAAAATTCATCAAAGCTACATGCAAATTTCCCCTCTTTCTTCTCTTAGAAAAAATTTGCCATTTTTTTCACCACATTATCCAATTTCAAGAAGCCCTTTTGATGCAAATAATATTCTTTCTTGCATCCCAATGTCCGAATTTTGCTTTATTGAGGTACTCCCTCACAGTTAGATACTTAAGATTCTCTTCATCAATGGACACTAAACTTAGTATGAAGAAAAACCATTCATTAGACCTATAATCATCAATTTAGAGAAAATATAGCCTTGAAATTCAGTTTGAAACATGATATCAATTTTAGATGTAAAAATTCATGGAGATCGTAGAATTTTAAACCGTAAAATACAGTAAAACCATGGATAAATTGAAATTTGAATTATATAATAATTGTAGTTAACAACTATTCTAGTGATTGTAAGATTAATAAAGGTTAAAGAAGAGATTTTGAGGTTAGAAATTCAATTAGAATGCCCTTGGTCGAGCCTCTTTAAAAAAAAAAAAAAAAAAAAAAGAAAGAAAAGAAAAGGTAAGAATATCGACAAAAGTGGCTAACCAAGTTGAAGGGTAATTGACCTCATCACAAATTCAATTGCTCATACCGGTGATTTGTTTGATCAAATTAATCTAACAAAAAATAGCTAAACACATTTGAAAAGTAATAAATCGTTTTGTTATGTAGGAATTTGGTCGAGATATTTATGTCTGTAGCCTACCAAATAGGTTTATATTAATACTTCTTCTTCTTCTTTTTCGATTAATGGATTATATTGATACTCTATAATTATGAATATAATCTCTTAACACAATTAAGATATTAGCTATAAGAGCTTCATCAAATTCGGATTATTATTAAGTCAATGAGATGAATTTAGGCACACAAGTTACTGTTGTTTGTTATCAATGCGTATAAGTATAAATAAACCATATAATCATTCTCAAACTATTGATCGTTGTTTTTTGTGCTTCCATCAAAGTCATCATCGATTGATGGACAAGTTATTGACTTAATATTTGTCATCTATTAATGGTTAAGCAATTGAAATGAAGTAGCTAGTAGATCCGGCATAGCATGCCATATGTCATGTGTATATTTTTTACATGCAAAATCCATGGACTTTATAGTTCACTCGTATTTGAGATATTAAAATTTGGCATAAATGATTTATAAGAATAGACTCTTATGATTATCAAGAATATGAATTTGATATGACAAGGGATCCTATGATGTATCACCGTATGATTATGAGCTACACAACAAGAAGGAAGTTTAGAGTAATAAGGATTATCAAATTCTAGCTAATTATGATTTAGAGACTTTTGGAAAACGTAATATTTTAGATTTCTTATTGAGTAATTTGGTATAAATTTGGAATTTAAAGATATGAATTTTGTAATACTAATGGTCTGATCGCTTTGTTAAATGAAATAAGGTTATTTTAAGGAGTAGAATAAAATTATAATAAGATATGAATTAACATTACCTTATTATCTATCGATTTTATTATCATTGGTATCTTGGAGAAAAAAAGGAATTCTAGCATCCAATGACTACTTGTAGGTTTAAGAAATAAATGGTTATTTCATGTGTAATATCTTATGAAATTGTTAGTAGAAACTATATTTGTACATTATAATAACTCTTTTATAAATAATAAATGGCTATTTCATGTGTGTTTTGTATAAGTAATATCTTATGAAATTGTTAGTAGAAACTATATTTGTACATTATAATAACTCTTTTATAAATAATAAGGTAGGAATAAAATTACTATTATAACGAAGTGAGTTCGTTGTATAGAAATAGATTTTCAACTGTTTTATTTATTTTTTTCTTAATTTTTTTCCGTCACTATAAAACTTATTATCATTTGGATCATTGGTTTGCATCGTGGAATAAAGAAATTCTGCTCCATTTATGGTTTTCAAATGCTTATTCTCTAAGGAAAGAAAAAAGGGATAGGGCGGACAAAAACACATCACAAGAGTAATAATAAATGTCATTATTAGTGGAGTTTAATATGATTCTTATCTACTCAATTACGCAATACTCATATAAATACGCTCAGCATGGAACCATTAAAAACTATTTATAATAGCCGGTTGTCAGCATTGACCCGGTTTTTTATGTCCAAGTTCAAGTGCTATAATATTATATATATGAAAATTCATTTTAAAAATATTCTACACAATTATGTATTTTAATTTAGGAGTAAAATTTGAATTTAAATTAGGCAGATTACCGACCAGCAAATTTAAATATGTTTCTTTTTATAAATATAAAATGCAGCATGTCCTATTTCCTCTGCATCTTCTGTATTAATTAACAAATATAAAAAGCACGCATGAAAGAGGAAATATAAATAATTATAATGCATGAAAGCTAATGCATGCACATTGGGCCTATCACCCCAGATGTATTTAACAACAAAAATTTAAACAATGTGTAATTAAATAGTAATATTGATCTTATCTTCAAATATATTTTATTGTTTAAATTATTTTCTGTCGCCTAGTTTATGAAAAGATACCTTTATCAGTCAAATTTAAACCCTAACCATATGAATTTGATACCGTTGGCCAATGTTTGCGGCTCTTTATGAAATTATCACTAATATATTACAATTTATAACAGACGTTATTTCTCATATTTAAAGTGTTTCTATTTTAAGGAAGTAGATAAATTTGAGCTTTTGAAATGATATTGATAGGAAAGAATAAATAAATAAACAAATAAATGATAGCATAGCGGCAAAGGAGTAAACGGTGGAAACTATTAATAGATCCCGAACAATCATTAATAGGTCAAATAAATAAGCTTTTTACCTTTTGATGCGCTTGAATTTGATAAAAGAAGATTATTAACAAATGTCTTTTAGTAGACTTTTCTTTTTTTTTTTTCCTTACTATATTATAACTAAAGTTATAGAAATGGGTTTTAAATTGTAGATTAGCCCGTCTAACCTATTTGGGCCAATCTTTTCAGCCCATATAACAAAATGGATCGGTTTGGCTCAATTCGTTTATCCTACGAGTTAATAGGTTAGCTCACTTTTAAAAAAAAAAATTAGATATTTGAAAAAGTGAAAAATTAAAAATATGCTCTACATTTTTCAATATACATACCTAAATGGTAATACTGGCTATTGAAGTGCATTGATGTTATCCATTGTAATTACTAGATTAATTATTTGATATAATTTATTAAGCAGCTTTTTTTGAATTTTTTATTTAGATATACTTTTCAAAAGTATGTGTCATGTGATTCCTTTACCGATATGTGTGGGAAACATTTTTTATATATCACCTTTTCCTGATTGTAAAGGATTTACTATCTCATCTGCATAATAATAATTTTTGGATCAAGTACTGTAATTGATATAACAGAAAGCAAGACTAACGATGAACCATGACTTGTTTTCCTAAGTAGTTATGTTAACTCGTCTGCCAAAACGTGGTAAGGATAGTATTTAATCAAAAATATTTAAAATATAAGTGAGTTAAAAATGGTAGGTTGACCCTTTAACCCATTATAAACATAAAAATGAGTTAAATAGTTGTTTGTTTAATTCATAATACTACATAAGTGGGTCGTGTAAGTGGGTTTACCCGTTTATAAAGTAAGTTAAAATTAATTAACTCATTTAACTTGTAGGTTAAAGTGGATGAGCCGAGCTAATCCGTTTAACCCATTTACACAATTCTAATCATAACTAGGAAAGTTAGATTCTAAGCTAATTTATTCCGTTAAGAGATCAGTATCCATATATGTTAATAGGGTATAACTGTTTTAACTTGTAGACTTATTAATAGGTTAGTAGATTTTGTATCTTCAATCAATTTTATAAAAAACATAATAATTTTCTTTTTCAATTCCTAACAAGTGCTTATACCGTTGGTAGAATCTTCACAAAATATCTAATAAATAAAGAAAAAAGTCTTTAGCCAAAAGTGTATATATATATATATATAGAGAGAGAGAGAGAATAATGTGATTGATCCAAAAAAAATTAGAAAAATATGAAAAAAAAAATTGTATATTTTTGGGCTTTGAGCAAATATTAATACAATTAATAATGCTTATTATTACGTATTTTAGAAATTTATCTTTGATATTTCCTTCAAATACTCGAAACCAAAGATATGGAATTTTCAATTCAAATCAAACGATGTTCTCTCTTGCAGCATACTACACTTAGCGCATGTCCATAATTGTATATATAGAATAGATGATTAAACTCGAAGGCCAAACCATAATAAGATGCTTTCTTTGGTTTTTAATCTTTTCACTAGAGTTTCGAACATTTTTTATGGAATGAGTTTGAATTGGGGAAATTTATCTTTTTTTAACTATACCATAAGTAATAATTATATAGTTAATGTTATAAGTTTTCAATTTTACTACATAAAATATTCGTAAATAATAATAGTAATATTATTTGATCCTCCGATTACTTGTATTGAAAACGAAACCTTTTCTCATAGAATTACTCAAAAACAATGTTGCAAAGTAATCATTTAAAATTATCTAATATTAATCTTTATGTTATTATTATGTCGTTGTTTTTACTTTATTTGTAAGTTTTTTAAATGTAACTTTTTGTTATATAATTTTATGGATAATAAAATTTACATAAGCTTATATATTTCATTTTCTAAATGACTGATAGTTAAATTTCAATCAATATATATTCCATGAAAAAGTAAAAATTTGTTCTCTTGATCTTTTCTAAAGTACACTGACACTTATAATTGTTTTATAGTTAAATTTAAAATTTTCTCCTATTGAATGTTAGAAAATATTGTGAGTACATTTCTTAATGAAATCATTATATAATATATATGCATTATGATTAAAATAATAAGCAAATTTTTCTAATAAAAATTTTTATATTTTTTTATATAAGAAAATTTGACCCCTAATGATATCCATCCCTATTTTTAATCGTACCAAAATCCTTTTTTTCAACGTCTTTTTTCAATAAACTCTTTAGTTTATTGACCCCATGGTCCCCATCCACGCGCATCATAATAATGTGCAATTGGATGTATAGTAAGTAATATATAAATGATGAACCATCCTTGTGGCTTCTAACATATATGCAATAATTATACCCACATTGCTTGTACCATCAAGCCGTGTAGAACCCTCGGGCTATTCAATGAAAATATGATCCTCCAAGTCATGGTGAAGGAATGCCATTTCACATCCATTTGTTATAGCTTCATGTCTCCATGAGCTATTAAGGGCAATATTACCTTGACGAAAGTATGCTTGCCCATTGGTGAGAAAAAATCCCTTTCTTTAAGAGTAACCCCCTTGTAATTAAGCAAGCCTTGGACTTAATTCTCTTCTCTTTTTGTCACGATCTCCTTATTTTCATATGTATTAGATTATATATTGAGATTTTTTATTTTATAAAAAATTAATTTAATTCTTTAATTTCTTTATTTCCAATTATGTATTTCAAGTTTTTTTTTCTATATTTATTATAAATATATCTATAGTTTTAATGCTATTTTATATAATTTATATATATTCATGTTTTTATATTTCATTTCTACATATCCTTTAGTGATTTAGGTAGAATTATATATATATATATATATGTGCGTGTATGTTTATTACATTCTATGGATGAAAAGCATGGGTTATTCCCAATTATGGTATATTATATAATGGAAAAGAGATTAAGATAGCTAAAATAGAAATAAGAAAAATATGTACATGTACATACGCATGTATACCATGCTTGTAACTTTTTCACCATTCCTTGTTCTCGGATACTAAAAGTATCTTATGATATCTTATGATTTAATAAGAAATATTGAAGAAAATGAAAATAACATTATCAATAATAAGAATATAAAAATAATATAATCGATAATAGTAAAAAGTAAATTTAATAAACCACATCAGCCACGCGGATTACATCTTGATTCCTGAATAATAGTACAATGTATTTAACTGTCATCTGATAAAAGAGAAGGGGAAAAAAAAAGAAAAAAGAAAAAGGAAAAAGAAAAATGTCCTGCTGCTAAATGAATTATTAAGAGTACTTTTAAAAATTGGTTGCCATAAGGTGATTTTAAAAATAAATTTTATACAAAAGTTCTTTCTAATAGCATTGCATATTGATTTTTTTTTTTTCCGGTTTATCGAAAAATAAATATATTTTTAAAACTTATTTTTGAGTTATCTAATGACGACCGCGCGTAACATCACCTAACTATGAATTGAATGATGCTTCCCCTCTAGTTTGTCAACAGTCAACAGGAAACGTTGTCGTTCAAAATGGTCCCTGTTTTTTTTCGCACGGTTGTCAACCACTTTCTCCGAACAATATTCACTGCATCTGCATATCTTGCGATCGGCCAAAAATCAACCGAAGACTTTGTTATGCCAAGGAGCGACGCCCCTATAACTTTTCTTCCAGGTTAAAAATTATCACTATGCATACAAACATTCATACATATTAAAATCTTAAGTTTATTACTTTTTATGATTATACATATAAAATTTTGACTCGTCTAAATATATATCCGACTGAAAATTTAATCATTACCGTTTATACCTTAATTAATTACAATTCATAATATAAACTTAGTTAGCACGATAAACTAAGAAGATGGCCACCTATGCCCTTAAGAGAGTTGACACAACCCTTTACAAGTGGTTGCTGATCAACCATTGCAAAACAATGAGTTCAATCACCTTTAAAAATGCTAATATAATACGCACTAGAGGCTATTGATAATCTTACATGGCCTTAAAGATGTCATACGACTCTTTTAAGGTTATAAGTAATTACCCTAATGACTGATCATACTGATTAGATCAATGTTATGAGTTGAAGTTAACTAAAATATAAATAATAATTACTAAATCTTTAATTACATATATAATTAGATAAATCAAAACTTTAAGTATATAATTGTGAAAAATAATCACATACACACATATATTTCTATCGCATAAGATAGAAGGTCCAATGATCACATAAATATATGTTTATAAGGGGTATTTAGCCTGAGTTTTCATACTAAACACCTACTTTTCTTTATGTTTTATGAGTACTAAAGCTATAAAGGTGCGTGGTGGGGTACCCTAACTCCTCTCTCTCTCTCTCTCTCTCTCTCTCTCTCTCTCTCTCTCTCTCTCTCTCTCTCTCTCTCTCTCTCTCTCTCTCTCTCTCTCTCTCTCTCTCTCTCTCTCTCTCTCTCTCTCTCTCTCTCCTTTATGTTTGAGGAAGTTAAACTTTTATGCATTTTGCTTAATTAAGCACCCATTTCCTCTTTTATTTCTCATTATTTTTTTCTATAGAATTGTTTAAGATATTGATGTGTCACACTAATTATCTCCTTAAGTATTCAACTTATAAACATCGTCTAATCATCTTACTGATTTTTTTTGCCACATTTGATAAAGGGATGTAGAGGGCTAAATCTGACTTGTGGGTTTCAAGTTTAATAACGATATGGATTTGACTCTTTAAGCTGGGATGACAAGGTATGGAGAGTCAAGCCTATTAGAATTCGGAATGATTGAAGAAGATTTGACATGGTTGACTTATAATAAGATCCATTGAATTTGTTTATCTAATCCAATTTTTCTTGATTTGGTTTACACCAATAAAATATAAAACCCTTTATTTGAACTTAAAGCCATGAAAGAAGCCCATATAATATATAAAAGGCTTTAATCTTAGTTATTAATCAACGTCATAATCCAATGGATTGAATCTATCTACTGTCCTCTATAAATACCCCCCTCATTTCCTCATTTAGACAAAAGAAAAAATTTCAACTAATGTCGTTACTCTACTGGTTTAATACATTAAAAAGTTTCACATGTAAGAAGTATTATATATCACAATTCAAATGAAATATATGGTTCTAGTTATATGAGCTTGCTTTTAGTCAATTGTCTTTCTAATCAATGTTTTTCTAAAGTAAGTATAACATTGCTACTACTTGGTAAGAGCATTGTCTCTTAAGTGCGCAATAGCTTCGAGTTCATGTCATGCTGACTAGTAAGAGTGTTGTCTCTTAGGTACACGACATGATATGTTTTATACAAAACTCGATATCACTATCTTATATTCTACACATAATTATATCAATAAGGTTAAGAAATAGGTAATACCCCCTTAACACATTGAATATTGATTTTATCGATGATGGGTTGCAAATTACAATTAAATGTTGCTTGCAAATAAAACGTGTAACACTCTATTCTCTATTCTTTTAAATAAATTCTTAAAGCCCAATCTAAAGTTATTATGGCATACATCATGATTGTGCTGCTAAATATAACATGCATTATAACTATCACGTTATCCTTAATGCTTGCAAAAGACTTAAGTTAATACAATGATTCATTCAATAACATAAAAAAACATGAGAAAGTCTAAGTAACAAAGGAGAAGTATTCTCTCATTTAGTTTCTACAAACATGCATAAAAGTCCAAAGCATAAATAAAAAGACTCAAATGAGGATTACTCAATGACAAAGTATTGATCTGATAAAAGTTTTGTTATCTATGTTGCCAATATGTTTTTACATCTCTAGCTTAACTGCTTTAAGCTCAACTTCAAGTTGGTTGTGCTACTCCAAAATATCTTAGGATTCTAACATTTTTTGGGCTTTAAAGGCAATCACTTCCATATTTGGTAATTTAAAGTTCAAGCCATGTGCTCCAACAATACTACTAACCAATAGTTGCAATTCTCGAATAGGTTCTGACTCCCAAAATTTGTCTAGAAGTGAAGTAGCTTTCCTAAGGAAGGTTATTATAATATTTATTGCTTCAATACCGAGACAGGTTAATCAAACCCAGAAATCGCCCTCCATAACCTGTAAATCCTCTAGCAGCTATAAAAGATTCAATGGAATTGTAAATCCATAAAATGAAAAACATAAACTGGAAGACTGATGTGCGTCTACCACTACTATATGGGGTGAACCTCCCTCAATCTGCTTCGATACCTCAACAACTACAATAGGGTCTGTAAGGTCATGAGTCACTGGTGAAGGAATCCGATTGTACATAAGAGTGATATCATCAACTATGATTGTACCAGAGGAAATACCATCTACTATACTATGCGGTTGGCTATCAAAGAGTCCAACTGCCTTTAGAACCTTAGTATACTCTTGGATGTTAGCTTCCTCTAAGTATATGGTCTCACGGTCGTCTCGATCAATAATATTGCTTAGCTCTTTCAAAGCTTCAGGCTGTTTTCTAGTTGGCTATTGTGGTTCATCCGCTTCAATAATAATTTGGTCTTGAATCCAACATTACTTGATGGACTCATTCTATCGCTATATTCATCCATGTTGTTAGGATATACATTAGTGTCTAAAGATTCATCATCATCGGCAACCTCAATTGGATGATTGCTTACTTGAAACACTTTCTCAAAGTTATGTTGGATAAGGAAAGGAGAAAGAACGAAAGAGAGTTTCTTGGATGTCTTGTCATTCTTCAAAGCAAGAGTCGCATTCCTGTTATCTTCGTCCTATAAAGAAACAAAGAAAACTGATGAGTAAATAAGTCATGAGATACAAAATGTAAATATCGAAAAAATGATATTAACAAGATACCTCATAAATCCGTGAATGCTTGATTTGTCTTATGGTAGGTAATTTGGGGGTAGGATAGTCTTTTTTGTTTTTATTTTTTGCACTGGAAAGTGGCTTCTTCTTTTCATTGGAAGCTTCAAATAGGAATCCATCTTTATAGATAGTCTTCATCGGAAGCTCACTTTTGATTGGTGTAGTCACATATTTTTTAAAGTCTTCCAAGCAACCCGTCCAGTACGTAAGCCACCTAGTGAAAGCGATCCCGTAGTGACTAATAGATGGAAAAAGAAACTGTCTCACTCTTAAGCAAATATTTCTAAAGTCATCTAGGTTCAGTGATCCACAGCACTCATCGAAATGATCATCAACTGATATTTCTGAATGGACCCCTTGGTTGAAACCAAATTATTGAGCACCTCGGTACAATGCGTATAACATCATCTTACACTTCAGATAACAATTGCAGGAGTTACCCCAGTCAAGTAAAGAGGGGAAACCCTAAGCGAGCTCCAAAGGATGAAACCAGCTTCAGTAACATCAAGTATTTCCATTGCACTAAGTAAATTCGTGATATCCTTCAATCCTTTTGGATAAACATGTGGGAACCACAAGTATCTGGGTATCTTGCTAGCAGAGGGACGAAAAGTGACTTTTTTATAGTTGTCCAAAACATTTAATAAAGTGCCTAGAGGTCTCTTATTGACCTATGCCTAAGCTCGTGGCTTACTACATTTGGGCCCGTCAAGACATGATCTACAATACCCCTTATACCGCTTACAAAAGAAAATATGTAAGAATACTACATCTATATAGGACACGATAGCATATCAACCTATCAATTGAATGGAGGCCTCGCGATAGAGATTGAGATGCCTATACAATGACCCTAATTAAAATAGTCCCAAGGCAAAATGCTCTCCACGTGCTATATGGATTGCCAAATGAAATAAACATAGTCTCACACTGTCTTTTGGACCATCGAGAAACACGTACAAAGATAGGTAGCAAGCGATAAAAGCCTCCATTTCATACCTGCAAGAAGAGACCATTTATGAGATAACTCAACTAGATGCTCGAAATGGAATAACAAAAGGAATAGTATTGGCACTCACTTGTATTCCTCGTTCCTTTTGAAGAAATGTCTCGCCCAAGCATTACAACTAGCTTTCATACAAGTGTTTATGGCTTTCTTTCTTTCTTTTGGCCTCCAAAGTCAAGATTAGGTTTTAGTCCTCTTCAGAAATAGTAGAAGTGGTGATATCAATTGTGTCGAAATCATGAAGATGTAGAAGTATGTTGACATCTTTAAGGGTGGGTGTGATCTTGCCCCACGTAGTCACAAATGTATGTGTTTGAGTACTCCAACGACACATCAACACCATCCAAATCTCCATGTCATTCGAATGACGAGAGCTGAAATGAGAGGAAATATACACTAGAAAATATATGTCCACCTTCTCTAAAGTATCAACATAGGTTAAGTTGCTCAAAATATGATTTACCTAACCAACTTAGCCAGCTATAGGTATCTAAGGGAAGTGAAGCAAGCTTTTAGACAGTAGGACCTCTTTCTTCTCATTTCTAAATCAGAGTACTAAATCCCCTTTTATATTTTGCCTCTTATGTACCTGAGATTCTCGTCTTATGAAGTGTAAGGCATCTTGAGTAATTGGTTGTTTATATAAGTCTTGTCTTCTTGCGTTACCCCAAAAGGAATCTTTTTTTATCGTTACGTTGAGCCACTTGTCCCATGGTGAAGGTATGGCTGAAGTATGACCATCTTGGATGGTTAGCACTTGTTTGCTATTATGTTTCATGGGCATCTTCTTCTTAGACTCTTTTCCCATCTCTTGATATCCCCTACAAAGTTGAATAACGAGGATCGATTAGTCACATGGTGAAAAGAAAAAAGTTCAATACAGGGCGAACAAAATGAATCGAATAAGAAATCACATGCATTGGGAGAGCTTGAATGTAAAGAAACTCCTAAGGTGAATAGAATGGATCAAATGGATGAAAGCATGTGAGGTTAAAGGAAACTGAGTTCAATTCAATACAGATCCACATAATGAAGCTATCTTGGTTGTTTTAGGCTTAAATAAGTAAAGATGGAATCCTATTATCATATAGACTTTAGTAGATCTCTAAAGTATAATAGGGGTAAGTGATGATCTTTTGTACCCAAAGTTTCGAATATTTCATCTCTTAAAAAAAAAAAAGGAAATTGGAAAGCACAGTAGCGCTCTAGCCAAGGATTGAACATAGGTTCTCTTACTTTCTAGGTTTACACCATTCTAACTAAGCTAATGACTCAAGTCCACACTTCTTATCGATCCTTACGATGAGTATAGCATGGTATCCTATCTTCCTGTACTTAAAAAATCTTATAAAGTCCAAAAATCCACCGCTGTCAACCTATCATCTCATTTTACCTCTTTGCCTCGTCTATCTCTCTCTCCCTTCACATGTACTTCACCTTTCTCTCTGCATGGACATATGGACTTGTATGCATCACCCTTACTCTTCCCTCATTCAAACTCAATGAATCCCCCATCCCTTCTTCTATAATAGTCGGTTCATCTCTCTACCTTTCTTACAAACACTGACACAACCTTACACTTCAAACGTTTCTCATAAGCTTCACCTATGCTACTTCGAAAATCTCACTCATGATTGCTACAACATGTGAAAGAATAATTAGGTTTCATGAAATATGTGTTGCATGCTTAGATTTAAGGATTCAAATGAAGAAGGCGTTTCTCTTTGATTGATTTTATGCTGTCAATAGGACAAGATGGAGCGAATTAAGTATGCATTTTTTTATTATTGAAGAAAAGTCTAAGATGCACAAGATATACTTGATGAAATGATTGAAAGAAGGATGACTGTATCGAACGTTTCTTATCGAGGATGTGAAGGATATATGCACCTTAGAGAGATTGTTTCTTTAGACTCTGGATTAAGGTCAATTGTACAATATGTTACCATTTCGTTCTTTGAGGAAAACATAGAACTAGTTAAGGATATGTTTAATAAGATTAATTTGTTAGTATCTTCATATGATACTGCCTAACTAGCCATGTTCCCTTTTCCAAACTTAGTAAAGGCCCCTCATTTTCCTACGTTCATAAATTGGTTATTGAATAATCAGTTGTCTGATGGTTCTAAGGGTCTTCCTCATCACCATCTATGGTTAACGAAGGATGCATTGTCAAAGACATTAGCATGCATCCTTGCACTTAAGCAAAGGGGAGTTAGAGAAAGATAAGTAAATAAGGGCCTTGAATTTACTGCGTCAAATTATGCTTCTGCTAACGATGAGAATCAACATTCACCTATTGGATTTGATATCATATTTTTTGGAGAAATATAGATATGAGGAGAGGATATGAAAGCATTTTAAAGGGGAAGAGGATCTACCTGTCTTATGTTTCGAAAGGAATGGGGGAACTTTGTGATTGGGAAATGATTGTGAAATATCTAAGAAAGGTTGAATGTAAAGAAAGAATGGATCATTATTCAACTCACATTCTACTACAGCTTTTGCTCTCTTACAAACCTAAAGTCCTAGTTGTCTCTATTACTTTGATTCTTTATTAGAGAAATTCAAAGATGCAGTTCTTGCAGTTTATCCTATAAAGTTGTATTCTCATCTATGTATGGTTGGTAATCTGGAAAATTAGGGATTGATTGTTATTTCAAAGAGGAATTTACCTCCATGTTGGATCATATATACAGATATTGCTCATAAGATGAACAGGAGATCTTTCTAAATGTTACCACTACTATAATGGCATTTAAGATATTGCACAATCATGGCTTTGATGTCTCTGCAGATGAAGTATTTGTTTTGTTGAAAGAAGACCATTTTTGTGATTCACTCGAAGGATGTGTTAATGACATTGGTGTTGTCTTGGAATTGTATAAAGCTTCACAAATGACTATTTAGCAAGATGAAATCGTCTTAGATAGAATTAAATCTTAGAATTGTTGTTTCCTTGAAGAGGGAATGCTCAACACTCGAATATATGGTATAAAGTTGGACAAGTATATCTGGCAGGAGTTTGATGATGCTCTTTGATATCCTATTATTGCAAATCTGGAAAGGCAAACACCTATATTCCTATTAATGTTAATGGGTGCTTAGTTCAGTACTGGTTTACTAGTGAGTAATATTGATCTGTACACTGTGCATTTTATGTTTAGCAATACTCTTGAGAAGATTGTGTTAGCAATTGTGTGTTTCTTAGCTCAGTAGTATTAGATGTGTATGAAGGGTATTTGGTAAGATGTCAACGAAAAAATAAAGTCATGTGAAGTGTAAGTGATCCTAGCAATGGTTGTATCATTCTAGTTTAAAGGATTGTATATTCACATGATAAGAAATGATTCCGGTTTATCTTATGGAACTTTGTAGTGTTGGATATGTTATTTGGTGGGGGTGTTTGGTGAAATGTCGAAAGGGAGTATGATTGTTTGGAGTCACTTTAGGATGTAGTCTTCTTGATAGTTAGACAAAAAAGGATAGACTTGGCTTTGTATCACAACTGCTTAATGAAATGCCTTAAAGAAGTTTGGTTTTGAAAACGAGCTATGGGCAGTATTCTGTATTTGAATAGTGTAGCTTAAAAATTTGGAAAAGAAGTATGAGATGTTGATTTGTCATGATTGTTAAATATCTATAAAGAACATAAGTGTGGTCACCTGTAACTTTGAGTCTAAGTAATATTAGAGCATGATGAGTTATGATGAAAGTAAGAGGAGCACCATCAATAGTTCGAGGTCATGTTTAATGTGAGTAGTTGTTTGATCGTGATTTTAAAGTAATAAGTTGGCATCCTTGTCAGCTATTTATCATTATGTTCAAATTCCAAAGCTACCATGCCGTATGCTACTATGATTTTCACATACTTAAGGGGTATATTAAATATTTTCATATGTTAGTTTAAGCCACTTAATACATGGCAGATACTTAATGGCAAGAAATTAATGGTTAGATAGTAGTTGGAATGGAGCTTTATATAAGGTGCCAAGACAAATACATACCCAGGAGGTTTCGATTTCCCTTTCTTTAATTTTTCCCCACTTTAAGCTTCAATGTTAGGTATCCAAGCTTTAGCTTACATTATTTTAAGTTGATGACAAAGAAGGAAATCAAAACAAGAAGAGAATAAATAAAAGGTAGGGTGGGAGGGAGGAAAAAGGGACAAAAACATGCTTAAGTTACATAAAAATTAGATGTTGTGGCCTATTGTTGTGGAGTATGGTTCAATTGCGCTTGCTTGTATTGAACTTAAATTAGTGGTTATCAGTTAAGTGTTGGATTGCTCCACTAAATCTGCTCTATTTGGTGTTGTTGTTAGTGTGCTGAATCTAGTAGTTGCTGCTAAATGGTTTCCTTCGTACAAGTTTAGCTGTTGTTGGAGATAAACTTCATATGCGGCCTTCAAACTCTACTCTTCACCGATAAATCTAAACCCCTTTGTGCCTTAATTTCAGGGCTTATTAGGAAGGATTTTTTTTTCATGTGTAGGTTAGAAGAAAATGAAATTGAAGAAGGAAAAGAAAATATGGAAAAGAAAGGAAAGTGCATGAAAGATACTCCGATAGTTACTTAGAATTGGTATTTGAGAAAGGAAAAATTAATGGAAATAAATGAGACAATGATGGAAAGAAGGAGTTAATTGATTGGGAGTTAACGATTGCTTCAACGCATTAAGAGGAAGAATTGGAATAAAAATGTGAAGATTTTTTAGGAAGAAAAGAGGAAAGTAATATGATAAATAAAAACAAGGTTGATGTTGATAAAGCGTATAAGAAGGATGAGGGATCAATGATGAATGAAGGTGAAAATTGTCTATTTAAAGAGGGTAATATTAGATGAATGAGTAGAGAATTAAATAGGAAATATGAATGAAGAAAGAAGAAGAGTGCTCATTGGGGTGAGCATTTGAAGGTTGGGAATTCGTTATGTGGACTTAGTAAAATGGTTAAAGGATGAGGTTATTGGAAAATAGGAGAGGAACATATAAGGGGATGGATCGTAACAGAAAATATTCTCAGGGATATTTTGTATTTATCAAATCACAACAAGTCAATAGTTTGTTCAAAAGGAATTTTTTTCTATTAAGAGTATTTTAATCTTATCCTAACAAGAAGGATGATGAGTATTGTTCCTATTAGCATATCGTCTAGCAATTTTCGTTGTTACAAGCCTGTGATTGTAAAACACTTTTTTTTGAGTCTACAAAGATGAAGGAAGCAAATATTTGATGTGATGGGCTATTGAAGAAGTAAAAGAAAAAACTGCCTACTAAAGGGCCACGTTATTTTTGCTCCCCATATGAGGGATTCATTTCAATAAACTGAAGACACTTAGCTTGACCTACGATGTAAATGAAGTGTCAAGATTAAATCATGATCTACAAAGTTTAAGTTAAAGTTACGATTTAAAAAATTATTTATGCATGAAAACCTGAATTAACAAGTTAAAATGGTTGAGTCACTTAGTAGGGTACACAAAATATATAATAATGATAATAACAATAACAATATTTCATCAGGTGGGAAAGAATTGTGAATGGTATTTTATCACATGTTTCATAAATTGGTACATACCCTGTGATTAATGAATGGGAATTGTTATTTCTCATTAACATCATGTTTAGCTCAATATCAAATAAGAAATGATTCAGAATCTTCAATTACAGTAATGGTCGCGAGAGCTAAGAAGATAATAAACTCATGTGTGGTGAAAGAAGTAAGTTGATTCCAACTACATTGATTAAGCATTGAAGAAAGCGTATTTGGTGTATACTCGTATCTGTGGGAGGCATTTAAATGATATATAAAATTGTCACTTCACCATCAAGAAGAAGATCTCGTTTAAGGAGAAATATAATTTTGATCAATTCAAGGCAAGATAAGCATATTACATGGTGTTAAAAATTTTGTGTTGCAAAGAACTTTAGCCATCCTAAAATGTTGGCAATTGAATTCTACAAGAGCGAGACAATGCTTAGTACCATAACATGAATGGTTAGATTCTAAGCTAGTAGAGGAAGTTTAGATATAACTTATTGAGGATTAGTTTATTAGCCTTGGAACGCTTCAACGTAATTTATCAAGAGAAGAACATTCACAAGATGAATGGAAGATATAATCTGATCATGGGTATAAACTTATTAACTCACAAAGATCAACTTTAAGAGATGAATCGGCTTAGAAATGGACAATTTAAAGTAGATTTTTTTTTTTAGTATTTCCATGAGAGTAATATATAATTCAATTCACTCAAGGTGTGATACATGAATAAGAGATATTGTGAATTCGCGCACTAAGCCAATTGGCGGTAGCACAGTTGTTCAATAGCCCACATGCCAGAGTTGGTTGAAAAGATTATTCAATGCTCAAACCCTTTCAACCTCATCTGGAGGACTTAGGTTAAGAGGCAAAATGTAGAGGGCTAAATCTGACTTGTAAGCTTCAAGTCCAATAATGATATAGATTTGACTCTTTAAGCTGAGGTGACACGGCTTAGAGAATTAAGCCTATAAGAATTCAAGTTGATCAAGGAAGATTTGGCATGGTGAGGTTAGAGTAAGGTCTATTGGATCAATCCATTTGATCCAACTTTTCTTGATTTGGCTTACACTAATAAAATATTAAGCCCTTTGTTTAGGCCTAAACCCATGGAAAAAGCCCATGTGATATATAAAAGGCCTCAATTCTAGCCATTGATTAACATCATGATATAACAGATCAAATCCACCTACCATCCTTTATAAATACCCATTTCATTTCCTCATTTGGATAGGAGACGAAATTCCAACTAACATCGCTACTTTGATGGAATCCTGTCTCAAAGATTAAAACACTTAAATATCCTAAGAATACTACCCCGTTCTTCATTCATTGTGGAGTCTAATATCATCACGCTCCTCCACTTGTCATCTTAAATGTTATAGCCTACCAAGACTACCTACTCCTCCTCTTATCTTAATTCACTTGATTATCCCATATGTATAATCAAATAATTTCCTCAGTCATATATAGCATGACTCATCACACAGTATGTACATGACCTCTTTTGATATCGAACCCTACACAAGGGACTTGCGTGCAAAAAATTAGGATATATATGTATTTGGTGGTTTTCTCATGTTTTGTGAAAAGATAATGTAAATACCATCTAATGATTTATTCCATTCGAGGAATGATAGTGTCTACCATAGATATGATGAAAGTACGAGAGGTCATTTCCATTGCTTATTCCATAAATTCAAGTTATAAATATTTGAAAAGGAAAAAGTATGCTTCTAATGTTCAACCTTTACCTACTTATTTATTTATTGTAAATTTTATTGAGTTTTCAATCTTTTATTTACGTATTCAATATTTTTAAAACCTTACAAAAATAAGAATCCTATTAAATTTGTCAAATCTTCGATCCATCTTGAGCATGTATACTTTCCGATTGTCCTTAGAGTAGCCAATTAAGGTAGCTAGGGTTAGCACAATTTTTTACCCTTTTTTATTCTTACTTTTAATTATTTTTTGCATTTTTATTATTTTTGTTACATAATGTATTTAAATAGATTCAATATTACTTTTTTATTATACTATACAGTTAAATATATTTTATACTATTTGTTGATAGATTATTTTAAATATTACTTTGAATGTAGACCTCAAGCCTAAGCTTAACAATTCATATTATCATATCATGTCTTGTTTCTATGTCTAAACGAGTCCATATTTGTAAATCCTAAACTCGTGACATAATATGTTTATTAATCGTGTATAAAAACCTAAATCTGTGACCTAGCGTATCTATTATTTAGCTTGGATTTGTTTATATTAAGGTTGATAATTCATGCTACTGTACTGTATCCCGTTTATCTTAGGTTTAATACTGTTTATCGATTAAAAAGTTATGATTAAATTTATAAAATATTTATAGATACAAAGGGAAAAAATGATAATAATATTTAAATTTCATAAGATAAATGATATAGAATCTTTATACTTAATAAAAAAAATTATTATATAAACAAAAGTTTTTAAGAAAGCAAAATCTTACCATATATATAAAATTTGACAATTCAAGTTATATAACATCACTTAAATTAAGAAGAATCATGAATTAATATTATTACTAGTATTGATTTTCAAATTTATTAAATTGTTTATTCGATTTTAAGGGATATAGTTAAAAAATCTACATATGAGTTTATAATTTTTTTACGCATTTAAATTATAATTTAGTAAGAAGAGTATATAATATTATTGAATTTAAGTTACATAACATCATTAATTGAGATCTCTGACTTAGAAATAAATGATTTGTGCAATGAAATATAAATATGAAAGAATATATAGTATATCTCATGTCTTGTGTCCAAGTCTAAAAATTTGACCTAATCTCAAACCCAAATTTAACCGTGTTTAAATAAGTCTAACTTGTTTATATCTTGTTTCGAAATTTTTTATACAGTAACCCATTTAAATTATGTTAATCATGTTTGAGTACCAAATTAATAGCATTAAGCTTAGGCTAACCTCCTTATAGCATTGACTAAGCCTAGAAGCCTAAGACCAATTTTTAAAGCTTAGCCGAGCTTCCTAAAGTTGGGCTAACCTTTTTGAGATCCAAGTTAAGTTACTAATGTTAAAGATAACTTAACTAAAGTACAGATTAAGCTACTAAGAGCATAACCTCTTTGAGATCTAGGCCAAGTTACTAATGTTAATGATAATCTACTTATAACATCCTATATGTGTTTTGGAACTTAAACTACTATATAAGATCTTATCGATAACAAGGTCTAATAACGTCAATAAATGCCCCTACTTAAAACTTTTCCCATCTAAATGTTATATTTCTTTCTTCTTTATTTTTCCTTAAATGGTCTACCCATGTTTTATGTTTTAATTAACTATCTTTTTTGTTGGAAAGATAGGTATGCTAAGATTAAGCTAACTAGTACATTGTAAATCACAGTAAACTAATCCTTCTATAGCTTGATGATCTCCTATCTTCATATATTTAGTTTATGTTATTTTTATTAATTAGCAGTTTCCTATAATGAGTAATTCAATTATCTTAAGTATTTGAAAATCTTTCTTTTTTTCTTTTTTAGATAAATTAGATGAACTTCCCTTGAAAGTTTTAAAACTTGCATAGACCCATTTTTTTCAAAAGTTTGCATTTACATTCCTTAAAAGTTGATTTGGCAATTAATATGTAAATTAAGTGCCATGTCAACGTCAAGCTAACAAAATTACATGTTAGATAAACTTTTTAGGGAGTCCAAGTGTCAACTTTTAGAAAAGTCAGGAACCTGTATAATCTATAAAGTTTTCATGGAAGATCCGTGTAATTTACCATTTATTTTATTGTCATACTCTTTATTGTTATTTTTAGTGATTAAGGTGTAATGCCTATAGAAGGCTTAGTTGTATTTCATTTTTAAGTGATTGAGACATCGCGTCTTTCAATGTAAGTTAATGAGTTTTACTCATTTTCTTATCAACCTATTCATAGATTATTGGCAACACAATGCAAACTTATTAATCTCTTGCAAGATTATGACATGCAACACCCGTTATTGAGATTTCTCATCTCATATAAGACCCTTTAATGACTAATTATTTCTCCAATTACGAGTCATATTTGTCATTGCATTAATCAACCCAATTTCATTTCATAAGTGGTAATCTTTTAATATAAGTATCCTATTTATTTACTTTAAAATAGAAATTTTTTGCATGAAGGTTTTTGGATTTGGGTTTATGGGTGTTGGTAGAAATTAAATTGTCAATATTGGTTGGTGTTTAGGCATATGGTACTTGTGGACGTTTTGATTCATTGGGTTATTGTTGTTATTAATTTATTCAGTCAAAATAATTTGTAATTGGTCTTTGATTTATGTTATGGAATTGTGGAAAATTGTACGATTAGTTAGTAATAATTTGTGATTAGAAATTAATTTTAGTCCTATAAAGAAATATTGTAATTTGCTAAGGTTAGTTATGAGATCGCCATTAGTGATTTTTGCATGTGCATTCATATTTAGGACAATGTTTGTTATATGCTTATTAATGATACTCCAAATAACATAATTTCAGAATTTGTAGTGGAAAAGTTAAGATTAATTACATATAAACAACCATATCCCTGTGAATTTATTCCTTAAGATGAGGTAATTCAAGTAAAGAAATAAGTTAGAGTATCCTTATCCATTTATGGTATTTAGATGTAAAATTTTGCATATGTTATGTGTTTATCACATGAGTTGGAAAACCATGGAAATTACAACGTGAAATCATACATGAATCAAAGACAAACTTCTATTATTTTACATAAAGTCAAAATATAATTTTGAGACCCATCGATGTTCTACACGTGGATGAACATAAGTTAGCACAATCATATAAAACAAGGGATGGGTTGGAACTAGCCTATAACCTGAATCAAAATTGGAATTAGTGAAGATTAAGCAAAACCATGCACTAGCTTCGTAGATATGATGCATCATAAAACCACACACAGATGCAAAACACTACTTAGTATGACACACAAATAGCATACTAGGGTCACTTGCCACTAAGCTTGCTTAAGGGGCAAAATTGGATAACAAAGAAAAAAAAGAATATGTTTCTTTAAGAAGTTTAATGTCAGAAGCATCAAGAACATGTGTTGGTGGATGACTGATTGCCTTTATGTCATGAAGTAACAAAATTTGTATAATAGGGTTCCAAGTCAAAGATCTTTGAACAACTTAGATGGCTACATAGAGAGCTCAAAAACTCTTTAGTCAAGCTGATGGTATGGTTGATCGAGTTGTTGAGATCAACCAAGAGACTAGTTTGCTCTATCTAAGAGATAGTAAAGTACTAGTAGGAGCTCAAGTACTCAAATAGTTCAAATATTTTCAAGAGTCTGGCCTTTTCTTCAATCAGCTACTAGGAGAGAGCTCAACGAACCAATACGGTAAGACCTCGAGCTTCAGGTTATGTTAATGAACCTCGAAGTTGATTCCTATCACTCATACTCTAAAAAAAGGTACAAAAGAATTCATCTATAGTAAGAGAAGGGGTGTAAAGGAACTTAGTTGAGAGAAAAGAAGAGGCCCATAGAGCATATTGAGTAGAAATCATAAGACTATCATGTTGCGGAAGAAATTATAAAGGAGACCACCTAGGAAACAATGTAAAAGATTAATGAAGTTTTTGGTGAAATAATTAAGAAAGATGGTGCAAGAGTGGTAATGGATGAATAATCCTCTAAAACTCAAAAATTACTAATAAATGGGTTTACTAAAATAGCACTTACGAAAAGTTAACCTCAAGAATCCCATGTAAATTGAATTTTCACTTGTAAGATCACTATAAGTTCAACCATTGCATAACGTGAATGATGCTCACAAAATTGCGCTATTATAGTTGTTTAACAACCATCGAACTCATATGAGTTTAGTTAACAGAATGGAAGGAAAGGACATTAATCATAATATCAATAGAAGTTGTTATAAGACTCTTATCTTTACGTTTGCAAATTCATCTTTTATCCAAAAGAATTGCGTTACTAAGATTTAGGTAAAATTTTCTTGAAGAGTTGGGAAATGATGCGCTAAGGAGTAGGGATAACTACATTGTAAACCACAATCTACTTGTCTATGGTATGCTAGTTTACGACCAGTCTACAATCAATTGGCCTTTTGTGGCTTAGCAACCTTCCATCTCTTATTTATTTATTTTATGTTATCTTTATTAATTTGTAATTTACCATTTTGACTATCCTTGGTTATTTTAGGTACTTAAAAATTTCTTTTATTTTCTTTTATTACCATGTTTTATTGTCTATGATTAGGGTTTAATGCCTATGAAAGACTTAGATGAATTTCGTTTTGAAGTAATTGAGACACTTGATAGTTCTTCCAATATAAGTTATTGAATTTTAATCCTTCTTGTTTTTAATATAGGTTGTGGTGAACACAAACTATATTTGTTAATCCTGTGTGAGATTGTGACATACATACTCATTATTGAAATTCTATGTGTCATTTTTTCTTTGATTGTGAGTCATATCAATCATTGAATTCATCGACTCAGTTTAATTTTATAATCAATGAGCAACATCTAAATCTAATTGTTTACACCATCGATATCCTTTTTCTTTGAGTTCATAAATTATATATTCACATAAATCCATAAAAATATGAAAAGATTTCACCTAGAATCCATGATAAATCAAATGTTCTAAATATTTTAATAACTTAAATAATTGAAACGCATTAAATGTATATGAACTCTTCATTATATATAACAATGTAATTGTTTCCAAATAATAAAGCATTCTTTCATATTTTTGTTTTCCAATTTTGCAAAAAGATATTATTTTTACTATCATTGCACATCATTGACTACCCTCCATTAGCCATTTGGCCACTAATGCTACTCCCACATTCCTATTATTTGAATTCATCGCTAATAACAATTATATAGAAGCTCACATGGTAAAAATTTCTAACTTATAAAAGAAAAACAAGTAAATTTACCTTAGTTTTTAATAAGTATTTTATTGGAAAAAAAACTACCTTATTTTTTAATAATTATTTTAAAAGATAGATTATAGAAAGTGTTATTATAGTCTGTGAGGTCATACAAAAAATTGGTGATCAACTTATGATCAATTAGTTTGGAAATGGTTTGTAAATTTAGGGCAATCACATAAATTATCCAATTGAGCCCAATTTTTATAACGGAGTTAGGAATATTAGTAAAAATGATTCTGTGGGTTTGGATTTAGAAAAATAAATAATAAGTAATTAATTATTATAATATTAAATTATATGTATATTACTTGTTCTTTAGCGAGAATGTGTAAAATAAGTTCTAATAATTAATAAGTCGATATAGATAAATTATATATACATTAAAAATCATAAAATAATATAAAAAATATTTACAAGTATTTATTTGTACCGCATATGTATATACATATAAGTAAAATACTCGAAATTACTTAAAATACTTGAAATATGTTAAAATAATATTAAATAAAATTCATAAATAATTAAATAAAAATCAATAAAATTATGGAAAAGTATGGAATTGTCCAAAAATGTGATGTGGAAGGTTAGGAATAGAAGTTGGAAAATCAACTAATGAAAAATAGACAAATAGAAAGTAAAAAAAAGAAAGAGATAAGATACATGTGACGATTGGAAAATTAAAGAAAAACCTTAATCACTTCTATAAATTCAGCAAACCTCCATCAAAACTCATTTTGGTCAATTTAGAATGAAGAAAAATTTAAGGAGAGGAGAGAAGAGAGGAAAAACCAATTTTAATAAAATTAGACAAAATAATGTGCATTTAAAGCTTATAAAAGAAACTTACATCCGATGATTACTTGAGGAGGAACAACTATCACCACCACCAAATAGTAGACCCACGCCTAGAGTTACCGACAACGGTGGAGCTACTATTAGTGGCTGTTTGGTTGGAAGTTGATTGAACTATAAGTTCTGATTTTTCTTCTAAATTTATTTAATTTAGTAAAAATATCAAATATGTATAGAAAATTATGAAATTTCACAATCTAGAATATTTTTGTATGTATATTAGGAAAAAATATCAATCTGATAAAATTAGACCTCAAGATATACTGCTCTTAAGAAATGACTAAACCTAAGTTGGTTTTTGGTTTATATTTAAATAACCTTAAAGATGTAGTTTTAACTTTAAAATTTTTTAATATACTATTTAGAATATACATTATGGTGCTATGAAGATTTTTTGTTAAATTTAATTTTCTAAATTTTTACTTCATTTTTAAGTCCTGAAATCATGCATAAAAGGAAATATTTAGGCTTAATTTGGTAAAAATTATGATTTAGTATATAATCAGGCATTTTAGGATGCTAATTATTGATGTATATAATATTAGTAGTATTTGGAGTGTTAGAAGTATGTATTATGTATATTATGTAATAAATAATAGGTAAAAAGGACATAAATAAGCTAATATTTTGATTAAGGGTAAATTAGGTATAGATTCTAATTTAGGATATAATTAGATATTTTGATATGTTATTGGATGATCAAGGATGATATATGTAATGTTAGAGTGTTAGCTAAGTGATATAAATATACAATATGTAATAATACATAATATGTTTATATAGGAATTTAATAGGTAGAAAATATGAGATAAAAATTAATGATATTATAATATGAGGATTATAAAATAAATCTAATTTGGAATGTGAATTTAGGTAATTATACGAAAAATGTAAGTTATTTTTACATTGAGAGCTAATTCAGTAATTAAATTAAGAATATAGTATATCGTATCAAACTGAAATGTTGATTAGGAACTAAAATGGAGATTTATGATACCTAAACATAATTAAATGAATTTCACATATTAGTTTAGAAGGAATTCTTAGAGTTTACAAATAAAAACAGTAATCAAAAGCTAAAACAAAACTTAATTTAGAAACCGAATAATAAATTAATTTAAAACTAATTCATTTGTAGGAGAATAGAATTTAAATAATTAAGTAAAATTATAATCCTAAATTAAAAACTAATGATTTAAAGCTTATATGTATATATATACATATGTATAAATAGTTACATTAAAATGTATCATTCCTGGATTAGAACCTAATTCAGAAGTCAAAATTGTAATTGGAATAAGAAGTAAATTTAAAACTTGATTGAACAAAAGAAGTAATTCTAAGAAACATAGACCTAAATTACTAAATATAAGAAGATCATAAACTAAAAATAATCATAATTTAAATTATAGAATAAAACATATCTATGGTGGTTATGTAAAAACTAAAACAATATTTATATTATAGGGATTATCAGTGATAGCATATACAAATCATACCTTAAGTGAGCAAGTGGAAAATCTGAATAAGTTGGGATCGATAATTTACTGTATTTTAGAATATTATTTTATAATATTTGGACGCTTGAGATTATACTTAATTGTGTTTGTTAGATAGTTGACTGTATGCATATCTATGTGTGCATATTTCTGGATTTGATTACATGATTCTAGTTTGATGTTCTAGATTGAAAGTTATGTAATTTGTATAAAATGCTTGAACACCTTAAACCAAATCTAATTATATATATATAACTTGTAAGTTTAAAATGGACTTGTATGGTAACCTATTAAGGAAAACATTTAAGATTCTTTAGCCAAATATCGATCCCTCCGAAAAGGATAGTGCTTGATAATATAATGGGTCTCTTCTTTATCCTTAGTTGAATTAAATGACAGAAGAGAAGGTCGCGATAAGTGTATAATCAATGGTTCGAAGGCAGTTATGGAAGGAGCGGTGTCTCCATTTTACAAGTCTAGGTTTAATTATGAGCTGTTGAAATGTGCGTTAAACTCTTTAACTCGGATTAGAGTATTTAAAATTTCTCTAATTTTACGACAGACCGTAAACGTTATGTAACGACATTTACTTATACATGCATTACATCTAATTAATTTAGTTGATGATCTTGTTTGTGTTTAATGTATAATTTTAAATTTCCGTCTCCACTTACTAAGTTGTCGATTACTCACATCTCTATATATATTGTTACAGGTAATAACCAAGAAGCGACTATATAACTACCTCGAAACTAGTAATTGTTGGATTGTAGAGATTGAGAATATAAACATGAGGATCAGGTACACTTTTAAGTTTGAATTTTATCTTTAAAAGCTTTTAGGAACAATTTATATATTACTTAAGTAGATTATGATTAAGTTAATAAATTTTGTAAATAAACTCAGGTTATTTTAGTATAGATATATATTTTTCATGATTTTATAGATAAATAATATATTTAATTTATGAAATGTTTACTTTAAAGTGAGTTAATTGTGAATACTTTATATAAATTAGGTCTAAGATAGCAGTAAAGTCGACTTCTAACTTAAAATAGTTTACATAGTAAAACTGTTACAACTTTACTACTTCCGGATGTGACTTAGTTGAAACCAACTATGGCACATATAATATACGTTATTCAATGTTGTCCAATTTAAGTTGATTTCTATAATTCAACTCGATTCAGCTTAATTTGACTATAAAATTGATTCAGTTTAATTTAGTTCTAATCCTAATGGAATCCTTATTAAATCTGATTCTACTCTTTTAAACTTTTATTTTGTTATATATTTGGGTTAACTATTCCGATAGAGTTCACCAACATTGATATTATCTAATTACTGAATAGAATATAGTCAATTCCCTTTTCCCACTCCATCGGCTATAAAACGAATACTTGGTTGAAAAAAATGTTATTACGATAAATTATTATCATATCAAAAACTAGAAGATTTATATCATGCACAAGGGAAAAAAATGGATAGTTGCGTGAGGAAGACAGAGAAAAAGGGTAAGTAGTGTATTATCCGCCACAAATATTGCATAGTAATATTCTATAAGCACTAAGAACAGTTAAAAATTACTAAATGATAATTTGGATATCCATTGTCGCGATATTAATCAATTGGATTGGCACAAGAAATACTATTTCATATGAGCTGTCTTATTGCTTAATCCTATCAAAGAGTCATAATTTTTTCTCTCTCTCTCTCCCCTTATCTTTTTTATGGAAAGCATGCATTTTCTAATAGGTTGCAACTTACAACAATTTATCTCTAGATCTGTTTTTAAAAAATCCCGATAATGATTTTTAAAAGACAATTTTAATTCAATATATAATTATCTTTTGAAAAGATAATTTTGAGTGCTATACAATTGGAACCCTATTTTTGGATTTTCTTTTTCTTTTTATGTTATAAGTTTTCTTTTTCCTATGGAATTGTATCTGTATCATAGCAATTTAAAAAAAAAATTGTGAGAAGAATGAATTAATTGAATTTATAATAGTTACATAGGCAAGTAGTGACTGAAAAAAATAATAATTTATTTAATTGTTGCAAGATTTTCGAGAAAAAAATTCCTATTATTTTGAATAACTACAATCTGTTTTTCTTATTTCTTTGAAGGTGATGCTGAAAATATATTAAATTTCATGCGCTTGGCAAAAGGACGTTATGTAAGCGTTGCCATAAAATGATTTAAGAGATATCATTTTTTTAATTTCTCTATGGATTTTCAAATTTCTATTTAATGTGGAGAAAACCTTATTGAATTACAAAAAAATAACTTCAGAAAAAACAAGTTAAATTAAGCAAATGAAAGTAACTTAATTCTAAATCGAAACATAGTTGATGTAATATTAAAAACAAGTCAAATGAGTGTAATTTTCGATTAGTACATGATATTAATAAAATAATTCAAATATGTTTAATCAAAATATATTATAATAAAAATAATTATAAAAAATTATTAAAACATAAAATGGTAGAATGAAAACAAAGCAACGGGAGGTTTGGCCAACCATCCTAAGACTTAGGGGCTTGTACGGATCATAAGCTAAATATCCCAAGGCTTTTGGCTTTTTACCATTTTAAATTATTTTTATTGTATTATTTAGTTAAATGTTTTTTAAATATACTATCTTGTAGTATCGTTCATAAATTTATTTATATCCTCTAAATAATTGTGATAAAAAAAATGAAATTTACTAGAAAATTCTTTCGAAAAAAATTAGTAGATAAAATTTACTCAATAATTTTTCATCTAAAAAATATTATATATGGTTTTTTATGATATAATTATTGTGATACGGTTACTTTTAATGATTTTTATGAAAGTTATCAATAGTATCATGCTTCTTTTTGTTATTGATGGACATCATTTTATCTAAATTGAGATAATTTATTAAATTTAAAAATAATCATACAATACTGTATAATTTTCTATTATACATTTATTTATCTGCATGTGAGACTTTTTTCGTGTCGAAGTAGAGAATTGCTTTTGGTTTCACTGCTGTTTAATGGAGGAAAAACAAGCAACGCTTTCATCACCGCATTATTCACTTCTTGCCTTTTGGGGATATAAAAAAAGCAAAAACATTTTTTTTAATGCAAATCCAATTAAAATATTTTTGGTTTGTTTATTTATTTATTTCTTACCATGTTTTCCAAACATTACGTCATTTTTTGTTTGTATTATGTATTGCTTGCCGGACTCCGAAAAAGGGGATGCTTGGCCGACCTTCTTTTTCCTTTTCTTGATAATTTCTTCCTCTTTCGGCAACCAAAATTTAATACCTTTAATTTAATAATTATTAATATTAATAGCAAGTAATTACCATCCAATTAAATATACATTAATTTCAAACAATACCTAAAATCCACTAACCACTCTCTTTTTATTTTAATTTGTTGTTATCTCCCATAGATTCCTTTCATGCACAAATATCCATAGTTTATTATATAATATTAATTCCGTGGTAAAAACTCAATCATGCCCATCATTTGAAAAAAAAAAAAAATCCACCTTTTCTATCAATTTTTTATTATCTTTATTTGGACAGTTTTCAAAAGTTAGGAACCAAATTAGCTGACCAAAAAAATAAAAAAAAAGAAGAAATACAATTTACTTTTATTTAATGTCCCTGTTATTTACTTACATTTTCTTCTCCAAAGTACAAAATCAGGAATCAATCACACACCCACAAATTTCCATCTCTGCAATTTTTCTCTTCCTCTTTTTTTGAGAAAAAAAAAAAAGAAATTAAATCCTCCTTTTTCTTTTTTTCCAAAAATCTGATCTTAAGCAATTATACTCTTTTTCACGTTTCTCTCCTGTCTGTAATCACAAGAAATTTGTGAATTAAATCACACTGTCCAAATTATTTTGAAGAAAAATCTCTAGTTGCTGTTCTAATCACTTTCTTCTTCTTCAAAAAATTTTGGTCTTTTTTTCCTTCCAGATTTGATGCTTTAAGTTTAAGACTTAGTATACTCTTTTTCCCAAATATTCTTGAAAATATAAATTCTTTGTTTAAAGTTGTAATCTTTAGCTCAGTTGCTGTATAGATTTCCAAACTTTGTGCTTTAAAGTTTTGAACTTTAACTTTTTTTTTTTCATTTTTTTTTGTGACATCCAAAGCTAAAGTTGGTGATTTGAGTTTAAAATCCAAATGGGTATAATGGGATTTTGATACTTCATTCAAAAATCCCATCTTTTTGAGTTTGTTTTTTCTTCTTTTTTGGTGGTTTTATATTTTTACTTATGGAGTCAAGGGATGGTGTTAGTACTACTAGTGGAGGTGTGACTGTAGTGGGATCAGATGCTCCATCTGACTTCCACGTGGCACCGCGATCCGGAAACGCGACCCAAGTACCCGTATCAGCCCCAGCTCCGCCGGCTGCCGGAGCTCCGGCCGTGCCGCCGCCGGCGCAAGTTGGGGTGGCGCCGGCGCAAGTTGGGTTGGCACCACCGCCAGGAGTGGCAGGCATGCCCATGAAGAAAAAGAGGGGCAGGCCAAGAAAGTATGGGCCTGATGGGCCTGTGGCCCGGGCCCTTTCTCCGAAGCCGATATCGTCGTCGGCGCCACCACCGGTGATCGATTTCTCAGCCCACAAGAGAGGGAAAGTGAAGCCGGCTGCACCAATGAGCAAACCCAAGTTTGAGGTGGAGGGCTTAGGTATTGGAAGTAATTTGAACTCATGTTAATACTTTCCTCATCACCTTATCAAGTTTTGAGCTCGAATGTAATACTGACTGCATAATCTTAACATGTAACATATGGGTCTGCTTGTTTGTTTGTTTGAGGGCTGCCTTGTTGGTTGTCGCTATTGTTTATATGGAGGATTTGGCTATGTATGGATGGAGGTTTTTGAGTAGGATTTTTGGGGGGATGTGGAGTTACTATGTTAGTTAGAGTGGGACCTGGGAATGGATTTGGACATGCCAATGTAGATTTTGATGTGTTTGGTGTTGTGGTGGGTGTTCTGAAGGAATGATGGGGGTATTTTTTTCAGTTACAATAGGAATGTTGGAATCTTCCTTTCTAGTGAGCTGTCAGGGGCACCACCACCTTTTGATGGAAGTGAAAATTTGAAATAGAACCTATCTTAAGGGCCTGGCTAGAACCCTACTAGTGATTAAGAAGTTTGGTCTCTCAGATCTGTCTTTTTAACTGCTTGGTTGGCTCGTAGAAGTGGACAAGTGGGTTTTTCAAAATGGATGTTTTCTAGGATACTTTTCCCTTGATATGTTGCTGCATTTCCATGGGACGGAGGTAGTTAGGATTTTTCAAAACCGTCAGGTGCAATAATTGTTGCTTACCTCAAAATGGGTCTACACAATCGATCGAACTGCTTGCTTGTCTTTCCGCTCATGTTTTATGCCCGCTTATGTAGTTGGGCAACTGATTCAACGGCTGTTTGATGTTAGTTACATTTACTTGGATATTATGGCACATTTAGCAGATTGTTATACTAAGCACCTGAAGAATCTTTTCTGCTGGATCTAGTTTCTTATTTTGTTGTTTAGATGCTCCTCCAGTAGATAAGACAAAGACCCCTTAGTAGTTTGTGCAAAAATATCATGAAGGTGAACACTGACATTATTCAATATATGTTTGTAATCGTAAGTTATCATGACTACAGTTCACGAAAACTGGTTAACTTCAATCCAATTGCACCCTAAGAAGGGTAAAAAATTTATATATAGCACTGATTTCTGTGATACATCATATTTTACTGGTGTCCGTCTCTTGAAACTCGAATTGCTGTATGCATGAATTTAACAAAACTTCCTCTTACGTAAATATTCTTTTTGAAAGGTTATATCTTGAAAGTTTTGGGATGCATGTTTTCAGCGGCAGTTATGTCTTTTTGAATTTTTATGTGTAGTTAAGTTATTTTGATATTACTTATAACATTGTGATACTTTAGAGATGACTAACATAAAATAAGGGCAAAGGAGACCAAAAAGACAAGAAGAGTAGAGAAGTGAAAAAAAAAAAAAAACGATACGATATTTTTAGGTATTAATGAGAATATGTTGGATTATAGAGTTTGATGCCAAAACAGAATCCATATAGCTGACCCCACATAGTGGTAATAAGGTGTGATGTTGGTGTTGTAATTAATCAATCATGTTGATATTGATTTGCCATGTTCCTCCTTTTTCACCCTCTGTGATTTCTAGTCTTTTACACAATCAAATTATAATGCAGAATATTAGTAATTTTTTGACATAGCCTGACCAATTTCAGTGATAATTGTGGAAGTTATACATTGCATTTTTATATAAATGTAAAAGCAAATAAATATATTTGTTACTTATCAGATGTTGTTGTTTTATTTTGTAGGGGAATGGGTCGCTTGTTCTGTCGGTGCCAGTTTCACTCCACATATTATCACCGTTAATACAGGCGAGGTATGTACACAGCTCGAAACTGATCATATCCAGAAGGCTTGTGACCAAAATAAATTCCCCAGAAAGTGTTATTATACAAGTGTTTCTTGATGACAGAGCTATGATTATCAATTTTCCAACCATATTAAATGCTCTTTCCATGGATATTGAATTTGTCTGTAAGAGAACTTTTTAGCTCATTTAAGGCAGAAGGTGAAAGTTGGTCTTTCTTAATACAGGATGTGATGATGAAAATAATATCATTTTCACAACAAGGACCACGAGCAATATGTATTCTCTCAGCCAATGGCGTGATTTCTAGTGTTACCCTTCGTCAGCCGGATTCTTCTGGTGGTACATTGACTTACGAGGTAATCCATATTGGTCCTGTCATCCCATTTCAAAGAGTCAATTAGGGTTCACTGAGTTACTCCACGTCGTAGGAACATTTGTTTCGAAAACAATGTTTAAGTGTTCCTTCTACAAACGATTACACATCACGCCTTACTGAGCCAATTTGTGCTGCAGGGCCGTTTTGAGATATTGTCTTTATCTGGATCATTCATGCCTAATGAAAGCGGGGGGACACGAAGCAGATCTGGAGGGATGAGCGTTTCTTTAGCTAGCCCGGATGGGCGTGTTATAGGTGGTGGAATTGCTGGCCTATTGGTTGCAGCTAGTCCTGTTCAGGTAGGGCATTTAATACTCTCCCAGTTATATTCTTTCTAATAGGGATTCGATATGAAAATGAAGTTATAATCATACCGTAGATTGATCGATTAAAAAACAGACTTGCTAACAGAAAAGGATTTATGCTCTAAATCTGTCGGATACCAGAAAACTATCTGCACAACCTTACACTGTGTTTGAATCGGTAGAAATGGAATGAAACCGATGGAAAATAACAGAAAGTTTGTGCTTGGTAATTTTAAATAGATGTGGAAATCTAAAGAAATGAATGGAGAAGAGTGGGAAAGTTTCCACTTTTCAAGGCATCATGTTTCTCAATAATTTTGGGGAGAAAGTGGTGGAAAAGAAGGAGAACACCCCTATTATCTAAGTGAGCTAAAGGAAAAACAAGGGTAATATATGGTTTATTAAATTACATATTTCCTCCCATTTCCTTATTAAATATCCGAACATGAAACAGAAATAACATTTCCTTTCTCTTGATTTTTACTCAATTCTATCGGTTTCATCCCTTCTAAAATTTGGCAAAGAGTGTTAATCCAGACTAATAACTTCTGGGCATTTCGATAACGCGTGTTTCTGTTTTGTTTGTGAGTTAGGTCGTCATCGGAAGTTTTCTTGCCGGGAACCAACATGAGCAGAAGCCAAAGAAACCACAGCACGATTTTGTCTCTGCTGCAACCCCAACCGCTGCGGTTCCGATCTCTACCGCGGATCCTAGAGGAAGTATTTCAACTTCCCCAACTTACCATGCTGATAGCTGGTCTTCGATGCCCTCGGAATCAAGAAATAGACCAACCGACATCAATGTATCGTTTTCTTGATGGTGTTAACTGGAGGGCTAGCCCGATCGACGGCATTAGCTTTGTACTGACCACATTGGCAGCGGATAATCAGTTCTCCTGTCGTATGTTTTTCATGTGTAAGCTTTATGATCTTGTCTGTTTAAACATGTTATGAGACATTGCGGTTTTAAGCTTTAGTTTTTTTTTTTTTTTTTCTTTTTTCACTGTTAGGATTTGTAGGATTTCTTTGTTAGTTTGTGCTTTTGTAGGATATTGTTGTGATGTAATATTGTGACTTCGAAATTACGAGTGATTAATTAACTTTGGACGAGTTTTTCTTTGCAAATTTCTTTACTACGTAAATTTGGCTAGCTCTAATTAATTTTTTTTTTGAATTTTCCTACTTTTACCTGATCTTCTAAATCTTAATGGGATGAATATATCGGGTAAAAGAGAAAAAACAAAGAAAAAAAAAAAAACATTTTCATTTTTGCAAGGAATTGAAGGAGGAAGGAAAGTTGGGAGGATATATTTTGGAAACATCTGTAGAAGAGTAAGAGCGCTAGGAGCAAATTGGTAGCAATAGAAAGGAAAATGATGGAAATAGGGAGAATTTTTATTTTTATTTTGCATTTGAGAAGATAGGAAATAATAATAATAATGTTAATAATAAACTTGAGGACGGTGTTTCAATTACTTTATTTAGTTGGGTTTTTCGGGAAAGTAAATGAAGTTGGTATTTAACAGGCTATAAATATTTTTATTATAATGAATATCATTATAAAGGGGGATTTTATAATTTTGTCTCATTTCTTCATCAATTAGGAATGGACTTAAATAAAATTTTTTCCCAATATTTCCTTCCATTATTTCTATCCATTTTATTTTTTCTAAGTCACGACACATGATATGTTATTTTATTTGTATTCTTTTTCTTTCCATTTTCATTCATTCATTAAGAATCCAGGAAGTAAAGTAGAAAAATAAATCCACAAGCTAATGATTTTCTTTTTCTTTTCTTCTTCTTCTTCTTCTTCTTTTTTTTTTTTTCAATATAAAAGAAGCTGATAGTTGATGTCAAAGGTTTCGAGTTTCAACATAAGTAATCCCTTTGCAACTTGCATGCACTGGATGACAAAAAAAACTTCTTAATTAGATATCTCCCATGACCTCAGGTGTGTTACTACATGAGGTGTTCAATGATTAGGCTACATAATCATAGTTTATGTTAATCTTGGGAGAGGGACTAATTTCCCAACTGAAAAAAAAAAGGGCATTTGTTTTTTTGGCTCGTAAGAAATGGATCGGAGGAAAACCTTTGGATTTTTTTTTTTTTTTTTTAAATGATTGTTGTAGTTAAACCATATTTGCTGTATCACTCTACAATTTCTAAAAGGGCGGTTCACATTTCCACCTCCAATTGACAAAAGGCGATAGATATTGAAAGCTAAGGCTTGACAAATGTTCAGTTGGAATACCGTTTTACGAACACCGCTGAAGGATTCGAATTTTTAAAAGAGTGGCGTTCTTCCATGCGCTTTGGAGATCCAATTTTCTTGGTGAGGAGGACTGGTTTCACTCAACATTTTTTTCATATCACAGAATTTGTCGTGACTTTCCTATCCCCGGGCGGGGGGAGGGCCAATAAAAAAATATTAAAAAAAAAACTCGTTTAAAAAAAATTATGAATATAATACAATAAAAGTGGATCAACTATAATTCTTATACTGAAGACGTCTAAAAGCACCTACAGTGAATATACCTTTAGTATACCATTTATATAAAGCTTAATTCACGTAGTTATAACTCATTCTTATCTATATCAATTTCTAAAATTTTCAAAACACAAAGAAAAACTAAAAAAAGCTATTGTTAGAGTACCAAACCATTTCCTAACACGAGTATTCATCATTCACATGTAACAATCTATAACCTATGTGAATTTTATTTATTTAATATTTTTTTGTTATCTTAGTAATAATTAACATTATTCAATATTTTGTTGTAGAAAAAAAATTATTAGTTAATGATGTAAATTTCATAATTATAGATGTACCGTAAATTGTATAAATTATTAATATTTGGTAAAAATTTATCATATGTTGTCTAAATTTTGGAATTTTTTATGTTACGGTATATAAATTATACGAATATAGATTTCGTAATTATAGATGTATCGTAAATTGTGTAAATTATTAATATTTGATGAAAATAAATTTTATATTATCTAAATTTAGGAATTTTTTGTGTTACGGTACATAAGTTATATGAATATAGATTTTATAATTATAGATATACCGTAAATTGTGTAAATTATTAATAGTTGATGAAAATATTTTTTATGTTATATAAAATTAAGAATTTTTTATGTTGTGGTACATAAGTTATACGAATATAGATTTCGTAATTATAGATATATCATAAATTGTGTAAATTATTAATACTTGATAAAAATGTATTTTATGTTATATAAAATTAGGAATTTTTTTTGTATTGCGGTATATATATATTTGGCATTTTTTTTATGTTGGGTCAAATTAAAAAATTAATGTTAAGTATTTGTGTTGCCGATGCAGCTTAATAAGATGACTAAGTGTATTTTGATCCACATTTATTTGCTCCACACCGATCATTGTTGAATACACATTGGGATCTGGAAGGGTTGGATTGTCTTACTCATGTATTTTATGCTCGTTCCGGGCACTTGATTTCCTAATATGCTTTATGTATGCTTTTTGAATACTTCGTTTCCCCAAAGACTTTGCCATCTCAATGAAATTCTCAACATCCTCATCATCTCTAATGACCATAAACTTGTAGACAACTCCAGCATTATGGAAAAATAGATGTCTATATATAAGTCCAACACCACTCAGGTCAACTTCAGCATATCTATAAATTCTCCAACTGAAATGAGAGAAGTTTGAATCGTTCCTAATCTTCAACTTCTTAATGGACTCCCTATCATATTCTGGCTTCCAACTATCCATCACTATATTTCCGTTGGCATATACAATAACTTTTACATAATTTGTCATTTTTACCCTAGTAATGCCATAATGAACCGAATATTTAGATAATATTATAAACTTCATATACACACCAGGAGACAACTTTACGAAATGTACTTAATTATCTTGGTAAGCTATGTCATCAACAAAACTACCTAGTTTTAACTTTCTAATTTGACTCAACACAATAAAAAACGCAATATATATATATATATATATATATACACATACACACAACAATTTCCACCTACATTGCAACATTATTCATACCCACATTTGTATCACTTATCTATTGCAATAAAAAAAAATCCAAAATTTATACAATATACAATTAATTTTAATGAAAAATTAATAATTTATACAACTTATAGTATATCTACGATTACGAAATTTACGTAATAACATAACAAAATTTTTTCTAAAAATAATAATTGCATAATGTTGATTATTAATGAAATAAAATAAATAAATAACATGCCTATAAGTTATAGATTGTTATCTGTTTCAGACGTTCATTTGTGTAAAGAAATGGTTTAGTACTTTAACTATTGGTTTCCTCGAGTTTTCTTTATGTTTTAGAAATTTTAAAAATTGATATAGGCAAGAATGAGTTATGGTCACACAGATTGGGATATTTATACATTGCCTACTAAAGACCCATGTATTACATGCGCCTTCGATTATAACTAATTACACTGAATGTACCTTCAGTTATAATGTAACAAGGCAACTAAGAGGAGGTACGCTTAATAATAAATATGAAATTTATTTAACTTATAAAGATGAAGCTTAACAGATAACTAGAGAGTATATTTTAATTTCTTCTCAAATATACATCAACTAAATGAAATATTTCTTCAAGTAGAGAATATGCCTAAATAATATATAATAAAAATTCTATTGCATCTTTCAAATATTGGTTATATTCAATTAAATCTTCCCCGTTATTGTCTTTAGTTTTTTAAGATATTAAACATTATATTTATTGTTTTGTTGTTCTTAGAACGTGACATTGTATTGCTAGGTCAACAGGGGGCCTACGAAATCCTTACCTTTTCTTTTGATTAGTTTCAGTTTCCAACCAATATACTAAAATTTTTTTATGATTTTATTATGATTGAAATAATAATCAGTGTGGTTTAAAATATTTTCAACTCGCCTAAGTAACAAAAAATATAATCTATGAAAATGTTCAAGAAAAGTAATATAATCTTCTAAATAAGTATAAAACAATTCTATATCCTATTCGTTTTCATGAAAAGGATCATAGTGTACAGACATAAAGGATCATAGTGTATGAGAGTAATTAATACCAATTACTATTAATAATTAAAGTATAATACCACTCAAGAAATTCTATTGCATTATTCAAATAATCATAAACATAAATATCAATAACAGATTGTGACATAAATATATGAGGAAGATATTATTGAAACCACCATAGGTGGCTGTGCCAAGGCTAGTGGGGCTTTATGTAAAATTATGTAAATATGAAACCTCTAAAGGAGGTAATATCAGCCGATTATGGGGTTTGTAAATTAAATTGACAGATCTTGTGGAATTACACCTAATTGACTTGGAGATTCCTCACACGAGATATAATATAAAAGAAGAGATAAATAAGCTGAAATCTTTGTTGATTTGAAATAATTTGTACAAAATGCAAAAGCATATACAGATATCTAAAGAACAATTTTTGAAATATTAAAAATATTTGAAAGAGATCTAAGAATATTGAGAGGTAATTGTATTTTACCTCAAGATTGAAGCAAACGATATGTTTCAAAAAGAAAAGTATTTGATTATTGATAGGAAATTGATTGGAGGAAGCAAGATTAGAAGTAAGAGAAGCTACTATATGTGTATGAGAGGAATAAAAAGAAGGGTAAGTAGAGAAGTGTTAGAGAAAATGGATGAAAGAAGAGAGAAGTGGAGGAAAAGAGAAGAAGATAGTTTTGGAGGATGGGAGAAGGAGAAAAAAGTTGTGTATCCGACCTTACTTTAAATGACAGAGAGGGCATGATTTTATAATTAGAAAACCGACTAGTTACTGTAGTGAACAGTAGCATTATGGCCAATAATGTACTGCTATAAATAGTACAAAGAAGGAGACACAAACAGTTTTATGTCAGGAAGTGATTTTTGACATTATTGATGATATTGTGCACTGTGGTACATATGTACAAATACTGTATTTTATAGTGTAAAAATTATATTTGAGAAAAGGAAAATTCCACGTATTGTTCAAGGATTACCTAGATCTATTCCATAGCAGTCATCTTCATTCGAATTCCCGTTGTGAGGAGATCTTGATTTTGATGTCGAATTTGAACTTGACCCTTGAGTTGATTCATTGATATTTACTAATGTTATTTCCAAAATCTGTTTCATTTGCTCTGGAGAACTTGCACTAGCCAGAGAAGAGATAAAAAAAACTTCTATTATAATATTGTAGAGTTGAAATTTTGGATTGTCCAATTGTATAATTGCGTTTTATTCAATTTAAAATTGAATCTTCTTCAAGTTTATTTCACATCTTGAAATTGTCTCACCATTTGACTTTATATATTCTAACCAAATTGGTTGTATTTTAAGTTTGATCAAGTTTATAATCGAACCACCATATCATGACCCAAGATATACCAATGTGTATAAAATATAGCATTTCTTTCTAGAAATTTTTCTCCGAAGATGTTAGATTATATTCTTTTATGAAAGTATTGGAACCATTCCTGAAATTTTTCATGAATGATTTCAAGGACTGCTCCAAATTGTTCTTACTAGTTAGGAAGGTTTTTAAAAGAAAAATTATAAAAAAAATATTAGCCAAGTATGTGATCTTTTTAGGTTCATTTGATAAAAAAAATTCTATCAAGCTTGTTTATAATCAAAATAATTATAACTAGCTCGATGACCTGGCTGTGCAGAAAAGAGTTCTATATTGAGCTTTATTGTGGTTGTTAGATAGACTTGCCATTCTTTTAGATTGATTACTTTCAAAATTCTGGTTGTAGAATAGCTAACCATTCATTCTTTTTCAAAATGTTTAAATCTTATTAAACCAATTTCAGTCAAAACTTTTTCATAAAACTCAATTGGTTTGTAAATATCATATGGTACATAATAAAAAAATTTTATAAAAATTTTCCTTACAAATTCAAAACGATCCTTTTCAAATAAGTTTTCTTCAACAGAGAAAACGTATTTAGAAATAGGTTTTGTGAAAAATTTAGACCTTTAATTTGCAAGTATTATTGTGGAGGGTACTGAAGTTACTACTTCAATAACTTGAATATTCTGATTTTTCCTCTGAGTTTCTATTTGAGGAATTCCGGGCAATGTTGGGATTTCATTTTTTGATTGTAAAGCCATTGAAATCACTTTCAACAATTCTGGAGTGACTTCCATATTGGCTAATTAAGAAAGAGATTGATTTTGAATATTGAAAATGGATTGATTATTTGAAAGTACTGGTTTTGAAGTCTTAGAAGAAGATTTCTCTTTAATTGTTTATAAAGTATTAGATGATTTACAAACATCTAATCAGGATTTGATATTGGTTAACTCCTTGTTAGAGGTTGAAGAAATCTTTTTTTTTTTATTTTATTTTATCCTTCTCTTTCTTGAGAGACATCTCCCTACAAGAATTCACGAGTAAATAAATTGGGAAGAGAATTGGAAGATCCATTAATATGCTCTATTTCGAAATCAAATACAGAAAGAATTTATTGCCATCAAGCAAAAATTTGTTTAGATGCACTGTTTTGGACTTTTTTATTAAAACATTTTTAGCAGTTTTGCAATCAATACGTAAAAGAAATTTTTTATTTAACAAATCTCCTTGAAATTTGGAAATTGTTAAAACAATTGATAAAATTTCTTTTTTAATTGTGGAATCATTGCGTTAACAATCATTCCAATTTTTTTGACACAAATTGAACAACATATTCTCTATTGTCTTATTTCTGTTTTAGAATTCCTTCGAATCCTAAATCAAAAGTATCGGTTTCTACTGCTTTTGGTAGAGAAAGATCTGCAATGAGTAAACAAGGAATATTTTAAATTTTCTGATTGATCAATTTGACAGCATTTGTATGTTCAATTGACCATTAAAGTGAATTCTTACTTAACCTTTGATATAATGGTTTACAGATTATATTGAGATTTGGAAATAAATTTGCAGCATAATTTAAACTTTCTAAAAATCTCTAGAGTTGATTTTTATCCTTGATTTCATTAAGAAATTTATCTGCAGACTCTATAGATCTTTGAATAAGAATTATTGTCCTATTGTGGATATTGAAGCCTAAAAACCAAATCTTAATCTGGAAAAGACTAATTTTAGAAGGTACAACTACTAAGCCATTTTTCTTAACTATATTAATGAAAAATTTTATATGTTTCAAAAGCTGGTTTATATTAGATGAGAATATCAAAACATTATCTATATAGATTATTATGAAATTGGTGAAGTCATTAAAAATTTCATTCATTATTCTGTAAAATTTAGAGGGAGTATTTTTCAATTCACATGGCATTACATTCTATTCATATTGACCAAAAGGAACTGTGAAGGTAGTTTTATACCTATCGCTTTCCTTAATCTAAATCTGCTAAAATTTAGATTTCATATTGAATTTTGAGAATATTTTGGCATTGTTTAATCTATTTAGTAAAGCTCTTTTATTAGGTGTTGGATAACTAATCTATTTAAGAGCAGTATTAAGAGGTTTATAGTTAATTACTAATCTTGAGATAACTTTTTCTAGTTCTGTATTTTTATTGACATAAAAAGCAGAACAACTCCATGGGGACTTACTTTTCCAGATCAAATTTTTATTGAGCAAATTATTTATTTCATTTTTACAATGGTTTAAGACTTCATTATTCATTTGGGATGGTCTGGCTTTTGTTAAAATATTTTTTTTATCGAAATTATTTTCATATGGTAAGTCCACTATGTATGATTTATGATTCCAAAATTCATTTGAGAGTGTAGAGCAAATTGAAAGTCCAAATTAGAAATTTTTATTTTAAAATTTTCATTATTGAGTTGATTTTCAATTCTTTTGAATTTAAGATCATTTTTCAAATATATTAAATGATTTTCTTTGTATTAAATTAAACAATTTAATTTAGAGATTGAATTTTTTTTAAATTTGTTTATGTATTTAGTTTATGGTTCTGTGATAAAATTAAATATAATTTTTCTTTTGAAATATTATGTTTCAATTCCATCTTTATTAACACAAAGTGGTTAGATCTGATTTATGAAAGGAGTTCCAAGAATAACATTTTCATTTAAATTTTTAATAAGTATGAAAGAAGTTTTATATGAAGCATTATCTTTTAATGTTTCAGCATTAAACAATTTATAATTGATGCGTTATTTGCTATCATATGTAGAACTTAGAAATTAGATAGTTTGCTCAAAATATTTTGTTAGAATTAACTCTTCTCTAATGCGATTTAAATTTGCACTAGTATCAAATAATGTAGCTGTTTCCAAAATGAATTCATTCTTGATTCTAATTGAAATATTAATCACCCATTTTCTTGTTATTATTTGAACAAGATGCATTACATAATCATTATTATTAAATATTGGCAAAACATTTGAATTTTCCTCATTTGAAGTTTTAGGATGGTTTCCTTGAACTATTATTTTTTGCTTAAGTTGAAGAAAGTTTTTTTGAAGTTCTATTTGCATTAATTTTAAATAATTTATTTCTTGTTTTTGGATATTTGATTTCATTATGCTGATCATAAATAGTTATTGATTTTTTCTGTTTTCTTTTACCTCTTTCGAGGATTTCATTAAGATTATAAGGTAAATTTGGTGTAACAGTTAAATTGGGTTTATTAACATTTCTTATGATATCAAGTTTTTCATTATCATTTGACAATTGGTCAATATTACGAAGAATTTCTTCTTCATTTATTAAAACATTAATTTCATTTTCTTCTTCAGATGATGAAGATGAAGTGAAATTCATTTCATTAACTTGAATTTCATTATCACAAAATATTTGCAAGATGTTTTCCATTATTTGTTCATTTAGATTCAATTCATTAAGTTTCTTATTGATTTTGTAAAAATTTGCTACGTGACTGATTTTGTAAAAATTTGCTATGTGACTAATTTTTTTACGTTTTAACACCTTAATTGTTTATATGATTTTTTCTTATATCTTTTATTTTCAGGTTTTTTTTTTTCACTTTCAAATTTTTTAAAGGATTTTCTCTTGAAGTTTTTTCGAGGTTTTTTATGCGAACATTGAGGACATTTTGAAAAAGTATAAGAAGATTTTTCATTCTTTTTTAGTTTTTTATTGACAAAGGAGGGATAATATTGGGCACAAAAATCACTTAGGCTTTGGTGTTTTAAGTGTTGTTCGTTTTTTAATTGTTTTTGCAATCTTATTGTGGTTCACAAATTAGTTCCAATTTTATTAACATATGATGCTAATTCTCTATATGATAAATTATCATAGGAAATTTCACCATTGTTTTCTTCTGTGAGTTTTTCTCTAACTTGTTCACCTATTAATTTTGGTAAATCAGCTAAAAATTTTTCTTTCCAAAAGGGCTGATTATAGTCATTCCTAAGGAAAACTCTCTGAAAGAAAATATCTTTATATTGTCCAAATTCTCCTAGGGATTTACACTTCATATTGGACAACAGATCTAAGGTTTTATCTCTTGTATATGAAGGATCTCCTATAAAATGTTGACTTATTGAGAATATTAAAGTATTGACCATGTCTTCATTTGGTTCATTATTATCATCTAATATTCTTCTACCATTTTCATCAATTTTACATGAAGTGAGGATATTGATTCTTTGTTCCTCAGTGAGATACGAGATAGTTATCTCACCATCCTTTTAATTGTCCAGTAAAACCAGAAATTAAAAGAAGTGCTACTTGATAATCAATAATATTTGGAACAGTTTTATTAGTATTTGAAAATATTATCATTTGATTATGGATATTAAGAATTTTTTGTTTTGAGTATCTATCTATATTCCATTCATATGTGGATCTTACAGAATAATTATTTTGATAATTATCATTCTTTTCTTCAATTAGTATATCGAGAGGTATTGCTCTCTGATAATACAATTTTTGGGGTTATTTCCAATTAATTTTATTAGTTTCATCATTTGATTCATTAATATTTAAATTTTTTAGAGAAATATTGAACATTGTTTCATCAATTGATTCATCATCTATTTCATCTAAGGCATTGATTTTTTTTAAAGATGTATCATTGATGACAATACCCTTCTTAACTAAAGTTAGTGTATCTAAATCCAAAAAATTGATTGGTTTTAAAGATAAAGTTTCTTGTTTTATCATTTTGTTTTTTAATATCTTTTTTCTTTCATCTAAGCCTTTTAAGAATTTACTGTTGGAATTTTTTGGCATTTCAAATGGTTTAAACAAAAGTATATTTGTATTGGTTTTATTGCTTAAGGCTTTCTCACTAATTTTATTTATCTCACTATTGATTGTATCTTTTATCCTATTTAACTATTTTTATATTGTATGTAAGTGTTAATTAGTAAAATATTTTGATTTATTATTTTCTTTATTCCTGAGCCTTCTTCATCTGTTGCATTTTTAAAAAGTGTAAGGGTTATTTCAATATTTTTATATGTAGTTTTTATATTGCTAAGTGGTGGATGATTTGATTCTATTATTTGTTCATCACTTAGTTTCTATTTAAAACATTCATTGATTACATTAATTTCTTTAGGTTTCAGATAATATTCCTTAAACCATTCAAAGAAATATATCTGAGCACCAATTTCATTCATGAAATTATAATATTCATCTCTTCTATGTATTTTAACATTATTAAATGTCTCAAAGTACCATTTTATAATTTTTACATTTTTAGGTGAATTAAACACTTTGTTTAGAAAAATATTATTGGGCTCAAAAAGCTTTTCTAAAATATTATGTTCTGGATCACCTGTTTCTGAAAGTAAAGGTTCTTCATGTTCTGATTCATTGGTTGGCTGGTAAACAGGTTGGGTTATACCGAGCCTATTATGGACAATTCCAGAAATAGATAGATCATCTTAAATATTTGGTTTCTTATTTGACTGGTTATTTGGTTGAATATTAGATTGAATATGTAAATGTGTATAAATTATTGGTGGAGGATTTGGAAGGTCTACTGATCTCCTTGAGGAAGATGACATTGATCTTATTTCTAAGAGTTTTCTAGATTGATCAAAAGATTTTCTATTGAATTGGATGGTAACTTTACCATCTAGGTATCGAACCACGTTTGATGGTTTAGTATTGTATATTGGTTGTTTTGGAAGTAAATTTTCTACTTCTAAATACTCAGGCCAATTGACCTAAGATCATTTAATCATTCTAGGAACCGAAACCTTGGCTTTGGTTAGGATTGTTTGGATAAGAAGAGTTTGATCTCTTTTATCTATTTTGTGTGCCTTAAAACCAAAAGCAGTTCTCATTAATTTGAAATAAATTCTATATATTACAACCATTGGTATTGATCCTTCTTCCATGTAGTAATAATGGGTTTTAATTTGAAGGATTAAAGAACTCATTATTGTCTTGTCCTTAAGAGTAAGAGTGATATTAGGATGACATTCAAATTGGATTGGTCTACTTCTAAGATTGATTTGAATTGTTGCATGAATTGACCTTTCATACACCTGAAAGCAAGAGTGGATATACCTTCAATACAATTCATTATAACCGAAGGTGCATTTATTCAGTACATGCGCCTTCGGTTATAATAAATTATACTAAAGGCGCATCTATTGTATGCGTCTTCAATGTAAAAAAATGAGTTACTAAAGGTGTATTCAGTTGATGCACTTTTAGTATACTATATTGGTTTTTTTTTTTTAAATAGGCCCTTTTTTGTAATATTTTTTAGAAAAAACCCGTATTCTTATAAAACCGCTCATCACTGTTATCTGAAACATACCAATTATCACTTGGTAGTCCAATGGAAATCCAATTTGCATTTTCATTCCATTTATTTATATCTATATTAAGCATAAGCAATAACTAAATTTTCACTATGAGGAAGCAGTAAACCAATAAAAATATAATAACTAAGTCGAGTCTATAATTGCCCCAACAATCAAAATAGAACAAAATTTTCTTTATATTTCTCACTTGCAACTTGTAAGTAACGTTTGGTTGTGTAATTTTTATGATATTGAATTAGATAAAATTTTTTATCTCATATTTAGTTTATAACTTTACTTAGTAACTCGATAAAAAAAAAGAGCAGATGGATTGAACAAAATGCTCAAATTTTATTTCATCCATATCATGGTATAAAAATCAAATTTACTACATGAAAATAAAAATATTTTAGATTCTAAAAAATGTCTCTATGTTATAATATTGAGTTAATTGAAATTATTTTTATTAAACATTATAAAAAATTATTTATTTTATAATATAAATAATAAAGTTTTTTATATAAATTTTGTATCTAGTACTGTACAATCCAAACATAATACAATAAGTTTATACTGTCAAATTCTCCTTATACTGTCAAATTCTCCTTATACATGTCTTATCCAGTTCTCTTTATTTAATCCAATTCAATCCTTACAATCAAACACTACCATAATTTCCATTTACCCAATCAAACTTTTGCATGCTGGGTGCCACCTTTTAACTATCTCTTCCTCCTTGAAACGCTACCATAATTTCTATTAACCTAATCGAACTTACGCATGCTAAGTAACACCTTTTAACTTTCTCTTCCTCCTTGAAACTCTTGTATTTGCCATTTAAGAGTTCGGTCCAAAGAACCTCTTTTCTTTTCTTTTCTGTTATTTTTTCTTTTAATTTCAAACTCCATACAAATTTTACAAGACATGCTCCATTTCTCTTTCTTAGATCTACATCCATCATACTAATGCTACCTTCATGTTTTGGAAGTTTCAATTTTTCCCTAGCAATCTAACGAAATTTTCCTTCTATTAACTGTATTAGATTAGCAAAGGAGATCCCAATTAAGACATTTGAGTTTGTTTAAAAGGGGCTAAGCAAAGCAATAGCCTAAAGATAATAATTTATAGTGCTTCCAATGATAGAAATCATGAGAGTTTTGGAATTACTCATTTTTAGGACTTTTCACTTCACTTCTATCCCATTAACTTGCTCCTTAACCTCTCATGGAGACATGGTTGCTTTTCTTTTGAATTTCCCAAGCATGGAATGGGAAACCATGAAATATTTATGTAGTTCATTCCCACATTGGATACCAAGCTTGTAGTGAATCAAACTTCTATCAGTCCACTATACCATTGGAAAACATGAATTTGAATTTTTTGACAACTAATTTTTAATCTCGAAAGATGTTTAAAAGCTTTCACCATACTTACCATGATATTTACATTTTTCACTCTGTCTTCCCCCAAAAGGAGGAGGCCATCAACAAAACATAAGTGAGAGAAGCCGATCTTTCTATCTCTTAACTTGATGGGTTTCCAAAGCTTTGACTCAATATTTATGCTACTAGGGTTAACTAAGTCCATTACCAATCTGAACAAGTAAGGGAAGGTTGGACCTACTTGCCTAATGCTCCTACTTTATACCATTTAGTAACACCAAAAAGGTTTTTGTAGTAAATGAACTCAAACCAAGAACTTGGGAAACTAGATGGTTTAAGGATATTTTGAAAAAAATAAAAATTACTTACTAAACCCTTAACAAATATTAGTGAAACTGCTATTTTTTACCAAGCATAAAATAATAGAAACTACTAATTTCGTCCAAATATATGTTAGTTATATTTTATTAAGAGCCCATATTGGTATGGAAAAAGAGTACATGGTAACATCACTCTTGCTGAGTTAAATAAAAGCTAATGACCCTAGACCGTTAAAGTATATGCATATGAGCCATTATGTCATAAGTAGATGGCATAAGACACTCAAAGTAAGGTGAGCATCCTAATGGGATGTTATATTTCACCCAATACTTTTGTATGCTTTACAATTGAGAGGATTGAGACCTTTTTAAATGAATAGTTGATACTAATCTAATCAAATATTTTTTAAACAAATTCCATGAAATACTTTTCGTCATATTTCCATCCATCCATCTACTGTACCTATTAACATACATTAAATCTATGTAATTACGAAAATAGGTCTTCAAAATGGACCTCAATCTTAGACCACAAATTGGACTATTTTTATTAGGCCCTTGAAAGGCCACAAAATGGGGCTCTAAAAAATATATATAACGATATTGACGTGTAAGCACAATTTCCAAAAATAGTCCATCAGAGCTTATTTTATATTCCATTTAAAGAAGGGCACCGGTTTGGCTAACACCAACCCTAACCCAGCTAGCCTCACTTGTACTAACCCCGGTATGGCACAAAGTCACAGGTTAACCTAAAGGCTTTGGTGGATTAAACTTACATTTAAAATTATAGACTCGATATAATTATTGAGAATAGTTTCAGTGATATTTATATGCTATATTAATTGATAAATAATATATAAGTATTTTAATATATAAAATTATAATTGATATATTTTAAAAAATATAATTTTTTATATATACGTGTTATAATTTTATAAATATTTACGTATTACTCATCATTTTATATAATATGTTAATAACATTAAAATTTTTTATTTTTTATTATCATTAATATATGTTTAAATATTATCAATAGCGATATGCATATATCGGTATAAGATTTTGGAACTTATTTTCGAATTGTAAAACATTACTAAGACGATCCACAATCTGTAGTAACTTTAACAATTATTAAATTACCATGTTAGTATATCAACTAAACTCTAATATTTAAGAAGCTTTATACTTTATCCCTAGCTTCTTCACACATTTTTAAGTTTTGTGGGTCCATTCTATTATTATTTTTAAGCAACTCTTAATTGCAAACAACTAATTTTTTTGGAAAAAAAAAATCCAAAATCATGTTATCGGACAGAGTAACGTGCTTGGAGAATTTACGCCACGTTATTGAACTCCAACGCAGCAAGAAAATTTCGCTCGTTGCTTCGCCTTTAGGATGCATGAGGAGTAACACGCGTTGTGGATGGCCTAATTAATTCCTATCCCGTCATTGATGGGACCAGGTAAATATTTTATGACGCAGCTTTTCCTTTCTTACATCACTCTATTTTCTATTTTCCTTTAATATAAAAAAAATGATAATAAATACATAAATGAACGATCGAATAAATAAATTAAAGAATAAACATTCAATGTGTTTTTGAATATGGCTTAATAGAGATGATATATCTAATAACTATAAATAAATAAATAAGATTAGGATATAAAAGATTTTATAAACATCCATGGTAATAATATAAATACCGAATTTTTATTTGCTTTACCTACTATTTACTATTTAGCACTAGAGATGATATGTTATTCAAATTTGATTTCTTTCCCCACTTGTACTCTCATACTTAACCAATCACGGGGAATTAGAAGTTACAAAACGAGAACAAATGATTTACCAACCCTCCTTTTTGGCTTCTAGCTGTTGTAGTATGTCCACAACTTGAAGAAACCCTAATCATCCATTTTTTAATTGGTCCTACGCATTTGGCTTAGTCAACGATTTGAAACTCCACAATCATTCTTTTTTTTAAAAAAATAATTCCTGCATGGCAATTCATATTTTTATCAAAATTCAATTCATAACCTCAGCTTAATCGAAGGGAGAATTCGTCATCACAGATAACAAAAATTTATAATTAATCATAATCATATATTTAGAAGATTTGTAGAAAGATTAAAAAAAAAAATTGCAGAAAGAAAAAAGAATATTCTCCAGTTTATGATTTTCCGTCTTATAGTAATCTTCTTAAGTTGGGAAAAAAAAAAAGGGAAATTATAGAGAGACATTCTTGGTTTCATTTGTCTATTATTTCTACTTGAGAAAATTCTGAGAATACGTACATTGTATTTCCTAGTTCATAAATTGTTTTGACATTTGCATAGGTCTAGCAAGAAGTATCATCCAAGCAACCCCACTTTTCACGGGAGAAAATATGTATGCTAGGAAAGGTCATATCAATATTGTTGGTAAATATTGGGTTTGGGTGGCCAGTTAAATCAATAAAATAGAATTAACAAGATAAAAGTAAACGATAATAACTTAGCGACGCAGCAGGATCATTTTTCTTAAAAGAGTTTATTATACTGAGTTTGCTAAAGGAAACTAAAACGAATCTTCATCGAGATACAAATAAGTCTATAAGATTTATGGATAGCAAGTCCTGTTTCCCCAAGGCATCGCTTTTGGAACTTCATAATTGGTATCCCTAATTTTCTTGATTAAAAAACCATTAGAATATGCAAAAACTCAAAGAAACATCTAACTGTGGATTACAACGATACTTGGTTTTATTAACAATCAAATAGCACAAGTTAATACATCTATTCAAAAGGACACAACCATTGAATCTCAACTTTAAATATTTTATCTAACTATTATATCCAGTTTAAGGGATTATTCTGTAGTTCTGTTCTTATTCATTAGGAAACTGGTTTAACTTTTCATCTCACTATTGATTTACATTCTTTTAAATATAGACTATTAAAGTAATTCTAGATTCAACAATTTAAATTTAAAGGAATGTAAATTAAGGACGAGATGGAGAGGTAGATTGATCTCATCAAAATAAAGGACATGACTGTAAAAGCTATGCAGTTTAAGATAGATTGCGACCTTTTAACTGTGATACATACCCCTATATTGTTTGAATTGATATATCAATCCAATCAAAAGTAATAAAATACAAACAGATGTGAAGTTCTATACGATAAATTTCATTGGGATTTCATGTGAGATGCTTTGTTTTCTTATATATTGTGAATAGACAAACTCAATCTCATGTTCCATGAATTAAGGACCGAATCTCATTGAGTGAGGTTTGGACCAAAGTCACTCAAGGCTTAAAGAGAGTTTATGAAGATATTTTATGTCTAATGGCTAGATATAATGTTTAAAGATGAAATCAATGGTTGTGTACTTTCCACTTGATGTATAGACTTGTGTTGTTTTTCATTTTACCTTTTTTTTTTAGCCAATGATTTGTGTTGTTTGAGTTTTTATATTATATGGTCCTATTTTCTATTTTGATAGAACCGATTCCATCTTTTATACCACTGTTCATTTTTATTTTCTTAAATCTGAATCGTCGAATTTACAGTTTGTTTAATAGTTTAGATTTAAATTAGTACAAATCAAATATGAAATGGATGATGAGACCTGTAATGTAAAAATTAAAGACAAAATAATAGAAAAATCCATAGAACTAATAGTAATTATCCTTCTGAACTTTTGCATGTTCTATTTCTCTTCAATCAAAAGACTCAACAATAACAAGTACCAATTTAAATAGTGTGATCTTATAGAATAATGAGATCCTAGCCTAAATAATAATTGTAAGTCTTAAAATTAAACCAAGTGACCGTAAGATTGAATTTAGAACACAAAATTTAGGACAATCGGTTAAATAATCTAATCAAACCCAAATTATAAACTATGGATACAAATATTAGTAAAAATGATCCCGTAAACTTGAATTTAAGAAAATAAGTAATAAAATAGGAGACTATAAAATTATCAAATTTTAAGTATAATAATTGTTAATTTTCGAAAAAGCAAAAAAGTGTAATCTAATAACTAATAAATTATTAGAGATAAATTATATGTATACTAAAAATTATAAAATGACCCAAATAATAATTAGGAATGTTTACATGTACCCCACATGTATTTAAGTATAGATAAAAATACGCGAAATTTCTTAAAGTGGCTAAAAATTTATTAAAGAATTAAATAAAATTATTAATTAATTAAGAAAAAATCATTAAAAAATCAGAGAAATCATGAATGAGGTGGACGTGGTTATGACAAGTCAGAAAGTAAAGAAAAAAAATTGCCCAATCAAAATCAAGCAACACAAAAGTAAAAAACTAAGGGATTTAGGTAATATCTTATCTAATTTAATACACATTAATTACCAAAAAGCTCTATAAATATGAAAAAATTTTACAGAGCTCCTTTAGATAGTTAGAAATCAAAGAAAAATAGAGAGCATCGAAATTCAAGAGAAAAACTAGAGTAAAAAAAAGAAAAGAAAGGAAAACTGTACAGTTAGGGCTAGTGAGCCAAACCCATGCGCCGCCACCACCTGGGACCGAGCCGCCACCACCTGGGACCGAGCCACCACCACCACCTTACTCCAGACCCATCGACTGGACCAGCCGACACACTTGAACTGATGTTGGAAGGCTAAAAGCCATCAGACCAGGTAAGTTTCTCGTCTGCTCCGATTTTGTATAATTTTGTTAAATTAATTATTTTACCTAGAAAATTATGAAATTTATTATTCTGAGGTTTTATTGTATGTAGATTTAGGAAAAAATAGTGATTAAGTATAATCACGTCTGAAAATATGAGATTCTTAAGAAATTAAGCAAAACCGAACATAATTAGAATTAGAAATAAATAGGTTTAGGAGTGTAGTTTAGAACTCAAATTTTTTTTGTAGAATGCTTAAATGATATAAAACAGTGCTATGAAGCCATTTTTTTAAAATTTAATTTTCGAAAATTTAGGTAAATTTTTAGCTTTAAAATGATAGAAAAGTTGGGTAATTTTGGGTTAATTAGGTCATTAAGACATTAATTACTGGTTTAAATAGTAATTAAAGGGTTAGTGTTAATCTCTGATGTAAAAACCTAATCCTAGCTTTTGGACTGTTAAGTGTAATTAATGAAGGAATTATGTGGTAATTGTAGAAAATTAGGAATACATAAAATTGGAGAATTAATAAATATGAAAAATTAGGTTTAATTAGATAATATAATAATAAAAATAAAAATATAATAAATCTGAAATAAAATTTAATTTTAGGTAATCGTATAAGAAAAATGTAAAATTTTCTCACATCGGAAATAAATCCGGTACCCCAATTAGGATTAGCATGTACCGAACAGTTTATAATACTAAATTAAGACCCAATAGGATATTAGAATACTCGAGCTTAATGTGATTAATTTTATATTAGAATTCGAGCATATTTAAGATTACAGACCAAAACTAGAATTTAATTTAGGAACCGAGCCTCGAAATAGGGTAGAATGAATCATTAGTAAATAATAGGTATACACGGAAAAAATAAGCCAAATTATAACTTAGAATATGAATTATTAAAGTATAAATACTAAAAAGACCTATTTGTATTATAAGATACCCAGAGACAAATTGGCTTGTAATTGAATGATCGGGCAATTGAGAAATTTTGAGTAAGTTAGGTTATTACTTACTGTATTAGAGTGCTATTTTATGATACTCAGAGACTTAGGATTGTATACGGTTGTGATTGTAAGTAGTTTACGTATGTGTTTGATGTATCTTAATGTGTGCTGAAATTTGTAATGTGATTGATTGAATTGGTGTGAAATTGTTTCAACACCCTAAATGAAATGTAATCTTATTCGACTCTAATAACAAAAAATGTCATGCATTGCAACCAGTTAGGGGATCATTAGGATTCTCCAACCAAATACCGACCTTTTCGAAAGGGATAGCGCAGGATTGCATAATGATCTCTTTTTCATCCTTAGTCGAACTAAGTGACAAGAGAGGAGGTCACGGCGAGGGTGAAGTCAATAGTTCAAAGGTAGTCGCAGGAGGAGCGGTGTCTCCATTGTATAAGCCTGAGTTTGATTGTGAGTTGCTGCATAACATGGAAACTCCTCAACCCAGATTAGAGCGGGTGAAATTTCTCTGATTTCGCAACGGACTGAACTACATTGTGTGGTAACACTTGATTGTTGCATTGCATTAAAATAATTACTTGATAATCTTGTTTGTGTCTGTATACTCTCATGAGTCTGTAATTTAACTTACTGAACTGTAGTTGCTCATACTCTTATAGATCATTTTGCAGGTTTTAATTTCTGATTACTTTAAGTATTATGCTGCCATATAATTATCCAAAGGCTAGTTCTTCTGAAGCCAGCGGTGTGATGATCAATTTGCTTAGTAGTGGATATGTTGCTAGTGTGTCATTTGTAGTTTAAGACTGAAAGACTGATGGTTGTTATATAAAATTAGTAAACTGTTATGTTTATGTAGAGTTTCCTGGAAAATTCTAAGAACTTTATATAATTATGTATTTTTATTAAAAATTTGTGATAATTACTATATTTATAGTTAAACACTTAAATGGGACTGTTTACTTCAAAGTAAGGAGTCGTCGACGTTGTAAGCTCCAAAATTAGCAACCGAGGTTTCGATCGGTTAAAAGACCTGATCGAGTCTAAATTATAAAGTAAAGCTAGAAATATTAGTAAACTGATCCCATAAGTTTGAATTTAAGAAAATAAGTAATAAAATAGGATACTACAAAAATTTCAAAATTTAAGTATATAAGTCGTTATTTATCGAAAATGCGTAAAATACATTCTGGTACTTAACAAATCGCTAGAGTAAATTATATGTATACTAAAAATTATAAAATAACCTAAATGATATTTAGGAATATTTATTTGTACTATATATGAATTTATATGTAGGTATAAATACGTGTAATTACTTAAAATACGCGAAATGTGCTAAAATTATATTAAATAATTAAAGAAAATTCATAATTAATTAAGAAAAGAATCAAGAAAAATCAAGAATAATCCAAATCAGGTCGTGGCAGGTCAGGATTCACAAAATAAAAATTAACCAATTAAATTAAGACAACACAAAAGCTAAAAATTAAGGGATAAGGTAATTGTCTTGTCCAATTTAATGCACAATAATTACACTAAAGCTTTATAAATAGTAAGAAAAATTCAAAAGCTCATTTGGACAGTTAGAAATCAGAGAAAATTAGGGAGAGTCGAAAATTGAGAGAAAAACCAAAGAAAAAAAAAAAGAAAAGGAAAACTATACAGTTAGGGCGACAAAGGAGAACCCAGATCTGACGGGCAGCTGGGAGTGGACGGCCACCACCACCACACGGTGGTGGCAACGCCCAGGTGGGTAGACACACCCATGGCCATTGACGGTGGCCGAAGCCACCCAAATCGGTGAGTTCGATTTCCAGCCCGATTTTGTGTAATTTTGAAAAAATAGTAAATATTCTTAGAAAATTATGAAACTTGTTATTCTGGAATATTTTTGTATTTAGTTTTTGGGAAAAATATTATTTTGATGAAAATATGTCTCGTGATATAGGGTCCTTAAGAAATCGTGCAAAACCGAGCATGTTTCGGTTTAGAAATAAATGACCTTAGTAGTGTAATTTCGAGCCCAAAATTTTTGTGTAAACCACTTAGATGATATAAAATAGTGCTATAAAGCTCGTTTTCAAAAATTTATTTTTAAAATTTTTGGATAATTTTTAGGCCTTAAAATAAGGTATAAAATGGGTAATTAAGGGTTAATAAAGTAATTAGATGGTTAATTACTGATTTAGTGAATAAGTACATGTTTTAGGATTGTGAAATCTGATGGAGTATGATACTTGTATCATTTAGGGTGTTAGATGTAATTATTAGGTTAATTATGTAGTAAATGAGTAATAGAGAAAAATAGTAAATTTTAAGTTAATTTTGGAAATTAGGATAATTATGAGTAAAATCTGATTTAGGATGAATTTAGACATTTTGAAATGATAATTGTTGTTTAGAGACGATAATTAAAGTGATAGAAATATTAGAAGTGTATTATATACGTAAAAGGTAATAATACATAATATGTAATTATTAGAATATAATAAATAGAAAATATTATAATAAAAATTGATATTTTGATAATAATAAAAATGTACAATAAATCTGATACGAAACTTGAATTTACGTAATTATATGAAAAATGTAAAAATTTCTCACATTAGTAATGAATTTGGTACACTAATATGGATTTAAGTATACTGAGTAAAATAAATACTGACTAGGGTAATGACGGTATTTAGGAGATCGGGAAGTACTGTGATTAATTTCCCATTATAGGTTGAAACAAATTTCTAAGGTTGAAGTATAAAACATTACTTACAAATTGAACTACAACCTAATTTAAAAATCGATGCAGAAACCGAACCCGAACCTAATCCCAAACCTAGAATAATTGTAAAAGACTTAAGACCTAGATAATTAGGTATATTAAACCCTAAACAACACATAACAATATGCGTTATAGGATAAAACGAACCTATAACAGTTATATGAAAAACTAAAACCACGTTTGTGTTATAGGGATGATCGGCGATGGCCTGAACAAGTCGGACCTCGAGTGAGTGAGCAAGGAGTCGAGGTAAGTTGGGATTAATACAATGCTGTATTTTGGAGACTTGAGATTATGCTTGGTTGTGCTTGTTAGATAGTTGGATGTGCGCATGTGCTTGATTATGGGTGATGCTATGATTCTGTTTGTTGCTCTGACATGTATTGTATGATTTGTATGAAATGATTAATCACCCTAAACTAGACTTAATCAAATATACGACCAGTAATCATAATCGGACATACATGGCAACCCATTAGGGGAACTTAGGACTCTTCGGCCAAATACCGACCCCTTCGAAAGGGATAGCGCAGGATTGCAATTGGTCCCTTCTTCATCCTTAGCCGAACTAAGTGACAGGAGAGGAGGCCACGGTGAGGGTGAAGTCAGTGGTTCGAAAGTAGTCGCGGGAGGAGCGAGGTCTCCATTGTATAAGCCTGGGTTTGGTCGTAAGCTGTTGCATTAATAGCAACTCCTCAACCCGGATTAGAGCGGGCACAATTTCTCTAATCTCACGACGAGCCGAACAACGTCGTGCGATGGCATTTGCTTGCACATGCATTGCACCTAATAAGTTGATTGAAAACCTTACTGTGTTTGTGATATAATTTTAATCCTTCGTCCTAACTTACTGAGCTGTGGTTGCTCACATCCCTATAGACGTTGTGCAGGTACTGACTAAGAAGCGGCAAACAACTATTCGAAAGCTAACAACTGCTGGATTCTGGGGAGTGAGGAAAAACATTGAAGAATCAATCCATATTTTATTAATTTTCATTTCTAAATAATGTATAACTAGGAAATATGTTACGAAGAATTATTGTAAACTTTAATTGCAATAATTGAATTATAGTGTATATATATATTTCCTCACTTTCTTAGGTAAATGATTTATTTAAATTACAAACTATTTACTTCAAAGCGAATTAGTCGTGGACGCTTTGTGTAGATTAGGTCTAAGATAGCGGTTGTAAGGCCAACGTCTATCTTAGGATGGTTTACACGGCGAGGCTGTTACGACTCTACCGCTTCGAGGCGTGACAGACGTCTTGTGTAGATCATGTCTATAATAGATACTATAAGGTCAGTTACTATCATAGAATAGTTTACACGGCCGGACTGTTATGACTCTGTGACTTCGAGACATAACAACAACAATAACAACAACAACAACAACAACAACAACAACAACAACAACAACAACAACAATAATAATAATAACGAGATTCCTATGCATGAGCTTTGGTTATATTGAAGGAGATCTACCTAAGTACAATGACATCGTTATACCATTAAGTTATTATTTATTCTCCCTTTATCTTATTTATTCTATTTCATTTTCCTACTAGTTATCCAAACATAACATTTTCCAACATTCAGTGCTTATGAAATAGATCCTCTACATTTTCTTGGCTAAAAGCAATTTGATCAATAAATTATGGTGCAATTGCATCAAGATAGGATGAATTAGGTTAATTAAACTTAGCAAATGGATTTCCAAATTATAGAGGGTAACTAGTGATGCCATCTCATTTTAGGTGGCTCTTGATGATACTTCTTGGGATTACCCTAAGGTTTGATCCTAAGATAATGAGGCCTTTGTATATGTGTGTATTTTATTTTATATTTTTTTAATCTTTTTCTTTTGTCCTAATTTTGTTTAGATTTTTAATTATTATAATTGATAAGCGTTCCAAGAACGGGCCATAGGCCTAAACCAATCATTCCAAGATGTAAGCCCAGCTCCAATAGCCCAATCTAGATATAGTTCAGTCTCATCCACTATAAATAGGAGATGAGACCTTTAGGTAAGGTGATCGGTCTATCTCTTGGCTCTATTAGAGTTTTTACTCTTCACATTATTTTTATTGATTTAAATATCGAAGTGAATGTGTTGATGTATACTCCGACGCCTTCGATAACTATTTTCTATTTCATGGGTGATCTTTCCATGGAGCGAGAAAAGACTATCAACAATTCAACAATTATAATAGGGCATATCTATGAAAGTTGAACAAACCTTAGAAGCTAAGGAGTACGGCTCATTTTTGAGGATTAGGGAGAATGCATCGGGAGCAAAGATAAGGAAACAATCTACAAGTTACCCATTAGTTTAATCGTACAATAATGATTCACTTATCTTTAGTGTTAGTTTAATCATATTATAAATATTAATGTTCATTAAAAAATTCATAAACATTAGTTATATAAAGTTGATTTAATTAATACTGATAATAACATTTAAAGTAATATTAATGTTATTAAGAATAATTTAGGGGTTATGTAACAAATTTAATTAATTGTATGACATTATTATATAAAATGAACTTAATTAATATTTTACTCATATCATTATTATTAATATCATTAATTTTGCTAATAATAAATTGAAATTTATTCAATGATAAAAAAGTGTCAAAAGTAATTTATATTTAATTATTATTAATCTTAAGTTCAGTGTATGCATTTTCTATAAGAAAAATAAAATTTATTAATACTGGCATTTATTCATTTCGGTCTTTTCTAAGTTACAGAAAAGCACATATTGAGACGGACAAATATAAGACAAATACAACAAAGAAAAAAACAATGAGAAAATTCTCAAAATTATCTAATGGAGACACACGAACATAGCAGAAAGCCAATAGAAGAAATTGACAAATAATATTAATATATTAAAATTGCTTGTTAAGGTAATCGTGCTTAATTTCCAACATGAACTTTGATTGAAAGTGATACAAATTCCATTTGAGACCACGCAAACCTTATTATGTTAAGAAAAGAAACAACGTTAACTTCACCAAAAATGAATTTCTTCTCATGTCGCTGTTCGTTTTTTACGGAATTGATTCAACTATCAATTTTATTCTTGATTTATAGTACTTTAAATTTAGACCATTAAACTAAATATAAATTTAATAATTCGGATTTAAAGGACAAAATTGTAGAAGCTCTCCTAACATAAAAACATGCACAAACACATACATACTTACATGTGTACAATTGCTAGGGATGGGTATAGATCGATTTAATTCGGTACGGTTTATCGCTCTTATCAAATTGATCTTAATATAACGGTTCGTTTTTTTTTTTTCTTTTAAATTGAATCTAATCATAGAATTTATTTCATAAATTTTTCAAACCTAATTAAAACTAATTCGGTACATGATTCAAAACATTTATATCAAATTTTCATTAGTTATCTTTATCTTTAATAAATGTGAAATTTTAAATGAAATGCACTCAACTTAATTTTAATAATTAATACAAAAATAAAATAAAAAATAACAAGGTAGAAAAATTTGATGAAATTTATAAAGATAGATAGAAAACTTATAAAAAAATACAAAACAATCATATGAATTTTTTTTTTAAACTAAACGATACGATTTATATTGCTCCCTTGAACCAAACCACAAACCATTTATATATAATCGAATCCAATCATAAGCCAAATAATTTGTAAGAAAAAAAAAAAAAAAGAAGCTAATTTTTCGGTTCAATTTGTGGTTATTTTACTGGGCTCTAACTATTGCAACTTAAGGAGATAACACAAGGAACCGAGTTCTTATGTATCTTGCGTATTCTGATACTTCCTAGATTTTGCCCATCTGGTCAATCAAATGATGTTGTGGTGGCTTGCTGCTTTAAGGATTTCTTAAATATATAGTATTCCGGCATTATACTCCAACTCCATCAAAGTTTCTAAGAAACCAACTATTATTGCTAAAACCAGACAGCATCAAATCTATTTTGATGCTAACTATATAATAATGAAGGAATGCTGTATATGTTCCAGGCACCAGGACAAGTTCAAAGTTACATATAGCAAAGCCATAATTTGCATGCCCTTCCCCGCTAGGGCATGAAGTTTGTGTTGAGGACAATCTTTTCATGTGCCATCATCTTCATTGCAGTTTCTTATTTCTTCAACAAATCTTCAGCAAGAAACCGTAAGAACCGCGGTGGTTTTCCTTTCTCGTCCAGTCCGCTTTTCGTGTTCACAGCCTTCAACATCATCGTCCTCCTGCTTATAATTCTTGGCAGCTATAGACCATCTTCTTCTCCTGAAATAGAAAGCTTCTTTCCGTCCAATGGAGGAGGGCAACATTATGTCCATTGTGGAAATGATGCTGATGAAGGTGATAAGCACAAGGGTGCTGCCGGCAAACCCTATGAAGTTTCTAATCAACCTGGTGGTGCAGAAGATAGTGTTGGGGATGATGGCAGTAGCGGTTCTGATGAACGGTCTAATGAACAATGCGACTCGGAGGGTTATATCGAGGATGATAGCAGCGGAAATGATGGGGAGATAGGGTGGGAGGACGAAGATAGCAATGGCGACCTGGAGGAAAGGATTGAAGTTTTCATTGCTAAGGTCACCAAAGGATGGAGGGAAGAGCGGATAAGGGAGAATTCTGATCAAGCTTCATGAACAAGAAGACTGAAAAACAGCTGCTGGTGTAGAATACATTTACTTCATTATCAGGAAACATGATGTTAGAATGGTAGCATGTGTAAATTAAACTAGAATTTCCTATTAAATCAACACGCTCATTCATTTACACGTGTTTTCCATATGGCCTGTAATATGAGAAACATCCTATTTGCAAATGAAAATATTGTTCCAAAGTCAGAATTTCCAGTATAAGCAGGGTTTAGAAACCACCTTATGCAGACTACGTTTTAAATGAATCAAGACGACTGGCAAGCTTGATTTTCTGCTCAAAATTTTCTCAGAGCTTGATACGGTCATATGCTCGGGTTGAGCTTGAACCTGTTTTAGTCGGATGATCTTACAAGCATATCCGAGCTTTAGAATATCTTTGAGTTTTATCAAATACGAGAAAAAATACAAAGTTCAATTAAATTAAAATAAAAAGGCACATGAAATTTTCTAGAAAGTTGAATCTCAACAGGCTTAGTTCAACCGGGCTCGTATTCAAAGATTCAAGCACGACATAGGTCAAGCTCTAAAGGAACACTCAGATCCAATTAGTTTTTTTTTTTTTTTTTTTTTTTTACAAAATAAATGCAGGGCAAACAACCGCAGGGTGCAAAATTCCCACACTAGACAATCGAGCCAATCCAAATTCAATCTAACAAAAGCAAACTATTGATCCCAATCCAGACACAAGACATAAGATTTCACATTGTAGAAGCGACCTGGGCAAAGCATGTTAACGTGCTTAATATGGAGAAGGAAAATATCCCCATTAGAAGTTTCTACAAGAGTTTACTCTGCTTTTTAAATACATAAACTAAACAAGCAGTTGGCTAGTAATTGAATAGTTATTAAATACACTATCCAAGACCTGCTGTGTCATCTTTTCTGGGTGCATCAGCCTTGATGCGTGGTGGGCGGACAATACGATCAATAAGCCCATATTCAAGTGCTTCTTGCGCATTGAAACGCTTGACTCTACTTAGGTCTTGGTAAATCTACATGATAGAGAAAAGGAGGTTTCAAACGATACAAACAATCCAAATCACGAATGGTTATTTTAGAACGACATTAATCAAAAGACCACAAATAATTCTCATTAAGTTCCAGAAAAGCTTTAGATTTGTGCTAATATAGAAATGGCAATGGCCAATGGATAGGGCATGATGCAGGTGTGGATCGGCCATCCTCATGGTTGTCCATCTCAAACAAATAAGCCCCAGCCCACACCCATAATTCAGGCAGGTTGAATGATTATAACCCTTGCAAATTGAGGGTCATCCATGGAGCACCCAGGACCCATGACTCATGACAAAAGTAAAGCACTAGTAAGTATATGACAAGTTTCAATAATTTGTGATAAGTCCGACCAAATATCTTAATCAATAATGTCCATAAAACAATAAAAAATTACTGTATTCTAAGAACTTCATTGCAATTTTTCTTAAACTCAACTGCAGTTATATCTGTTGACAGCTATGGGCAAGACAGCAATTTATCATATAAACTTTTTGGATTCAGAATGGCCAACTAAAACTAAATAAGTTAGGGGTGGTGGGGAAAATCCTGATCCAAAAAATGTTGCGTGGGTCATGGGGCAGGGTGTCATTTTAAACTAATTACCTTTTCTCGCCCTGTCAATGATAGTGAAGATTTTTTAAAAAAATCACCATCCTTGACCGTTTATTAAAAAAAAATGCCAGATCCCAATGTTGTGGGGGCAGGCAGATCAGGTTAAAGTGCCATTCCTAACTGTTATAGACCCAGTAAGGCTTAGCAAATTCATTTAGAAGAAATTACTGACATAGACCTTCATGGCCAAAAACGCAAATCCATACAGTAAGATAACTGAAACATTTGAGAGAACTTACCTTCTCAACAGGCTGTCCTGTCTTCTTAGCCAACTCGTTGAAAAGGTAGTCTCTTACTCTGAGAAGCTCATTTGCTTCATTACGGATATCATCAGCCTGACAAAGCAGTCCCACATGTTAACCGCCATGAAATTATCAAAAGCCATGTCAGAGTATTCATTTCAGGAGCAGGCGATAGTACCTGACCACGAGCAGCACCAGCCGGAGATTGTAAAGCTATTCTAGACAGTGGCATTGCAAAGCGATTACCCTATTTTTGGCAATAGATAAGGAGATCCATTAGGTGCACATACAGTTGATGCTGATTCAACCATGCAAAGCTACTGAAATAGAAGATGCTATGAATGTTGCAATGAGTTGAGGCTATGGGTGAGGTAACTCTAAAATTCTCTCTTAACAACAGTCTTATAAACACAGATTAAAAGGATAGATGAAAAAGTTCTGCACTGGAAAGAAGAGTTTTTTCGTGCTTTAATCTTCTAATCAGTTTCTTCCCTTTTGACCCAAAAAATAAAAAAAAAAAATCAGTTTCTTCCCATTTTCTAGCTTAAATATTTGGCCGTCTACATATGACGTTGAGCAGCAATATTACAGCCGCATTCAAAGCTCAAGCAAAGATGATGTTAATATGTTGTGCTGAGAATTGGGGTACCTTTTCTCCTGCTGCCAAGAGAAAACCAGCTAAATTATAGGCATACCCAACACAGTGGGTACCAACAGGGCTTTTCAAACTCTGCATTGTGTCATAGATGGCCAAGCTAGGAGTGAGCTGCAAACAAAGTAACACGTAAGCTGTAAAAACATTAAGTACAAGAGAGAAGTGCAAAGGGCAGGATAAGCTCAAACTTACATCTCCACCAGGGCCATTAATGTAAAAGTACAACCTTTTCGAATCATCAATACTGTCAAGATATAACATAGTTGCTAATATCTGATTGCTAAATTCTTCATCAATATTTTGTCCAATGAAAATGACTCGTTCTCTGTACTGTAAAACAAAGAAAAGTAAGTTATGCAACATTTTTAACCCCAAACCTGCATAAGGAAAGGTGTGAATTAGGTGACACTCAAACGCAAATAAATCCTTGAAGCATTGTTCTCAAAGAAGGTTGGATGATAGATGTCTCAGCATCGTTCTCAAAGAAGTAGACAAAAGCTCATGGACTAAAAAAATAAGAATGAGAAATATGCAAAAGAGACGCAGGAAAAGATATGTTGGGGTGGGGAACATATAGATAGTGCCAAGAGTGAGAAGAATGGCATCTCAGCCATTGGAAAATAGATGCATGTACTTACAAGGGCATTCCATAAATCCACCCATTGCCAGGTTCCCTCACCAGGTACTCTATATGGAACTCTTGGTGTCCCTATAGGCATCATGCTAACTCGTGCTCGAACAGGATTACTCCTGCAGCTAGAGATGGTCCTCATTATGGCATGTAAACCAATATAATGTCTCAAAAAATAGCACTAGATCTCACAGAGAGTAGGCATGTATACATCTCCTTTCATCATTATCACGAATACTACAGACCACTTTGTTTTGTTTTTTGCTTTATAGTCCATCTTTTCAAGCATCAACAAGACAAAAGAGAAAGATTGTCTTAGCACAAACCACAAACTATAATCATGAGATTATACAAAATTAAAAAAGACAAAAAAAGAACTGCTGCTTATTTCAGTAGGAAGGCTACCTATACAAGACCCATGGCATATGTTCGATCAATATAAACTCTGTCATAAACAATGAGGAAAAATATGCAAGATACCAATAACTGGTTCCATGATAATCCAACAAAAAAGACGATCGAGTTTTGCACATTTGCAGTATAATCTATAAGTCTATGTCGCATCTTATGAGTAACAGTTTCAACTTCAGCTTTTATGAAGACTTTATCTTCTTAATAAAAGCTGGTTCATCAGATTTTCTGCAGAAAATTACTAATAGTAGCAGGATCCATGCCTAGTCGATAAGCAGCATTTGAACTCTAGAGCCACATTGCATCATGCACAAGGCCATACAAGTTACAACAGCTAAAAAACGAAATATTTTTCCAGAAAGATAATGCAGCAACTAATCAAATGAAAAAAAAAAAAAAAAATCAAGTATGAATAAGCTGTTTCAACAAGAGTTGTACATAAATCAAGGAAGGACTTACTAATATGAACACACGAGAAGTTAACCCCAAACGTATATGTGTAACATGTATGCACAAAGGAGAAATTGGACCATCGACATACATAGCATCATCTTAACACTATAAAGCAATCCGAAATTATAAAAAACAACATTTTCAATTACTCTGGTTTTCTTGTCTTGTAAAACTAAGGACAACAATTCCTAACACGTAACGATAGAAAAGCCTAATTTAGAACACTATATCAAGATAAAATCCAAAACCCACATTATATGAGACCTCTAGCCCAAACATAACGTGAATCAAAATGATTTTAGAGGACATAAGTTCGATGTTATTCATAATTTCACAACTACAAACATGCAACACAGTTCATTAGTAACCTGGTTCCGCACAGAGCAATAATAAGCATCTCGATAACTCGTTATTCAAATTACAAGAGATTGAAATCATAAAATACCAAATCCCCAATATGAAATTACCTGAGCTGTAGACTCTTACAAACTTTTCCATAGAACTCCACATTTACATTAGGGTTCGCGCTTCCAAATAAAGCTAAAAAAATAAAAAAAAATTCAAACCAAAATAAGCAAAACCTTTTTAACTAATTAATAGAACCCCAATATGAAAGACTCGATTTTTAGCACCAAACAGAGAGAAAGATGCAAACTTGAAGATTGAAGCTTCAATCCTGAATACGACTTGGTTGAACAACTGAATAAAAAGCAAAACCCAGATTTAAAAAAATAAAAGAGACCACGTTAATTTCACTTGAAATGTTGAACATTTAAACATGAGAGATATCGTATGAATATGGATCATAGAACCTGAGAGAAGGATTATGAAGCCCAGGTTGAGAGTGGAGGGAAAGCGCCATAGAGAAAGTAATGTCCAATTGCAGATTATGCTGTTTCTCCTCTGGTTTTGACGAGAAGAAGGATAAGATTTAATTTAATTAAATTTCTTGTGAAATATAAAGCCTCTTGGTAACTTCGAAGTTCGGAGCAAGACCCCTCATTTTTCCCTTCTTCTTTTTTTTTTTTTTCTAATTATGTTCAAATGAAAGTTTGGTTTGATTTAAACCAGCACTAGAAAACTCTAATCTGATCAATCCTTCACAAGATAAAATAGGTTATTTTGATTTATATATTTTTGTTACAAATTATACCCATAATAATATGGATTATTATGTTTATATATATTCTATTATACTAAAGTGGGTAGTTTTTTCAGTAGTTTTAGTTTTTATTTTTTTTAAAATCATTGTACTAAAAAGCTTCCACTATTCTATATAATCCCTCTCTTTCCTAAATGATCACCCCCTTAGAATTTTATTATACATTTTGTTTCTTAAATGGTTTACCATTTTGCTATATTTTTTTTAATATATATAATCGACCTCATTTTTTAATTATATATCTTGGGTTTTGGATATTTACATTTTCTTTATAACCCATACTGTAATGCAACATCGCCTAGTATTTTAAAAGAAGGATGTGGGCATAAAAGTGACATCTTCAAATAACAGAGAATTGCTAGTATTATGTATTAAAGTTATAAAGATTAGATATAAAACCCTTTTATATACAATGACATTCAAGTCATGAAGCTGTAAATTCGAGACAATTTTAAAAAACAAGGAAAAAAAGAAATCCTACTTTCATAATTACGCATGGCTTACACGGTCATTCTCTTTTTGCTCATCGACAAAACTCATGACAACCAAATAATGGCATAAGGCAAGAATTGCAAACATAGAAAGGTGAGTCATGATTTGTCTCGTAGTAACCGTGACTGATTATTGAGAATCTGCGATTAAAGGTTCCTTTAGAGTTTTGTGGCATAGTTAGTCAGTCAAATAATCGATAGCGAATGGATTAGTTACGGCTCTAAATCAAGTAATCAATTAAGACACATTCTAACCCTTGCTGTTGTTGTTGTTTAAATTATACTTTGTTGTTTTGGAGAAATACACCCCTGTTGTTAAGGATATCAAATGTTACAATGTCATTCAAACTACACTATTTGCCATCATTGGTTTAATGCGGATTTTGCATTTCCTCTCATGCCGCTATACACTCAATTACTTCTGTGAATGTCCTCTCACTACTTCACATTATGTTTTGGAAGAAAGGAATTAAGCAACTTGTCCTCCCCTTTCTCTCCTATTTAGAGGGGAGCAAAATTTAACACGACCCACGAAGAATTTTCCTTTCTAAATATGTTCATTCCTTTTCCTTCGTTTTTCAAACGAGGGAAAGTTTCATGAAAATGGATTAGACTGGTAAGAGCTGTGAGAAGTACGAACATAATGGATAGAAGTAAGGGTGTGTTACAGGAGGAGACTTTTGGGTATTGATCTTATCCATGAACCTCACTACCCCCTTACATGTTAAAAGAACACAAGCATGAAGTTTTGGGTTGCAGGCATATTCCTTAACACTTTCCATATACATGGCAGTGAAGGTGACTGTGTATCCTCCTTTTCTTTCCTTTTTTATATTTTTTTGGATACTTTTCTTTTCCTCAAATTATCTAATACTAAATAATAAGTTCTAATTAACCTATCCCACATTAAAAACTTTTTTATTGACTTCTTAGCTTATAAATTTATTTAAGAAAGTTATGCTACGTTTAGTATACAAGAATGAAATCGTGATTTTGACTTCTATTCGATTTTTCTATGTTTGGAAGCGTATTTAAAAATTAGAATTGCGATTTCATGTAATTAACAATTTTAACTTGAAAAGGGAATTCGATTGCGTCTCTTCAAAGGTGAAATCAACGATTCCGTTCCTTCTTTATTTATTGCTATTGACTAAATTATTTATTTAACCTTTAATTTAATTATAATATTTAATATTTAAGGGTATTTTTAACAATTATTACTACATAACATTTAATTTCAATCAATTCCATTCCATTTAATTTTATTGATGTTTTTAAACATGGGAAATGATTTTTCATTCCACTTCTCATTCCATTCTATTTTAGATCATTTTTGTGTGCTAAACATAACATTAGAGTAAGATTATTCAAGGATATAATTAGAGGTTTAAAATTTGAAATTAGATTACCAAAAGAATTTATTCTTTGTGTAACATTTTAGGAGTAGACTTTGAACTAGATATTGACTTGATTGTTTTTTCCTTACTAAATCAGTTGTTTGACTTCCTTACTTGTTATTTGTGATTGTTAGGCTAGAATCTAAATAAACCTAAAAAAAAAATACTCAACCTGTAACTTGTTTCAGTTTGTATGTAGCTCAACCAAAGGGCAAAAGGTGGCAAAATCCTATGTGACATTGATGATTATTAATAATAATTAAAGATGTTAGCTCCAGTTGATAGTTTCCTTGAATATGTGGTTTGGATGATTCACCTGCGAGTCATTTGGATTACATTGAATATGAAGCTTGGTTATTCTATTGTTATTAGTGGATGATATAGGTATTTTTAGAGTTTATAGAATGTGTAGATATCATATTTTTGCCCTCTTTTTATTTTTATTTTTTTGAAATTTTTATAATAGGATAAAGGTTTCTAAATTAGGAAAAAACATACAAAAAAGAAAATTTAGAAAACTACAAAAAATTAAAAAATTTAGAAAAAAATAGAAAACTTAGGAAATTTAAATAAGTTTTAGTATTTCAATAATAAGTTTTTTATTTAATAAGAGAAGCATATTGAGCCTAGGGTTAAATTCAAATCTAGCTCAAGCTGATCTTATCTATATGTACAATTTAATTACATATATAAATAAAATATAGAACAACAGTTTAACGGTAAAGCACTTAGACATATCATTGCATTTAGCTTGAAGTCTTAGATTTGAATCTTACCAAAAGCATCAAAATGTCTTTTGTTTTTTCTCCTTCATAACACACATCGCCACATGTCAGGATTTTATTGTATCACGTAACGTGACATTCAATGATTAGACCACATCACTCACATGCACACAACATAAGTACAGACACGTGTCGCCACATGCAAGCATCCACATTATTGGTTACATGTCTCATCAAGACATATGGTATGATGTCATTTGACCATAGGGTTGACGTGGTACCACGCTAACACCCGTTTCTCCCTCTTTCCCTCTCTTTCTTTCCTTTTCCCCGACAAAACATCTGCACCCCCTTCACTTTGCCTTATTTTTCGCACAATTTCCATGCTTAAACACACCAATTAATGGTGCAATGCAATATCATCCTCCACATAGCTTACTTTGAATTAGGACTAATAACACATTAATATTCGTCCATTTGAGCTTTCGTATCAATGATTGAAATAAGGAAAAAGTCAACATCTGAAATATTGGCTTTCACTTGATTTCCTCAAATTTAATTCAATTTGATACTTTCTTAGCTTAATCTCTACTCGGGTAGTATAAATTGAGGGTGTTAGAATCATTCCAAGCATCAATTCCTTTCCCTATGATCATAAACCCACCTACTCTAACTCTTTCTTTAGAGTTACTTAAGTTCAAGGCCTCTTTGAGCAAATTTAACCACCTAACTAGCTAACCCACTCTCTTAACTTCCCAAAGACACCTATCCTACTCGATGCCATACCTTACATCTTACGAACCATCACCCATGGGTTTCGACCTAAAACCTTTAACTACGAGTTACTTGATGAACCACTACTGCTTCGCACTTTTGGTTTAAATTTGACACCACGATTGTGTTGGACATGTCCTAAAACCTCCAATTACCCTTCAACAGAAACCTAATTGAACGGTACAAAATCCACCACCATTGACCACCGAGCAACTACCACCAAACTACCTAAAAACACCAGTGCACTATCATAAAAGCCTCATTCTCCAATAAAAATTGCATGAATATGTGATTTCCACTTCGGTTTGGCCTTTGAATTAACCCAAAACACCCCTCTCTGATGCTGCTATCCTCCTTCTCACGATGTACATGCAGGTCACATGCAACCCATGACCTAATCTGAAACTGGATCCCTGTTTAATTACTTGACCCGCATTGCTTGTCCAAGTCTAGCCCTCTCTTTGTTTGTTTTAATTTTGTTCCTTTTATTTAATTTATTTTATGTAAATTCTTATGTAACTGTAACTAAAAAAAAGAAGAAGAAAAGAATAAAAAATTCAAAAAAAAGGAAGAAGAAAGAAAAGAAAAAAAAAAGATAAAGTAACTTAGTTTGTTTTTATTTATTTATTTATTTATTTATTTATTTATTTTCTTAGTTAAAACTTAAACAATAAAAAATAAAATAAAATAATAAAAAATGAGAAACTGTTTTATAACTTAGAAAAAATTCACTTTCAATAGAAACAAAATAAAATGATTCTTTTTTTTAATTAGGACCTTTTGTAGAATTGTCAAAATAATAAATCCAATTTAGAACTCCATTAGAATTTTCCTTAAACAAACCCAAAGTAAATTAAAATGTAAAGTCAACGACTTTTCAAAATTAAAAATCATCAAACATATTAAAATTTTTTATAAAAGAACTATATATGTTTAATCTTAAATAGTGGTTACGTGGGCATATGGGCACCTCTGAGGTAGCGTAAAAAATAACAAAAAAAAACCTATTTTTCTGTTTTATTTTAAATTGTTCAAATTAGTCTAATTCATTAACTAATGATTAAAGTTCATTTTATAAGATAGTTTTGAAAGGTGATTTTAAGGGATTAAATCTAAATTTGGAAAGTTGATGGTACCCATAAAAGGTTAAAAAGCTTAACCCTCAAACTCAATATTCCGGTTTTTAAAACCGTTTCATAAAATTGGTTTTATCAAAAGGTTAGTAACTAGATTATAACAAATCTATCTAATTGATTATAATTTAACTCCTTTTCCTAACTCCGGTCGAATGGCGACTCCAAAATATTTTCAAAAATAAAAGAACCAATTTTTTTTAAACTTTAGTCGATGGTCAGTATTAAATTGATAAAATTTAATATTAATCAATTTAAAGAAGACTAATTTTCAGAAACTGGGAAAATATCAAGCTTGATAGAATGTAATTAGAGTCTAAATGTGTCATTAATTAACAATGACACATTAAAGGTAATGGCGTGATGTAAGCATCGTAATTGGGCGGCTAATATATCTTTATGTGCCTATCATACTCTTACTTTTCGCATGCTAAGCCCAACATGCTTGTAGCCCATTTATTCTCGCGTGCTCGTGCTACCCATTTATTCGCCTCCCATTCATATGCTTATAGATGGGTTTAATAATTTGTAGCATATACACGATTTTGAGTTTCATATTTTTTTTCGAATAGTTACCCGCGCATATTATACTATTGCACGTTAATTTAGGAAAATATTACTTTTTTAAAAAATTAATTAAGATAAAAAATATTGTTTCTATTTAAAGAAAAGCAACAATGTAAGTGGACAATAGAAAGTAGGTGGTTACGTAGAAATGTTAAACCTAGTTAGTAAGTGGATTATGCTCATTTACTTCCAACAAAGGCTTTACAATTGCGACTTATGTATTTCCTTCAATAAGACAATACATTCAATCCATAATCTAACTATTAAGATGACTAGAGGATTAATGCTATAGGGATTTTGTTAGTCAAAGATAACTTAAAGGATCTTATTAAGTAACTATATAATTAGGAGTCCATGTGTTTATTTAAAACCAACATACCATCATCTAGGGAGAACGACTTAGAAAGAATACATTGAAGTTGATGTTATGTCTATAACCCTCCTTGAGGAGTTATAAAACAATTTAAGGGAAGATGTGATAATCTTTGCTTAGGCACTTGTTGTAGCTCCATCGCTTGTAAATGAACTTTTTAATTAATGTATAAATTTAGTATATTGAAATACATAAAACTTAATTATTAACTACTAATCATTTATGGAGGTATAAAGGGACACATTTTTACCTTGACCTTTCCAACTACATTTGCACATTTTGGCTGAAAATATTGTAAGACCTACAATTAGCTACCCAAAATTTAACTCGTAAAATTTAAGGTAATCAGTTAAAGGATTCGATCGAGTCTAAATTATTAAATAAAGTTAGAAATATTAATAAAAGTGATCCCATAAGTTCAAATTTAAGAAAATAAGTAATAAAATAAAAGAATATAAAATTTTCAAATTTTAAGTATATAACTTGTTATTTATCAAAAATGCGTAAAATGTATTCCAATAACTAACGAATTGGTAGAAATAAATTATATGTATATTAAAAATCATAGAATGACCTAAATAATATTCAATAATATAAATTTTTACTATATATGAATTTACATGTAGGTAGAAATACGCATAATTACTTAAAGTACACGAAATGTACTAAAATAATACTAAATAATTAAAAAAATTCATAATTAATGAAAAATAAAAAAAAACAGAAAAAATAAGGAATAATCCAGATTTGGGTCATGGTAACTAGGGAAAATAAGGAAAAAAATTATCCAATTAAATTAGAATAACATAAAGGGCAAATTTGAAGAAGATAAAGCAATTGTCTAATCAAATTAATGCACAATAATTCCCCAAAATCTCTATAAATACCTCAAATTTTTTAGAAGCTCATTTTGGATGTCAGGAAGCTTAGAAAATTAGAGGGAAGAGAAATTGAGAGTATATTAGGGTTTTACAAAAATTTAGCAAAAATCTATGCAGTTAGAGTTTCTAAGGAGAACCCAAACTCAACAAGCAGCTGCAAGTAGGCAACCACCACCACCACCACCACACGGTGGTGGCAACACCCAAATGGGCCAACACACCCATGGCCACCGACTGTGGTTGGAGTAACCCCAACCAATGAGTTTAATTTTCAACCCGATTTTATGTAATTTTATAAAAATAGTAAATATTCTTATAAAATTATGAATTTTATTATTTTGGAATATTTTAGTATTTATTTTTTATAAAAAATATTATTTTAATGAAAATATGTCCCGTGATATATGAATATTAAGAAATCATGCAAAATCAAGCATGTTTCGATTTAGAAATAAATGGCTTTAGGAGTATAGTTTTGAGCTCAAAATTTTTCTATAGACTACTTAGGTGATATAAAATAATTCCACAAAGCCATTTTCCAAAAATGAATTTTTTTAAAATTTTAGATAATTTTTAAGCCTTAAAATGAGGCATAAAATGGGTAATTTTGGATTAATTAGGTAATTAAATAGATAATTACTGATTTAGTAAATCATTATATGTTTTAAGATGTTAAAATTTGATGAAGTATGATACTTGTATCATTTAGGGTGTTAGATGTAATTATTAGACTAACTATGTTGTAAATAAGTAATAGGAAAAAATAGTAAATTTTAAATTAATTTTGTAAATTAGGGTAATTAGGTTTAAAATTTGATTTAGTATGAATTTAGACATTTTGAAATGATAATTGATGTTAAGAGATATTAATTAGAGTGATAGAAATATTAGATGTGCATTATATACATAATAAATAATAGTACATAATATACAATGATTAGAAATATAATAAATAGAAGATATTAGAATAAAAATTGATACTATGATAATAATAGGATTATATAATAAATCTTATAGGAAACTTAAATTTATGTAATTATATGAAAAATGTAAAAATTTCTCACATCAAGAGTAAATTCGTTACACTAATAAGGATTTAAGTGTACCAGGTAAAATAAAATACTGATTAGGAGTAATTATGGTATTTAGGATATCTGGAGGCAATGTGATTAATTTCACATTATAAGTTGAAACGAGTTTCTAGGGTTTGGGTATAAAATAATATTTAAAAATTGAACTAGAATCTAATTTAAAAATCAATGCGGAAACTGAATCTAAACCTAGCCTCAAACCCGGAATAATTGTAAAAGACTTAAGAACCTAGATAATTAGACATATTAAACCCTAAGCTAAAGATAACAATAAGTGTTATAGGATAAAAACTAATTTATAACGGTTATATGAAAACTAAGATAACATTGGTATTATAGGGATGATCCATAATGGCCTAAGCAAGTAAGACCTTGAATGAGCAAGCAAGGAGTCCAAGTAAGTTGATGTTGTATTTTAGAGGCTTGAAATTATACTTAATTATGCTTACTTTGAGCTGATGATATGATTTTTGATTTGCTGCTTAGCTTGTATTGTATGATTTGTATGAAATGATTGATCACCCTAAACTGGAGCTAATCAAATATACGACTTGTAATCATAATCGGACCTGTATGGCAACCCATTAAGGGAAACTTAGGATTCTCCGGTTAAATACCAACTCCTTCAAAAGGGATAGCGTTGGATAGTATAATAAGTTCCTTCTTCATCCTTAATCGAACTAAGTGACAGGTAAGGAGGTCATGGTAAGGGTAAAGTCAATGGTTTGAAGGTAGTCGCAGGAGGAGCGGTGTCTCCATTTCACAAGCTTGGGTTTGGTCTTGAGCTATTGTATTAACGACAACTCCTCAACCCAGATTAAAACGGGCGCAATTTCTCTAATCTTACAACGAACCCGACAACGTTGTGCGATGCCATTTACTTGAACATACATTGTACCTAATAAGTTGGTTGATAACCTTGTTTATGTTTGTGGTATAGTTTTGAGTCCTCCATCTTAACTGACTAAGTTGTGGTTTCTTATATCCTTATAGATGTCATTGTAGGTGCTAGCCAAAAAGTAGCTTACAACTACTCTAAAGTCAGCAACTATTGGATTCTGAGGAGTGAGGAAAAACATTTGAAGAACAGACATATATTTTTAAGGTCTACACTCTTATCTTAGAATTTTTCATTTATGAATAATGTATTAACTATGAAATAGATTACAATGAAACGTTGTAAATGTTAATTGTAATAACTGAATTCTAGTGTATATATGTATTCTTACTTTCTTAGGTAAATGATTTACTTAAATTACTAACTATTTACTTCAAAGTGGATTAGTCGTGAACGCCTTATGTGGATCAGATCTAGGATAACGGTTATAAGGACAGCTTTTATCTTAGAATGGTTTAAACGGCAGGGCTGTTACGACTCTGCCGCTTCGGGGCATAACAAATATCAGCTGGTATGATATTACACATAGACATAGACAGATAGTAAAGCAAACATGCAAGATGGAAATCGTATAAACTTTAGTTCAAGTCTAATAGCAAATATGTAGGTAAAAGTTCTAGCGCTTAAATCCACATAATCATACTATGCTTTTATCATTATCTGCTCAAGTTTATGGTAACCTAAGAAATTTCTCAATTTAGGTTTATGGCTTGACTTAATGGTTAGCTTAGTTAAGTTTATGGCTTAAATATATGAATTAACTAATTCAATTTAAGATAGGATAAAGCCACATAAACTATTTCTAATAAATAGTTAAGTATTAAGGTAGCTATTTCATTGAGTGATCAAGTAAGGAAACGGTAATGAGTAAACACTCAAGTGCTATTAATACTAATTAAAAGATGTTCATTACATATCTTATCAATGAAGTTGGTGTGAAACAATTGCAAGCTTCATCTTTCATCAATTTATAAAACAAAGCAAAAACAGGTACTTAAGAAGAGTATGCTATTGCATATACTTCATTTTTAATTACATATGATAATAGAAAAAGAAATAAAAATAAGAAAAATCAAGAAACTATTAGACTTATTCTACTTTCATTTTACCACTTCTATACCATTTCAATGCTGTTTCTAGGATCATTATTCTTGTTTTCATTATGCACCTCCAACTTCCTTTTAGCGCCTTTTTTTCTTTAACTTGACGCTTAATACCCTGTTTAAGTCTTCTTCCTACAACACCACGTCTTGGCATCGGATTATTGCAACGGTTGTCTCCTAATGTTTGCCACAGTTGTCATAATGTTCGCCACAATCAGCTACCACGCCTCAAAGCGATAGGGTTATAACAGCCCGCCATGTAAACCATTTTAAGATAGAAGTTGGCCTTACAACTACTATCCCAGTCTTGATCTATACATGGCGTCTACAACTAACTCGCTTTAAAGTAAACAGTTAGTAATTTAAATAAATCATTTACTTAAGAAAGCAAGAATATATATATATATATATATATGCATTAAAATTCAATTATTACAATTAATGTTTACAACATTTCATCATAATTTATTTCCTAGTTAATACATTATTCATAAATGAAAAATTCCAAGATAAAAGTTTAGACCTTAAAAATATATATCTGTTCTTCAAATGTTTTTCTTCACTCCTCGGGATTCAGCAGTTGCCGAATTTAGAGTAGTTATAAGCCGCTTCTTGGCCAGCACCTGCAACAATGTTTATAAGGATATGAGCAACCATTGCTCAGTAAGTTAAGATTGAGGACTTAAAAATATACCACAAACACAAATAAGGTTATCAAGCAAATTATTTGGTGCAATGCATGTTCAAGCAAATGTCATTGTATGACGTTATATGACCCGTCGTGAGATTAAAGAAATTACGCCTACTCTAATTCGGGTTGAAGAGTTACCATTAATGCAACAGCTCATGACTAAACCTAGGCTTGTGTAATGGAGACACCACTTTTCCCACGACTATTTTCGAACCATTGACTTCACCCTTACTGTTACCTCCTCACATGTCACTTAGTTTGGCTAAAGATGAAGAAAGGACCCATTATGCTGTCCAACATTATCCCTTTCGAAGGGGTCAGTATTTGGCCAGAGAATCCTAGGTTTCCCTTAATTGATTGCTATGCAGGTTCGATTTATGTTTATAGACCATATCCTTGTTAAGTTCAGTTTAGGGTGATTGATCACTTCATACAATACAAGTTAGAACAATAAACAGAATCATAGCATCAAACAAAATCATAGCATCACTCATAATCAAGGTCTCACTTGCTCAGATCATCGTCGATCATCCTTATAACACAAACGTGGTTTCAGTTTTTCATACAACTATTGTAGGTTGGTTTTATCCTATGACGCTTATTTTTATCTTTTTTTTTAGGGTTTAATATACCTAATTATCTAGGTCTTAATTCTTTTACAAATTTTCTTGAATCGTATTAAGTTCTGTTTCAATTTTTGCATCGATTTCTAAATTAAGTTTTTAACTCAATTTTTTTGTTAGAGATTTATATGTACACCCTAAGAAATCATTTCGACCCATAATGTGAAATTAATCACATTATCTTCAGATATCTTAAATATCGTTTTTAGTCTCTAATTAGTGTTCTAGTCTATACAATACACCCAAATCCAAATTTAATTACCGAATTCACCCTTATTATGAGAAAATCTTACATTTTTCATATAATTACCCTAATTTAAGTTTCCTATAAGATTTATTGTATATTCCTATTATTATCATAGTATCAATTTTTATTCTAATATCTTCTATTTATTATATTTCTAATAATTGTATATTATGTAATATTATTTGTTATGTATGTAATATACATCTAATATTTCTATCACTCTAATTATCATTTCCTAACATCAATTATCATTTCAAAATGTCTAAATTCATACTAAATCAAATTTTACACCTAATTTACAAAATTAACTTAAAATTTATTATTTTTTTCTATTACTTATTTACAACATAGTTAGTCTAATAATTACATCTAACACCCTAAATGCTACAAGTATCATAGTTTATCAAATTTCAACATCCTAAAACATATAATTATTCACTAAATCAATAATTGACTATTTAATTACTTAATTAACCCTAAATTACTCATTTTATGCCTTATTTTAAGGCCTAAAAATTATCTAAAAATTTTTAAAATTAATTTTTGAAAATGGGATTCATAGCACTGTTCTATATCATCTAAGTAGTATATACAAAAATTTTGAGCTCAACACTACACTCCTAAGGTCATTTATTTCTAAACCGAAACATGTTCGGTTTTGCATGATTTCTTAAGAATCATATATCACAGGATATAGTTTCATCAAAATAATATTTTCATAAAAACCACATACTAAAATATTCTAGAATAACAAAATTCATAATTTTCTAAGAATATACTATTTTTACAAAGTTACACAAAATTGGACTGAAAATTGAACTCATCGGTTTGGATAGCTCCGGCCACTGTTAGTGGCCATGGGTTTATCAGCCCATCTGGGCACTACCACCATCATGTAGTGGTCATTCCACTCCGAGATGTTTGTCGGGTTTGGGTTCTTCTTAGAAGTTCCAACTACACTGATTTTTGCTAAATTTTTATAAAACCCTAATTTACTCTCAATTTCGCCTCTCTCTAATTTTTTAAGCTTTCTGACATTCAAAATGAGCTGTTGAAAAATTTGGGGTATTTATAGAGATCTTAGGGAATTATTGTGCATTAATTTAATTAGACAGTTGCCTTGTCTTTTTCCAATTTGCCTTTTGTGTTATTCTAATTTAATTAGCTAATTTTTTTCTTATTTTCCCTAGTTGCTACGACCCAAATCTAGACCATTCCTTTTTTTATTTTTCCTTAATTAATTATGAATTTTCTTTAATTCTTTAGTATTATTTTATCACATTTCGCATATTTTAATTAATTACACATATTTCTACCTACATCTAAATTCATATATAGCATAAATAAATATTCTTAAATATTATTTAGATCTTCTATGATTTTTAGTATACATATAATTTATCTTTAGTGATTTGTTAATTATCGAAATGCATTTTACGCATCTTTGATAAATAACGAGTTATATACTTAAAATTTAAAAATTTCATATTATTTTATTTTATTGTTTATTTTCTTAAATTCGAACTTACGGGATCACTTTTATTAATATTTATAACTTTACTTTATAATTTAAGCTCGATCGGATCTTTTAGCCGATTGGAATCTTGAGTAACTAATTGTGGGGCTTACACCAGCTAAAAGGGAAAATTCAAATAAAATTAGCACTATGATAGTAGCCAATACGCCAATAATGACTTTGAAATAATGGTTAGATTCCATAAAATCTTTGGTGAGTAGCGGTTTAACTATGTTTTAGGAAATCGTATCTTCTATGAGTAGACATGATAAATGAATGGCCTACATGCCTTTGCATGCATAGCATGCTCATTCTTTTTACGTGTTAAGCCCAACGTGCTCGCGTGCTTGTGGTTTGTATGCTTGCGACCCATTTATTCTCTCATTCACATCCACATGCAACCCATTTATTCGCGTACAACATGCGTACTTGTAAATGAATTGAATGCAAGTTTTCTATTTACTTTTATTTCAATTTGAACAAAACACAACATTTGAACCCTAGAAAGCAATTCAACCAAACATACACAAATCGATAAGAGTAAGAGCAACAGCAACCAAATTGATTCCTAAAGAAATTAAATGTAAAAGTTGATAGTGGATAACTAACTTTGTCCTCTTGAAATTCTCAAGCTTTTGCTTCACTAAAGTCCGGATATACCTTATACTCTAATTTGGGATCACGAGTTTGCAAAATAGAACAAAAAAAAAAAAAACTTAAGAAGATCATGCTACTATAGATACTTCATTTTTAATTACATGTAATAATAGAAAAAGAAATAAAAATGAAAATCAGGAAACTCCTAAACTTATTCTAATTTCATTTTACCACTTCTACACTATTTTAATGCAGTTTCTAGGATCATTATTCCCATTTCTATTCTATGCCTTCAACTTCCCTTTTAGCACATTTCTTTAACTTGATGCTTAATACACTGTCTAAGTCTTCTTCCTACAACACTACATCTTAGCATTAATTTATTGCAACAGTCGTGTCGCATTGTTCGTCACAAGCATTGCAGATATTTCACTTCACTAAAGTTCGAATATACCTTCTTCTCTAATCTAGGATTATTAGTTTGTAAAACAAAGCAAAAATATATACTGAAGAAGATTATGCTATTACAAATGCTTCATTTTTAATTACATATAACAATAGAAAAAGTAATAAAATTAAGAAAAATCAAGAAACTTATGGATTTATTCTACCTTCATTTTACCACTTCTACACCATTTTAATGCAGTTTCTGGGATCATTATTCTCGTTTCCATTCTACACCTCTAACTTTCCTTTTACCATCTTTATTTCTTTGGCTTAGCGCTTAATACACTATATAAGTCTCCTTCATATAACACTGCATCTTAGCATCAAATTATTGCAACAGCTATCTCACAATGTTCGCCATAGCCAGCCTAATGCCTTAAAGATGGGCAAGTTTAGTTGCAAGGAAAATCCAAATAAAATAACCATAACAACAACTGCCAACACGCCTATAATAACTTTGTAATAATGGTTATATTTCATAAAATCTTTGGTAAGCAACGTTTCGACTATGTTTTAGGAAATCATCTCTTCTATGAGTAAACATGGTAAATGGGCAGCCTACACGCCTTTACGTGCCTAAAAATGGTGTGGCCAACACGCTCGTGCTTTCGTATGCCAAGCCCGTGTTTGTGGCCTTCTTATTCTCTTACACCCATTTGCTTGCCACCCATTTATTCTTGTGCCGCCTGTAGGCCATCCACATGCTTGTAAATGAATTGAATGCAAGTATTCTATTTACTTCTCTTTCAATTTGAATAAACACAACATTTGCACTCTAGAAAGCAATTCAACCAATCACACAAAGATGGATAGGAGTAAGACCAAGAGCAATCCAAATTGACTTCTTAAGAAATTAAATGTAAAAGTTGATAGTGGATAACTAACTTTGTCCTCTCAATATTCTTAAGCTTTCACTTCACTAAAGTTCAGGTATACCTTCCGCTCTAATCTAAGATCATTAATTTGTAAAATAGAACAAAAATAAATGCTTAGCAAGATTATTCTATTGCAGATACTTCATTTTTAATTACATATAATAATAGAAAAAGAAATAAGAAGAAGAAAAATCAATAACTCAAGGACTTATTCTACTTTCATTTTAACACTTCTATACCATTTCAATGAATTTTCTAGGATCATTATTTCCATTTCTGTTCTATACCTCCAACTTCCCTTTTAGCGTCTTTATTTCTTTGGCTTGGCACTTAATACACCATCTAAGTCTTCTTCTTACAACACTGTGTTTAGGCATCAGATTATTGCAACAACCATGTCGTAATTCACTACAGGTGTCTCAATATTTGCCATAGCCATAGCCAACCTAATGACTTAAAGATGGGTATGATCTACTGCTGGGCAAATCCAAATAAAATTACCACCACGATAGCAACCGACACACCTATAATGACTTTGAAATAATGGTTAGATTCCATAAAATCTTTGGTGATCAGCAATTCAAATATGTTTAAGGACATTGTATCTTCTATGAGTAGGCATGGGAGGTGGGCGGCCTACATGCCTTCGCGTGCCAAGCATATTCATGCTTTTCACATGCTTAGCCTAGAGTGCTTGCATGCTTACTGCCCATTTACTTTCTCATGTACATCCACAAGTAGCCCAACTATTCGCATGCCACCTGATGCCAATAAATGAATTGAATGCATGTGTTCTACTTACTTCTATTTAAATTTTAACAGAACACAGTATTTGGACTCTAGATTTAACCAAACACACATAGCTGGATAGGAGTAAGAGCAAAAGCAATCCAAATTGACTCCTTAAAAAATTAAATGCAAAAGTTGATAGTGGATGACCAACTTTGTTCTCTCAAAATTCTAAAGCTTTCGCTTCACTAAAGTTTGGATATACCTTCCATTATAATCTAAGATGATTAGTTTGTAAAACAAATACTTAAAAAGATTTTGCTATTGTAGTTACTTCATTTTTAATTACATATAATAATAGAAAAAGAAATAAAAATAGGAAAAATCAGGAAACTCATGAACTTATTCTACTTTCATTTTACTACTATTACACCATTTCAATGCAGTTTCTCGGATCATTATTTCCATTTTCGTTCCATACCTCCAACTTCCCTTTTAGCGTCTTTATTTCTTTAGCTTAGTGCTTAACACACCGTTTATGTCTTCTTCCTATAATACTATGTCTTGGCATCAGATTATTGCAACGACCATGTCATAATTCACCATAGGAATCGCAATGTTTGCTATAGCCAACCCAATGCCTTGAAGATAGACATGTTCAGCTGTAGGGCAAATCCAAATAAAACTACCAAAATGACAATAGCCGACATGCAAATAGTGACTTTGAAATAATGGTTAGATTTCATAGAATCTTTAGTGAGCAACATTTTGACTATGCTTTAGGAAATCGTCTCTTCCATGAGTAAGAATGGTAAATGGGTAACCCACATGCCTTCGCGAGCCAAAAAATTATGTGCTTAACATGCTTGTAATTTTCATATGCTGAGCCTAGCGTACTTGCGACACATTTATTCTCGCATACCCATTTACATGCCATTCGCATGCCTATAAATGAATTGAACGCAAGTGTTCTATTTACTTCTGTTTCAATTTAAATAGAACACAATATTTGAACTCTAGAAAGCAATTTCACCAAATACACATAGATGGATAAGAGTAAGAGCAAAAGTAATCCAAATTGACTCTTCTAAGAAATTAAATGTAAAAATTGATAGTGTATGACCAACTTTGTCCTCTCCAATACGCTCCACTCTAATCTGAGATCATTAGTTTGTAAAACAGAGTAAAAACAAATACTTAGGAAGATTATGCTATTGCAGATACTTCATTTTTCATTACTTATAATAATAGAAAAAGAAATCAAAACTAGAAAAATCAGGGAACTCATGGACTTACTCTACCTTTATTTTACCACTTGTACACCATTTCAATCCAGTTTTTGGGATCATTATTACCATTTCCATTCCATACATCCAATATCCCTTTTAGCATCCTTATTTCTTTATTAGCTTGGTGCTTAATACACTATTTAAGTTTTCTTCCTACAACACTGTGTCTTGGCATCGGATTATTGCAACAGTCGTGATGCAATGTTTGCTACAACTAGCCCAATGCCTTGAAGATGTGCTTGATTGGCTGCAGAGCAAATCCAAATAAAATAACTACAACGCAACTACCAATATGCCTATAATGACTTTGTAATATTAATTAGATTCCATAAAATCTTTGGTGAGCAACATTTCAACTATGTTTTAGGAAATCGTCTCTTATATGAGTAGGCATGGCAAATGGATGGCTTACATGCCTTTATGTACCCAAAAATGGTGTGCCTAGCATCCTCGTACCTTTTGTATGCCGAGCCTAGCATGCTTGTAAACCATTTATTCTCGCATACCCATTTGTGTATCGCCCATTTATTCTCGTTCTACCTGCATGCCATCTGCATGCCCGTAAATGAATTGAATGCAGGTGTTCTATTTACTTCTCTTCTAATTTAAATATAGCAAAACATTGGTACTCTAGAAAGCAATTCAACCAAACACATAAAGATGGATAGGAGTAAGAGCAAGAGTAATAAAATTGACTCCTTAAGAAATTAAATGTAAAAGTTAATAGTGGATGACCAACTTTGTCCTCATGAAATTTTCAAGGTTTCATTTCACTAAAGTTCGAATATACCATCTACTCTATTCTGTGATTATTAGTTTCTAAAACAAAGCAAAAACATATACTTAAGAAGATTATACTATTGCAGATACCTCATTTTTAATTACATATAATAATAGAAAAAGAAAGAAAAACAAGAAAAATTAGGAAACTCCTGGACTTATTCTACTTTCATTTTGCCACTTCTAGACCATTTCAATGTAATTTCTAGGATCATTATTCCCATTTCCGTTCTGTGCCTCCAACTTCCCTTTTAGCGTCTTTATTTCTTTGGCTTGGCGCTTAATACACCATCTAAGTCTTCTTCCTACAACACCACAACTTGGCATTAAATTATTGCAACGGTCATGTCGTAATGTTCGATACAGCCAGCCTAATGCCTTAAAGATGGGCATGTTCAGCTCTAGGATAAATCCAAATAAAATTATGACAACAACAATTGCCGATACGCCTATAATGACTTTAAAATAATGGTTAGATTTACTAAAATCTTTAGTGAGCAACGTTTCTACTATTGTTTATGAAATTGTCTCTTCTATGAGTAGGCATGGTAAATGGGTAACCCACTTACCTTTGCGTGCCCAAAAATCGTGTGCTAAACATGCTCATATTTTTCATATGCCAAGCCCAGCGTACTTATGACCCTTTTATTATTGCGTACCCATTTGCATGTCAGCCATTTATTCTCGTGCCACCTATGTACCACCTGTGTGCTTGTATATGAATTTAATGCAAGTGTTCTATTTACTTCTATTTAATCCAAATTGATTCCTTATGAAATTAATTGTAAAAGTTGATAGTAGATGACCAACTTTATCCTCTCGAAATTCTCAAGCTACCGCTTCACTAACGTTTGGATATACCTTCTGGTCTAATATGGGATCTTTAGTTTGTAAAACAAAGCATAAACAGATATTTAGGAAGATTATGCTATTTCAGATACTTTATTTTTAATTACATATTTTAATAGAAAAAGAAATAAAAGTAAGAAAAATCAGGAAACTCATGGACTTATTCTACTTTCACTTTATCGTTTCTATACCATCTCAATGGGTTTTCTGGGATCATTATTCCCGTTTCCATTTTGTGCTTCCAACTTCCCTTTTAGCGTCTTTATTTCCTTGGCTTGGCACTTAATACACCATCTAAGTCTTCTTCCTGCAACACCGCATCTTGGCATCTGATTATTGCCACAGCTATGTTGCAATTCACCACAAGCGTCACATTGTTTGCCACAACCAACCCAATGCCTTGAAGATGGGCATGTTTAGCTGTAGGGCAAATCCAAATAAAATTACCCAAACAACAACTACCGATACACCTATAATGAATTTGAAATAATGGTTAAATTTCATAAAATCTTTAGTGAGCAATGTCTTGATTATATTTTAAGAAATCATCTCTTCTATGAGCAGGCATGGTAAACGGGCAACCCTCGTGCTTTCGCATGCCTAAACATTGTATCCTTAGCATGCTCGTGCTTTTCATATGACAATCCTAGCGTACTTGTGGCTCATTTATTCTCACATACACATTTGCGTGCCGCCTATTTATTCTCATGTTGCCAGCATGCCTGTAAATGAATTGAATGCAAATGTTCTATTTACTTCTGTTTCAATTTGAACAAAATGCAATATCTTCACTCTAGAAAGCAATTTAACCAAACACACATAGATGGATAGTAGTAAGAGCAAAAGCAATCCAAATTGACTCCTTTAAGAAATTAAATGTAAAAGTCGATAGTAGATGACCAACTTTGTCCTCTTGAAATTCTCATGCTTTCGCTTCACTAAAGTTCGGATATACCTTCCGCTCTAATCTGGGATCATTAGTTCATAAAATAGAGCATAAATATATACTTAGGAAGATTATGCTATTGCAGATACTTCATTTTTAATTACATCTAATAATAGAAAAAGAAATAAAAACAAGAAAAACCAAGAAAATCATGGACTTGTTCTACTTTCATTTTACCACTTCTATACCATTTCTAAGATTATTATTCACGTTTTCGTTTCGTACCTCTAACTTCCCTTTTAGTGTCTTTATTTCTTTGGCTTTGCGTTTAATACATCGTCCAAGTCTTCTTCCTACAACACCGTGTCTTGCCATCAGATTATTACAACAGTCATATTGTAAAGTTTGCCACAGCCAGCCTAACGCCTTGAAGATGGGCATGTTTAGCTGCACGGAAAATTCAAATAAAATATCCACGATGACAACTGCCAACATGCCTATAATGACTTTGAAATGAAGGTTAGATTCCCTGAATTCTTTGGGGAACAACGTTTTAATTATGTTTTAGGAAATTGTCTCTTCTATGAGTAAGCATGGTAAATGAGCGACCTACGTAGCTTCACGTGTCAAAAAACGGTATGCTTAGCATGCTCGTGCTTTTTGTATGCTGAGCACAACGTGCTTACGACCCACTTATTCTTGCATACCCTTCTGTGAGCCACCCATTTATTATTTTGCCACTTGTGTGACATCCGTGTGCTTGTAAATGAATTTGATGTAGGTGTTTTATTTACTTCTCTTTCAATTTGAACAAAACACAACATTTGCACTCTAGAAAGCAATTTAACCAAAGACACATAGATGTAAAGGAGTAAGAGTAAGAGCAATCCAAATTAACTCCTTAAGAAATTAAATGTAAAAGTTGATAGTGGATGACTAACTTTGTCCTCTCAAAATTCTCAAGCCTTCGCTTCACTAATGTTCGGATATACCTCCTACTATGATCTTGGATTATTAGTTTGTCAAACAAGGCAAAAACATATACTTTATAAGATTATGCTATTGCAAATACATCGTTTTTAATTAAATATAATAATAAAAAGGGAAATAAAAACAAGAAAAATCAGGAAACTCCTTGACCTATTTTACTTTCATTTTACCACTTCCCCACTATTTCAATGCAATTTCTAGGATCATTATTCCCGTTTTCATTCCTTACCTCCAACTTACCTTTTAGCATCTTTATTTCTTTAGCTTGGCACTTAATATATCATATAAGTCTTCTTCCCACAACACTGCGTCTTGGTATTAGATCATAGCAATGGCCATGTCACAATGTTTGCCACAGCCATCCCAATGCCTTGAAGATGGGCATGTTCAGCTCTAAGACGCAAATCCAAATAAAATTATGACAACAATAGTTGCTGATACACTTAGAATGACTTTGAAATAATGGATAGATTTACTAAAATTTTTTGTGAGCAACATTTTGACTATTGTTTAGGAAATCGTTTCTTTTATGAGTGGGCATGGTAAATGGGCAACTCACCTACCTTCGCATGCCTAAAAATTACGTGCCTAGCATACACATACTTTTCATATGCCGAACGCAGTATGCTTAAGGCCCATTTATTCATGCATACCCATTTATGTGCCACCCATTTATTCTTGTACCGCTTGCATGCCATCCATGTGCCTATAAATGAATCAAATGCAGGTGTTCTATTTACTTCTCTTTCAATTTGAATAAAACACAACATTTGCATTCTAGAAAATAATTTAACCAAATACATAGAGCAATCCAAATTGATTCCTTAAGAAATTAAATGTAAAAGTCGATAGTGGATGACCAACTTTATCCTCTCGAAATTCTCAAGCTGATTATTAATTTACAAAACAAAGCAAAAACAGATACTTAGGAAGATTATGCTATTATAGATACTTCATTTTTAATTACATGTAACAATAGAAAAAGAAATAAAAATAAGAAAAATCAAGAAACTCATGGACTTATTCTACTTTCAATTTACCACTTCTACACCATTTCAATACATTTTCTGGGATCATCATTCTCATTTCTGTTTAGTGCCTCCAACTTCCCTTTTAGCATCTTTATTTCTTTGGCTTGGTGCTTAATACATCATCTAAGTCTTCTTCATACAACACTATGTCTTAGCATCAAATTATTGCAATGACCATGTTGCAATTTGCCTAAGTGTCGCAATGCTTGCCACAGCCAACCTAATGCCTTAAAGATGGGCATGTTTAGCTACTAGGCAAATCCAAATAAAATTACCACAACGACAGTTGCCGATATGCCTATAATGACTTTAAAATAATGGTTAAATTTCATAAAATCTTTGGTGAGCAATGTTTTGACTATGTTTTAGGAAATCGTCTCTTTTATGAGTAGGCATGGTAAACAAGGTAACCTGCGTACTTTCGCGTACTTAAATATTGTACGCTTAGCATGCTCGTGCTTTTCTTATGCCAAGCTTAGCATGCTTGCGACCCATTTATTCTTGTGTACCCATTTACGTGCTGCCTATTTTTTGTCACGCTGCCTACATGTCATCCGTGTGCCTATAAATGAATTGAATGCAAGTGATCTATTTACTTTTGTTTCAATTTGAACAAAACACAATATTTGCACTCTAGAAAGCAATTTAACCAAACACACATAGATGGATAGGAGTAAGAGCAAACCAATCCAAATTGAATCCTTTAAGAAATTAAATGTAAAAGTTGATAATGGATGATCAACTTTGTCCTCTCAAAATTCTCAAGCTTTCTCTTCATTAAAGTTCGAATATACCTTCCACTCTAATCTAAGATCATTAGTTTGTAAAACAGAGCAAAAAAAGATACTTAGGAAGGCTATGTTATTGCCAATATTTCATTTTCAATTACATATAACAATAGAAAAAGATATAAAAACAAGAAAAATTGGGAAACTCATGGACTCATTCTACTTCATTTTACCACTTCTACACCATTTCAAAGCAGTTTCTGGGATCATTATTCCAGTTTTCATTTCGTACCTCCAACTTATCTTTTAGCATCTTTATTTCTTTGGCTTGACGCTTAATACACTATCTAAGTCTTCTTCCTACAACACTTCTTCTTGGCATCAGATTATTGCAACAGTTGTGTCGCAATGTTCGCCACAGCTAAGCCAATGCCTTGAAGATGGGCACGTTCAGCTGTACGGCAAGTTCAAATAAAATAACCACAATGACAGTTGCTAACACAACCATAATGACTTTGTAATAATGGTTAGATTCCATAAAATCTTTGATATGCAACGTTTCAATTATATTTTAGGAAATTGTCTCTTCCATGAGAAGGCATGGTAAATAAGTAGTCCACTTGCTTTTGCATGCCTTAGAATAATGTGCCTAGCATGCTCGTGCTTTTCATATGCCAAGCCTAGCATGCTTACGACCCATTTATTCTCACGTACCTATTTATTTGCCGTTCATTTCTTATCGTGCCACCCGTGTGCCAATAAACGAATTGAATGCAAGTGTTCTATTTACTTCTCTTTCAATTTAAATAGAACGGATAGGAATAAGAGCAAGAGTCGTAATCCAAATTGACTCCTTAAGAAATTAAGTGTAAAAGTCAATGGGGGATGACCAACTTTGTCTTCTCGAAATTCTCAAGCGTTCGCTTCGCTAAAGTTTGGATATACCTTCTACTCTAATATGGGATTGTTACTTTGTAAAACAAAGCAAAAACATATACTTAAAAAGATTATGCTATTACAAATGCTTCATTTTCAATTACATATAATAATAAAAAAAAATCAGGAAACTCCTGAACTTATTCTACTTTCATTTTATCACTTCTACACCATTTCAATGCAGTTTCTAGGATCATTATTCTTGTTTCCATTTCATGCCTCCAACTTCCCTTTTAGCATCTTTATTTCTTTAGCTTAGAGCTTAATATACCGTCTAAGTCTTCTTCCTACAATACCGTGTCTTGGTATCAAATTATTGCAACGATCGTGTCGTATTGTTTGCCATAACCATCCCAATGCCTTGAAGATGGGCATGTTCAGCTCTAAGAAAAATCCAAATAAAATTACCACAACGACAGCTACTAATACGCCTATAATGACTTTGAAATAATGTTTAGATGCACTAAAATCTTTGGTAAGCAACATTTCAACTATTGTTTGGAAAATCGTCTTTTCTATGATTAAGCATAGTAAATGGGCGGCCCACATGCTTTCGCGTACCTAAAAATCGTATGCCTAGCATGCTTATGCTTTTCGTATGCCAAGCCTAACGTACTTATAACCCTTTTATTCTCGCATAACCATTTGCATGCCACTCATTTATTCTCATGCAGTCTACATACTACCCATGTGCCCATAAATGAATTGAATGCAATTGCTTTATTTACTTTTCTTTCAATTTAAGTAGCACACAACATTTGCACTGTAGAAAACAATTTAACCAAACACATATTGATGGATAAGAGTAAGAGCAAAAGCAATCCAAATTGATTCCTTAAGAAATTAAATGTAAAAGTTGATAGTAGATGAGCTACTTTGTCATCTCGAAATTCTCAAGCTTCCGCTTCACTAATGTTCGGATATACCTTCAATTCTAATCTGGGACATTAGTTTGTAAAACATAGCAAAAACAGATACTTAGAAGGATTATGCTATTGCAGATACTTCATTTTTAATTACATATAATAATAGAGAAAGAAATAAAAATAAGAAAAATCAGGAAACTCAAGGACTTATTTGTCGAGCCCTATTTCGGTTTTACTTAATTTAACCTATACTAAACCCAACCTGCTTAATATAAATTACTTGATATAAAATTAAGTTAAAACATTTTTTTAAAAAAATATTTTTGAAAAAAATATTTAGAAAAATTGGAGTTTCCAACCTGTTACATCAGTAACAAGTGAAATTAAGGTTTCCAAGTAAAAAAATCCTAATTTAGCCACTAGTCTGCAAATATTCTAAAAATAATTTTTAGAAAATTAAACAAAAAAAAAAAAAGTTTGAGAGTTAACCTATTAAGACTAAGTTACCATGTAAAGATAAAAAAAAAAAAAAAACTAATGAGCTTTATTTTTTATATTTTTTCTAAAAGTGCTTAGATATATACAAATATGCAAAAATGTAACTAAAATGAAATTTTTATGATTTTTTATTACTAATTTAAAAATAAAATAAAATAAAATAAAGTTTTTTTTTTAATTTTTTATACAGTTACCCCCAAAAGTATTTACATACTTGCTAATCAGGATCAAACTAACCTAATTCTTATTTTTTTAAAAAGATTTAGTAGGTAGATTTTTTTAAAAAAGAAATCAAGCCAAATTTACATCAGCTATCAATTTATTATATATTTTATTAAAAAAACCCTAAAAAGATCTAATTTCACAAATCTTAACTAACTAAATCTTTTGAAAATTCCAATTAAGATTTTTTTATTTTTTTTTAAAACACTATGTGTCAAAAATTATTCTTCTCCAAATCCTAAATCCCAAATACAAGATATACTAAAATACAATTTAGATACATATCTTCTCTGAAGATAAAAATCTTGGAAGAGGGAGGAGATATACAACTTTTAAAAAAATTCAATTTAACTAAAATTTATCAAAAAAATTACCAATTATCTAAAAATTGCAAAACGGTGTAACAATTATTAAAATTTATAAGAAAAACTTGCACTAAAAAAACAAATTAGTAAAATAACTTAATTAACTAAAATAAATAAATAAATAACTAACTAAGAAAATATTATTCAATTACTTAAATGGGTCAAATCGTGCGTGATCATACATGTGCATTATGAACTAATTGTGAACCAATCGTGGACAGTACTCATGTATGTGAGTATGGAATTGATCGTAGGTACTTGTTCTTGTCATGTATGTAAGTATAAAATCCGAACGTGTGTGTGAATGTGTATGAAATCTAGATGTATGTATGTACATGAAATCTGGATGTGATAAGTTTGTAAGGGACGTATGTAAGCGTAATGAGTGTGCAACAGTGTGACTGTAATATGCGAATGTGTGTGGAAATTGTGAATGGAGATGTGAATTTTGAAAACATGTTCTTTTACAACTTATTATCCACTATTTATAAGCCATAAATTTGGATTTTTTTATCATAGATTTAATCTTAATAAATCCAAGATATTAAAAATGTGATAATACTAGATTTGGATTTATTAAAAATTCAATCTAGTTTCCAGAAATCTTACATTTATTTGGGTTTTCTGTCTTAGGCCTGATTTTGTCTAAAATACTCGCTAGCTCATTTAATAAATTTTAAGTCCATTTAACTCAATATAAATTAAATAAACATCATCTTTATATTAGACCAATCTAAAAATATTAATGAAGCTCAACTTTTTAACAACTCAGAATTTATTAAATTGACTATATATCTCCATTATCCGATCCGACCCTAAACGACTTAACTCTACTTAACACTTATGTTATTTTCTTTCTTTTTTCAATTTTATTTTTATTTATTATTTATTATTTTTTCATTTTTTTATTTTTATTAACCTAACTCAAAAATAAAAAGAGGTTGAAATTAAAATAAAAGGTGACAAAAAATGTGGTGTTTACATTATTCTACTTTCATTTTACCACTTCTACACCATTTCAATGCATTTTCTGGGATCATTATTCCAGTTTTCATTTCGTACTTCCAACTTCTCTTTTAGCGTCTTTATTTCTTTGGCTTAGCGCTTAATACATTATTTGAGTTTTCTTTCTACAACACCAAGTCTTGGCATCAGATTATTGCAATGATCGCATCGCAATTTTCAGCATAAGCGACATAGTGTTCGCTTTAGCCGACCCAATGCCTTGAAGATGGGCATGTTCAATTGCATGGCCAATCTAAATAAAATTACTACCATGATAGCAGCTGATACGCCCATAATGACTTTAAAATAATGGTTAGATTCCATAAAATCTTTGGTGAGCAGCGGTTCAACTATGTTTTAGGAAATTGTATCTTTTATGAGTAAGCATGGGAAATGGATGGCCTATATGCCTTTGCATACCTAGCATGCTTGCTTTTTGCGTGCTCGCTTGCTTGCGGTCTATGTGCTTGCAGCCCATTTATTCTCTCATGCACATCCACGTGCCGCCTATTTATTCACGTGTCACCTGCGTGCTACCCACGTGCTTATAAATGAATTAAATGCAAGTGTTCTATTTACTTTTGTTTCAATTTGAACGGAACACAACATTTGCACTCTAGAAAGCAGTTCAACTAAACATACATAGATAGATAAGAGTAAGAGCAAGAGCAATCCAAATCAATTCCATAAGAAATTAAATGTAAAAGTTGATAGTGGATGACCAACTTTGTCGTCTTGAAATTCACAAGCTTCTGCTTCACTAAAGTTTAGATATACCTTCCACTTTAATTTGGGATTATTATTTTGTAAAACAGTGCAAAGCCAAATACTTAAGAAGATTATGCTACTGTAGATACTTCATTTTTAGTTACATGTAATAATAGAAAAATGAATATAAAGAAACATCAAGAAACTTATGGACATATTCTACTTTTATTTTACCACTTCTACACCATTTCAGTGCGGTTTCTAGGATCATTATTCCCATTTTCATTCCATGCCTCCAACTTCCCTTTTAGCGTCTTTATTTCCTTAACTTAGCACTTAATACACCATCTAAGTCTTCTTCCTCCAACACCACGTCTAGATATTAGATCATTATAACAGTCATGTCACGATGTTCACCATAGCTAGCCCAATGCCTTGATGATGGGCATGTTCAACTGTTGGGCAAATCCAAATAAAATTACCACAATGACAATTGTGGACACATGCATAGTAACTTTGAAATAATTGTTAGATTTCATAAAATCTTTAGTGAGCAACATTTCGACTATGTTTTAGGAAATTGTCTTTTTTATGAGTAAGCATGGTAAATGATTAGCCTACATGCTTTTGTGTGCCTAAAAATTATGTACCTAGCATGTTTGTACTTTTCGTATGCCAAGCCTCGTGTGCTTGCGACCTATTTATTCCCATATATCCATTTATATGTCGCCCATTTATTCTCGTACTACCTGTGTGCCTGTAAATGAATTGAATGTAAGTATTCTATTTACTTCTGTTTCAATTTAAATAGAACACAATATTTGCACTCTAGAAAGCAATTTAACCAAACACACAAAGATGGATAAGAGTAAGAGTAAGAGCAACCCAAATTAATTCCTTAAGAAATTAGATGTAAAAATTGAAAGTGGATGACCAACTTTATCCTCTCAAAATTCTCAAGCTTCCACTTCACTCAAGTCCGGATATACCTTCCGCTGTAATCTACTCTTGCTAAGCATTCTCTTCAATAATGAATAAGAGTAAGAGCAACCCTATGGAGAAACCCACACTGATGACGATGACATGGTGACCAGTACAAATACGGGATGCTTCTTTTTGAAATGTTTCACTATATAACTAAATCAATAACACAAATGTAGGGTCATGTCTTCAGGTATTTATTTGCAGTGCATTATTAGGGAATAGTTCAATGCTAAACACACATCAACCGGGCCCACACGCTCCCAACTTTCCATTGAACATAAAGGACCCTAAATCAGAAGGCAATTTTGCTATTTGTTACAACTCGCAGTTCTCTTTTCAAATGTGGTATTCTCTTTATATAGCAGTTTCCATTGGCAAATCGTCAAGAAAGTGGAAGAAACGTTGGATCTCTCACTATTCATGGCATGACATAATTCCAGAAAATTGAATCTTCTCTCCGACAGACCTTTCCTTTGATGCAGGCAAAGTCCACAATGCATCATAATGTAATTTGATGCAATTAATGATAATAGAAAAGTATCGCCTTCATACAAAATTTTACAATAATATCATGTTAATATAATATCATTATATATCATTTCAATTTTAACAAATCATACAATAAATAGTAAAATGGAAACTTTTGACCCTTTTGTTTTTACTCTTGATAAATATGATTAACTAAAATCAAGGTCGATTTACCATGCATAACGATTGTCAATAGGTATGGTAATATGATATTACCTTAACATGTTAAGAGAAGGTTTATATTATAATAAATAATCGGTTTATATTATAATAACCTTTATTATTACTGTTGTCCAAATCATATTTACTGTATCATTTATTATCTCTCTTTTGTGTCTGTCTCAACAGCTCTGTTCTCAACGATATCAGATTTGTACTAATGTTTATGGTACCTTTTGCCGTGTACTTGCTATGAGGTAAGCGCCTTGTCCAGCGTTGGTTATTGATTACACAACCAAAAATAGACTATATATATGGATTGATAAAAAGTCTTTTATTATTATTTATTTATAATCTTTTTAACATGTTGCAGGTGCCCAATTAAAGTTTTGAAATCACCAAATGACTACACAAAAATAAGATTTTATTAGGTGAAATAAATGATAATTATAAGACAAGCCCCATAACGTGAAAAGAAGAGAAATTTTTTTATATTTTCAAAGTCGATCGAAGCAGGCACAAAAAAAAGATGAAAAAACCTTCTTCTTCTGGCCCCTAATAAGTACTTTAGACGTTGATAAGCATTTTCCTCGTACTTCCTTACATGATTGGTCGAAGGCTCGATTTGTTGTTTGGTTGGAATCTTGGTTGGCCGTTGCTTAGTTCTTCTTACTAAGGGTCCTCAAATTATCCTAAATTTTCTTCACAACCCAATTTGGATCGCCTCATTTAGTTCTTTTTTTTTTTCGACTTCTTTCATGATTCATATCATGTGCTCTAAGGGTACTAGCTAAGAGCAATATTGTAACTATACTTGTCTCATTATGGCTAGGAAGACTTCATAGAAGACCCTTCATAGATCCACCCACATTGCAAATCACTAAGCAATAGTGGTTCTACCATAGCTAAGAGTTCCTCGAGAAGACAGAGGAGATGGATAAGTGATGTTTGGAATTATTTCGTTGTTATAACCGAAGAAGATACCATTAGGTGTATAATATGCAATAAACCTTTATTCGGAAAGGTTAGGTTAAGAACGAGCCACCTTATCCGACATTTAAAAATGCATCAAAAGAGGAACGAACCACTAGTGAAAGTCTCACTTTGTCGATTGTCAAGGAAAGGAACACACCATTTGTATTCAACTTGAAGGAGGCACAAAAAACTTTAGTTCAGATGATGCTAATCATCAATATATCGTTCAATGCAGCAGGCCATAAAGACTTAGAGAATGAGCATTAGGCTCATTATAACTAGAATATAAACATGCAGGATAGCAAACCCTATGAAATGAAATGAAATGATTGAATTATTTTTATGTAAATGTGAACAATTATAGTCTCAAATCCGCATAAGGGAATTCGAATCTTTCTCTCAAAATTATTTTGTTTTTACATTGAAGTATTCTTGTTGTTCTCATTACCCTCGTTCTTTTGTACAACGTCTCTTTTACATCAAACATATGGAAGTCAACACTCATCGAAATTAATGACAGTTACATGTGTGTCCTAGCATACCGGATTGATGAAAATTAGGTGGTGCAAAAGCAGATCATCGTATTCGTGCTATTTTCTAAAGCTCATACAAGTTCGTTAATCGCATCCAATATTTTAGACACCATTCAAACCTACGAAATTCATCAGCTATTCCGCATCACCTTTGATAATGCATCCATAAACACGGTAGCAATATGACCATTGAAACAATAGCTAAACTCTGTTTGCAAAGAGAAGCTTTTCCATGTCCGTTGCGTATACCACATTCGAAATCTTGCAATGCAGAACAGCATGAACACTTATGTGATAGCAAATCATCTTATCAAGATTCAGTTTGCAATAAATTGTATTTGTCATAGCAAACAGAAACAGTTGGAGTATACCTATTGTTGTAAGAATAAAAACTACAAGTTATTCATCCTACCGCGCGACATCATCACACAATGGAATTCCATACACGAGATGTTAGACAAATCTTTAAAGGTTAACAATTTGCATTACTTAAATTTGTTATTACATTCATGGGGTCCAATATTTATTTAAAGACATAATTTATTCTTACACTATGGTACTACTTACTAAACACTTTACTTATCGGTAATGTAAGTTTAGAAGTTTTGACCATATTCTACAAATCTCACATCTATCAAAAAGTAAGCAAAGAGCCCAAGCTTAGCTGAATTCGTATGGCAAATTAAAAGAAAATAAGCAGCTTGTGCAAGTTGCTAAATGCCTTCGTCTAACCGACGATGATTCTATCTAGTTGCTATTACCTTACTAGCAATGTCTTACTCTCAAATCTCGTTGATATCGTTTATATGTTGGCAAACTTTACAAATGAGCCATTGCTTTTTCTTACCATCAAGGATAAAGATCAAATTACTTGTGTACTTTTGTCCCTTTCCTCTTTTGTTTTATGTTGCCACAATACTGAATCAACAATACAAGTTTCACGGTACTTATAATTTGCTAGAAAAATTTTACTGAAATGTTTGCTTAGAAGATGCTACAACCGAAGCTCCAAAGCTTAACACAAAAGCTAAGAGCATGCTCAAATCATTATTCCTCTATCATAAGGGTAGAACACATCCATCATCTCAACCATCTCGATCCAGCAGTTAAACCAGTAGTTTTCATGCTTCGACTACAAAGAGGAGTAAGCAAGTTACCTAGACAAGTTAGAGTTCAGGGACTACCAATGACATTACTAGTGAAACTTTCAATGAACTACCAGTTTACTGGTTCCAACACCTACGAGAAGATGAAGCTAACGTGGATGTCCTTGAGGGGTAGGTAGTAAAATCACACACGATGCCTACCTCTTCTGAGCATTTCCCTAGGTCAATAGAGCCAGTAAATTTAAAACCAATTAAAATTTTAATTCAAAAATTAAAATGAATATGAAAAATCTTAACTTAATAATCAAAACCCTAATCATTTATAAAACCTTAAACCTTAAATATGTACAATTACAAGAAATTGACCCCGAACCTGATTAAAATCTCTAATCACATATAAAAACTCTAAATTCTATATGTCTGTACATATAAGAGATTGAACACAAACCTGATCAAAACCCTAAAACTAAAAATTTAAACTTATCAAACACACAAACTTACCCTAATGGTGATTAAACCCTAATAAAGTACAATTACTGAATGATACACTTAATAATGTAAAATTACTAATAAAAGAATAGAGATAACTTCTAAAAACTAATAAACATAAGAATATTAAATTAATTTACAAAATTAATAATATTATTCTATAATCATGAATAACTTTATATATATATATATAGTTAATGTTGTACGAAATTAATCTAATTTTGTTATTTAGTTGTTGTTTATGTGTTATAAACTTAATATAAATTTTATACCTTATAATTTTCTTTATAATGATAATATATATTATTTATAGTATTAGAAATAATTAAAGAAAATTATTTTATTTATTTCCCTTAATTTTTTCTTCCTTCCTTATTTTTCCTTTTTATTCTACATTTCCCTTTGTAAATTATAATTGTTACATGTACACAATATTATTATATTATTATTTCAAATTTTGACCAAAAGTCATTATGTCCTTTTCAATGTGTTTAATTCATTTTTATCTCTTCTTTTCCTTTCTTTTTCCCTCTTTTCCTCCATGCTGTAACAATACCCCCTTTAGAATCCTCTCTAATTTTCTTTTATTATCTTCAAATTATACACACATTTCACTGATTTTTCGTCGCCAAATTGGATAAATATCTTCCATTTCCTCGTTCTCATCTCTATCTTTTTGTTTTTCTTTGTTTTCTTTACCTACCATTTTACACTTTCTCACACTAGAAACTTCATATTCAACCAACAACAAGAAATGTACAAGAAGAAGAATCCATCACCTAACCATCTCAAGAACAAGTAAATATATTCCTTTTGTATTGTTTTATTATGTAAAACTTGGTTTCAAGCATTTTCTTTTATAGTTTGTATATCACCATGCTTGAAATATTGTATATGTAATTGGAATCCTATGTATATGTATTAGATTTTTATGTATATAATCTTATTTCTTTTGGAAAACATGTTTACATATGTAAATATATTAATATATCCTTATAGATATATGTAAGGATATATTATAGGTTTAGTTAGCTATATGTACATATATACAAACATATATACGGCATATACATACATGGGAGTAAATAAGAAAATAAGCTAAGAAATATAAATATAAATATATACATATATATATGCCTCTATGCATACATAATGTGATATGTACATAAACCTACATATAAGAAAATACTAAGTATTTACATATATATATATATATGTAAACCGAAAGTGTATATAGTATGTATATATAATATATATAAAAAATCCCTTGGAAAAATATCAAGAAAACATGTATATACGTATATAAAAGTACGTATAATATTGAGTATAAATATGTGTACGTGTATATAAATAGATATAAAATAGTATACTAAAAGTGTGAATACGTGTATATATACATGTATAGATATACATATGATAATAGTCTAGAATAATTATACATACATGTATATATACAAATATACACACTAATATGTTAAGAATACATAATCATATTGTAAATACTCAAGATAATATAATAAAATAATCACATACACATGTGTATAGAAAATGGGCCAAACCCATAAAAGAAATTAAGGCCCACATACATGTTAATTAATCAATTTTAATAATAGATAAGTATACATAATAATATAAAATATTAGAAAAAGGAAAATTAGGAAAAAAAAATAATCAAATTGCCACATGGACCAATAATAAAGTACCATGCCAACATTTCTTAAAAAATAACCCATTAAACAACATATTTCAAAATTAATTAGAAAAATAATAATAAATTAATTAAAAAATTACAATAATAACAAAATTAATATAATTGGTAAAATAAGCTTAGAAGGAAGAAATAGTAAAATTAATGTAAAAAGAGACTAAAAAATAAAAATATTTAAAAATATAAATTTAGAAATTTATTAAGTCAAAAAATAATATAAAAAATCCTAAAAATAACAAATAAAATTTTTTGGGTCAAAACAAAAAAATTTGTAACACTTTAGACCCATAATGAAAAATGTATATCCAAAACAAACCCTACTGCACAAAAGTATGTCTGAAAATAAATTCATAAAAATTAGAGTTAAAATGAAAAAGTTATATGCGATTTTAAATTTAAGAAAAAACTGAAAGATATAAGTAAATGAGTTATATTATTTAAATGATGTGATCACATAAATAAATAATTAAGATAAAACTCCAACCAAATAAATAAATAGATTAATGCAATTATTTACAAGTATATGTGTATATAATTTCCTATGAAAAGGAAACCGATAAATACATATTATAAAACACAAAGTTATTCAAAAAATCAAAATGCTAAACATATGAATGCATACTTAAAAGTTAAGCATTTTGAAGAAAATAGACTTTTATATGTAATAACGGTATAAGTTAATATGAAACGGTAGTAATAATAACCGATAATAATAATGATAATGATAATAATAATAATACTGATAACAATAAGATAAAATCACACATTCATAGAAAATAAATTGAATATAGGTATACATGCACAACATAATCCTAGAATAATACTACAACGTAATTGAGTTAAAATTTTAGTTATTTAAATATACAATTTCAATATTTCCACCCAACTTTATTACTTTATCTAACTTAACCTACTTTACTACAATTTATATTTCTATACGTGGAAATTACAATTAAATTATGATATAGTAATATATTAATATAAAACTTATGAAGAGTGAGGAAATCTAAACTCGTATAACATTTACTAAGTTGACTATTATTACTTATATGATAAAATAAGATTTCTCAATCATTACAATAAATAAATTATATAGTGTAAAATAATACTGTAAATTTTAATTAAACTTTGTCACTAAATAAGCATGGTTAAACTCAACAAGAATCTACTATAACAATGTAAAGATAAAAGGTAAATGAAAAAGTTACATGCGATTTAATAATTAAACGAAAAAAAAAATATTATAAGATAGATAGGGAGCTAATTAAGCTGTTTAGCACCACATCTAGATACTTATTAGGTTTCTTTTATTTCTATTTATCAAGAGATATTGATCAAAAGAGCAAACTGCCCATTGATTACTAGAATTTATATCAGCTTTGATCAAGTGAGTATTCTCAATGACTTTACACTTATTTTGTACTTATAACTAGTACACCTAAATTCTATATATTAATAAATTGATGCTTAGGGTTCGGGAATATGTATGTGATTGAATATTATTTGCTTGTTGTGAAAAATGTGATTGAATATAGTAACTAAAGAATTAATTATATGATTAATCTTTGCATAATTTGAATGGGTTTGTTGATATTGGTTAATCACCTAATAAATTGATCTAATCATATTTAATTTAGTTAAATTAAATTGATCATGCAAAAACACGAATATTACATCTAATGTTTTGGCCATCACCTCACGCGAATGGTAATGAAGGGCCTTATAAAGATAAGATTCCCATATGATTTGATTAGTACAATATAAAAGCACTGATATAACAAGACGCTACCCTTAGCTTACTGGATTACTTGGTGCTAAAGATGCTAATAGTGGGTGACTAAGAGTCGAGTCTAGAGACCACCACTGTAGGGCATAAATGTAAACTATAGAGGCCACCTTACTGCTACACTTAGGATTTTGTATACTATTAGATTTCTTTGAAATGAAAATATATTTCATGAAATATGAAATTTAAATTTATAATTAAAAATTTAGGTGCTAAAACCCGACTGTAATTAGTGTCGATGAATCTTCAACCCTTACTTCAAAGGGTATTAAATTCAATATTATATACAGTACCGATCAACTGCATATATTGATTAGCATATTGCTTGTTCATGTGTTCATATGTTTCTTAATAAATTGTTTGATAACCTGCTTACTAGTATAGTATAAAAGATATCTCACTAAACTTATATAGCTTACTCTCCAATAATTTTCCTTTGTAAGTTGATATATAACTAAGCATGGGTTAAGAGCCAAGCATTGAGTACCAGTGTTAAGATGTCTTAAAAGGTAAACTCTGAAAATAGATTGTATAGTTGATTTGAAATATTACATATAATTATTGTTCCTATACTTAGATTTTATGGTTTTAATGAGTTTCAATTTTATATCTTTACTACTTAATCTTATTATTTGGTAGAGGATACCGATTCTCTGCTATCCCAGGAACTGTGAAATATTAGATATCTATAGTTATTTATATATTACGATAAGTTAATAAATTAAAAATCGGAAACCTTAGTGATTAATTAATTAAAGTCTTGCAATCACTGACTTATAAGGCGATTTTCGTATCATGAATGCACACATGATATGAAAATTTTAAGCAATCTTATGAGACTCCTTATAGGGTCATGACAAAGGGCATTAGTTATTAGATTCAACAGGGAAATTGTTAAACCCTGAGGTGAACAAGTAGAGTCTTCATCGAAGTGTAGTGATGGGCATAGTGCTCTAACATATTGATTATTTGGTTGATTGGCTCATTTGTCCATCCTTAAATTTGATCTTCATCTTCCAATAATTAAATTTGTATTTGCACCCATCTATTTATTATATTAAGTCTCTTTACTTTGAGGAAGTGTTTTCACTTTAGTACATTTGATGAACTTGTACAAGTCTAAGTGTACCTACTTTAAGCCATGTTTATGCAATATATATTGATTTGATCCAACAATCCAATTTTAGATAATATTTAACTAGTTTGATCTAGGAATTTAATGTCGCTTATAGCAATTAATTAATTTTAATTTTAATTTAAAATAGATTTGCCTAAATAAATTAGATATATTAATTTATTAAACCATTCATTTATATCTTTCTCAAACACAACTTGCTATTCAAATTAAAACAAGTACATTAATTAAATGAAATGGTATAAAGAAATTACAAAAGTTATACTTATTGGTATAATTCAATATAATCCAATTTCTTATTATGCCTTTTTTTTGTTTATTCAATATATTATTTAAAATTACATACATGTTATACTTATTGGTATAATTCTAATTAAAAAAGAAACTGATTCAACCAATAAATTGTTATATCAAATGCACTTTTTGTTTATTTAATATAATATTTAAAATTTAAAATTACATACAAGTTATACTTCTAGTATAATTCCCATAACAAAAATTAACTGATTAATGTAGTAAATGAACAAATTAATACATCAAATACATTATTATAATAAAACTACATAAAATGCCATTTTTATTTACATTTCAAAAAATAAAAGGGACTATTATGTTACTCATATTATGTTACTCATATGCTCTCATGTTCATTTCGGGATAGCATACCAATCTTATTGTGCTTGATGTATTCGATCCTAAGACCACTCGTGCTTGTGACTTTTACTTTTCTCATGTACTTATACTTGGGTAGCCCATGAAACAGTGCCAATCGTGCTCAAGCTTGCGTACTTAGCCCATTTATCATACCTAGTGACGAGTTTAGGCTATTACATTATACTAGTCTTGAATTGTAAGTTTCCATAAGATTAGATAATTTGTAAATTTTATTTAAATTAAAATTTTTAAAGATTATTGTAATAATCAAAAATATTATAATCATTTCAAATGGTAAGTGATGAGCCGAAGCTTGGTTGCTAGTATTACAGTTCATATTGTGAACTAAAATCCATCTATCAGTAATTTTTTCTGGTTATTACGATATCATATTACGCTTTATTGAATGTTAAAAATCTGTCAAGCATGAATGTTGTTGACTATTGAGAATGTAAATCTTATACGAAAAAATGTTAAATGCCAGCAAGAAGTTTCACTTACTTTACTTTTAACAAAAAAGGTCAAATACTGTTAGTAGTTAATGAGGCAGCATGTGTTTGTTAAAAGAACATAATATATCAAAACCAGATTTAAATTGAATTTTCTTTTTAAAAAAATATGCGTTTGTTTTTTTATTTCCTTTCCCAACCAATTTATTTCCATTTATTTTCTTTGTTCTATTGATATTAATACCACAAGCATCTTATTAATGTTCAATTTGACATTATAAGTTAATTCAAGCAACTTTATAATAGGCAGTCAAATTCTAAAAGAGAACCACTATTTAGTAAATGTAGCTCAAGTTAAATTGTTTGTGTTATTTTAAAAGTCAAGTTCTTTTTTTTTTATTTTCCCCCCTTCCGCATTTCATTTAATCTGTTACCCACGTATTTTGGCAACAACAAAAACAAACGCATATTTCATCAAATAAAAAAAAAAAATAGTCAATTTTGCCAAAATCGATTTTCCAAGTTTTGGTATCACCTGCCAAATTCTCATTTCTGCAGCCATCAGCGTACATTACAACATACACTGATCCTATCTCTTCGTAGACTAGACCGCGCATTGGACCGGATTGGCCAAAAACCACTAGTTCAAAAACTGATTTTATTCAAATCGTGACCAACACGCGTAGTCATGGTTCCGGGCTAGTTCACCTACCTTTGAACTGGCTGTCGTTTTTTGTTTTTCCTTCAACTCTCACCTTTAAATCAATTAAATTAATAATTTATAAATTCTTATTGATATTTGGAATGGGGTTTCTTCTTAATAATTGCCGGTTCTCTCCTACATTTTGATTTCATTTCGAAAATTATCGTACAACGTAATACATATATTTACATAATATAATACATAATATATATCTAATCGAGCAAACTATATTAGATAAACAAAATATGATACTATTCTAAACTGTAAATCATTTTAGTACATATAAAAAATTATTTGATCAATCAGAATAAAGTGGTCAAGTAGAAATACGAAATAAAATGCATTCACTTTTAGTAGTCCTTGTTGTTGGAGAATTTCAAGGTTGGGGGGAGGGGGGGTTGTTGATTTTATGGTCACGCCCTAAAGATGCCCACGTATCCGTTAATTGAAATTAAACCGCTATAGTTTAGTTTAGATATTTAAAAAACTTTTAGTTTATTGATCAATTTTAAGTTCAATGAAAAGAATCCAAAAGTATGTGAGTATACAATTTAATTTTTTCAAAGAAGAATAATTTTACTCTGTCATAATTTAGAAAATCTTAAGACTTAATCGCTACTTTTAGAAAAACCATGCCATTTAGCTTTTTAAGAGTAATAGTGAAAAAGTATTTTTTCTAAGTGACAAAACATTTTCCAAAAGGACAAAAAAAAAAAACTTCCTACATGTCTCTTTGCAGCAACTATTCGTGATTAAGAGTAGGACCTGCGATCGAGCTTAGGCTTCCATTAGATATATTCTAATAACTGAAGTAATCATCTTTTGTGCTTAATGTCCCACATGGTTCTTATCATCTATAGGCTACCTTATATTAATCTTCTATATAAGCACTTGCCTCAACATTGACAATAGATAGAGAGGCTCGCCAATCATCGAGAATGAGGCCTGCTATACTAAGCACTTGCTCAATGACAGTCGTTGAAGCTAGAGCAGCGAGTACTTTACGAGTAATGTGAGATAGAAGTGAGTAGTTCCTTATGTACCTCTGCCACCACTCTAAATATCAAAGTCCTTGATAGAGATATTCTCGGAGAATTCGAAATTCGCATTTGTGCAATATTGTAGCTCAAACATTGGATCATCAAACAGTTGCTTCTTGAATTTTTATGCCAACAACTATTTACCCATAAATGAGTAATGTCATTCCTTAGTAGGTAGCAAATGAGAGACCGATGACGAGCTATCATACTAACTTTGATAACAGTTGAGCATCTCCTCTATGTTGGCTGTCACTGTTGATACGTCCTATTGTGCTTTTAAGCTGTATATATCTTGAGAATCCATTAAATCTTCAATGTAATCATAATAAATTTTTAAATATATCGATAGTACTTTTGTTTTACAATGAGAATCCAGAATAATTGTTACAATATAAATACAGGGAATGTCTTTATAATAAGATAACCACTTCAACACCATATCATAAATGTGTAGGTTCAGGTCCTCATGAACCTAAAATAGCATGCTAAGTATACTAATGGTTGATATAACGAATAAGTGTATAATAGGCTTGTAAACCTACAAGAAAGTCTTAGTAATATTATGAAAAACTTTCAAAACTTTCAACAATTGGATACACGTATCTTAGTTACTAGGGAGAATGTTAACCTCATATATGTTGTATGTTGTGAAGTCACATACGAGTTCACTGTAAGGAACGATGCCATGAAACAATTCGTACGTTGAGATCTGGTGATATTACATATCTATCTTAAATTTTCAAGGCCTCTTCCAGTGCTCCATACAAAAGTTTCTCCACTTTGTATAAAGGAACAACCTCTCCATTATTATCTTAACCATGTTCTTAATTGAAACTATATTATCCTGCAAAACTATCATACCATCCTTAACATACAAGTTAAGAATATGACATGTATAATGTATATGGAAACCCCCTTCCCTCCCCACACCCCCACCCCACTTCTAATATAGATAAATAGTAATTTCGTAGATTAGATATTGAGGTTGTATTGGCACTTGCATTGTCAAAACCAAGAGAAAAAAAATTCTTAACTAATTCGTACTCATTTAAGATTTATTTAATAATTTTATAGATGTTTTGCGCTATGTGGCGCTCGTTATAAATCCTTAGAGCTAATAGTCGTTTATTAAGTTATCAATTATTTTCTATTCAATGAATAGTGATACCCATATGAGAATTATTTCGAAAAGGATCCTTCCATATGTCTATACATATGAACAAAAACATATTAAGTGAAGTTAACTTTCCTATGAGCTCCCTTTTACATTTATGATAGAGCTCTTGTGTGGCCTAGGTCAACATGTTGCAACTAAACTGTCATTGTTTGTAATTATCCTACTACTCTAGTGCACTCGCATTGAATAACAGGTACATATTTGGCTAAGTATTGTGCCAGGTTGTACTTATACCTCTCTTGATCGTGCATCATCAACAATTGTCCAGACAAACTGCCGCCTCAGATGATCTATTGTTGCGTACCGTCTATCCCCACTTCTTCAAGATGCTTCGACTTTAAGTGCCTATTGAGAGTACCATATCCCTCTCCTATTTTCCAAGAGTAACTTATGTTACAATAGTTATAGAATACCTATAAGTTCCTATTTTTGTCTGTACAGTTACAAAAATACATAGTAAAAATATTAGATTTACTGAAACTAAAGGCCACGATCTACCGAAGGCATGCTGTCTTATATGTTGCTCATCTATTTCAGGAATCATTTCTATCTCATTCTTCTCATCCTCAAACATGCTCATAGAGCAACACATCTGTAGAAGTACAAATCCAATAGGTTGTACAAGGACACTCATGTGGGGATGTTCGAATCTAGGAAGACATTCAATGGCATTCATGCACGGAGGTTCAAACCAAAGAGGTGGTGTACCTCAATAACTCATGCATTAAGGTTTAAGCTCAAAGCCAGAAGGTAGTATACCTTAGTAACTTATGCATTGAGATTTAAGATCAAAGTCGGCAGGTTGTATACCTCGTTGTTCGACGTTCACTGCCACCTTATGTGTCCTTTACTCGGTGAGGTCGTACTCATAATCTGAGTATACTTACACAACGTTGAACCATTGTAGCTCAAACGACATACCAGTTCTAATGCCCTTATCCTAACCTTAAATGAGGAACTACGCTTCTTTCTGGAAAATGTACAACGCAAGAATTTTTCATGGATGTAAATGTTTTTTCTTTTTTTTATGTTGACTACAAAAAAGATTTGCAATTGAAGGACATAAAGAAATTTCAAGACAACGCAAAATGGAAACTAATTAACGAGTAAGTGTATGCAAACGTTTTAGTTAATGCAAATGGATTTGTAAAATGGAATAAATAATTATGCATGGAGCCTTATGGTAACCGATATAAATATTTATCTAAAAGTGTTTCATAATTGCAAAATGTGAAGGCATAATAAGTGGAATAGAAAGTTGAATGTTTTTATAAAGGAACGACAGCTTCTACACACTCTAATTTATAAGCAATGAGAAGGGTCTACGCATCTCGTTTAAATTTTTAAATTTTGAAATGAAACCGTTAGTATGGCAACAATATTTGAATTCTCTAAATTTCATCGAATGCTCCACCGAAATGATTGTACCGACATTTGAAATTTTTTTTAAGCACAAAACGCTTTGTACCATTAAATTTATCTAAGTACTTTACGCGCTATTCAACTTTCAATAATAAAACTACCCTTTCCGCAAATTGGATCAATAAAGGAATTGCATACGGAAATAAATAAATAGAGATAATGTCTAAACTTTTGAAAAAGCTATGAAATTCTCTCGAAGAAGTTTGAATGGGGAAAAAAGCAAATGGCATATGATGATATGACTTTTGACTAACAGAAAAAGCAAGCAAAAAGTAAGGGGAAGGGGGTAAGGTAGGGATAAGGGTGTGTTTAGAAGAGGTAGGACCTTATAAATATATGAAATGTTGTTTTGGCCCTTTTTTTTTTGGGGGGTGGGGGGGTCAATTCGGGCAGTTTCAACCCCTTAAACCGTTACGGCCCTTAAGGTTTGGTGGTTTGATGAGCAATTCAGGGCCAGCTGTATCCGAGTCAGTTTACGATTCATAACCAACCATTACACGGGTATATCGAAGACATCAAATAAAATATAAACAAAACATACATCTACCCTATAACACTATTATTATCAATTATCAATGTAACACGTAATCACCAATCACCACAATCACTAACTAACATAACCTTTAAAATAGTTATAAATTTTTGAAAATTATTTATGAAACTTCAGTTTCATATAGAAAGTATGCAAGTTTAGTATGTGGTTTATATGGACTTAATCCTCTTCCATCTTAACAATTAGCTTTCCGGATGTCATAGATCCAAGATTGCTAGTCGTGTCATTGCTTTTCCAAAAAGAAAAACCTTAACATAACTTATCAAACATCATATGTAGGGTTATAAATAAGTTGAGCTATTCGCGAGCTCCTGGAGCTCAATCTGTTTAAAGCTTAGCTCGACTCAACTGAAACTCGATTAATAAACAAGTTAAACTTAAGCTCTAGTTCAAGTTCGCGAACTTACTTACTTAAGCTCACGAACCGACTTATTTAAACCGATAAGTAGGTTTACAAATTTTATATATTATTAAAATCTAAAGGTAAATATCTATAATATATAATTTAATTTTTGTTTGCTATGTCTTAATCTATTGACTTATATATTTCTTAATTTTATATCCTTAAGCTCCAGATCAACTCATCTTAAGCTTAGCTTAGCTCAACTCGACTCGAACTCAATTAATAAACGAATTGAACTTAAACTCAAGACAAAGCTTGTTTACCCAAACAAGCCGAATTCGAATCTCAATTTTAGGCTCGATAGAAAGCTTAGCTCAAGCTCGATAACTTTTAAATGAGCTAAGCATGAGCTTTTAAAAGCTCGGTTTAGCTCATTTCATTTGCAACCCTAATCATATGCAACTTTTCTCTTGTGTCATCCAATATGTCCAACATCTATTCTTTCTTAAGCATCGTAATCACCCACAATGAGTACAAACACCATTTTTGCATTCTCTTGGTGATTCCTACAAAAAGCATATAAATGATTCTAATGGGAATGTGAAACTTATTTTGAGCTAAATATGAGGTAAAAACCTATTACAACAAGAGACCGATAGTGTTACACACCTTTCTTTTAATTGTCCATGAAGGATGCCTTTGTATGTATCCTTCTAATGGACATGTACACTATGTTTGGTATGAAAGGGAAAATTAGAATGGGAATAAAGTATAAGGAAAGAATATGAAGGGATGAAATTATAGAGGATTTGATTCCTTTTAAAGTGTTTAAATAATAGAAAGAAGGAAAATATGAGGAATGCCGATGATTAGTAAGGACAAAATAGGATAAATGATGGATTTACTAATTTACCCATAAAATATAATAACATAAGAGAAAGTAAAAAATAATTTGATAATTTTGAAAATTTTCCCTTCATTCCCTTAATTCTCTCCAATATTAGGAGTAATAAATTTGGATGAGACCTAGAGATTTAATTCGTCTTGGTTTCTTTCCACACACCACACCACCCCCACCTCCAAATTTCCTCCCCTCCTCATTCCTTACCTACTTTCCCTCTTCCCAAGCACAGGTGTACTGCCCGAACAACGAAAAAAAAAAAAAAAAGACCTTCCTATCTTGGCTGTTAAGATTAAACTGACAAGATAATTTGGGTGCCAGCAGTGCAAGAGTTGCATACGAATACTTAAACCACTGAAAGTTCAGCTCCTCATCGCATTCTATTATGCCTCTTTCGACAGAGCTCAGCTCCTTATCTATAGTTCCAACCTCACTGATATGGAGAATTGATATATCAAAGTTCCACATACCAAATGTGTACAATAAGAATTGTTAACTTTGATTCTATCCAATCCAACTATACCCAGGTATTTTGTCTATCCTACTTTCAGCCATAGCGTTCCTCACTTGCTTCACATCATTCCACCTCTCGGAAGATGAATATATGTTAGAAAGGAGAGAGCCATGACCAGCTCTATCCGGTTCCAGTTCAAAGCAATGCCGAGCAGCAATCTCTCCAATCTCAACATTATCGTGCAACCTGCAAGCAAGAAGCAAAGCTCCCCAAACCCCTGCATGAGGCTCAACCGGCATGGTCTTTATTAAATCATATGCTTCTTCTACACGCCCTGCCCTGCCTAAAAGATCAACCATTATTCCATAATGGTCAACACTAGCAACAAGTCCATGGTCTCCCATAGAGTTGAAGCAGTGCAATCCTTCCTCAACCAAGCCCGCATGGCTATATGCACTTAACAAACCAGTGAAGGTGGCTAAGTTTGGGCGTATTTTAGCATCTAACATCTCTTGGAAAAGCTTTATCGCATCGAGAGCCCTGCCATTCACAGCACAACCCGAAATTATTGCAGAATAAGCAACTATATCCTTCTTTCTCAGGCCATTAAACAGTTCGTATGCATTATCAATGTTTCCGCACTTTGCATGAAGATCAATTAAAGCTGTGGTCAAATGATCATCTTTTAATATTCCTAGCCTGTTCATGCATGATTCGATCCAATATCCGTACTTCAAGTCACCCAATTGCGAACAAGCAGATATAACACTAGCAAATGTCATTTCATCGGGATATATATGTATATCCCGCTTGGTCATATCATTAAATAGCCGAAGAGCCTCTCTCGGCAAGTTATTCTGAGTGTAGCATGCGATCATGGCATTATAAACAAGCAAGTCCTTTCTTTCCAACTGGTCAAACAAACTCCGAGCAGATTCAGTATCCCCACATTTTGAGTACCCCGCAATCACTGTTATCCAAGAAACACTGCTTTTCTTAGGCATTGCATCGAAAATCCTCCGAGCAGCCCCAATATCCCCACAATCAACACACCCACTAATCACAGCATTCCAAGAAGCCGAATTTCTTTCCGGCATCTGCTGAAAGAAATCCAAAGCCTTCTCCATATTCCCCACTCTAGCAAATCCTGAAACCATCGAATTCCATGAAACAATATCCTTCTCCGGAATCTCATCAAACACCCTACATGCCATCTCCAAATCCCCGGATTTCAAATACCCAAACAAAATCGAATTCCATGAAACCGAATTCCTCTCAGGCATTTCATCAAACACCTTCCTGGCATTTACCAAATCACCAACTCTTGAGTAAAAATCAACCAACCCAGTTTGCACATAAATACACATTGAAAAACCATATCTACAGACCTGCCCATGAATCGAAAACCCATTGATCTTATCCAAATTCCTACCACATGCTCTCAAGACAGAAGACAAAGCAAAACTAGTTGGGTTTAATCCCAGTCTATGCATTTGAGAGTAAAATTCGCATGACTCTTTGAAACGACCTTGTTGAGAAAGAAACCGAATTGTGCAACCCCATGAAAATGGGTCTGGATTTTGCATGCGGGTTAGTATTGAATGGGCATACTGGGTTGTGTTCTTGGAATAAGTTTGAGGAGAGAGAAGTGTTTGGTGGATTAACAGAGGGATTAAGTGGTGGAATTTGTTTATGAGAATTGTCGCATGGATTTGTTTAGCTTGCTTTAAGGTTAGGGGTTGGTTTAAGATGGATTTTAGTTTGAGATTTACGTAAGTATATGGCATTCTTGTATTGCACGAGGATGTCGGATACCGGGAATCATGAGTATTGCTTGTCTTGCACCGTGCTCGGTGAAGGGGAAGCAGATGTAGAAGCGAGAGGGGAAGAAGAACAGGTTTTTCCTAGTGGCAAACGCGGGAAAACAATTCGAGAAAGTAACTTTCTTTTCACTCTTTTAAATACAATGTGTATCTTCATTTTTCCCACCAAATACAACGTGCATCTCAAATTAGTTTTTCTCCATTTGCATAATTTATTTCCACCTGTCGCCCTTAATCAGCTGTCATAATAATTAATTTGATAATAATATTAAATGCATATAATAAAATATCATTCAAATATTTTTTTCTTTTTTTAAAAAAAAAAATAAGAATAATCGCATAAAAAAGTTATATCAACTTTAAAAGATAGCACGTCACGACCCACTTTATAAACTCTAGCTTTAGTCGATTATCCCACGGCCTAAGGTGTCCAGCTAATGGCTTTAGTTAGGGTATTTTCTTTTCTTCTTATTATTTTTTTGTATTTTTATTAGATATATTTATTATATTATTTTATTGAATTAATTATTATAAATTATTTACAAGCCGGCACATACATATTAATAGTAGGAAATTTAAAAATTAAAAACATAATATTACTAAATTTCGAATGGTGTTAGGCTTTAAGCAACAATATTTATACAATTAAGGCAAATATTATAAAAGAAATGAGTACTTTAATTTTTAGTTGAAGAAGATACCTTAGGTCTAATGAAGAGATAACTATTATGTTAATGTTTGAGGTGTGTAAATGGGTTTTAACTTGCGGTTAACTCGTTTAATTAGCTTTTTGAATAAGTTTGAATCAATATTTTTTTACTTGTGTAAAAAGTGAGTAAAATAAATCCAATCCACTTAACTTACAAGCTAAAACCAACCTATTTAACATATTTGTGCCTTAAGCTCACAGTTTAGCTCTTTTAACTAACTCATTAAACGGATTTAAATAAAGATTTTTTTATCCATTTAAAAAACAAATCAAATAAATTCGATCCGTTTAACTCACTTTACACACCTTTATTTGGTGTAATAATCGCTCAATCATCGACTCGCATGCACTTACCAAAACAATTCGCTAGGACATGGTTTCGGCATATTTGTGTCATTTGTTGTTCATTTCACCAGCTTTATTGTGGAGTGGAGACAGTAGATTCTTTAGTGGATAAAGATATTCTCTTAATTTAGCTGGGCAAATATGTTATAATAGATGTACAAGATTTGTTGGTAAACTCCATTATCTACACGTAGTATAGACATATTCATGATTTGGATTTTGAAAATTTAATCAATATGTTTTGCCGGATGTGTTCTTCCTTTTTAAGTGAGTAGTCAATTCATTCAGATTTGATTATTTGAATTCTCCATTTATTTCTTTATTTATTTATTTCCATATATTTCCAAGTCCGTGGAATGTTGAGCAGAAATGGCATCACTAGGCCCATATCTTCATCTCTTAGAACCAAATCAACCACGTAGATAGCAGTTAGCACAACGAAGGGAAAAGAAGGAAAAAAACATTACAAAGAATTACTGGTGTATTTCAGGTATTCATCCTTATAATGATCATAAAAATATTGTATTTGGTATAAAAAAAAAAAATGAAAGGAAAAAATGTATAGAATGAAATATCCATGTCTAGAATGATGCTATCAATATAATTCATGGTTTTGTTTGACCAATGTAATAGTCGACATTGTCCACATGTTGATAGCCGCTACTAGCACCAAATTAAAACAGTGACAAATGTCATAGAAGTAATGATCGTCTCTCCCAACATTTGCTAATTGCACAGTTCCAGAAGGCCAAGCAGTACAAAGACATTTTCTTCATGTCGCCAAATTGTAATAATAGTAATAATAAATAAGAAGAAGAAGAAGAAGATGATGATGATGCTCAAATATGGAATGAAGCACAACTCCAGGAATAGAAATCAATATGGTGCACGAATATGATAAAATTCACATTAAAAAAAATAAATAAATAAGTGGGGGGACCAGGAAACAGAAGATGCTCCCCTGTAATCTTAAATGCAAATTGCCAAAAATAGCAAAAAAGCAGCTCTGGCATCTTCTTGGCATACACAAACTCCTGTTCTGTTGTCCAGATCAGATTGATATGTTTGCTTAAGGATGCATTGTCCAGCATGACTTCACTACCGTATCACCATTGACCAGGAAAAGATCCAAGCTTCCGCAGCAGTCAGCAATCAAAGGTGTGGCATCTTTTGGAAATAAACCAGAACCCGCAAGATTGGGAAAAAAGTGTAATTATGAACTCGAATACTCATTACTTGCTAAACTCGCTTCTATTTTCCATATGAGGGACTGCGAACCGTGTCTTCTCCCAGCAGCAAAGAGAACCCTAATCGCAGATTAGTAACAATTGAAAGACACAAATTGCTTCTGCACTACCATCTTAGACATGAAAATCGAAACATGAATATCAGCTTATTAAGGCCCAGAGTACATTAAATCTCAACACGACATTGCCATGGAATGGAACCACATGCTACGTGATGAAAAGACTAGAAAGTGGAATACATTAATAAGCAAACATGAGTTTTACAGAATTTTACCCTGGAAAAAAAAAAAAAAACACAAAGGAAAAAGAAAAAAACAAGAGGCTACAGAAACTTCTACTCTACATGACCGAAATCCCTAATCTCAACAAGGCAAACTTCTTGTCAATACAAATTATGTTATACAAAAAGCAAATACGCACACCATTTTGCATGGAATATATTCAAGGATAAATAACCATGTCAACCGACTGCACATCTACCTTTGAGCTAAAATATGAACTACTTAAGCAATGGCCCTATGAGTAAATCAATAAAAATGCATCATCAAAAGCGTAAGAGAAGAACCACTTTACATCTTCCTCTGCACAACATATGAGATGTATGACGAGATAACCACACAGGTACATACTACCCATCTACTTGCAACTGGATCTGACATTAATAAGAAACAAAGACAAAACCAATTATATCATGAAGCAGCAGGCCCAATACTTTGCATATCTGTTTTGCAGTAAATAGTTCCTGCAGTACAGTCAAATTGTACATATAATTTAGCCCATGCATAAGGGGCACCACATGCTCCTCTTTCCTCCAGCAACTCTAATATACAAAATGGATGAATATGCATCCTCATCCTAATACCCAAGCACAACTGGATAATTCTAAGGGGGGAGGAGGAGGAAGAAGCAATCATCTTGATGCGCTGAATAATCACTGGATAGATGACAAACCCTCCCAATCCTGAAACTTTTGGACTCCCTGAATTTTTCAGACACCTGCACACCATTACTCTACACTGATTTGAACTGCAATTTGCAAACCACCAATAGCATTGGACATCCTCCCTCCTTAATTAGAGAGAATTGAGAACAAACCAAGGCATGTCAACTTTAATCAATCATGCTCCTCGAGGGCACTCATGATCATCCTAAAGCAAGTTTACCAGAGTCAGTTGCCCCCATTTTAAGCATTTGACAAATAAAAAACGAAGATACATGAATTAGTCAAGTGGTAAAAGAAGTAGAGACGAGGGAGTACCAAAATATTGAGAGGAAGAGCAGAAATAAGAGATATCCAAGCTTGAAAAGTCTTTGCTTCTTTTCCCACTTAAGCATGTTGTATATCTCGGTTACATCAACCAGATGTTTCCGGTCAAGATACCTGATGACAATACCAAAGTTTTCAGAAATTATAAATCATGCAGTCCCATTTTCTCAACCATATATTAGTTCAAGCTTTCACTTGCAAGCATGAATATGAAATTAATCTGAAAATGAAATACCTAGGAGACAAGGACTAGGACTTCTAATCTGAATGCCACTTATAAGGAATTGAAATGGATCCTAAATCCAATTCCAACGTTAGGTTCCCTGGAATGGTAGGTATTATGAACATTCCATTATAGATACGAGGCCAAAATTCAAATGCTTTGAGGAGGATTGGTACATGTCTATATAAACCCTGAGCCCAATAGACATGGAAACTGTACAAAAGAGAAGATTCAGAGGATATTGGAATCTAATGCTAACTGGGAGCACCAAAACATGTCCACAATATTGCAAGTTCATATGCAAGTTGCTAAACCTAGCCAAGGGCCTCAACATAGACAGATATACTTTTCATGCTTCTTTGAAGTAAAACACACAAACAAAGAAGATAAATTTAACTAAGCACATAAGGTCACGCATTGGAAAATATTATGACCTATGTAGTTTATTTTTCTAAAGCAAAGTCAATCGATGAAACAGATGCTCGTGTATTTTTAACTACCATGAAACAAATGTAACAACAACGGACTAAGTAAATGTGAGAAAACTTACTGTTTCACGTTGTAGTAAAGGTATGGAATACATAACAAAAACATAAACCAATGCCCTGTCATGAGATAGAAAAGAGACAAGACTCCTTGGACGATAAACTCCGGCACAACGACTCTGTTTATACGAGATGAGGAATCATAAGGATTTAGGTAATCGAACTCCAGATCTGCCAAGCACATAAGCTACAAGAAAAACTAATAGTTTAAAATCACTATAAGCAAACACAAGGGAAGAGATGGCAAAACATACTGGGTTAGCAGCTGTATTAAGGCGGGATCTAGCAGCTGCAAAGTGAAAATAGCCGAGATTGACATGACAGACAGCTAATAGAACAGAGCTAAAACCTTAGTGCTGTATTAGTCATAATTATCTATTCAGTGAGACCTCCACAAAATTAAGCGGAAACCAAAAAAAACGAAAGAAAATGGTTGGTATATTTGCATACAGTGTTTTTCATCTGATCTTACAATCAACCCAACAGCATAACACTAAGCGGTCAAATGGATAGACCTAATAGCTATATTTCCCAGCAACAGTAATAGGATGAACCATATTACTTGAAGGAGCTAAGACTGTTTGAACTGCCAGACTCAACCAAATTGCCAATAAGCATGTAAGTTTCAGACATTCACCAAGAAGCAGTGTAAATTATTCAAATTGTAAGTAAACTAAGATACAGTTATGAAGTGAGATAATATGAGACAACTAAGATACATCCACCCTACAGCACCATTATTGTCAATTATTAATGTAATATGCAATCACCACCAGCAGTAGCTTGCAACAAACTCCAAAATGGTAGTAATTTTTTGAAAATTTTTTATGAAACTCCAGCTTCACGTAGAAATTATGGAAGTTTACATCGCAATTTACATGGACATATCCACTTTCATCCTAATTATTATCTTTTGTGATGTGGTTCATCCAAGATTGGTATAATTTTATCCAAAAAGACTACATTTGACATGGTTTACCCAGAATATGCAAAATTATCCTATTAACAAGTGCCCAGGCCTTTTCCAAATTTTATCACATATTCCACCTAAAGCAATTAGATAAAAAGGTAAAGGCTTTTTAATCTCAGCCTGCTAACAATTACTTCAAGCACCCATTATCATTTCCTATACAAGAGGGTCGCTAAATTGCATCAAACGTCATGGAAACAGAACAAACTACACAATTCTAAACAAAGTATAGAATCATTCAACGTAAAGATTGCAACTTCATGGCCATCAGATTATAATTACAGATAAAACATATATTAATTATGAAGCAATACTATTAAATTACATAATCAATCAGGACAAAGTAAACAAAGGAGCAAAATTTGAGAAAACTAGGGTTAGACCTGGAAAACTATGATGACAAGGATACCAATAATTAAGAAGAAAGCCACCAGCCATGTAAGTATGTCCCCCATCTCTCTCACTCTCTCTCTCTCTCTCTCTCTCTCTATGTCGGGAGGGAGGGAGGGAGGGAGGGATTGCAGGATAGCTAGTTTGAGGGCAAGGAAGGAGGGTGATGAGGAAGGGCGCGTAATGCACTTATTCCCTCCCGGTGTGAGAAGTTTATAAAAAAGGGAGGGAGGAAATCGTGCATCTGATGGGAGTAGCACTCGCTTTTTGGATTTGGTGCGAACCCCAATTTGCAAAATAAAAATTGAAAAATCTTTAGTTAAATCTATTTTTTTGAGATCTAGGAGAAGTTGAAAGCTAATCCACACAATTTTTTTAAAATAAAAAATTAGAAATGCGTATGTAATTGAATTAAAAAAATATAAATTCAACTTCTCCACAAATATTTGAAAACTAATTAAAATGGAAAAAAAAAAAAGGAAACAGAGAAGTGAGTTTGACTAAATTCAAAAACGAGAGAGAGAGAGAGAGGAGTAAAAGGAGAAGAGGAAAAAAATGTAAAAACAAGAAAAAAATTACAAAAATACAGCATTCAAAAAAATAACCTTAAAAATATTGTACTTAAATAATTGATTTCAAGCTATATTGAAATCACCTCCTTTTTATGGCCATAAATGCTTACCAAGTTTTCTTCTTTTTCATTTATATGCAAACAGTTCTAAAAAACACTCTTTCTCTCTTAGAAAATCCTCAATTAAATTAACAATTTAGATCTTTTTTTTTTTTTACAAATCAATCATAGAATCAAAATAGTTATGTAATGTAAGTCTATATTATGGGAAGTTTCTTGAAAACAGAGAGACAATCAATGCACTATTATCGTTTTCTTTCTATAAACATCAAAATAGAAAAAGATATGATTTTTACTCGTTTTAAGTGTATGTTTTTTGAAAAAATAATGTTACAATTTGATGCATGATAGTATATTATTATATTCTGATAATTAGGATAAGTATGTACATTTGTATATAATATATTATTTTAAACTTTGCTAGGAAAAGATATAATTTTACTCATTTTAATTCATTTTAAGTATATGTTTTTCAAAGAAATAATGTTATGACTTGATACATGATAATATATTGTTGTATACTAATAATTTTTTTGGACAAGTCTATACATTTATATATGATATGTTATTTTAAATTTTACTACGAAAAGGTACGATCTTTACTCATATTAATTCATTTTAAATATATGTTTTTCGAAAAGAATAATATTATCACTTAATGCATGATAGTAGATTATTATATAGTAATAATTTTATCCTCATTTTTATTTTATTAAGTATATGATGAGTTATTTTTAAAAAAATTATACTAATTATTGTAAATTATAATGCATATATAATGATGTTACTAAAAAGTACTCTTAACATTTATAATATGAGATTTTTAAACTTTACCACGAAATAATTATTGATGGTATGTGTCCTTTAAAAAAGAGTAATGAAATAATGACTTAACAATAACATAGACATTAGTATTATATAATTTTTTAAACGATGACTTAACAAGATTATTTAATTAGTAATTACATAGGACTCATTAGCTTTCATAATATTAGTTGCGAAAAGAAATTAGTATCTACTAGTATAAGGTAGTATTTATACACGCGCATGTTAAAGTTTAGGCAACTGATATGGCAAACAGGTGTACAATAGATAATATAAAGTTAGTTTGTTATATTGGCGAAAATATTATGGAATGAGAGAATGGGGTGTGGTATGACAGGTGCTCGAGAATAGTAATCGGAGTTCCATTTAGGGCCATGTATGATCGGGTAGTTGGAATAATATATATACTTGGCTTTGGGTTGACATGATAACACACTAGATCGACCCAATTCATAGATGCCCTCTCGTAGGCAAGACTAGGGACATGTTCTGTGCCATCCCCATCAGTGATAATTATAATGTCCAACAATTGATGACTTCCTCTAAAAGATGCAATGGAGTCAGCGATTCTACAAAATATAAATTGAAATTCATGAAGTAAACCTACCATCGATAACCCTTATCGCAATTGAGGACGATGTCAAATGGCATAGCGATGATATTGGACTGCAACTTAAAACCAGGGTGTTCGAATCTCGAGCGGTCGCACTAAGGCACGTACCGAACACCAGTCGCATGTCTATTGAACTTAATGTCTCGATCACCAACGAGTTAAATGGAGATACTGATGTAGAGAATGAACTAGCATTCAGTGACATTGATGAAGATTCTGATGATACAGATTATAATACTAACATTGACCTGAGTGAATGTTGGCTGCAAGAAGTAGAAGAAATACAAGGGTCACATAGATGGAATGATTGGAGGCATGGGTTATCAACATTTGTGGACGTACCTGTGCCTTTTGTACACATCAAGTGTAGGGGATGGACTGATGGCTAATGATAGTATAAGTGGTAGTGAATGAAGCCTCAACGATAAATTGAAGGTGGGCATATGATTTGAGAGTAAAAAACATCTATAGACAACTGTAAGGCTGCATCATGTTTTGAACCACCGTGACTTCATCGTGAAGGAATCCGAACCAACATTAGGGTTTATCATATGCGTTGATTGGGAAAAGGGTTGTAGGTAGAGACTACGAGCTTGTAAGAAGCAACATGTAGGAGCTTAGTGATAACCAAGTTCGTACATCTATACACGTGCCTCGATCCCATAATTAGCCAAGACTACTAGAAATTGGACTTAAACACGCTATCATACTTTTTTATTAAGGATGTTCAAAAGTCACCAAGCATTAAGGTAAGAAACTTGCAAGCGACTATTTACATGCAATACAGTTATACTGTTCACATCAGGGGAATTAGGGAAGCGAAGCGCAAAGTGATTGAACAAGTTTACAATAAGTAAGAAGAATTGTATGCAACATTCCCATATTTACTAAATGCAATCCAAGAGGCTAATCCTGATACTATGATAGAGTGGAAATGATGTGATAATGATACTGCCGAACATGTGTTCTTTGATAGTCTTCTGGGCATTCAAGTCGTACATTAAGGTGTTTATACATTGCCAACTTGTAGTTACGATTGACGAAACATTCCTGTATAAGAAGTACAAGCATAAACTATTGATTGTGATAGGAGTTGATGGTTAGAATCACATAATCCCACTTAGTTTCGCCCTAATTGATGAGGATTGTTTCGATAGCTAGAGTTGGTTCATAATGTATGTGCTCATGCACGTTATAAGAGATCATACCGATATATGTTTAATTTTAGATTGTTATGCTGGTATCCAATCTGCAGTACAAGGTAAGAATGCAGTATGGCCAAAAGGTTGGCCTTAGAGATAGTGTATTCGATACGTCACCAATAACTTCAACACTCGAGCTAAGAATAAAGACTACAAAGAGATTATGAAGAAGGCTTCTTACCAGTTGCAACCTCAAAAGTTTCACACCTATTATGATGAGACCAAGACCATGAGCCCCCATACTAAAGCTTACTTTAAAGGCTTACATCTTAAAATATGGGTGTTGGCATATGACAACGAAGCTCAACTTGGTCATGAGGCACTACTTAAGAAAAAATTCCACAACTGCAACGACTACTTCAATAAACGTATGACTAATTAGTGAAGAAATGGACATTGGCAAAGTGTTAACCAAATTCGTGGAGAGAAAGTTTGAGAGGCGATGCAAAGTGGTTGGTAGTCACCGAGTCATGATTTTTTACTACGATGGGCAGATATTCGAGGTCATAACAACGCCCAGACCAACGACACACGAGTAAAAAGGAGAGAACAGCTACATGGTTGCCCTTAGGATCGCATGGTGTACTTATACTTACAATAAGTGGAAAACATACAAAATTTCGTGTTCATACACAATAGCTGTTATGGGAAAAATGAGCATAGATTGTACTGCACACATTAGGTATTGGTATACAATGCAGAATCAACTATGTATATACGGGCATTCCTTCATGCCTTGTGCTAATAAGTCTAATTGGTCATATCTTAACATTCCTGTATGGCATCCAGTTACAACATCAGATAGGGTTAAGAATCTAGGTACACCACAAGAGAAGTGATTCCAGAATGAGATGGACATCTAGGAAGGACTATTAACTTATACCTATGGACTATGTGTTAGGGATGGACATATTATGTTTGCAATGAGGAAGACAACCAACATTGAGTAGATCTATTAGTAATTCATATATTGAATATGAAAAAACCTGTGATAATATTTATTGATTATATATATGGCAGTGTATTTAAGAAGTAATTATTTTTTCTAACTTTTTATTTTTACTACATGAGTTTTCTAGTAAGCTTACAAATTTTCTTTCCTCTTTTACACTTACAGGAGCAGATGGATCCAAGACCAGTAGATAGGTCACTACTTCACTTACAACTATCCCATAGATCTGAACTAGTGTGGGGTGATCAAGTAAGGAATAGCAAATGGAAAACATATTTGTGATTTGTTCCTTTTCCTATACTGATTGTAATAACATTTCTTCTTCCTTGGTTTCAGGAAAACTACTGGCTAAGGTGCTAAAAACGTGAGGCGATATTTGTCACGCCCCGAAGCAACAGAGCCGTGACAGTCCCATCGTTTAAACCATCCTAAGATAGAAGTTGGCTTTACAACCGTTATCTTAAACCTGATCTACACAAGGTGTCACTCCCCGAAGCGGCAGAATCGTAACAGCCCCGCCGTGTAAACCACCCTAAGATAGAAGTTGGCCTTACAATCGCTATCGTAGACCTGATCTACACAAGGCGTCAACGACTAACCTTGCAGTTATGCTTCGGATGCTTCGCCATAGAATAGATCGACCCAGTTCCCGTTCTTTTCCGGTGTACTCGCTTTATATCTCTGATACACAAGGAAGGACGCGATGGGAAGGAAGCAACCCTAGCCTCTGTCCGGCCGATCATTCCGCTGGCACTTGCATTCACGCCTAACAGTTTGTAATTTAAATAAATCATTCCTTTAAGAAAGTGAGGAAATATATATATTCACTATAATTTAGTGAATACAATTATCGTTTGCAATGTTTCTTCAAAATATATTTTCTAGTTATTACATTATTAAAAAAATGAGAAGTTCTAAAGTAAAAGCTTAAAGCTTAAACCTTAAAAATATATGTTCGTTCTTCAATATTTTTCCTCACTCTCCAGGATCCAGCAGTTGCTAGCTTCAGAGTAGCTGTGGCCGCTTCTTAGCCAGTACCTGCACGATGTCAATAGGGATGTGAGCAACTACAGCTCAATAAGTTAGGACGGAGAACTTAAAACTATACCATACACACAACAAGATTTTCAATTACTTATTAAGTGCAATGCATGTGCAAGCAAATGACATCGCACGACGTTGTCCGGCCCGTCGTGAGATTAGAGAAATTACGCCCGCTCTAATCCGAGTTGAGGAGTTGCCGTTAATGCAACAGCTCACGACCAAACCCAGGCTTGTGTAATGGAGACCTTATTCCTCCCGCGACTACCTTCGAACCACTGTCTTTACCCTCGCCACGACCTCCTCTCCTGTCACTTAGTTCGATTGAGGATAAAGAAGGGACCATTTTGCAATCCTGCGCTATCCCTTTTGAAGGGGTCGGTATTTGGCCGGAGAGTCCTAAGTTCCCCTAACGAGTTGCCATGCATGTCCGATTATGATTACTAGTCATATATTTGATTAAATCCAGTTTAGGGTGATCAATCATTTCATGCAAATCATACAATACATGCTAGAGTAACAAACAGAATCATAGCATCACCCATAATCAAGCACATGCGCACATCCAACTATCTAACAAGCACAACCAAGTATAATCTCAAGCCTCCCAAAATACAGCATTGTATTAATCTCAACTTACCTCAACTCCTCGCTCATTCACTCGAGGTCTGATTTGATCAGGCCATCGCCAATCATCCCTATAACACAAACGTGGTTTCAGCTTTTCATATAACTATTATAGGTTCATTTTATCCTATAACACTTATTGTTACGTTTTGTTTAGGGTTTAATATGCCTAATTATCTAGGTCTTACATCTTTTACAATTATTTAGGTTTGGGGTTAGGTTCGAGTTCGGTTTTCACATCGATTTCTAAATTAGGTTCTAGTTCGATTTCCAAGTAGTGTTTTATACTCTAACCCTAGAAATTCGTTTCAACCCATAATGTGAAATTAATCACATTATTTCCCGATCTCCTAAATACCATCATTACCCCTAGTCAGTATTTTATTTCACTCGGTACACTTATATCCTTATTAGTGTACCCAATTCACTCCTAATGTGAGAAATTTTTACATTTTTCATATAATTACATAAATTCAAATTTCCTATAAGATTTATTGTACATTTTTATTATTATCACAATATCAATTTTTATTATAATATTTCCTATTTATTATATTTCCAATAATTACCTATTATGTATTATTACCTTTTATGTATATATTACACTTCTAATATTTATATCATTCTAATTATCATCTCTAAACATCAATTATCATTTCAAAATGTCTAAATTCATTCTAAATCAGATTTTACTCCTAATTACCCTAATTTACAAAATTAACTTAAAATGTACTATTTTTCCATATTACTTATTTACTACATAATTAACCTAATAATTACATCTAACACCCTAAATGCTACAAGTATCATTCTCCATCAGATTTCAACATCCCTAAACATCTACTTATTCACTAAGTTAGTAATTAATAATTTAATTACTTAATTAACCTTAAATTACCCATTTTATGCCTCATTTTAATGCCTAAAAATTATCTAAAAATTTAGAAAATTAATTTTTGAAAACGGGCTTCATAGCACTGTTCTATATCATATGATCATCCTACAGCAAAAAATTGAGCTCCAAACTACACTCCTAAGGTCATTAATTTCTAAACCGAAATGTGCTCGGTTTTGCATTATTTCTTAACGACCCTATATTACGGGACATTTTTTCATCAAAATAATATTTTTCTTACAAACTATATACAAAAATATCCCAGAATAACAAAATTCATAATTTTATAATGATATTTACTATTTTTACAAAATTACACAAAATCGGGTTAGAAATTGGACTCACCGATCTAGGTGGCTCCGGCCACCGCCGGCCGCTGTGGCCTGGATGCTTCCACCACCATATAGTGGTGGTGGCCGTCCACTCCCAGCTGCTCGTCTGGTGGGGGTTCCAGTTAAAGGCCCTAATTGCACAGTTTTTTCTAATTTTTTTCTAAACCGAATTTTTCTCTCAATTTTTGCCACTCTCTAATTTTCTCTGATTTGTATCTGGCCAAATAAGTTTCTGGATTTTTCCTGCTATTTATAGTCATTTTCTGTAATTAATATGCATTAATTTGACAAGACTTTGCCCATTTTCCTTAATTTTTAGCTTTTAGGTTGTCAAATTTTTATTGGCTAATTTTTCTTTTGCAGCTTTGGACTTGCCACGACCTGATTTTGATTAATCTTATTATCCTCTTCTGATTTTTTTCATAATTATTTTATAATTTTCTTTAATTATTTACTTAGTTTTTGGCCAATTTAGGTAATTTCGCGTATTTTTATCTACACGTAAATACATGTAGGGTATACGTGAACATTCCTAATTATTATTTTGGTCATTCTAAAATTTTTAGTATACATATAATCTATCTCTACTAATTTACTGGTTATTAGATTACACTTTTCGCATTTTCAGTAATTAGTACTTATTATGCTTAAAATTTGAAAATTTTATAGTCTCCTATTTTATTACTTATTTTCTTAAATTCAAGTTTACAAGGTCAGTTTTACTAATATTTCTCTCGTTAGTTTATAATTTGGAGTTTGATCGAATTCCTTAACCGATAAGTTCAATCTTATGATCAATTAGCTTAACTTTGGGGCTTACACAAGGCGTCCATGACTAATCCCGCTTTGAAGTAAACAGTTTGTAATTTAAATAAATTATTTACCCAAGAAAGTGAGAAAATATGTATATATACACTATAATTTAGTTATTACATTATTAAAAAAAATAAAAAAAATTCTAAATAAAACATAACTTAGACCTTAAAATATATGTTCGTTCTTTAAATAATTCTTCTCATTCCCCAGGATCTAATAGTTTCTAGTTTCAGAGTAGTTGTTTGCCACTTTTTAGCTAGCACCTCTACAACGTCTATAGGGATGTGAGCAACCACAGCTCAATAAGTTAGGATAGAGGACTTAAAACTATACCATAAATATAACAAGGTTTTCAATTAACTTATTAGGTGTAATGTATGTGCAAGCAAATGCCATCGCACGACGTTATCCTGTCCGTTGTAAGACTAGAGAAATTACGCCCGCTCTAATCCGGGTTGAGGAGTTTTCATTAATGCAACAGCTTACGACCACCCAGGCTTGTGCAATGGAGACCTCGCTCCTCTCGCGACTACGTTCGAACTACTGACTTCACCCTCACCATGACCTCCTTTTCACTTAGTTCGGCTAAGGATAAAGAAGGGATCAATTGCAATCCTGCGCTATCTTTTCGAAGGGGTCGGTATTTAGCCGGAGAGTCCTAAGTTTCCTTAACGGGTTGCCATGCATATCCGATTATGATTACTGATCGTATATTTAATTAAGTCCAGTTTAGGGTGATCAATCATTTCATACAAATCATACAATACATACCGGAGCAATAAACAGAATCATAGCATCACCCATAATCAAGCACATGCACACATCCAATTATCTAATAAGCACAACCAAGCATAATCTTAAGCCTCCAAAATACAGCATTTTATTAATCCTAACATACCTTGACTCCCCACTCACTCACTCGAGGTCCGACTTGCTCGGGCCATTGCTGATCATCCTTATAACACAAACATGGTTTCAGTTTTCCTATAATGATTATAGGTTCATTTTATCCTATAACGCTTATTGTTATGTTTTATTTAGGGTTTAATATGCTTAATTATCTAAGTCTTACGTCTTTTACAATTATTCTAGGTTTGAGGTTAGGTTCAGGTTCGGTTTTGGTTTCCACATAAATTTCTAAATTAGGTTCCAGTTCGATTTCTAAGTCCTTAATATGCTCAAATCCTAATGTGAAATTAATCACATTAAGCTCGAGTATTCAAATATCCTATGGGATCTTAATTTAGTATTCTAAACTATTCAGTACGCGCTATTCTTAATTAGGATATCGAATTTATCCCCGATGTGAAAAAATCTTAAATTTTTATATAATTACCTAAAATTAAATCTTACTTCAGATTTAGTATTATTCTGATTTTTATTCTAATATTATCTAAATAACCCTAATTTTTTAGATTTATTAATTTTCAATTCTACATATTACTAATTTCTTACAATAACTACCTAATTTCCTAAATTAACTATACTTAATACTTCAAAAGCTAGGATTAGGTTTTCACATCAAAAATTAACATCCCTAAACATCTAATTACTATCTAAACTAGTGATTAGTATTCTAATCACCTAATTAACTCAAAATTACCCAATTTTCCATCATTTTAGGGCTAAAAATTAACTTAAAAATTTCAAAAATTAATTTTAGAAAAATAGCTTCATAGCACTATTCTATATCACATAAGCATTCTATAGAAAAAATTTGAGCTTCAAACTACACTCCTAGGCCTATTTATTTTTTGTTCTAATCATGCTCGGTTTTGCTCAATTTGTTAAGAACCCTATATTTTCAGATGTGATTAAACTAAATCGCTATTTTCCCTTAAATCCACATACAACAAAACCTCATAATAACAAGTTTCATCATTTTCTGGGCAAAATAAATAATTTTACTAAATTATACAAAATCGGGGTAATTAAGGTACTCACTCGGTTCGAAGCTTTTTGGCCGTCCAAACCCGGTCTAAGGTTGTCAGCCGGCCTAAACGGTGGGTCTGGAGTGGAGTGGTGGTGGTGGCTCGGTCCCAGGTGGTGGTGAGGTGTGAGTTTGTCTCACTTGCCCTATCTGCATAGTTTTCTTTTCTTTTTTTTTTTGTTTTCTGGATTTTCTCTTAAATTTTTTAGTCTCTCAATTTTTCTCTAATTCCTCACTGCCCAAATGAGTTTTGAAAATTTTTCTCCTATTTATAGACAATTTTGTTAATTAATATCATTAATTAGACATTATTTTGCCCAATTTCCTTAATTTTTGGCTTTTATGTTGTTTAATTCTAATTGGTTAATTTTTATTTTGCAGATCCTGACCTACCATGACCAGATTTGGATTATTCTATCCTCTTTTGATTTTTTTTCTAATTTTTCCATGATTAATTTATAATTTTCTTTAATTATTTACTTAGTTTTTGGCCAATTGAAGTAATTTCGCGTATTTTTATCTATACGTAAATACATGTGGGGTGCATATGAATATTCCTAATTATTATTTTGGTCATTCTAAAATTTTTAGTATACATATAATCTATCTCTAGTAATTTATTAGTTATTAGATTACACTTTTCGTCTTTTCGGTAATTAGTACTTATTATGCTTAAAATTTGAAAATTTTATAGTCTCCTATTTTATTACTTATTTTCTTAAATTCAAGTTTGCGGGGTCATTTTTACTAATATTTATAACTTTACTTTATAATTTAGATTTGATCGAGTCTTTCAACTGATCGAAATCTCGAATGATTAGTATGGGACTTATAATATTTAGGCATCGGGATGGTAAAGAAATCTTGATAGATCCACGTATAATCCTTATCTGGAGCAGTTAGGCTTTATTGGTGCGTGTTCGATTCCCTTCATACAGTTGGATTGGTACTTTATTGCTACTCTGGTTAAGCAATGGAGGGAGGAGACACGTACATTTTACTTTTACAGCGAGACGATGGTGATACTATAAGATATATCTTTGCTCATAGTCCACTGGTGATTCTGCAAGTATGAGCATAGGAGCATTTCCCATACATCGCCCTCTTACGTCGTTAGATTACAATAGCTGTCGATAGTTGACTATTTATGAGTCGATGGGGGTTGAACTTTGATGTGACTAAGCTACCTACGCATGTGGTTGGACAGTACAGAGATGCATTCGATTGCTAGCATTTGGAGCATGTGTGTATTTATTAATACCATTCTCCTCATTCATTTAGTAATCATTACTTTTTGCATATTTGGATTCTATGCGATTACGATGATGTTGCTAAACTCCTTGCTTATTATTGATATGGGAGTAACGTATGGCTAGCTTGTGTATCGTTTATATACTTCCACATTGTAGAGATGCACTATTCCAACCGTGTAACTCGACAGTTTAGTTAGATGTAGGAGATCCCAACCCACCTTAATATGGGACATATCCTATACGATATCGATCTAAGGGGCAAGACGGACATAAATTGGGTGACCCACATGCAACTTGGATAGTACAATGGGAGGATTACCGAATAGCTCAGGTTTGACTACTACATTAATATAATAATAATGACTAACCAACTATCTTAATGGATATTGATATAGCGAAAATATATCAAGACATTTTAGTTTGTTATTAAATCAAGTCAATACTCACCTTTTAGTTGCATGCCATCTAAAATCATACTTTTTTTTCATATTATTCCTTAGTTTATTGTTTGAATAATTACCAACTATCTTTCTTTTCTTATAAGCTCCTAAAATTATGTTTAAGGCAACTGAGCTTAAATTTAGGACTTATCTAATTAAGTCCAACATTTATGATCAAGATAGGAAAGTTAGACAAAGTAATACAGTGAAGTTAAATTTTGGAAGTAGTGACCTGAAATCTTAATTTTATCCTTAGAAGTAAGATTATTTAATATAGTACAATAATACTCAAAACCCCTAAAATCGAGCTGGGACTGTAATAAGAATTTAGAAATAAGCTCATTGGGCGCTATAAAATGAAATAATATAGTATAATTTACTATATGAATATACGCGTATTTTTATAAGTATATCCGGTATATATAATAATTATAGCCGTAAATTAACCATAATTTATGTAATTATATATATAATATGTTGAATTCATTTAAACAATTAAGAGAACATAATTTAAAAATAAAAGATATGTTAAAAACTTAATTATAGGAGTATAGTTATATATTACACGTGATATATATATGAAATATATACTTGTATATTACTAAATAACTAAATATTAATAAACTATACCTAAAATACTAAATAATTGCCAAACTCATTCGAAACTAAGAAAGAAATTTAGTTTAGATCCAGAAATCATCGTAGCAACATCAGAAAGAATTTGCATGATAACTCATAAGGGGAATTAAGGTGAATTAGCCACCTCCTACTTGTATCAATGGAGGAATAAAAGAAAAAAATTCCCCAAATGGCAAAAGGCTTCTATAAATAGTGAAACATGGATTTCTAGTTTTAGTTTAGCAAGTTAGAATCCAAAATAAATATAGAAGGAATTTATGGAAGATAGAAAAAAAATTAGAAAGAAATTAAGAAAAACAAAGGAAATTTCATGTTAGGCTAGAACTCGAACCTATCCTAAATTTTCTGTGAAACCTAACTATCCCTAGGCAGCCCACTTACTGTGTAAGCCATCTGACACACCCCTAACCACCACTAGCCACCATAGTATCCAAGAATAGTCAAGTCAAAGTTTTACCATATTTTTCAATAATTTTTAAAAAATACCTAAACCACCCAAAAAATTATGAAAAAAAATTATAGTTAGGTTATTTTGAACTTGCTTTCATGTGATATTTTTATTTTTGAAAAATTCATAATATTTAATATACTTTCTTAAAAAATCTACTATTTATCCAAAATTGAAATTATAAAATAAAAATATTAGATGATGTTATTTCTAGCTAAAATTTTTTATGTATGATGTGTTTTATATATAGATAAGTACTATATAGCCCAAATTTTGATTTGAATATTTGAATATTTATTGTATTTTTTGGCTTAAAAATAGCTTGAAAATAGGCTAAAATTATGAATTAAATAGGAAATTATGAAATTAATTAATGAAATAAACACTTACTGATCTCTGGTGAATAGTAATAATGTTGAGACATATTAAAATTAATTTGGTGTAAAAAGAATCATAATTGAGTAATTTAGGATAATTTAAGGGTAAAATTATAACTACTAACATATAAGCGATAAGTCAAAAACTTGAAACTAAGTAACAACTAGGTTCCCCATATTTTTAGAAATCTATAAGAATTTTTGGGGAATTATTTGGTGATCCGAACTATTTATTACGAATTTACCTAGTAAAATGACTTAAATTACAAGTCGACTTGTATTTTTAGTAATAATAACTTAAAACGAATTAAATAGTTAAATAAAAACTACATATGAGGTTGCTGATCAGATTGGATAAAAAAATAATTTTTAATATTTTATGATCGCGATACACTATAAGCTTATTAGGGTTAGGTAATACTCATATTATAACGTTATATGAACAAATTAAGTGAAATATAATTTAATAACGTAAATTATGTATAATACGATAATATTTGTATAAAAACATATAATTGTATTAAAAACTCGAACTACCCATTAAAAGCTATCTCTTGAAATAGGACCTGTAACACTTGTCGTTAAGTCTGTATGAATCTAACAACACTAATTTTATAAAAATCGGACAATCTTAAGTAATATAACCTATAACCCTATAATGTGCGTATTTCAATAACCCTACTAGAATTAAAACATGATTTAATAAATTAAAAGTGCATTTCGATAAGATCGAAACGATATATAATATGCAATACTGTAAATTACATATATTATCAATAATTAATAACTTAACTCAATATATAATAATAATAATACAACTATGTATTATGTATGGGAATAATATATTTATATATACATATATATAACTTTTTTATATTAAACCCTAATATTTCCATAATTATTATGAAAACTGAATTCGGGTCTTCTATATATATAAGATTTCCAAGTGAACAAATTGTTAACAACTCGAGTCTGCCATAGTGAATGTCTAAATAAATAAGTTAAGATTGTGGCTTTACCGCTTGTTGGGATACTATATTAAAATATTTGGAGACCCAATAGTACTTCTAGTTGTGTTTGTAGTTAGTTAATTATGCGTATACCATGCGTGTATATAATACTCGGTTGTGATAAGAGTTGAACTCTTTGATGTGTTGTTCTTCATGTTTTTATATTGTATCAATTTATATGGCTACCCTTGATTAAAACTAACATCTTTTTGACTAAAACGAAACTGGACATGTATGACACCAATTAAGTGAAACAATTAAGAGTGTTAAATCAAATATCAACTTTTTTCGATGAGGATAGCTAAAATAATCATTTTCTTATCGTTAGTTGAACTAAATAACAAGCAAGGAGATCGCGGCAGAGGTGAAGGCTGTGGTTAGAAGGTGGTCATGAAAGGAGGGTGTTCTCCATTGCATATTGTATATTACACAAGTCTAGGTTTGGTTTAGTTTAAGTCGTGATAAAACTTTTAATCCTAATTAGAACGGATGTAATTGTTCTAATCTTACAATAGACCGAATAATATTGTGCGATATTTTATTTGATTGATTGCATTGCATTTCATTATAATTAATAATTTTACTTGCGATTGTCTAGTACTCTTCTAACTTCGTTCCACTTACTGAGTTAGTTGTGTTGTTCACATTCCTATAAACTCTTTTGTAGGTACTGAGTAAGGATCAAGATATTTCGATAATGTGCTGATGACTAGAAAAATAAGGGACGAAGAATCAATTGAACCTAGACTTTTGACATTTCTTTTATCTTTTCTGTTAAATTTTAAGGAAACTAATTGAGAATTCCTTGTGATGTTTACAGAATTCCTTGTGATGTTCACTAGTTTCCTATATTGTATATAGACTATAAAATCAGTGGTTTTTGATAAACTCTAATTATATACTTTTACTTTGGAAGTAAAACGTTTGTATAAATATTATTATATTATAAGATAACAAATTGTGTAAAATAGATATTTTGTAAAGCTATCACGGATTTGATTATTAACAAGTATCGAAATAGACGTTTCATGCTAATTAAGTTATATATATCTTATATAAAATGTATTTATGATAATAAATATAAAATTAATTTTCATCTTAAATTAATTTATATAATAAAATTGTTATAACTCTTTTTATTTGGAGTATAAAATTTCTCTCCCTCCTTCCCCTTAATGGTTGCCGAAGGACTTCTGACCGATTTCCTACTCATGCTCCAGAAGATGCTCCTCTTTTAGCAATCAAGCAACAATAATATGAATTAATATAATAACGATGACAAGACAAATATCCTATAAGTCAAAGTATAGTGGTCCAAATCAATCCAGCTCCGATGTTGTTCGGTCCATTTCGTAATAATTAGAGGCGCCTTTTTACGTTCTTCCATTTTATGTATGCTAGCAATATGATATAAAAATTCTATTTAATTTGAAAATGCAATAGAAACTCATACAGAAATAAATTGCTATAATACCCCGATACTTACAAAAATGTTTCTATAAGGGAAAATATCATTCCATTATGTTTTGATTTTTTTCATTTTTTGTGTTGTTAATATATGGCATAATATCTTCGATCAAGTTGATATTGATTACCATTTTTATTGTATCATTCCCTCCATAAATACTACTTAAGTTTTTAAATTTAAAAGGAGTGATGTAATTGATTTATTATTTCTACACCGGTTCAAATTACTTTGCCTCAGTTTAGTTAATTATTTTATATTATATTCTAAATTGTATTAAACTATTTTATTTACTTCTTACAGACGTATCACGCTTTCTTGAGGAAACAATTGCATAGCATAAGTGCAATATAGTAAATCTATCAAGCCATACTGTTCATTTCTTCAAGCTCAGCTCATAGTCTCCTAACACGTGCTCGTACAAACATCTAGACCTCCAAGTTAATTTTATTACATCAATTATAGTATTAATTTAAATTTTAAAATAATTTCGATTTAGTTGTAGTTGCGACTTGTATCACTCAATTATTGAACCCTCTGGACATGAAAAGGAAGTTGCTAGAATCACCTAGGTGACTTTGATGGTTGATTAAACTTTTCTTTTCTTTTTTTATGATTAATTTCCTAGTGCACGTGCCTAGGTATATATGGTGTTTCCCAACGTATGATCGAAGCCCAGTTAGCAAAAAAAAAAAAAAAAAAAAAAAACATGTAAGTGCCTCCTTGGGTAATTGTTTTCTCTTTTTCTCGTTTTTATTGGAGTGTCAGTTCTATATTTATTAAAAGAAGTAATATATGAAACAAAAACGAAGGTATTAATATGCTTTCAGACTATCTATTTCTGTCCTAATAATTAAGGAAAGATGCCTTCCAACATTTCTAGATTGTTTTTAAGTTTATTATCAATTGGTCTTTCAACTTTTATCAAACAAGATATACAAAATAGGAAAATGATGGAAATTACTATAGTAGAAAACTCTCAAGCTAACAATAATCTGCAATTATTTTCTATCATATACGCACAGTATTTAAATATGCTTTTTGACTAAATTAAATAGTATAACTGAATATTAATTAAAAAACAAATAAAACAAAGAGATATTATATGTATGAAAAATTAACTGTGGTATTAGAAAATTCATTTTCAGCATACGCGTATTGCATTGTAATTCTGTATCGACTGGTTAATGAGGGAAGACGCTTTCCTACTTTATTCTACAATTTTGAATAATTTATTGACTATTCATTTAAATTTTAATTAAATAATATACACAAAAGGGCAAATGACAGAGAAAAATGACTGCAATTATTTTAAAAGAAATCATAGATAATTTTTCCTCCTCACATCTTTTCTTTCTTTCATACATAAAATTTAAATGTCTTACGATTAGTATCAAATGCGTTGATTTTAACTGACTAACTAATATAATGAGATTTTGGCTTAAACACATATAAAATGTGGGGAAAAAGGGAAAAAATATTATGGAAGGGCTACAAGATATGATACCGAAGAATATATTACTACTTGAATACTGATTTTAACTAAGTAATTAACATAACTTACTATTAACTTCAGCACAAATAAGCTAAAGGAAAAATAAATATGGTATTGAGTTATTTTAATTTTAGAACGTGTATGAGCTAACATAAACAAAAATATTCCCAATAACATTAATGTACTTTCGTACAAGTGATGTAATTCGTTAAAAGCTGTACATAATCATTTTGAGACATCCAATTCATATAAACACTCACATCTCTTGATTCGGGATAATACCATTGACAATTTCAGACATCATTACAATTGGAACCAAAATAATCAAACGAAAAAAAAAAAGAGAGAAGAAAATGATGAATAATGTTTGGGGAAAGAAAAATAGAATTGGAGTTAAATAGAGCAATGTGCTCTTGTAACAACTTAATCACCTATTTCCAAATATTGAGTGGTATATTCAATTGTATCTATTTTTGAATATAACCTTCTTGGATTAATTTAATTTTTTTGTAATACAAGTTACATAGATGCAACGAGGCCTAACTTTTTCTTCACCTCATATCTTTCATGAGCCTCGATCATCCACTTTTTTTATTTGATGTCATTGCAGGCAGATCACGAACCTCCAAAGTGTACAACTTCTTCTTACAACATTGCTTACTTTTCGAGCCGTTAACGTTGGGAGCAAGAACGTAAGACGTGGAGTCGAATTCGAGCATGTTGTTGGGGAAGATGCTGTTTCTGCAATCGCAGATTTCGAGGTTGAGGGCCCATTAATGCTGTGATTGCTCTTGCTTTTCCGCATGTAAAAGGTTCTGATGCCAATATCTCCTATGAGTTCTGATTTATCCAAACCTGTTTTTAAGTGAAAAATTTCCAGTCAGATCAAAGGGAAGTAACTTGTTTCCAACGTTATATGGTACCTTAAATATAAACAGAATTTAAAAAAAAAAAAAAAAACAACAACAACAATAAGATAATAATATTTAATTAGAATAAAATTATAATTCAGATTTTTATATGTATAAATAAAAAAATGACATTTTACCTTCTTGTTAACATTTTATAAGATCATTTTAGAAGATTATTTTAGGGGCACTTTATGGCTTTTTTAATCAAATGTGATTCTTATGCTATTGAAATTAAACTCTAAAACTCATCTAGTACCCATCAAGTCATATTCTATCAGTATCAGATGCGTTGATTTTAACTGATTAACTAATATAATGAGATTTTGGCTTAAACACATATAAAACAAGATATACAAAATAGGAAAATGTTGATTGGTGATTTGAGAAAACAACACACAATTTAGTTACGGGCTTGCGAGCCCTAGTCCTAGGATATATTTAACGATTAGCTATTTGTGCGATACGACCCAATTTCATGCAACAAAATATTAACTATATGCGACTGAAACTGAATTCCTCAGTCCTTCCTACTTACATTGAAGGCTAAAATAGGAATGGTGCAACTCAAAAAGGTTTGCTGCATCAGGATCAGGGTCCATTCTAGGAATCCTTCCTTCTTGGGTGTACTTTTCCACTACAAGCTTAATGGTCTCTTCCACTGTGGAGCCCAGTTTCACCATGGTCCTTATGGGCCCTGGACTCCCTTCAACCATCACACTCACCACCACCTTCGCATCCTTCTTGTATCCCTGCGTTCAAACTTGAATTCATCATATGACGTAGCCGCAGGATATGTGGTTGCGGACCACTAATTAGGTGGACATGAAATTGACTTTGAGTAAAACAGTTTCTCATGAGCAGTGTTACCCAATTACATACGTTATTGAAATCACGCTACATTCTAAAATCCTAACGGCACGTTTAATATGCCAGAATATATTAAAATGGGATCTTAATTTTGAGTTTTACCAGTAGAATCGTGATTTCATGAAATTGATATTTCGGACTTCAAAAGTCAGAATTTGAATTTGCTTTGAAATAATAGAATCACAACTCAATTCTTCTTTTATTAATTATTATTAGTTAAAATAAAATTCTTTTATTAATTATTATTAGTTAAAATTTTTTATTTGACATTGAGCCTAATTATGAAATCAATAATTAAGGGTTTTTTTTTTTTTACAAATATGACTATAAACACATTCTATCCCATTCCATTATTTAGATATTTTTAAATATAAAAATGAATTCATGATTCCGGTTATCTTATCCTATAATTATATCCATCAATCTATTACTATAAAATTATTACGATTATGATGGTATTTAGGAGACTCATCTAATATGAATATTTAACACTTTATAGAAAATGAATATTATGTCAGGACTATAAGTATATAAATAAAAGCATTACTCTTAGAAAAAAGTAATGTTGTTAAACTTGAGTTGATTCCTACGGTTCAATCAGATTCAACCTAATTTGATTATAAAATCACTTCTGTCTAATCCGGTTTTAAGTCTGCTTTAATTACTCTTGAACTTGATTCAACCATAATAACCTTTAATCTTTTTATATGCTTGCCTAGACTAGATCCAATAACATTGGAAAAATCAACTACTCACTTTTGGTGTTTAGTAATTTTAGTTTTCTTTTAAATTTTCATTCTACCAAAATGATCCCATGAATCACTCAAAAATGTTTTCATAGAATACTTGCCAAAACTCTTACGCTCCACATTTTTTCGTCCGTTACCTTGACATGCTAATGTCAGGATCCGTCTGTTGTCATATTAATCTAAGTAATAATAATAAGTTCACTTATTTATATATACACATTTCGAGTGCATAATACGTTATGGTTATATATTATGTTTACTAATAACAAATGAGACATTAAATAGAGAAAGGGGACTGTACTTTCTAGTGCCATGTTTGAAGTCTGAAGTAGAACAAAGAAACCACGAAATAGAATGGAGGATATAATTATCAATTCCTTTTACAAGGCATCTACTACAAACAAAATAAACATAAGTAAAAACTTTAAACATGCCATCAATAATAGAAATCTGCAATTAAATATTTGTGCCTTACTTCCTCTCTTAATCAAAGGGTGTAAATTTACTAAGTCAACAAGTTAGGAAGGAAAATAAAACTACCCAAAATTTATTTTAGATTTTAATACTTTTTCCCCAAACGTAAGATAAGAAATAGTCTAGATAATTACCGTCGAATTACCTAAAAGTCAAGTTTAAAAATCGACATGGTGGTAGTATTAGGAAATTTTAAGCTGGCGTTAACGATTCATGAAGAATATAAGCAACTAATTTGCTCAAATTGAAAATAAAAGAAAATATCAATTAACAAATGGGTTCAAGAAAATAAATAAATAAATAACCTCTACCTCATAGTTTTTTGGGGAAGTACCCAACAAAGAAAAGGACGATAAAGAGACCCTTTTGTTTCTACCACTCGTAGCGAGGTCTCCACCGAAGTTCCACAACACGGGCTCTGATAAGCATCTCTCTAGGACTTTGATCGGTTTCGAGTCTTTCGATCGTATCGACGATGATCGACGTCGTGGCGACGGTGATGGCGATGGCGATGGCGATGACGCTGGCTGATGGTGATGGCGTAGTTGCTTGATCGAACTTCTGCTGCCAGAGACCGGGACATGCCGCCTGAAAGTCCTCTCTGACATAACATACGTAAAACTTATATTGGAATGAAGCTGTTTTATGTTTTATTATTTTTGGGAGATTGAAAGATGGAATATGGAGGAAGAAAACGTTAGTTGGTTACCTAAGAGGCTAAAAGGAAAATGAGAAGGAAGAAATAACGTGACTTGGTTGATATTTGACTAGTAGGTGTCGATTGCTTGCGTAGAGTCATGTAGGACTAAAATAAAACCGTCATTATATTCTCCTTTTTCGGTTTCAGAAGGTAGAGGAGGACACACACGCCAAAGACTTCAAAGTGTGTCCTAGAATTAACTTTTAACATCCAACAGTTCATGTCGGTGAACAAATTATCCTAGAAGAAGAAATCCGATAGAAGTCACACGTGGTACTAGCACCACTCATTGTCTTCTACTTACATAGGAAGAATATCATAAGCATTAGACTTCCCATTAGAACTACTATCTGCAAACATATTATTTTAAGATTATATACGTGGCCTCATTCATTCTTACTTAATAGGTTGTTCCCAAAAACCTATAGAAAAATGATGCAAGAAATTATAATAGATTGTTACAAATTAAGACCACCTTCTTGTTTAACATATCTAGTGCATTACTACTACTCAAACTCAACATAACTGGTATCTAGCTATTGATAAGCTATAAGCTATTTTGCACATACATCTCCAAGCTCAAACCAACCTTCTTAGAGTATGGCCAAGCCCATAAAGCCTAGACCGATCTTTTTGCAACCCAGGTTGAGAACTTTAAAACTTGTTAACCTCATCATATTTTAGGCCAAACTGCTAGAGTCCAATATGACCTTCTTAGAATCTAAATTGAGCCCTCAAGAGCTTGGTTGACCTCATCAGAATACATCTCCTAAGCTCTTGTCTCCATCTAACCCTTTGTAGCTTAGGCTCTCAAGCTTATGATGTACAATCTCAGCTCAAAAGTTCAAAAGGAGAATGGGTAAGAACGGTTAGGAAGACAAGGAAAGTATAAAACTAACACATGCTTAATCCAAGATCCTCTCTAGGCTTAAGATGCTCTCGAAAAAGTCTAAAATAAAAAAGAAGATCTTGGGATTGTAATTTGTTTTTCTTAAATAGCTCACTTGTCCTACTTATAAATTTCATGTAAAAGTTATGAGTGAAGTATCCTTACTTTCTTACTCTCATACATTTCTTAGATATTTACTCTCTTGCTAAATCTAATACTAACTTAAGTATTAATGTGGTTATATTAAAACTGTCTCGACTGCCTATTCTTAGCTTAAATTTGTTCCTTATTGCAAGAAACACTCAACCTCAACCACCTCTACCAAAAACTAACAACATCACTACCACATTTACAAGCCTAATTGCACCGTGATCACACTCTTGCCTCAACTTAAATTATTGTCCTCTTGAACATGTTGTTTACATACATGTTCATTATTATTTGTTGCTATCATAGTATTAACATGCTGTGCCATATTTGTTCTTGAAGTTATTCATTGTACTAATAAAAAAATCAAGATTGACTATCTCTTTTAATTGAGAAACATTTTGTCTGATGCTTACCCAATTCATCTTAAATCTTAGGTATCATGTCACTAGAACTTGTATCATATGCAACCCTTGAAACTTAATTATGAATAATGAAGTGCTTGAAAATGCAATTAAAGCACCAAAGTTAGGTCCAACGTCTTAAAGGAAGAAGAAGAAGAAAACTATTACTATAAAGGAGTAATGTTTTGTATTTCTCTATGATCTTGTACAAAAACTTTGTTTGAGGTTAGTAAGAAAAGTGTTCTTTATGGTGTTTAAATTTGATTCACATCTAATTGCTTCGATTAGAGACAGCTAAATAGATTTTTTTTTTTTTTTTGTTCATGCTATATTTTTACAAATAATCTACTTATGCTAGCTTCCTATTGTTTTATTGAAATTTGAAATGATTTGAGTTATCAGACCTTGACTTATTTTATATAGAGAGAGAGAACTTATTGTTTGTATTTCAACTACTTTGGCTATAAAAGGAGATGCCGTAATGCAAAGGGGTAAACTTGTCAAGATCTTAAAGTTGGTATCAACATCGTTATTCTCTAAGAATGATATACATTCAACTCTTTTTTCTTGTTATAACCCAAAAAGAAATAAACTCACAGATACTTTAAATGAATACAAATGCTTTAAGTGACTATAATATATTCTTATAAACTAAGTCACTAAACTATTTTAAATTTACTTTAATAAAGTAAACATGAAATTTCGAGTCTTATATGGGCATATATAAGTATTATTATTATTATCCTTATTTAATGATTCATAATAATACTGGATGACACCATCTGAATCTTATCCTCATTTTATATGTCTTTCTTACTTTTTTTTTCTCCTTTTCCTAACCCACCTTCCATTTATATTGTTGATTCACAATGTTTCATTACTACCCTTCTTTGCAGATTGGTTTTCTTTCTGAATTTTTACCATATATCCACAAGTTTGTTACAAAACCACCATATAATTTCCTAAGTGGATCCATTAACCCATCACTACTCCATTCCTCAATTTGTAAAATCCGAGCCGATACGGAACCCTATCACTGGACGTTGCATTTTTAACGTACCAGTGGAAACCCCGTATATCTACTGCTGCTAAAATAAAAATGGGGCAAAAAAATGTTTTCGCTATGTATATGTATTAAAAATTATTATTAAAATAATAAAGAAACATATCACAAAGCCCGTCTAGCTCAGTCGGTAGAGCGCAAGGCTCTTAACCTTGTGGTCGTGGGTTCGAGCCCCACGGTGGGCGTGTTTACATTTTGACATCAGTATCCCGGCATTACATTTTGTAAACATTTTTTTTTTTTCGAACGAGCGATAAATCATCCTGCAAGAACAAAGGGGAAAGGATAAAAAGAACAGGAAAAAAAAAAAATATCATAGATTTCTTTCCGGGCGGTCATATGAATTGCATTACCTCGACATTTCAGGTGAAAATTTTCTGCACAATCAGTTTGGGCCATTCCAGGCCCACTCCACGCACCAGGTGCTTCAATGAGGAACCATATCACTTTGTGCAAATGCTTCTACTAGTTTAAGTTTACGTCCAACTCCAATTCCCTGATTTGCAGTGTTGTATATGATGAATATTTTACACCATATTATATATATATATATATATATGTGTTAGCATATAACCAACAGGGATATCCATTTGGGAAATAAAGAAAAATTGCGTATGGAGAAAGCAAACTTCATTCTAAATAAGCAATGTAGTGCATGATATATATATATATATATATAAATCTTTTACGTCATTGGATATAGTGTAGAAACACTAAAACCAAATAAAAAAAAGGGAATGAAGAACGAAAATATTATTTGTAGTCGTTGGCACTATGGCCTATAGTCACCATAACTAATGTAAGGTAGTGGATAATGACTCATTGTTTTAATAAAAAAGAAAAAAGAAAAAGAACGAAATAAAAACACATGTGGAACATTTTAGAATTTTTACCTTTTTTAATTTTGTATATATTTTATGTGAATCCTAGTTCAAATTAACTAAATTATATAGTTGTACATTTATCTTCTACTAATATCCATTTGACTAACCTTTACAAAGACTATCACGAGGTATTTATATGGTTGTGAAATAAAATTTGGTATGTATATATATGTGTGTGTAAATCTTATTTGGAGTTTCAATTTTATATAGTAAGGATATACATATGTGTAAAAAGCTAAAATATATTTATAGAATTTTGAACTTTAAGTTTACTGGGAATTTGAATTTGACTCCATAAGCTAGTAATAGAGTTCAAAGAGTTAGGTTTATGAATTTAGGATAAAAACATTTAGGATAGTGACTTGGAACAATGATTTTAGGATTATTTTGTCTATTTTCAGATAAGCTCATACACTTAGAAGCTCTCTGCAGACTTGATTGAAGAAGAGTCTATAAATGTATCTATTAAGAGGACTTATTTTGGCCATTAGCTACCAATTACAAATACCAATAACTCCTCATCAGTTGATAAAATCTAAAGTATTCTTGAAGATCAACAATACTTGTAACAAAGAATAAGCTGCTTTTCTGCGATAACAATAGGGGTTGATCATCTAAAACAGTTTTATTCGTTCCTTGTATGTTTGATCCCCTCGAAATTGTTTATTGCTCCTCATTGTTTCTCCCTCAAACTCATATCTTTAGATCCGTACATCTACAACACATAACCAACAAAACTTAAGGTCTAATATAATTTAAAAAGTTTCTAGAGGTGATTATTGTAATTTAATCATTAAAATACATAAGATAAGACAACGTTATAATTGAATTGACAAAAGTACTTGATTATTACATAGTTTTAATTTGAAACATCTTGGACTTTGACCACTCATATTAAAATTTTCCCATATAGATTATAAAAATTATAAGGTAAAGTTTTGGTGCATTGTTTTTCTTATTTTAAGTATCTTGTGTGAAATACCCAAAAATGAAAAATAATAAATAATAAAATAAAGTAAAAAAAGTTATTTTATGTAAATAAGTTCATGACACTAAATAATAAAAGATATTAAAGGAGAATAGTATTAAAATTAAGAGAAATAAATAATGATAACCATAATAAATAAAAAAATCAAGGAAAGCATCCCTTATTCCTTTCTATAAGTAGGCCTTCACCTTCTCTTTACAAACCACTTCCTAAGAATTATTTTATTGCAAAAAGAAGGAGAAAGTGTAAATACTCCTAAATAAGTGAGTACCTAAACCCTCATTTCATAAGTAATGGAATTGTGAATAACTTTGAAATGGAGATTTAGAAACACAACTCATAAAGAGAATTTTAACAACAAAAGGATTAAGGCTTTGTCAAAGATATTGAAAATTGATGAATTTTAAGGATACAACGAATAGAAAATTATACGATAGATGAAAAGTTACTATGCCTCTATAAAAACTTTATGGATCATTTATAGAATGTTACAACAATTCAAAAGTAATAAGTTATAAACATAAAACTTAATAGGAGATGACAAAAAGAAACCCCTTACTTCCATAGATTAGGACATATCAATTTGGTGAAACCTTAAAAACTATAATGGCACATTTACTTGAAGGGAATTAAAATTTTATTTTCTTTTTATTCTTTATTACGATGTTTATTTGTTTTTTTTTTTTATTATGGAATCGCAATTCCATAGGAATCTTTATTATTTGAAATTAAATAATAGAGATTCCTTACTTTAACCAAGAAATCATGATTTTTTACTACTACCATTATTACCACCACTGTCACCTTCATTACAACGGTCATTGCCATCACTACAATAGTCACCATCAACACCACCGTAGTCATTGCCACCACTATCAGTATCAATCACCACTGCAGCTACCGTTGCCGCCACCATCAACAATGACCACCGTTATTGTCGTCGGTACTACCATTACTGCTGCCGCCACTACTACCATCACCAGCCGCCATTACCACCACTATTATTGTTGTCGTTGCCGCTACCATCACTAACCTCTGTAATTACTGTAGCTACTACTACCATTACCAACATTACCATTTTAGGATTAGTTGAGAAAAGAATGGACCGATGATAATTCAATCATTAAAGTTATATTATGTACCTATTTTTGAATTACTTACAAATCCAATTAAACAAAGTAATGTATATTATATCTTTATTCCCTTAAATAATTTCAATTCCATTCCGTCTCATTCTATTCCATTAAGTAAACGAGCGGTAAAAGATAAATTAGGGGAAATAAATTATAGAAACTAATTCTTAGGTTCTAATTACAAAATAAATTCCTTTTAGATCAAATATTAGTATTTTCTAACAAAAATGTGAATTACAATTTTTAAAAGATAGTTAATAAGATAAATCTAAAATTCAATATTTAGAATAAATGTAAAAAGGCATAGATAAATTTGGGAGAGATCCCTAAGAGAGAAGGAGGACTGACCTGCTATGTATAAAATAGTTGACTGTAACTTTACCTTGATCGACCGGCCTAACATTCCTAAGTTAACCCCATTTCCTCCATTCTGTTGCCTTGACTCTCATATTTGTAGATGATCCTTGGACTATTAAAAGAATTAGGTAGGTTATCAATTAATGATAAATTGAATTATTGAATTTAGGATTAAATTATTTAATTTACTAGTATAGGATAATAAGAAGATAAGGTATCAAAAATAGCTTTTCAAGATAAGCAAAGGTGAGCATTATGGTGCTTTTTTGTTTACTTATTCATTTTTAATATGTGCAATGGAATGGTTAATAGCCATTTATGAGAGGATGGCAATTTTAAACTCCTCAAATGATATAGTTAGATTAGGTGCAAATCTTGTTGTGGTGATAGAGTAAGTTGTCGATATGGGAAACCATGGATGATAATATTGTAATAATGGTTAGAATGGATATTGATTAGAATATTATCATTAGATTGTGCTCCCAATTGTTGATACACATGGTGAACTCAGGACGACATGGTTAAAGATTTGGTGATGGGAGTTGTTCCTTATACATAATTCATTGTAGACTATGTGATCTATGAGGCTTACCGTTTTATTTGCTATAGGTGGTGAGATGCCGTTTCTCCATGTTTAAAGGTAGAACTTGAGTTGTTCCAGCTATTAAGGTTATGCTTTGTGATTTATCTAAATGTATATCCTAATGAATTTGTACATTAAATTTATTTATTATGTTTTGGCTATTAATTTAACTTTTGTGTGTGCGTGTAGTATAGTATCTACTGGGACACCTCATTTAGAGAATTAATTTTTAGATAATTATAGTTAGATTTAAAGACTTAATAGAGAGGAAATAGATAAGCCTTCATATTTATATTAGGTAAGAATATTTAGTGGGCATGTCCTTTGAATTCCATATATGACATTATTTAAGGATGGTTAAGTTGGTTATGGGTCGTCAAAGTATGTTAATTGGATACCAACAAGGACCAATTATCAGATGCTATATGAGCATTTATGTAGGATACTCAATTGTGACACTGTAATCTAACCTATTCAAATGCATATTAAGACCAACACAATTGGTTTGAAGTAAGCTTTAACTAACTAGCTACAACAACCTAATTGGCTAAGGAAACAAGTGAAATATTGAACTTTGTTAGCATCCATTCAACCATCGAATCCATCCTATTAGACTACCCTTAGCTTCAAGAAAGCCTATCTAACTTGTTCATCATGTCCTAATCGAGTGGCCATCAACTGCTAATAATCAAAGTTCACTTTAGGGCTTCATTTAGATACTTAATGTTTGCATCAGTCGACCTTATATGTTAAGTCTCCAAAAAGCTTTGTTCTTGTTATATTTTATTTATTTCAACTTTGTTTTGTTTACAACTTTGGGTTCCACTTATTTGTGGGCTTATATAGTGTTTGTTTGTTAGCCGTTTTCAACATTAACACCCTTTTATTACTCTTGAAGTAAACAACTCTCTTTGAGTATCTCTTAAAATTATTGAGTCACTTATTTTTAACCCTTAGGTTCTTATCAATCCATTTAAATTGTGATGAAACTGTTACTGGTTTTCATTAGTCATAGTGAAATTCCTTAACTACCTTGAATCTATTTTAGTGTTTGTGAGTTTATCAAACATCGATTTTGATTTAAATAGTTCATGTGATTCTATTTTTTTTTAATCTTTAGCATTATTTATGTTTATACCCCTTTTACTTTCCTCAAACACTTATAAAAACACAAAAATATCAATAGTTACTTCTTGGTTCCTTATCTTATGGTGCATAGCTTGTGAGTAGGGTTCAAGCTTCTAGCCTTACTTATATCACAAGCGTTGTTCTCTGAAATGATTGAGTTATAACATTTCTTTTTTTTTTTTTTAGGAAAATAAAACCATTAATCTACAATGAATAGAATAGAGTACTAAAAAATAAGCCAATGTGACCCAATATCGAATGAGCGATATGTATTTGAAATTGTAGGAAAAGAAAAAAAAGATGTGAGAACCCTAGCTATTAAAGAAGGATATGGAAAAAAAGAAACAAGATTATCATAGAGTTGAGAGAAATTGATGAAAACAAGAGATCGTAAAGAAGAAGGGATTTTGGAGCATAGGGTTACTACTAATATTTTGGGTCTAAAATGAGAAGCGGAAAAAGAATTAATGATGTAATAAACTTTAGGTACTTTCTATAATGGGCAAATGGATTTGGTCTTTGAGTACGTCTTAAGGGGAAAAATATTATATTTTATTTATGTTCAATATAATTAATTAAGAATGTTTATGAGTTTAGTGGAGGGTATCATAAAACCTTTAAAACCCATATACATTAAATTATGGATTTCAAGGGGAGTAAATATAAAAATGTTGTTATCTTATATCTTATCCTATAAAACCAACTTTTGAGATATTCTAATGATAATCTACCTTGTGACCTTCGGATCTGGAACTTATGTGAATTTTTCAAGAAATTGATGATGAAACGTGATGATCTCCCCGAGAATACAGCTTGTACAGAAGAAGAATGTGTATGGAGATTCTGTTATTCTTGTTAGTAGTTACTGTGCAAGAAGGAGTTGCCGCTATTTATACAGAAGAAAATAAAGCTCCTAAAAACGAAAATTCAGCTAGACTAATTACAACAAATGAACTACTTACACGTGTCTAAAATAAATAACTCAGCAAACTCTTAAGTTTTCACGATCATACATAGCAAAAGAGATTCTAAATTCCTACAGGATTACTAATCACTTCCATGAATATTCGTTCTTGGTAATATCAAATTACTGAAAGGTTGAATTTGGAATTATCATATCATCCTCATTCAATAACTTCTTCCGGGTAAATGCTATATAATAACATTCAAAGCTTCAACATCTTTTTTATCATTGTAGTTTTATGAAATAAAAATGAATAATATATCTATATAGCATATCGATTTTATGTTGGCTGTGTGATAAAATAGTTGATTTTATTATTTATATGCATGAGATTTTAAATTTGTATATATTTTAAATATTTTATCACTTTACAAATCATTGACTTTAGATGGGAAAAATAATATTTTTTTGTATATTATACTTGGGATGAAATTCGATTTCAGTCTCATATATTTTGAGTAAATAATTTGAGTATTTTATGTTATAATTTGCACCAAAATAAGCCTTTTTTTTTTCTTTTTTACATTAATATCTTCTATGATTAATGATACAGCATTGAGAATTTAAGATGTAAGTAAATTACTTAACCAAAGTTTGATATAAGAGCACATAAATAAGAGGATTCATTTAAATTATATCGGACTTCGTTGAATTTTATATAAATGTAAAAGATTTCCGGTATATTGTTCCAATTTTAGTTCATTCTATTTAAATCTATATCTCTTAAGTAAATAAACTCATGCCCAATCTACATTTTGCATAAACTCATTGAATAGGTTTAAATCATACTTGTTATATTTTCCATATAAAAGATATTTACAGTAAAACAAGGTATTATTATTATTATTTATTTCATTTCTCTAATATTCACCAAAATAAGAGACGTAAAAAATACATACATACATATATATATAAATGTGTATGTTTGATAATACAAATAAGAATAAAGTAAAAACATGCATAGTTAAGATACATATAAAAATAAAATAATTTAAATGGATTTGTAATTTATTAGCTCAGGTATTTCACTTGGGAAATGTTAACAATTGAACTGTAGCTGATGACAAATCAACCAATCTTGTTAATTCAAAGTGATCTCCAGGTGGAAATGGCGCCTTACGATTTCACCAACTGCGGGCCCAGCAATCATGCCCCTCATCAAAGCTAGCCAGCTGTTTTCTTTTTTGTATTAGTAGCAATACAGTACCCGATTTTTGGCTGCCAATTATGTATTTATCGGCCATTCCTCACTTTATTCGTTACTGCTTCTGAAAAGTTTGATTGAGCAATAAAATAATATAAATAAAATATAAAGATGTTGTTAACGGATGATTCTAGGTATATTAAATATATATAAAAATAAATTTTTTTATTTATTTATAATTAGTGAGTGATATATAAATACGAATAAAATTTAACATATAAAAATATAATTTATACTTTTTTTAATAAAAATATATTTTTTAATTATCAAATATTAAAATTTTTATTGATATTTATATTTTATTTATTAATTTATATAATATATTAATACTATTAAATTTTTTTTTTATATCTCATTGATTACACGCTCCACTAAAAGGTAGGCATATGAAACGATAAAAAATTTATATGTTTGATACTCCGAAAACACCAATTAATGTTTTATAAAATAAAATATGAATCGAAGATTGAGTTTGTTGGTTATTTCTTGGACTTTATGGTCCTCTTTTCATAATCATCATTACCAAAAATCTGCTTTTTAAATCTTCGCCATACACGTGGTGTTCAATCTATGGATACATTGCTTGGGCCAATCTTTCTACTGGGCCATACCAACAGCACGAGACAGTACGAAGTGAGCATGAGACAGTGCAACACCATATTGACGGAGAAACCCTAGATTTTTTTTTTTTTTTTTTCACTTTTCGCTGTATAGCATTAATGTATGTCTAATTGATGTTTGTTGTAGGTTCATCACATGATAGCCCATAGAAATTTATCTTATTTTGTACTAATTAGCTGGTCTTTGAAGTCAATTGTAAAATCTCAATTATTCATTCATTTTCGTAAAAGTTGTATTTATACTTTTAGCAATAAACCATGTATGAATCTAACATATCCAATAGAAGGATTATCTATAATTAGACATTTTAGGTCATTCTTCGTAAACTAATATTCTTTTTGTTTTCACCAAGTTTACAACTTTGTATGGCTTTACACATAGCACCATTGAAAATAAGAGCAAAAATTCAATCCGAATATATGAATAAATGTAGGTAATTGGTTTTATTAGGCTGGTAATGACAAGTTGATAGGAACCATTGTAATGTATTCTAGCCACTTGCATTTAGACAGATACTAACATACAAATACAGAATTATATGACTTTTACGGTGATGTCTACTAATATCCCAATTAAAAGTGCATATATTATCCAAAAATAAAAAAATAAAAATTAAGAGTGCATAAAATAATCGACTGAATCTTGTACTTCACTACATTAATAGAAAATTCAATATATCTTTCTACAATTCAATTCAATTTGCAGTTTGGTTGATATTTAATAAATTGTTTTATATTTCATTTCTGGTGCCTTAAATAGTTTTTTTTTTCAAAAAAAAAAAAGAAAATTCCAACCTAAAGTTGATCATTCCAATCCATTGTTCCGGGTTTCAGCCGAGAGGAATCGATATTGAGTTCTATGCAAATTCATGATTCATCTATCTATCTTGGTGCTTCTACATCCACGTTGAACTTAGCATTTGATATATTATTTTATAGATTTGTTATCGCAGCACAAGCATTAATAAATTGCATTGCACCACGTCCATCAATTATACCACAGCAGTCTTAAAGTAAGACCTCGTCCCCCCCCCCCCCCCCCCCCCCAATTAAAATATAGTTACTTGATTCATCTTTATAATAGATATCAAGGCAAAATTAATGATCTATTTATTTAAATGAGTAACTATGTTTAAATTGTGAATTAAGCCGGATCAAATCGTTCCTTTTGTTTTAAAATATATATGTTGAGTTGCTTTGATGCCTAGGAAAAATCGTAACATACTATATGATTTAAGGTAAGAGGGTAGTCCAAGTGGGAATTGTATGAACTGGATTATGCCCATTCTTAGTGTCATGCCCCAAACCTAAAGGTATCATAGTCCTTCGTATTCCCATGCTGGGCATGCAGAGTCAATCATATGCTCTCCTATTTCTTTATACTCTTATTGGAAGTATCTAAAGCAAAAAAGTTTCCCAAACGTTAAGGCTTTTTTTTTTTTTTCGGGTGAGGGGAGGGGTTGGGGATGAGGGATGCCGGGTGGTGGAGTAAAGCCTAGTGAATCACTATCTGCGATATAAATATATACAATATGTATGTCATACCTTATGTAAATTAAAATAACCAATAATCATGTCTACTAAGCACACATGTCATGTTGATTAATGTTCTTAATTATAATATGCAAGGTTAGCAATTTGTGTAGTGGGTCGTGTTGGTGTTTTTATTTTGTATAAAATTCATGTTAGTGCCAAAGTACATAAAATTGAATAAAAATCACAAAAAATCAAATTACTATGCAATCATATTTATTCACATCACAATTGTCTCTTCATATTGTTTGTTGTGTTCTCTCCATAATCATGTTGTGTTTATGCATGTGTTGTTGTGCCAAGTGAGCAATTTTTAGCTTTAACAATTTGACAATGGAGGTCTACCCAATATTACAAGAAACGATTCAAATGTACTAACACGTCACGTGAATTGATAAGTGATATATAAATATTAATAAAATTTTGATATATGAATATATAATTGGTACTTTTTCAAAAAGGATATTCCTTTATTTTTAAGTATTCAAATATCATTGGTACTTACATATCATTCAATGATCAATGTGACGTATTAGTACCATTAAATCTTTTTTTTAGTATTACATCGAATTAGATACTTGGAATCAATTTTGAAGTATGGGCTTATCTCTAAAGTAAGGTTTTTAAAAGTTGTAGAGTAAGTTCCTAGAGTTAGTTTAAACATGTAAATCATCATAAGTCTCTTTATCAATTTATACTATATTAGCATGTACTCATACAAAACATGTAAACATATACATAAAATGCAATTAATTATCCCATCATAAACAACTAGCAAATAGCCATTAGAACTCACTTTGGTTTTCATAAAAAGCCATCTATAGTATTATCCCTAAGTTATGCCTTCACAAGGACAGATTAAATAATTAAATCCTAAATTTATTTTGTTTTTTTTTTCTCATTAAGAAGTTCTACTTATTGTTATTTAGATTAATTAATATATTCAATTTTTGTGAATTACTTTGAAATTCCCACTAATGGGAACTAAGGTAGTTGTCTAAGTAGGCAAATGTAGTCCGAGTAAAGGATAGGGTTTGGCGATGTGTTTGACTCAGTATGGTGTTGTAAGCCTTACAATTAATCATTTAGGGTTTCGATTGGCTAATAGATCCGATCGAGTCTAAATTATAAGTAAAGCTAGAAATATTAGTAAAATGATCCTGTAAGTTCGAATTTAAGAAGATAAGTAATAAAATAAGAGAATGTAAAAATTCCAAATTTTAAGTATATAACTCATTATTTATCGAAAATGCGTAAAATGCATTCCGATAATTAACAAATCGCTAGAGATAAATTATATGTATACTAAAAATCATAAAATGGCCTAAATAATATTTAGGAATATTTATTTATACTATATATGAATTTACATATAGGTAGAAATATGCGTAATTACTTAAAATACGTGAAATGTATTAAAATAATACTAAATAATTAAAGAAAATTCATAATTAATTAATAATAAATAAATAAAAATCATAAAAAATAAGAAATGATCCAGAATTGGGTCGTGGAAGCTGGGAAAAATAAGAAAAAAATTATCCGATTAAATTAGAACAACACAAAAGTCAAATTGAAAGAAAATAAGACAATTGTCTAATCAAATTAATGCATAATAATTTCCCTAAAACTCTATAAATACTCCAAATTTTTTAGAAGCTTATTTTGGATGTCAGGAAGTTTAGAAAAATAAAGAGAGGCAAAATTGAGAGAAAATTAGGGTTTTCCAAAAATTTAGCAAATATCCGTATAGTTGGGACATGTAAGAAAAACCCAAACCTGATGAGTAGCTGGGAGTGGATGACCACTACTACCATACGGTGGTGGCAGCACCCAGGTGGGTCGATACACCCATGGCTATCGACAGTGGCTAGAGCCACTCAAATCGACGAGTTCGATTTCTTGCCCGATTTTGTGTAATTTTGTAAAAATAGTAAATATTCTTCTAAAATTATGAATTTTGTTATTCTAAAATATTTTTGTATGTGTTTTTTATGAAAATTATTATTTTGATGAAAATATATCCCGTTATATATGGTCTTTAAGAAATCATGCAAAACCGAGCATGTTTTGATTTAAAAATAAATTACCTTAAGAGTATAGTTTTGAGCCCAAAATTTTTGTATAGACTATTTAGATGATATAGAAGAGTGCTATGAAGCCCGTTTTCAAAAATTTATTTTCTAAATTTTTAGGCCTTAAAATGAGGTATAAATTGGGTAATTTAGGGTTAATTAAGTAATTAAATGGTTAATTACTAATTTAGTGAATAATTATATGTTTTAGGATGTTCAAATATGATGAAGTATGATACTTGTAGCTTTTAAGGTGTTAGATGTAATTATTAGGTTAATTATGTAGTAAATAAGTAATAGGGAAAAATAGTAGATTTTGAGTTAATTTTGTAAATCAAGGTAATTATGTGTAAAATATAATTCACGATGAATTTAGATATTTTGAAATGATAATTGATGTTGGGAGATGGTAATTAGAGTGATAAAAATATTAGATGTATAATATGTATATAATAAGTAATAGTACATAATACACAAGTATTATAAATATAATAAATAGAAGATATTAGAATAAAAATTAATATTATGATAATAATAAAAATATATAATAAATCTGATAGAAAATTTAAATTTATGTAATTATATGAAAAATGTAAAAATTCCTCACATCAGGAGTAAATTCGATACAATAATACGGATTTAAGTATACTAGATGGAATAAAATACTGACTAGGGGTAATGATGGTATTTAGAATATCAGGAAGTAATGTGATTAATTTCACATTATGAGTTGAAACGAATTTCAAGGGTTTGGGTATAAAACAGTACTTTGAAATCGAACTAGAATCTAATTTAGAAATCAATACGGAAACTGAACTCGAACCTAACCCCAAACTTAGAATAATTGTAAAAGATTTGAGAATCTAAATAATTAGATATATTAAACCCTAAACAAAATATAACAATAAGCGTTATAAGATAAAACCAACTTATAATAGTTATATAAGAAACTAAAACCATGTTTGTATTATATGAACGATCGGCGATAGCCTGAGCGAATTGGACCTCGAGTGAGCGAGCGAAGAGTTCAGGTAAGTTGGAATTAACACATTGCTGTATTTTGGAGGCTTGAGCTCATTAGATAGCTGGTTATTTGCATGTGCTTGATTATGAGTGATGCTATAATTCTGTTTGTTGTTTTGGCCTGTATTGTATGATTGTATAAAATGATTGATCACCCTAAACTGAACCTAATCAAATATACAACCCGTAATCATAATTAGACCTGCATGGAAACCCATTAGGGGAAACCTAAGATTCTCCGGCCAAATACCGATCCCTTCAAAAAGGATAGCATAGAATTGCATAATGGTCCCTTTTTCATTCTTAATCGAACTAAGTAATAGGAGAGAAGGTCGCGGCGAGGGTGAAGTCAATGGTTCGAAGGTAGTTGTGGGAAAAGCGGTGTCTCTATTGCATAAGCATGGGTTTGGTCGTGAGCTGTTGTATTAACGGCAACCGCTCAACCCGGATTAGAAGGAGCACAATTTCTCTAATCTCACTACGGGCCGAACAACATCGTGCGATGGCATTTGCTTGAACATACATTTCACCTAATAAGTTGATCGATAACCTTATTATGTTTATGATATAGTTTTAAGTCCTCCATCCTAACTTACTGAGCTATGGTTGCTTACATCTCTATAGACGTCGTGCAGGTGCTGGCTAAAAAGCGGCATACAACTATTCTGAAGCTAGCAACTGCTGGATCTTAAGGAGTGAGAAAAAAAAAAAACATTTGAAGAACAAACATAGATTTTAATTGTAATAACTGAATTTCAGTGTATATATATATTTTCTCATTTTCTTAGGTAAATGATTTATTTAAATTACAAACTGCTTACTTCAAAGAGGGTTAGTCATGAACGCCTTGTGTAAATCAGGTCTAAGATAGCGGTTGTAAGGCCAACTACTGTGTTAGAATAGTTTACACAAAAGGGCTATTACGACTCTGTCGTTTCGGGGCGTGGCAAGTGTTTAACCATCTTGTCTCTTATAGGGTTTCCTTCGTCTTTTTTTTTTTTTTAATGTTTATCTAATTAACTATTCAATTCAAATTATGACTTGTATTTTTTCATGATACTGTGTTCTTTTAAATCTATGAGATTTCTTCTTCAATAGATTATTAGGATTAGTTCTAGTTACTTGTTACTCTCAAAATGATTTCTAAGTGTACTTATAATTTTTCTAATTGAATAAATGACTTTTAGTCTCCTTGTATTGAATTTTAACATGAACCCTAATCTATTAATATTTTAAAGATTTGGTTATAAAGGCTTAGTTTGATAAAATACTACTTTGTTACTTATTTCTGTATTACAAATTCTTCATAATTTTATTGTAACATGAATTTTAGTTTTGATGTTATTGTAATTTCCTTTATGATTATCTTTCTAAATATTTAATAACTTATAAATCGATGCTTAATGAAAAGAGATTTAGGTGTGAAACTTGTTATTGTGCGATTTCCTCTACTTTTTCCCTTTCTCCCTCTCGTCATTATAACAAGAGACTTCTTACTATAGTTTGTGAAGGAATGGAAGGGATTTATTTAAGATATGGTTGATGGCTATTTTTTAAGGTTGTTTCTTATGTTGTCAAGGAGATATTCTTATGCATATCTAAGTATATCTCTTTTAATTGTTTTTATGTATCTCTTTACTTATTTATCATATAATCCTTTATTTTATTTATTCTTTTGATGTATTTTACCTAGCTCAACTAATATTTATGGACTCGATGAATTGAGTACTTTAGTCGTACTTAGACAAGTTTGTGGTGGTTTTTATAGAAAACATCATGATGTACTTTGAGAGTAAAGAAGAGTATGCAAAACAATTAGAAAGATCCTTGCAATGTTGGAAGAGATATACAAGTATGTTAGATTACAAAAAATGTGAGTGTTGGTTGAAATGGGTTGTTTTTACAGGCCATAGTCACTAAGAATGAATCATTTATGAATTTAAAAAGACAAAAAAGGTAGTGGTTTGATTAGTCAAGGTTGACTACAATGACTGAAGTTAGAAGCATCCGATAATTGGCCCATTACTAGATAAGGATTGTGGAAAGAATTTTTAAATAGTGATCCCATTAATAAGATTAACTTGAAAAGGAATAAAGTTTGTCTAGAAAGACAAGCGCGAGTTAAACTTCGAACATTTAGAGAAGAGATCAGTTATAGCCTCAATCTTAAGCATAATATCAAAAACCTAAATCTAGTTAGGATTATTCTAAGAATAAACAAGCTAAACACTATCTAACAAATTAGATTATGGGAGAACAAAATGATAGTGTTAGAATTAGATTTAAACTTACAGAGTTTGAACCATAGTTTACTCTTTTATTTGAAATTAAATAAGAGATTGTATGAAAGCTCCTTTTTATAGATAACAGAGTGAACGTAAGAAAGTATATTTATAATTTACCAAAACAAAAATTATGATATTTTGTTGTTCAAATTTATATAGATGATATAGTTTTTTTATTAGAAAGAGGAATCCCTTTGTAAGAACATTTAATAAAATTATGTAGGCTAAATTGGAAATGAGTCTACTGTGGGAGATATGACATTCTTTCTTGGACTATAAATGAAACAAACTCAATAAGGAACTTTCACAATAAGAAAAACTTACATCCTAAGTATTAAAGAGGTATGTTATGAATAATTCTTAATTCTTAGCAACTCCTCATTGGATCTAACATTATATTGGAGAAAAACAAATTAGGAAATGTAATTAAAGAGATAGAAAAGTATGATGGTTTTTTTATTCCATTTAACTACTTTTTGGATAGTTATTCTATTTGATGCGTACTTATGTGTACGTTATTAATTGACTCTACAAGAATTACATTGAAGTGCTATAAAAAGAACCTTTAAATATTTGACACACATAAAAAACTTTGGTCTTTTTTGTATTCTAAGAATATAAGTTTTGAATCAAAACTTTTTTAGTTGCTAATTATGCTAAATATTAAATCGATAGGAAAAGCACCTCTAACACGTGTCGGTTTCTTGATGATGTGATATCATGGTCCTCAAAGAAACAAAATATTCTTATACTTCGACAGCCAAAATAAAATATATTTCTTTAGGTAATTGCATTGTATAAATCTTGTTAATTTCACAATAATCAAAAGATTATAATTTCAAAATTGAAAAATTATTAGTAATTTTTAATAATCTAAGTGCATTAAGCATTTTCAAAAATCCGATTCTAATTTCTTGTGTTAAGCATATTGAATTGTCATCATTTTATCAAAATCATGCTAGTAATGGAAAATTTTCAATAAAATTTACTCCAACTAATTTACTAAGTTGTCGATATTTTACAAAACCTCTTCACAAAGAAAGATTTGATAAACTAAGAAATAAATTGAGATTTTTTTTTTTGTCATTTTAAGTACTTGAAATATCGTATTCATTTGAAACTTTAGTGAGAAAGAAACAAACAATTATTTTTTGAACAAGATCTTCTCCCTCTATCTTGTTGATTTCCATTTTCAGATCTCTAAGTTGTGCAACTTCATTTAAGTGCCCTTTTATTAAATATGAGAATCAATGTAAAATCTAAACCTTTCATAGTTCCTTTAATCCTTGTTTCTTAAAAGAAAGAGGACTCTTTAATCTTCTACAAACACTCACTAAACTCTTTCTCTCTCTACAATATCAATCTACTTTTTTGAAGTTTTCTTTAGAGAGATGGTAAGAAAGTTTTTTCACGATTATCCATCATGATAAAAGGTAAAGGGAAAGGAAAATGATAGAGAAAATAATAATCTCTTGCTTGAGTACATTTCCCCTTCACTCAAATGAAAAACATAAGTCAGAAGTAAGTTGAAATTGTCAACAAACTAAGTACTATTTTATCTCTCACTCTGTAAAGTCTAAATGCCCTTATTTATGATTGCTTTAAGTGGACAGTTGTATTAAAGTACTATTTTGTGAATTTTGAGCTTTTTAAGAACATAGGTGCGGATTTGAATTACCAAACTTACTGTATTGGTTAAGAATCTCTTTGTTCTATTCATAATGGATATTCCATGAGATATTAACTAAGATATTCTATGGAAACTTGCTTATAGAATATGTTGATTCGAATAGAGTTTAATGCCAAAGATAGAGAATCAAACAATAACTATTAGAGTAGAAGATTTTGCAAACTACGTAGGTGTTTTTAGTTCTAATATATTAGTGTAAGATTGTTGCAATAATAAAGGTGCTTATAGAACCTAACTGACTCTTTTATTACTCCTAAAATTATCAACCATAGTTTAAATAGTCAATTTCCTTCTAATATCAAGATACTGCATCATACCTATAAGTGGATCAAATACTTCTTTCTTTTTTTTTTTTTTTAACACCAAAGAAGATCTATTAAAATAATTAAATCAAAAGGGGTGAAAACCCTAGTCTACAGAAAGAAAATAAGCTCATTGAGATGGGGGTTTGGAAACTCTAAAACTACAACTTATCCCTAGCTTGCCTTGGGTTAACTTAAATGGCATAGACATTTGCTTCTTGTTTAATAAAAGTAAAAGAACAAAAACCAAACAAATAATATAACTTATGAATGTCTTGAATGATAAAATTGGATCTCTAAGAGTTGGCTTTTTTATCATTGATCATGTTTGCAATCATCTTGCAATTCGCTTTGACATTAACTCTTCTCTAACCTCTTTTTGCTATAGAAATCACTCTTTCTTATTGCCATCGCCTCGACAAGAATGATATCCTTACATTAGACATTCATAGACATTGCCTATAATAAATTTCCATTATTGTCTCTTGCAATAATGCATATTTCTCCTTGTTTTGTTGCATTGTCTAAAGCTCCATTCGTGTTTAGTTTGATAATGCTTGATGCAGGGGGTTCCCATACTTACATCTGAGCTATACTATTTATTACTTTTGAATTCAACTTCTTATTTAAAGCCGATGTAGCTAATGAAACTTCCATGAATTCTTTCTTAATAACCATAACCACTTCTTTTAGAGATATACTTACTGCTTCAATAACAATTTTATTTCTTTGCTTCCAAATTTGTCCTATGGTAATTGAAATTTTTTGCGATAACTCAAAAAGAGATTTTTTGTCCCCAACCCTACCATTTGCCATGTACAACAACCATTTATTCACATTATCAATGTTGTAATTTTCCACTTTGATGTGGTAGCACTCAAACCATACCATCTGTAATTAATCACATTAAAAAATGTGTTTAATTGTGGATCAAATACTTTTTTCAATGTTTTTATTCACATTCAATGACAATAATCATCAAAAGACAATGAGTAAATTTTCTTCATGTATAAATGATTGTTATGTTGAGATGAAAAAGAAGAATGCCTTATATTTTTGTCTTTTAGTTTGTTAAGTTGTTAAAATTTAAGAATTTTAACATGTTCCCTTTTGCTAATGTTATTCGTGCTTCAAAAGAGACTAGTTTTAAGACACTTAAGCCAATGGGGATATCTATTTATGATAGGAAGTAGTATGACAAAGAAGGTATAGAGTTTTTCAGCAAGTAGCTATAGATTCTACTACTAAATTGAGCATTTTTTTAAAGACCAAATTTAAAGCTTAAAAGAGTTGAACTAACGAGAATACTTCCGTTCCCTTCCTTAATGGTTTTGAGCCTATAGTTATATATCATTTTAAATATAGTGAACAAGTAATGACTTCTTTTTCTTCCATCATAGTTTCCATAATGATATCTCTACTTTCATTTCTAATAATCATTTAGAAAAGAATGATTCCTCTAAAACTGTAGTTGATGTAATTAAAGATAACCTTTCTATAGTTTCAAAATTTTTTGCTTCAACAGTCAACTTTTATGCTTATTGTTCAATCGAATGAATGCCTTAGAGAAACGTCTTAGTGAGATAAAAGTCAAGTCTACTGAAATATTGGTGCTCTTTCATCAATAGTATTCCCTTAAATTGATGAAGCCAAAAAAGGAGAGAGTTTACATTGTCATAGTGGTTTGCATGGTCATAATGGTAGTAGTGATTATGGTCACTACAAAACGGGTGAAGTGAAGCTGTATTGGAAGAAAGTAATACAAGTTAGAGTCGTTGAGTTTTATTAGATCTTTCTTTTCTTGTACTATCATTACTTGATTGTTATAATGTTTTACAAGTGTTTTTCTTGGACTTATTTAGACATATGATATTTAGATGGTCTATTTTTTTTTAATAATAGAACTTATATTATTATTGTCAAATAAGAAAAAATTTGTTAAATTTATGTGAGGATTATCATTGCTTTTACTTTAATAGGTTTTGCCTTTATAAACAAAAGGGAAGAATATTAGTTTCATAATTTTTAATAAACCATTATTAGTGAAACATGTTTGTTAAATGTTGATATAAGAAGTAAGAAGAATTCAATAGATTTAAATCAGAAAGCTAAATTAGAAGACAACTTTTACTAATGGAGTATATTTGGGTAATATACTCAGATAAGAGAAATATTAAGTAACTTTTCTTTTTTAACTGGTTATAATTTTTCTCCACTTTTTGTAATAATTTTAGCGAGGAAAAAAAATCCATTTTTGTGAATCTTAAATGAGGCTATCTTAAAGGCATTCCTTACTTAAAATTATAGTGGATCTAAGGGATTATAAGTTACCTTATTATAAGTCTAGCTACCGTATTTCATAAATGATTACCTCATTTAGAATGGTAGTTATTTTAGTGTTACATTTAACATATATTTCAAATAATTCTTGGCACTAATCCTATTTATAGAAAGTGGATTTAATAGATTTTGTTGAAGTTTATTAAAAACATGTTTATCTAAGAAGGTTTTCTTTTAGACAAATATACTCATAATGGCTTTTAAATCAAAATTACCATTTTTAGATTCTTATCTATGAAAAATTAGGTCCATTTTTGGATCACAAGTCTTTTGTTTAGAAAGTCCTTTATCCTAAAATGTTCTTTTTATTTAATTTATGAATAATTTATTTAACATTAAAATGTTTTATCTAAACTTAAAAAAGAAATATCTTTTGATTGTTAAATAATGAAGATTCTTATCTTTATTAGACGAACTCAATCTTGATTCTTGTTAGCAAATGGAGATCTTAGTAATTACCAAAGATGATTGAGAAAACTTGAGTACGTGAGTTAATGTAGTTAATAGCTATATGTAGTGGAATTTGTGAATAAGTTAGTGTAACATCTTAGATAAAAATAATGAATAACTAAACCAACAAATATTAATAGGCCTATTTCGATTATTTGGCTAAAAAGTTGCAATCATATGTTGATAAAGTATTTACCACCATAGTCTTATAAACTAGTATCATAATCTCCCCTTCTCCCCCCATAGGCCATCTTAGAAGCATATTGGGAGTCACCACCCTAATGATACTCCATGCCATCCCGGTACCCCTTTTCTAAACTTGAGCTGAACTTGAATTGTCCACCTACTAATAAGGGGTCAATTCTGATATCATTTGTAATACTTTAGACCAAAAGTAGTGAATAACTAAACCAACAATTATTAATAAGCCCATTTTAATCACTTGGCCTAAAAGTTACATCACAACCTCCCATAATCTATGCTGGACACTTATAAGGTATCACAGTTTGTTTGTATAATTTATTTCTTTAAGAAGTGAGTGCTTACGTGTGAAAATTACAATTAGTTTAAGAAGTAAGGAAAGTATGAGTATGAATTGGCTTAAAGGCTATACTGGGTAAAGTCCTAAAGAACTTGATAAAAACACATAGAATGTAACAACTAAGTGTATTTTTACTCATGATTGTGAAAGTATAGACTTATACATTACAAATTGCCTCCTATACTCATTTTTAAACCTTAATAATTAGTTGATTCATAGTAGTTGAGCTAGTAAAACCAGTAGAGTGGATTGATGCGTAAGGTGAAATCTCTACATATCTGGACTTCACTAACTCACTCTCTCTCTCTCTCTCTCACACACACACACATACATATACATACTAACTATTGTGCTTGCTATCTTATTTGCTTTAACTTGTAAATCAAAGCCAATAGTATCTATACTTAAATTTTTAGTACTTAATTATTCTACTTATTAAAATAAATAGAGAAAAATTTGTTAATATTGGAGTTAAAACTTTATAATAGCCAATTCACCCACCGTGCCACCCCTCCCCCCCCCCCAATACTTTTGGTTGCTAAGTTGGGATTGATGACAATGATTTGACTCTTGGACTCTAAAATTTGATGATTCAAATTATTACTTATAGACTCTAAAGATTTATAGATTCTAGTTCATGATCTTGGGTTTGTTTGTATTTGTTACCCCTTACTAAAGTAAGAAAATTAACCAGTCTTATGTATGTTGTTCAGTATTAATTGGAATCAGCACATATGTTCACTTTTATATGTGCATATCACATGTATGTGTATGCATGCATTATCCTCTCTATTGAGCTTCCAACTTACTTATATTTTTAATATACGATATTTAGATACTAATAATTATAAGAGGCTAATATACATGGTGTAGTCTCTAACTTAAGAGTGGAACAATATTAGCAAAATTTAAAGAGGTAAATTTGAAATTGGGCTTTAAGCTTAGTAATTAATTGGATTTAACCCTCCACGCTAGGGTCATAGGATCTAGAGAGTCAAACCTATGACATTAAGGATGGTTAAGAGAGATTTAACATGATACGTTTGAAGTAAAGACCATTAGATTGGTTTGCTTGGTACCAATTTTTCTCAATTTGACTCGTATTAAAAAAGATCTTTATTGAGCCAAAATTCAAAGAGAGAACCTATTTGGGATCCATTAAGGAAGGGAATAATATTGGCTATTGAACATCATCTCAATCTGATGGGTGACATTAATGGCCAATTTCTATAAGTATCCAACTCCTCTCTTCATTTGGATACGGAAAATTCTACACAAATGCTATTATATCGCCGAATTCATTTTCTAAACGATCAAACACTTGAATATTTGGAGATACAATACACCTTCCTCATAAATCGTGGAGTTTGGTGCACTAATATTCCTTTACCTATCATACTAAGTATTAGAACCGATTGATTTCACTTACTCTTTCTCCTAATAGTTCCTACCTACACGTATCATCTAGTTTATTTCCCTTAGTCACGTATAACATGACTTCTATGCAACACATATGTGACTATTGAATGTGAACTCCTTCACCTACATAAGCCATATGACTTTAAATGATAAAAGAATTTAGTTTAGAGTTGCGACCGTAATTAATTTCTTAGTTGAGTTATGTTTTGGGGAATTGTTTAGAGGATCAAGATTTTAGGATACAAATTAATATGATTTTTGAATATTTGAGGATAAATGATCATATTTGAGAGTTTGAAAAGAAAATTTGATTTTAATATACACTTTGTGGATTATACCAATAGGTTTTAAGTCTTGCATGTTCATAGGAACTGGCCATGTCCTTCAATTTTAGGACTTAGACATTTAACATGTGCAAATGGAAAGAAAATCTAACGTCATAGTTATTCAACACTAAGTTTCTTGCAACTCTTACTTTCATTTTTGGTTATTTTCGAACTTATGTTATTATTAGTATGCCTATTAGTAGTTTTTCTCTACATCAGAATATTTTTAGAACGCCGTATTAAACTGGGCAGTAATGCACTGCATGTCTGAACTTTTTCGTGAATGATAGTAGAAGATTGTTAAAGAATATTATTTTAAGGAAGAAAAAAAAAAGAAGAAGAAGAAAAACTCGAGAACATCTAGGGTTTCTTGATTAATTAGGGCAAGTATATTTTGCTTTAGGATAAAGACAAGAGAAAAAAGGCTAAAGGCATCTTTGAAGGATAAGCCTTAGCTAACTTGAGGTTAAGCTTGACAGAAAGGTGTACAAAGTGTACCAGATCGGGTGTCTGGTGGCTGGTGGTTTAAGCAAAGTAAGTACTACTCTGTTTCATGTGGTAATTTAATAACGACCTTGCAAGTAAGATTTGGTTAAGAAAAGACATGACATTGGATTCTTATGAGAGTGACGTAACTTGCATTATATATATATATATATATATATTGTTTTTCTTTCCATTGATTTATGTTAGGGATGCATGAGTTAATGTATTACCAACATATTCCAAAATTTATAACAACAATAAAATAAATAATTATATCTGATGAAGTATAAACAAAACAGAAAAACGACGTTTGTTGTATTGGAGTACGTAATTGCAACCAGCTTGTCAAGTTATATATTAATCTTAATGTCAACTACAGTTGCAGGTAAACTACATATGCAAATAACATGATAATATTCCGACCAAGGTTTCTATTTTTTCTATTCGATTCAATGATTTTCGAAAACAACTGATACCATATCATGGTTTCGGTAACAGCTTCATAATATGATTCACGTTGGACAAATGAAGAAATACGTATGAATATTCCAACCGAAATGCTAAATACTTCTTATTTTTGAATTGTATATTTACACTTTTATAACTTTGAGAAAAAGTGTGTTCACTAAACCGAACCGCACCAAATTGTAAAACATAGTTGTTTTATGTTGTGGCTTTGTTTGTAGTTTGGTTCAAAGAGGGATCAAATGTTCCGTGGTTCGGTCCAAAGGGTTGAATTTGAAATGAGACAATTCTTGTTAAACATAAAAAAGAAAAAATAAGCCATACCTTTTTAGTTTTGAACTTGAAATAAACAAATTCATCTTTCTTTTCTCTAATTTCTCATTTCACTCTTTGCCTTATAATTCCCTCCTTTTCCTTCATAGTTATTTTTCATCTCTAAGAGACCCACGTACCCTTAGTATTGCTCAAAATGTAACATCGTTGTGATATAATGTTATGTGGTTTTTATTCTTATGTAATATTGGTTGAAAGCTTTGATGATTATTAGTATTATCAAAAAGACAAATATGCTTTTATAAAACGTTTCGAATCACATGGAATCGAATGGAATTTAACCGAATCGAACTAGACATTATTTGAAACGATTTGATGCAAAATTTATAACCATTAAAAGTGGTTCAATTCATTAAGAGTTGGAATGAAACCATTTAAAATGCTATTTAATTCAGTTTTTCTTCTAAATCAAACGGAATCAAACCATAAATACCCTTAATTTAAGTTCCTATGTGACCATTTTATCTTAATTTTACACTTTTTAAATTAATATTTTTACTATTTTATCTAGTAAAAAAAGAGTGAAAAGGGGCTGTAAAAGCAAGTGTTTTAAGAACTTGGGGTGTAAATGTTTAACTTTAAAATATAAGAGGTTAAACATACATCAAGTAAATATAAGGGGGTTTATTTATAATTTACCCTTCCCTTTTTTAGCTTTTAGATATTTTGCTTTAGTTTTCATTTTTTCCTTTTGTACCTGTTTTTCCCCACGAGAACCAAATGATCATATATGATCTAAAAACTTCTTAAAGTTTCCAAGTTTCTAAAACTCAATTTTCAAAATAAGAAACCAAAATATATGTATATATATAAAAGCGAGATTTTTCTACTATTCTGTTTATATATTTTATGAAACCGATCTAACCCTTTATTCCATCGTTGATATAATATTAATTAAATTTAGACCATCGACCTGATTGTATTTTTAATTATTCAAATTTAATAAATATTGTATTAATGGTTAGATTAAGGAGTTAACCAATCCTCTAAAAAACATAAACGAAACTGTATTCATGCAAGTTGGGTTGATGGTACCGCAAACCAATAATAGATGTTTCCTCTGGTTTAATGTAAAGTGTGGTAAATTTGGGGGGTAGCCGATTTCAGCACTATGATGTTGAAAGTAATCACATCTAAGATAGATACGGATTATCATTAAAATCAAAAGCAAAACTAACGCTGTCTGCTTTCATCAATTGCAGTTGGTGAGTATTCAGAAATCATATAGAAAAAGGTCTAATTGTTTTTCCTTTAAAATACAGCAAACGGGCATCATTTTTCAAAACCTAGCAGTTAGAGAATGTTTCATGCGTCGAAGTAGGGGGGGTGAGAAAAGTAAGTTTAAGGATTTCATTAGATTTGGAAGGTAATTATGGTAGGAACTAACACACAAGGGATAATTGGAATATGTTAGAATTTTAATCTTTCTGTTTAAACTGAAATGATTTCAATATTAGAAAATTAAGAGGGAAAGGCCGACGGGATTATAGTATGTGTTGACCAAAAGTTTTTTCTTTTTTCTCATTTTTACTTTTTGAATTTGTTTTAGCTTTTAAAGTAATGCTTATTTTTTTCCCCACCTTGGTTGTTGTGACATGAGATCTAAATCGATAAAACTAATCAAAGCTTGCGATATGCGTATTTCGATTTAATTGACACAACTAAAAGACTTTTAATTGTATGTTTAAAATTGTTCAAATATAACATTAATACTATTATTTAACTACATAGTTATCACGCTCGAAAATAGGGGGATGTTAGTAGTTTGCCACATACTCATACCATAATATGGTACGTTGAAGCTTATAACAAATGAAATCTGTCATAACAACATACACGAATAATTCTAAAACTTTGATTTTTGAATAACTCCAGAACTTAATGTAGAATTGAAACATATATAACTATACTATAACAAGTTAGTAAAATTCTTCTTCTCCGTATACTAACGATGCACCTAATCCCAAACTCTGAGGTCCTCAACATAAATTTTAACTTCTTTTGTACCTTAAAACAAAGTCTCCACGGTAGTGAAATAATGCCTAACATGTAGTGACATATGCATATGCTCGTGAAAAAGTAAATGTAAGTCACATACCTACAACTTATTTTAATGTAGCAACTATCGGTTATTATTTTTTAAATTTCAACATTCACATAGCACGACTTTATGCATTCTCAAGTTTAGAGTAACTCATGTCTCTAATGCGATATATATAATAAAAATTATATAACCTATTTAAACGTTATCATTTTTGAAAGACTATTTCGAAATAAGCCCTTGGTGGTCATATTTACCTGTTTAGGATATGGATAGAGTTATTTGGGCCTATTTCCTACCTAATTGGATGTCGTGGCCTATCTATTCCAAACATTAATCAAGCTTTCCTTATTTTATGATTTGAGCTACGTATTGCTTAATCCTTTAGTCTAGACACTAGGCCACCCCCATGAGATGTGTTCCTAGTCTCCAACATACTATTGACCAATTTAGAGTGCTTGGCTAAACACAAAAGCTAATTAGCAGAGAGGACAACTTCGTAAAATGGAATGGAAAGTCCGCTGTCTCTATCTCACTTTTGGATATCTTGAGATCTGTTAAGAGATACGCTTTCCTATTATATTAGGATACATGTTTATTTGCATTCATATTTACTTCACCATCCTTAACTATGAATACCGGGTTATCCCCACCAATAAAGAGCATTAATACACACTTTGTTGCCATCTTGCTATCACTTTGCTACATTCATCTTCCACATTATCTAACTTAAGTATTGAAATAACCCTATTCGATAACCTCTTAATTGTTTTACTCATGGTAAGCAGAATTCTTAGGATAAAAGTGATTGCTACCACTTCTAATTTGTTAGATGAGTTGGATTTTTAGAAGAGTAGATGGACGTATGGGTATTTGAAATGATTCCACAGTACAACTTATATGCATGAAACCTAAATATTAAAACATTAATAGCTCATTTACTTCACTGAATAGAATGAGAGGAGAATATAATTGAAATTCTGAGAATATAATTGATACGCAATAGAACTTTAGTAACTAAATTACCCTTGATCCATTTTCTTTATCAAATTTTTTTAAAGTAATAAGTAGTAGTGGTAGAAATCAGCTGCAAGGGCGGAGACAATGGTAATAATCGATAGCGATTCTGAGAGGTAATGGCAGTGAGAGTAACGGCAGCGGTGATAATGGCTTGGAGTGATGATAGTAGTGATTAAAGGTGGCGGTGATAGTAGTGATCAAAGGTGGCAGTGGCGATGGCGATAGCAATAGTGGTAATGATAGGTGATGATGGTGGCAGCAGCAACAATAGTAGCGATAATAGCAATAATGGCGGTGGCAATAATAGTTATTAGTGGTGGCAACAGCAATAATAATGGTGGTGGTCGATGGTGGTAGTAATGGTAGTAGAAGTGGTCAGTGATGACAAATGGTGGCAATAGTAATAACAATGATAATGATAGTAGTGATAATAGTCATTATTAAATTAATATAAGGTTATTTTTGGAAAAAAATACGAAATTTTGTAAAGAATCGTGATTCTTTTGCTGAATTAAAAAATTCTTATTACTTAATTTTATGTAATAGGGATTTTTAAGGAATTAATGAGGAATAAGGAAGAAATAGAATTTCAATCCCTTTAAGTAAATGAGGCATAATAGTTCCAATATTGCATGGAATGAATGGTTCTTACATAGCATTGATGCATGACATGTCATAAAAAATATTAATGTCTTTAATAAGAATGTAATTGCTTAATTGTAGTTATTTTTCAAATACGATTACCAAATTACAAATAGTTAAAGAAAAATTTCAAATTTTGCAATAAAAGTAAAAACTATGAGATATTATTTTGGATTGAGATATAGAAGCAAGTGAATTAGGGAAACTGAAAATTTTGGAGGGAAGCTCCAAGTCCCTTATATGTATTACGCAGTCCTCAAATCTGATCCCTAAAATCTAATAATTAAAATCGAGCAGATTTAGTAAATCCATCGTCGTAACAAAACATCCAAGGACAACTCTCAAGATCAATTGAGAAGTACCCTCTTTTAGAATTCCTTATGAGTTTCTATATATGTATATCTCTCGACCGTTTTTGCAAGTGGTTCTAAGCAATAGGACCTCGAGTAATTTACTATATAATTTGACTTTGTAATTACTAATGTTATGGTTTTATTTTATATTCCTCTACTCTAAATTTAGAAGAAAATTCAGTAAGTAATTTAGATGGCCATGTAAACTGATAATTCCTATTACCATGAAATTTACACGTTATTTTCATATCATATACATAAATATTTATTAATGATCACTGTCATAATGATTTGCATATCATAACGATTGTCCTAAACATAACAAGATTTCTCTTTTCTTCTCCTTCCTTTTCCTCTTACGTCAATATGATTGGGCAAACATCAATCTTTGTAATTCTTAATTCAAATTTCATGCCTGTGATTAGAAAATTTCAACGCATTTAACTTCTAGTTTCACCCGTGGGGCGCAGATGATTGACATAGACATTGAATTTAACGTATTGTTTGAATTAGCTTAGAAAATTCTAAGGGTAATAATATGTTACGTGATTGGATTAGTGGTATTCACATATTGATATAATTTTAATATATAAAAACATAAATGATAAGTTTTTTTTTAAATAAAAAGCTAATAATTATTATTGATATGTGTTTAAATATCATTGCTACTTATTACCGCTTATTCGAACAAATGGCATATTTTATAGCAAGATATTCGGAGTCAAATTGTGGGAGTTAACGAGCAACCAATGTCTTTGGTTAGTTTAGGTTTCTTGCAACTTCTACAAAATTTCTAATCAAGAAAATGGTATTTTATTATATTGACTTTAATGTCACCAAGAGGGAAGATCTTTCCTAATTTTCCTACCCCACGGATTTCATGCATTAGGAGTCTTCTCAATAATTTCATTTTCCAATCAGAGAGTTGCAGGTCCCTTTCTTGCATGATCTAAACATACCCAAAATACTTTCGATTGCCAGCTTTTTTCAGCTTTTAACTTTCTCATCTTAGTTCTGGGACATGGACTCTTTCCTTCCTTGGGATTTTATTTATTTAGTTTTCATTTCAGAGGACAGGTAAATTATTCAGTTGGTCACTCAACTTTTTATTACTTTCATTATTACCACCCTACTTTGTTTTATCCCCAAAAACAATTACAGCAACTGTGGAGGAAGGTGATGAATTAAACTAGGTCTATCTTATTTAAGAGAAAAGTGTTTTATACCACTTAATCATAAAAACCTTAACATTAATGATACTGTACTTGAATTTTCAACTTTAGATTAACTATATATGTATATTATGTATTATCAATATTATTAAAGCCTCAATGGGCATCTCACCTTAAAATTACCTATTTACCTCTCATCAAATATTATTTAGTAAAAAAGTCAACATCAAAATAACATTTTAAATTCATAGACAACTTATATTATAGATAAATTTGTCAAACTTATTTAATATATCTTTCCTAACCCCATCTCTCTCTCTCTTCCTTTAATTTATCTTTTTTTTTTTTCCACACGAATCTCTTACCCTGTGAATCCTTCCATTCACGGAAGTTACTTCTCTATGCATTTTTAAAGCCATTCCTGCAATTTTCTCCTAAAACCATCTATTTTTAACATAGTTTGATTCAAAATTTATTTTATATTTTAAATTTGATTATAAAGTTAAATTTAATTTTGATATACATAACATGGTAGCTACGTCCACTAGTATATCATTAATATACGTCCATATCGTATATGAAGAAAGTATATGTATTAAAATAATATCATAACGTATACGTGCTATATATTATGTTATAATATATGAATGCAACTTGCACTATTTTTAAAATAGAAACCTACTACAGAAAGACGAAAATTTAAACCCTAGAGATAAGTAAGTTATTCCACAATATCAAATGCTTGTATTTTCTTTTATCTTACTATTTTAATTTTAAGAACTTATGGAATCTACAAGTTATTTCGCTCAATTAAAATGGTTATATGTGTCAAGGACTTACAAAATCGATAATTATTTTATGCATTTTTTTTATAATAATTTAAATCTAGTTTACTCTCGATGGCATGAACATCACTAGTTTATTTCATTTCTTGATAATAATATAAATTTTCTTCGATGATAGGACTCTGAAGAACTTGTGGATAATTGTATGGTTTCCATCTTGACCATCCACGATCGATTTTTACGATTAAAAGATGAAAGCATTTGTTTTAAGCTTATATACAACGTTTTATACGTACAAATTCGACCTTACATAAAAGAAGGAGATCGCCCCTAATTTTACTTCATAATTTATTAAATTCTTTTATGTTTTTATCTTACGTAGGAGTAACCTCTTAAATAAGCCCTAAATAAATAGGACCATATACATATATATTTTCTGACTATTATCACTACAACTTTAGGAGTGAGAGGAATTTAACCTAGTTCATTCTATCAGAATATTAATATTTATATTATTAAATTAAAACGATTAATGCCCCATTTGATGAAGCTACTTGGATTAACATATACACCATAAGCATACCATGCACTTTTCTGTTAATAATCAAATGGCTAATTTAAAGGAATGCTAAATGGAAAGTTAGTGAAAGTTTAAATGCAACAGATATTAAAAATTATTTAAATACAGTAATTAACACGAAAGTAATAAGAAAGTTGAGTGAATTATACAAATACTTATCCCAGGGCACAATGGTGTTAAGATATGTACATTCCTGAAAATTAAAAAAAAAAAGAAAAGAAAAAAAAATCATTCGGTGTATGTATATATATATCTATACACATGTGGCGTATAATTATTAATAAATTTTTATATGCTTGAGCTTGTAAGGGTAGTTTTAAAAGCAATCATTATCCATATTTTATACATATAGTATATATCAAGATTTTATTGATATTCATGTATTATATCTTCATATCACTTAATACTTACATATTCACACACGTATGCTTAATAAAATGGAAGTTCCTCATTTAAGACGTGGAAATAATTACCGAGAACCTGCTAGATGAACCCTTTTGTGTATGCTTTTTCCCTTAATGTTGGGTTATACAATGATCATGATGCTTGTTTTCTCATACACGGGTGAAAGATGACAATATATTTCTATCATCATTGACTAATTAAACGTACTTCCATTTTCAGTTAAGCTTCTGATAGATAGATACAACGATAGATATACTACACTAAGGAAATTTAAAATGTTCACATGGAGATTCCTTATAGATGAATCATGTAAGTATACATTTATTCCGTTTCATACAACCATTTATGATGGAAATGTGAAAGTTTGGTATAATGCATAAAATTACTAAACCAATCCCTTCCCGTTAAAGGAAAATGAGTTAATAAGAGGTAACTATAGGTATTTGATTGTGATAGGTGGATACACAATCAAACACTTATATATGATAAAAACAATAAATAATTATTGCAGTTTGTATCACATAGTTAAGTGTTTGATTGTGATTAATGGTGAGACAACTCAAATAGCATTTTAGACGCAGCAAACATCTATCCAATCGGGATTACATAAAATTTAAACTTTTCGAAAATTTCTATAATTTTATAATTTAAAATCCAATACAACAAAGAAAACATTATTTTTAAATGAAATGAAACTAAATATTTAATAATAAGATTATTTTGAAATTTGTAGATATTTGTATCACAAGTTTGTCACATCTAGCCTATATGTATATATATTTTATATATATATATATATAAATGTATATATACCCTTATTTAGTACTGGAAAATATAAGCCAAAAGCAGCTGCATTATATTATCATACTAAATTGGTAAATGAAACATGTGAGTTCATTAATGGGTAGGAATCAGTCTTTTTTGTTGCTTAGTTTAGGACAACTTAGTGGAAAATGAAAATATAGATACTAGTGGGAATTAAAGTTTTGAAAATGACATGCAAGTCTCTCGTCTTTGATTTGTCAAAATGTATGTATAGACGACAGCTCCTTTTATTGTTCTCCTTATAAATTTGTGAAAAGGATCAATCACGAAATTCATCCCCTATGCTTCTTTCTCTTTTTATTTCTTTTCTGCTTCTTCAAATCTTGATTTTCAATGTATATACGTTCACATCTATGTATGGTAGCTATTATAGTTATATACAGATAAGGAAAAAAGCATTATTGTAAAAAAAGAAAAAAAGGAAGGCGGAGAGCAGGTGGAATTTTGCTACCATAAGAATGTTGATTTTGCTTTTTGCTTGGAAGTTAGAAATACGTTAATGTCCTCATGTTGTGGCCTTGCCTTAAGTGAGATTAGGACGTTTATTTCATATGGAATAGTTAATCTATATGAGTAAATAATAAACAAATATGGATCTACGACAATGATTATATGCTAATTACGTTGTTGCTATGCATTCTATGATTTCTATCTCCTCTTAGAGCATGTTCATCACTAAAGAACTCTGTTTAGAATTCTTGTCTAATATATCAATACTTCAAAAAACTTTTTTTTAAGAAAAAAAACACTCACCGTTCATCTCTAGATTTCTTCGTATAAGTTTCTTAATATATATATTTTAAAATTTTCTAGGTTCTAATAACAATTTTTGACAAATCAAAATTTAGAAAAATACAAACAAAAAAAAAAAAGAAATAGTGGCCTTAAAACGTTCTTTATAAGTGGAATATTCCTACCTTAAGGAATGCGTATCACTGCTTCGAGGAACTCATTTATGTTCAAACATATAAAAAAAATTTTACATACCATAATGAAAAGCTACACATATTGAAAATTTATCATCTTTCTTTGTTTACTATTAATTAATTTATATGACATATAGAAAATAAACATTTTTTATCTCAAAATTACTATCTCCATAGAGAATTATACAAATAGATCATATATATAGAAGCCAATAAAACATCAAAATTGAGATGGTAAATATCATCCATATAGAAGTACCACTAAAATATTTCTCGTGAAGCAAAAAATGATGAATAAACCTAACCTTAGTTAATTGGTCATCACCATTTTACTTTCATATCATACAAAAGAATCGATATTCTAATTTCACGTTTTTATCAGCTTCTGATTTGCGGCGTTCTTCTTTTTCTAGTCTTAGTAACAAGATTTATAAATTAAAACCACAAAGAAATTATTTTATAGTTGATTAATAGTAACATAGAGGTTCACAAGTGTAATAATTATTTCCACTATAATATTGTGTAAGAGACAAAATTATTAAACGAGCTTACACTCGAAACCAATGCCAAAACAATTAAAATTTAATGAAGCCAATGATGTGCCTCAACAAATTGTCACGTGTTGTCTTGTATTATATAAAATGGCAGAGTGTGAGGTTGTTATTATATCTATATTGAAATTGATTCAAATATGTGACTATTATTGACTTTAAATATTTTAATTTCCCCAAAAGGTGCTTGGGGGCCTTCTTTAGGTGTTACATCATCTCGGACTCCATGAGAACACCTAGACCTAGACCCTCACTCATTATTACGTCCTAACTCATCATGTACTCATTTTTATGCTGGTTGTTGATTTCTACATTATTTACCTCGTGCTTTTTTATTTTTTATTTTTTTAGTTGTATTTCTTTCCCTCCACAATTGTTGAATATTATTCCATAATGGTCGCCGAATATAATGATGGGGCTACGGAGGAAAAAAAGCATTTGTAACTTGTAACCTACGATTACGAGTTGTAGAATGAAAAAAAGTGCGAATAAGACATTTCAAAAAGAAAGGACTTTTTTAAAGGTAAAACGAAATAGAATTATAGTGCAAACTGAACGAATAATTATTGTTATGCATATTTCAAACGTTATAAGTAAATCCAAGTCTAATCATTAAAGCCAAACTGAACGGGCTAGCAAACCCAGTACATCTTTACTTCCTTCGTGTATTTATTAATTTGTGGATAGTTACTGACATGCCCGTAAAATTATTGGTAAGGATATACAGAGTTTACTCCTAAAATGTGATGTTTTATCTTTATATAATTTTGAAATTATATTCCAAAAAATGCAAATTCAAAACCATCACAAAAAATGAATAAATAAACCATAAATTTTGATATATTTAATAGTGACATGGCGATTTTAAGTCTTTATTCTCAAAAGTTACTATCACAATTTGAAAAATTTATCCAAATTGGATCAATACTAACTATAGTTATATTTGACGGTTGTATTTGTAGAGGACTAAAATTGTTGTATCAAATATTAGGTTAAAGTCACTATTTATTTAGATTTGACTTTTTAGATCATGTGATAGACCTTTAGAAGTATGATCTATACTTGAAATAATTTAGAAAAATTCAGCTTAGTGAGCTTAGAATAAAGATCTTTGACGAGTTCATACACTTCTACCTTTTCTCAAGCAAGCTAAAATACTCATGAGAAAAACTACTAGTCTTCAGTCCTTAGTAAGATCGTTTAGTATTATTATGGAATGAGTAAACTTCATCTCGTTCATTCATCACCGAGATGATTCGATAAATGTCAACAAGCTCAATAACTTATAAATATTTAGTCATTCTTTCTCGTTTGACAATTTTAGACACCAACGAAATAGTTTTTCATTTTGAAATCTTTATTCTTTAAGATTAAACATGCATTCAGGCAAAGAATAATCTTATTAAGGTCAATGCTCAAGATTCTCTAGACTCCCTTCTCTATCACTCAGTACATTCAAAGCTATAGGATTGCCTATTCTTATCATTCTCTTTTAATAATCTCATTAAGTATTATCTTTATATTACTATTCTAAGGTTATGTATAACACAATATATATTCATGTGACATGCATGTAATAACTCCAATTGAAACCCCTTATTTAAAGTCTTGAAGTTATAAGATTATATAATACATAATATGGGGAAATTTTGCAATTTCACTCCAAATCGATTAGTTGGGGTACGGTTAATATACTTCCCTCAAAATTTAACTTCATGTCTCTTCAAAACCTTTGAATGTGAATCTACCTCTCTAATCATCAATAATCTCTAAATTATAGTTAATTTAGGTTTTTTTTTTAACAACATATATTGCTTCATAGCTTATTTACTTTGTTATAATAGTAATTCTATTCTTCCTTATTCCTTATGAAAGAAATATTACAGTATTTAGTTATATTTTAGATCGGTAATAGTAATTCTATTATAAATACCTATTAGGAAAAAATATTGAATAACCATTTATTACTTATAACTTGAATAACTATTCAATGTTATAATTGATTTTTTTCTCCAAAATACGCTCAATAAGAATAATAAATGATAGTGTAATACTCTTTTATAACTTATTACGGTTTTATTTCATCCCTTGGTAGTATTTAATGAATGGACTATTGACGGAGTCCTTTTTTCTTTTTCTTTTTCTTTTTCTTTTTTTATTTATAGAGATAAAAGTTATGTTTCAGAAGATCAAAGGGCGTATTGACATCATAGAGTAGTCTCAAGTAATATGCTTAATTAAAACAACGGAATTCAAGGAAGCTAGCGATTTAGAAGAAGTACCACTAACGCTCGTATTCCGCCTTTTCATTGTGTATGGCGTTGATGAAGGAAATTACTGGTCTACCGTCTACTCCTTAAGGTTTTCTACTTCTTCTCCTTTTCTTTATTTCTATTTTTTTCCCCACTAGCTGACTAGCTGTAATTTTCGTCTCTTGAATGCCTTTTCCCTTTTAGGACCTCACTTTTTCAATTATTCGTTTGAGTTCTTAATTTGAACATTTTACGAATCGGGTCTGTGGACTAGATGTTACGACATCGTTAACAAAATATATATATATATATATATATATATTTGTTCATGCTGTCAAATTTAAGTCTCATTTGGTTGTTATATTTTTATAGTTTTTTTAATTTATTATTTGATTTATACATTAACCAAAGTTATTGAACAAATAGGCCTTAGGATATTGAGCTAAAATTAAAACGTTTGTATATATATTTTATAGTATAAAAATTCATCCCCTACTATGGAACCGATAGATATTTAAACTTTTATAAATAACCTATATCAATTTTTCAAATTAGAGTAATGAACTTTGTTGTAATATATTCTATGAACAATTAATTTTTTTAATTATAGAAATCCTTATTTACTATACACACCAAACATTGTATAAAAATATTATATTATTCTATTCTGTATCATACAGTTCTTTATATACGTCTAGCTCTGCTTATAAAACGTTTTCTTATTTTGGTTAATAGGTAGAATCTAATTAATGCATCATCGGAGGAAGAGGGAATAAGATATTGCCAAATCAAGTGCACAAATACGTTAAACCCCGATTTCACTTGACAACAAACCGTGAGATAATATTCGCAATACAATAAGATTAATAAGATAATAAACAACTTAAGCACAATGGTCTTACAGCTTAGTAACATAGATACTAATTTCTAAAGTGAAATAGGTCAAGTTCGAATCCTTCTTTTCTTATTGTAAAAAAGAAAAAAGAAGAATATAATTTTCAGAAGTTAAGTTTTAAAACTATAGCTTTGAAAAAACCAAGTGCTTAAAACTTTGAAAATTTTTATAATCAATTTACCACTATGTAATGTTGCTAGACTGGTAGACTCGAACATGACGCGATATGATTTAAAAGGGTTTGAGCATGAAAAAAAATCGACATGAAATATATACGGGTTAGATCCATTTAGACATATTTAAATTCGTATTCAGATTTGAGTTAGGGTCTAAACTCATTTATGAATCTGTTTGTTAAACAGATTACGAGTTTAACCCTTAAACTCATTTACTATAAATAAATTTATGTTTTCTATTATTATTATTATTTCCAATTGAGAGCAAAGCAAAAATATACACGTTCTGATTTAGTTCACATTTCGCATGAAAATTGATACGGTTAAATTAATCATATACAAATGTTTTTTAATGATGAGATTCTTTCTATCTTTAACTTCTTTTTCTAACTTTTAGCCACAAACCAAGCATGTTTTGATATGACATTCACAAGCTCTTAAGTATGAATCTTTTCCCAACTATTAAAGCAAGTATGAAGTCTTGACTCTTTTTCTTTATATAGCGAGGTTTTTTTTTTTTCTTTTTGTTGCACCTAAATTTTTATCTTTAAAGTATGTTTTTTTCTATTTTCATCGTATCACGATAGTAAGGTACTAAATTATTGAATTTCATTTAAAAACTGTTTGTTAGAATTTCTTATAAAAAAAGTAGTGTGCCTTATTATTTTTATGTTCTTTATAAAGCACCATGATTTAACATTTTTTCTTACAAGAAAAACAAATATGGATAGTAAAATAACATTATATCACAATTGTTTGTTGAAATAATTTTTAACATAGATAAAATTGATTATAAAGATGAATAGATGATAATACTTTTTTTATGTATAAAAATTAATCGTTCTTTGATTGCTGGATAAAGTTTTATGAGAAATATTATAATTGTTATAATAAGATACCGGTAGTTAGGATTTCAATACATCTTAGAGTAGGTGAACTAATTATGATGATGTAATGTAATTTACAATTTAGGACTTCTAATAGTTTGAACAGACTTTATTTCACTAAAACATTTATTTGAATTGTAATTTTATATTAAGTACTAATATATTATGATATTTGTATTTGTAAAATTTAAATATTATTATTATCTATTTACTTTTTGTATGCGCAAGTATTTTATAAATTTTTTTATAACTTCTTAATCAATAAACTAGTCTAACTCGAATATGACACACTTGTTAAATGAGTTAGGTTATGTGTTTAGGTATTAAGATATAATTAATAAACGAATTATATCGATTTTCTAAACATGAATCCATTTAGAGACGAACATGAGACATAACATGATAATACAAATTGCCAATCTTAAATGTTGCATTAATGTTGAAATACCCCAAATATTCTACATAGGGTTAAGGGAATTATGGTAAAAGGGGAAGGTTAAAGATGGAATTTTTCCCATAAAAGGGCAGCATTACAAAATTAATAAGAAATATTTAACTTAATTGAAACTCACCATCTTCTCCTTTAGCTTAATTACCTCTCAATTATCTCCATGGGAAGAAAGTAAAGTATCAACTAAGGTGAATGTAGAATTAATCTTCCAAACAAAGACCAATTTTTCATTTCAATTTAGGACTTATTGAGGTTTTAAGTAACCAAAATTTGGATTAATTAATTATACTAGGTCTTCTAAGTGGAAAAGAAAAGGAAGGACATAAACACCTTAATAAAGTGCAACTTATAATGAACTATTGGTAAAAACCTAGACGCTTAGAATAAGCTATAATCAGTTGCCTTCACAATTGAATAGGTGCTTGAGTTTCCAAGTTGATGTGTATATGAGCTTTATTGATAGGCCTTTTTGCGCCCTTGAGCCCAAGTACAAATTGATTTGGTTAAAGAGGCCGAAGGATTGAGCTTGGTACATCGATCTCCTTAATAGCATGACCCAAAAACCTAAACATCTACTTTGTGAATCATTGGGCCTTCTCAATCGACCTAAAATTAGGTTGGCCATCAATGCCATACAATGCCGAGCTTTTAAGTACATGTTATAAGAAAGTTTCCTAATTCATCACTTTGAACCAAAGCGTTACTTACCAAATGAGCATAACCACCTTGGCAAATACTATCCAATACAATACCATTAGACATAAGAAGCAGTTACCTAATATGTCTCAATGTACTTTCCTAATTCAGAAGCACGGTTTGAAGATGTGTTACAACTTTCTTAAAGAATCTTAGTCTCATTCTCTATAAAAGGACGAAGGCATCTAAGTATGAGAATCTAATTCTAACTGTTACTCTACTCCTTAAACTTTCGACTAACTTAAGCATTGGAGTACCCGCACCGAAGATTTATTGAACATGCTTTTGCAGGTTTCAAACATCTCAAACTAGTTGAAGATCTAAAGTAATGGAATTGAGCTCATTAGTCCAATTCCTTTCAAGAATCAATAAGCTTGTGGTAAATTACTGGATTTTTGGAGGTTCTATGAAACAATGTAATAAATTAAAGTACAAAAGAATGAAAGAATAAAGAATGTAGATGTGTAATTGAAATGGTGATAACCTAGAGCATAGGTTGATTAGGGTTGATGAACTTTTCATTTGGTTTGAGTAAAAAATGTCTGTATTTAAAATTCTAGAAATTTACTCAAAATGTCCATAGTTAGTTAACTAAATTACATAAGGTTTCAAAATTTAAAGTTTAACAATTTGTTCAACTAAAGTAAAAGCTAGGTCAATCGAGCTGGACGGTTTTGAAGAAAATAGCAATTCGTGAAAGAATAGTCAATTGAGCTACTCTTGGATCGACTAAAGTTTATGTGTTCCAAGTATCCAAGATTCAATTGTTCATTTAAGCAAGGTGTCCATTTGGGCATTTAAGGTGAACAATTGATTCTCATGTTTGTTTATATATAATTATTTATTGCATTGGTCCAAAAAATTATTGTTCTCATGTTGTTTTTCAATTACATTGCTTAACATGAGATATCCACTCTTATACAAAGTATTATATGTAGGAAGTGGTCTTACCTATAATGATTGTAAAAAATAAAGAGGGACCAAAATATGTTAGCTAATTGAAGTTAAGTATTAATTGTTTAGGAGATGGTATTGATAACATTAGGTTATAATAATCTTAACAACTGATTCAATATTGAGTTTGGCACAAAAATGCATAAGCATGAAACTTGCCTAATGTATATGATAATATGATATAAGGTAAAGTGTTCACTATGCTTTATGCTTATGATCTCTAATTGGGAGAATTGGAAAATCAAGACTCGTGATGTCTTATGTACGTTGCTTACAAGTGGGTCTACATGGAGAACTTTTACGCTTTTTAAGTTGAGAATTTACAAATGTAACATGTTTTTATATTTTTAATGCTAGCCAAGAAAAATGGAATCTTACAAAATAGCCACTGCTAACCACCCAAGTTGAGTCATTAAGTTACTTTTTACATTTCCTTTATTTTCAACTTTCTAATTATCAAAATCGTTATAACCTAATGACATCAAAACTAATCTCATATCAAGATAGATTGGGTTTAAATCCTTCCTCCCCCATGTTGTAACATAACTAGGAGAAAAAAAGACAAAAAAACTTCTTAAATGCGAATACTTTATTGTTATACAGTTACATTTTAATTTGTGTTTCTTGAATATTTTACATAAGTTCACATAATATAGTGACACTTTATTGTTTAATTTCTAAGAGTTTTAAGACATGATTTTGCTTAGATTGAAAGTATCAAGATTAGGTTGTGACATAACGTAATGTTTAGCGTCAAAACATAATATGTGTGAAGAACAAACTTTATGATAATTCATAAGGTAGTGGATACAATTAAAACATAGGATCTTTAACAACTCAACATCTTACTAAAACACATAAATTTAACTTTAAAAATGGTGTTAAATTGTGAAGCTATTTGCATTAAGCCAAAGCTGACTCAAATCAGTCTTTGTTAACATATTGTGGGTTCAATAACTCTTCACAAGCGAAAAGTTATGAATTGTTGAATTTAAGCTTAAGATAAGGTTTACACTTATACTTTTGAACTCTAAGCATTTTTTATCCCGATGCTGGTTTTGCATGTTTTCTTCTATCATAGGCATAGCTACTTTTGATTAGCTTTTAATTATCCCTGACTTTTAGTCCTTCAGAAAACTTTTGAATCTATCCCTCCCTTCCCAACTTCTAATAATTGAATTGCTCTATAAATTGTAATCCTATCTTATCCACCTCACAATAACCCATGAACTTATAGGATTTTGGTTATACTTTTTCCCATGAGAATTTAGATTCATAAACAATTTACTGAAAGGATTGAACTTAAGATATTGATTATGTTCATAATTATTGTTATAATATAATCTTTTTCACTAGTGAATCAAAATTAAAGCTCATCCAACTTAACAATTTAATATGAGTAGTGGTGCACAAATTTGATTAATGACCTTTTAAAATGACACCATATTGAATTTAAATCCTGGCTAATAGAATTACAAACTTAAACTTGTATTTATTTTTATTGTTTTATATATATATATTTGATGATGAATTGGACTACAAGGTACTTTATACTGACTATGAACTTTTATCCCTTAGTCAACGTCTAAGTAAGAAAATACATCTATTTCTTTTAACTTCTACTTATTTATTAAGTGAGTTTAGTGAGTTAGTTCTTGAAACTATTGGAACGAACCTACCACTATAAAAGATTTACCTACAATGAGTTCCACCATCTCGAAATTGCATAACCATTTAACTTCTAAGTTTGCTCGATATCTTAATATAAGTTATCATTATAATATACAATTTATCGTAACACATTTTTCTAAGAATCATAATTCATTAAAATATTCACTAGTGTAAGGACCATACAACATATGAATTCATAAAAGAGAGTACATGTCCTATTTTAGGTAATAACGATCCGTTAATAAAAAGTCATATGTTACATTGTATTCAAATGGAAGAAAGATATCTTACCTAAAAAATCTTTTCACTCTCTCTTATACTAGTGAATTGATGAATTGTTCTTAGTTTCAAAATCAATTTTTAAAACCTTACTTGGAGATAGTCCTTCTTTTTACATACAAATCTAACATATATGGCATATTAATTGCTTTCTTATCCAATTTCTCCTTGACAAATTACCTATTGATGTCCATGTGTGTGCTTTGTATAATCATAATGAATCGAATTATATACAAATGCTTAGGATAGAATCAATATTCACTATGTGATTCCATGCTCTAACTTCCACTTAATTTTTAAGCCATCAAAACTAATCTTAATTCTATGAAACTAACATATTTTATGTGTCATGCATTGAGCTTCTACAATAAACTTAATTACTTCTCTTTTCTTCATACAATGTTATTTCACTAGATTGACTTAATAGAAAGTATAACATCTCCATTTAGGTCTTCTAGCCATAACTAAACTAGTATAATCCGTATCAATATAAGCATCTAGTGATATTTCACTAGTATTATAGAACATAGCTCTTTTACTAGTAGTACTTATAAGAGAATGTAAAATTTGGTTTATCATATGTCAATGTTCCTCCTCAAAACATAATTCCTTTACTTGCATTACTTATAAGACAATGTAAAATTGGCTTATTGTATGTTAATGTTACAACCTTAGCTTGTATAGAAGTTGTGATATGTATTAAGTACATGTGATAAAACTCTAATTATGAAAGTGTCTTGTGGTGTTATGGCCTAGAATTTATTGGAATTCTAAGGTCAAATGCACTTAGTTGAGAGCACTCTTAGAAGTAATAACCTCTTAAGAAGCAACTAACAATAAGGGATAAAACCGTATGACATATTATGCCAAAACAGATAATATCTCAATAGATAAAAAATCATCAGTCCACATTAATGAAAATATGAGATTAATTGAGATTTTTAGTAATTGGTTGTACTAAAAACTAATCTTTGTTTCAATTTCAATAATTTGATCAAAATTTGGATGAATTCTATAGAGAAAACCTAAGGTTTAATGAGTATTGGTTTAATTTAGAGTGGAAATTTATCTAAGGTATTTGTTAAGCTTTGACTAATTAATAATGAAATCTAAGTCTCTATTCATGGAGGAGTGAGAAAACTAGAAACTTGAAATTCAAGATTACTCATATTCGTATTTATTAAACCATTGTAAAGCTTACACTAATTAAAGATATGTGTTGCTTTTTTAATTGATTTAATCGGATTTTTCTTAATTTTTTGTGTAATTGAGATATAAATTTCATTCTAAAGCATGCTCTTGATTAAAATTGCACGTATATTCAAAGAAAAGGAAAAAAAATGTTAAAATAGGTGTAAGTTTTTGAAAAAGGAAAAAAAATATATATTAAGGAGCTCGTTTATTCTCCTTTCCTAATTATTACGTTTTATTTAATACAATTTGATAATAATAAAAACTACATATTCATTGTATGCAGTTGATTAGAATCGAATTTAGAAAGAATTTGTTTGGTTAACAGACTGCTTGATGGGCTTGAATTCCTACTGGATTTAAGTACAATTAGATCTTTTAATGGGTAGCTTAAGATAGATCAATCAGCAAGCCAATATAAGAGCAAGGGAATAAAATATAAATTTAAGGAAAATTCAATCATAAGATAAAAATAACAATAATATTAATGGGTTTTCCATCAAAAGGATACAACTAAAAATACTAATATCATGTTTGCTATATAAGAATCCATAGGAATAGAATGGAATGGAATGGGGTGGATTAAAATGGACTCAAATGGAATGAGGATCGAAATGATGAATTATTTTCTATATTTGAAAATACCCATTGAATGGAATGGAAATAAATAACGTTGAATATATAAATAATATTAGTTGTCAAAAGTACCATTAATCATTATATGTCATAATTTGTTTAAAGATTAAATAAGTAATTTTAAATCAATACAATTAATATGGTGGAGTGAAATCACGTTCCCTATAAGGCATAATTGAATTCTCCCATAAAGGTAAAATCAACGATTTTATGGAATAACGATGTATTCAAATTACCCTTCTAAATTTGCGAAAAGGGGATAAAACCCAAAATCACAATTTTATTTTGATTTATCCCTGCATATCAAACGTGATGTAAGTTTATGAACAATTTTTCATATGGATATTAAAGATCAAACTATATATAATCCGCTTGATATAATACACAAGTAGATTATATGGTTTGCTTGCTACAATATGAGAAAGACTCATGTGAGTTGTTAATATTGAATCAGAAAAGAACTCATATAATATCATAAAAGAGTGACAATATTTATTAACTCATTTACCTTATAGGGTTAAATAGGGTATTTATGCCAAGGTAATTACAAAAATAGAACTAATTGTAAAATAATGCATATCTTTCATAGGGGAAGTAACTGCCACTATTCTAAGAAAGAAATAACTAATAATATCTTCTAAATAACTTTCTCCATAGTATTTGGTATGATAAAAGTAACTTCACTAACTAGTTCAAGAATATTCTTGTCTAAATTTAATTCTTGGTATATTTCTTAGTTAAATTATAACTTTATCATTCTTAAAGAATAGCCGCATGCAAAGTAGCATTAAAACTAATAATCTGATCAAAATTTGAATCACTCCTAGTATTTTGATCGATAACAATAATGTCATAATCTCCATCTCCATCGAATTGTATGAAACTTTTGTCCAAATTAATGTTATGGACATGGAAACCTTTTGGATGCTTCTATTCATTTTCTAAAGCTAAACCCTTTAAAATTTGCTCCACTAAATGGTCTAACCCTTTGATCCTTACTCGAGTCATTGGTCTATCTTGAGTTAAAGATCGATTTAGCAATCGATTGCGACCACGATTTGTGACTGTTTGAGAAATGTGGCTTTTATAGAAGGTTGGGTATAAAGGAGAGCGTGTGGTATGCTATAGAAGCTCATTTATAACATAATTTAGTTTAGTACTTTGAGCTTGAAGGTTCGAAAGATAAAGTAGAAGATATTTCAGCTAAATATAATTTGAATGGTTGTTAAGTAGAACCTAAAGTAAAAGTTTCTTTAAGTTGACAATAAAGTTTTTAAAGGCTAGAACTCAAAGTAGAAAGTTCTCTCATATTAAGCCAAGTAAACATCAATATAATAAAGACTAAAGTAGAAGGTTTATTGATAAAGAGATAGCTCAACTAAATGCTACAAAGATTAAAGTAGAGGATGTCTCCAGCTATATCACATTTTTATTATATTTGGAGGATTAAGTTTATTTATAATCAATTAAAAGCCTGAACTCCATTTATTGAATATTTGACTTCAAATTACTTTATAAGGATTAAACTCATTAAAGGATGAAACTTTATGGATATTTAAGTTTTGAATCTTATAATGTTATTTTTATAACTACTATAGAGTGGACAAAGTTTAGTCAAAACTTATATTAAGATAACATGGTTATCTTTTTGAAATTCCATATTTGCTTAAGCATGAATCAAGGAGTTGATTGAAACTTATATTCTTAATAAGATAATAGGTATTTATCAAATTATACAGGATTTAACAGAGATATTTATTGATATGATACACATCGATTTTATGAGTTTTGAGTTGAACATAATAATATGAATTTGTGAAGATCATTTAAAACATTATTAGAGTTGGTTATCTAGTTTAATTTTCGTTTCAAGATTCTTGTTGGCATTCAATTCAAATTATGATCTTCACAAATATTGAAAGATGTTTAATTTAAGACTATGAAATTCATCTAAGTTATCTTCAAATATGAATAGGAAAGTTTCAAAGATCACATAAGCTACGCTAATTAAGATTAAGTGCAAATTTTCAAGGGAGATTATCAAATTTTTATAGATTTCAAATGCAAATTTTATATTCCCAAATACTTTCATTATACAAGCTCAAGAAATAGTTTAACTATTTTGAGTTATTTTTTAAAATTTGAATTTGAACTTAGAGCATATTCATTGTTTATGATTCATTCTAAGATTTTTGGATTCATTTTAAAATTCAAAAAGCATCAATAAACATAGGATAATCTTGAAGAATTGACAACAATCTCTCATTTCTCTTTAAGATAGTTGTTGCATCTATATATTCTCAAGTTATCAAATTAGAAGACTACTAAGCTCTAAAAAAAGTCCTTCAAATAATTTAAGTTCATATTACAACCGAGTTAATTTAATTCGATTTTTTTTTTGTTAATTGTATTTAAGAGGATATTATTTGTCATTTTTCTTAGTAAATTTAAGCTAGTTTAATTTATTTTGAGAGTTAGCTTCACTATAGATCCGCATTATCCTTTGGGTTTGAAGGAAGATAGGTAAAGTAGTAATTGATTGAAGCCAAGTTTAGCAAGATTATGTAACTCTTATTACATTTGATTTGATATAATTGAATGATAGATGTGGACAACCAGATTCCAAGAATAGAGCTAGAAGAATGGACTAATGCATAAGGCACTACCATTATAAATTCTTAGGGAAAATGCTGTTAATCACCCTGTCCCCTATCCTTAAGCTTAATAAATTGATAATATAAAATATATTTCCATTTCTTATTAAAAAAGGTCATATTATGGTTAAAGCTTAAAGGATCTTATGGTACACTCTAATATGTTTAAGAGTGTTTTCATGCATTAGGCAATCATTGCAACTTATCACGGGGTTATTTGTTAATTTATTAAAATTTAAGGGAGTGATTTGCAATATTTGAAAGTTCATGTGGTATATTGATACCTAAATCAATGTTTAAGGGAACTAATTGTATTTCTCCTAAATTCTTTCTAATGTTCTTCTCTAAACTCTTTTTTTTTTCTAATTTTCTTGCACTTTATTATGCCATTACTTAAGTAATCAAAAGTGGATTTTTCAAAATTTTTTAATTTTTTTATAAAAGCAATCAATTCAACTGCCCTTCTTAATTATTTTATTGAGACCAACACTTCTACTGATTTAAAATGATATTAGGCATAAAGAGAAAAAGGACATGGTCAATGTCTTCATTGATCACATGCATCCCTATATACATAGGATCTACATGCCCTCAGGCCAAAATTAAAATAGGGACTAAAAGACCCTTAGGGTTTCAAACTTAGGATAAAGAGAGAAAGAGACCAAGACTTATTTATTACGTAGATAAGTTTGGTTTTAAAGTTTGGAACACACAAAATATATTTAAGGGTTTTGGTTCAATTTAGGCTAATTAGGTTTATAAGGAATTTTGAGCAAATAGTACACTAGAGCCTATTTGATCCTAAAATTGATTTTTTTTTTCCTTTGAAAACTTAATGAATCTAATGCACATATATAAATATATATATATATAAAGAAAATTTTCATAATTGGATCAATTTAAAGGAATTTTGAGGCTTAGTCCATTATTGGTGTTGCTAGCCCTAAAATTGATTTTTACATAAAATGGCCAATTTAAGTCCAAATGAAACAACATTTAATGTCATATTTCACTTAAATTGATCTTATTTTATATTTTTAAGAGTAAATAAGATGGACTAAGCTTAAAAAATTTCTTTTTAATAAAATGAGTGCCTTTTATTGAAAATTCAAAATCTATCAAATTATTATGTATATTTAAATTTAAAAAGAGATTTCTTACTTTGAAAAAAAAAACATTTATAAATTTTTCTTCCTAAGAAGTGTTTTTCCTTTTTTTTCATATTTTTATTTCCTTTATTAATTTTTTCTATTTTTTTGGTTTTCTTTCATGACTTGCCCTACCCATACACATATACCAAAAATCAATTCTTTTGGGTTTTTAACTACAAAATCTATCTTAAGCTAAGACTAAAAGTATACAACAATGGAAAAAGGTATCTATGGTTGCCATTCTTTGTGATGAAGTTCAGTGAAAGAAGGAGAAAAGAAACTTCCTATGTTTATTTACTTTAAGGTTACTTGATGATTTTTTTAAACCGGGTCATATAACCTTATTTTTTAAATTGGGTCACATAACCTTTTTTTTTATTAGGTTACTTAATAGTTTTTCTTTCTCAGATACCTAAAAGATTCTTACGTTCAATCACCTTTTGGTTTTTTATGGGTATTTAAGAGGTCCTTAAATTATTGTCACTTGGTTATCTTTTTAGGGATTTATAGAATAAGTTACATGATTTTTTTAGTATTAAGCAATTAATAGACCTAGACTCGTTTGTTTATGGTGCTAGATAAGTAATGGCTTTAGATTTAATTCTTTTGAGTTGCTATACTATTAACGAGCTTAGACTGCATTCTTTTTTGGGATGCTAGATGATTAAGGGGTCTAGACTAAATTCTTTTGGGGTACTAGACTACTAATGTGTTTAGACTTAATTCTTTTAGGATGTTAGAAGAATAATTAATGTAAACTTTTGTGGAACGACTATTAGGCATAGACTTGATTCTTTTTAAGGTACTATATAACTAATAAGCCTAGATTTAATTCTTTTTTACGTACTAGATAAAGAGATAGATTACTTATGGTCTTAGACTTAATTCAAAGAGTTATACCTAAATGAAATCTCACCATCTTAGCGATTATTAATAGTTGTAGGATTGCTTCTTTCTTAATTATCGCTGGCTTTTGTCCAAGCTAACTAAAGTAAAAACGATATTCTACATCCTTTCTCTTTTTCTTATGAATATATTCCCTGATTGAATTGATTGTTTTAAAAACTTAGAAGATCTTTTGCATAGTATTCATTGAAAACCTTTTGTAATGTTCAATAATAGTAACAAACAAAATTTACAAAGAAATTATCAGAGATTAATATATGAAAACAATAAAGTAGATAAATTTGTGGAAAATAAAACAATAAAGTTTGAATAGACCAGGCAAGTGATTTATAAAGGTTCCTCATTCCTCCTTATGGGTTAATCCTCCATTTTAGCTCCTCATTATGGAAGTAGTCTTCATTACTAGTGTATTCCACTATTTAAAGAAAAATAAATTCATAAGCTTCTTGCTTTTAATCACGATCTTTCTGTATCTTATACACCCCCCCCCCAACTTAAGAGTGACAAAAATATACAAAATGCCCCTAAACTCCCAAATAGTATCACTAATAGTCATAAAAAATAATAAGTAGATCAAGTGAGGATCATAAAGGAAACTCTTCTAAAGTTTAGCATGATAATCTAATAAAGTAAAATAAATACTTTTTGCATCACAAATGCTTTTCTCTTTTCTACACTATTTTGTTATATTCTTTACATGTATTTTCTTATTTTCTGGTAATAAAACATTCATTCAAGGATCAAAATATCCAAAATAACAACTGAAATTATCAAAGCCCACCAGGGGCATAAGGGACATCTTCCCAAACAAAACCATCCGACATATCGACTAAATTCTTATAGTAAGTATAAACAAAACTAGTTGAATAGATTGGAATAAAATCAACAAAACTGACTTCTTCATTTGTTTGTAGTTCTCTTTTTGCTAGACAATCCGTCGCTTCATTAAGTGTACAGTTAACCCTGCAAATTTGGAAGATTAAAAACAATTTATAGTTTTTCTACAATGTTGTAGAAATTGATGGCATCTATCTATATCCATATGGGGGTTCATTATCTACTCAATTGCCTGTTATGAGTTTACTTCACAAATCACCTTTATATATCTCCTTTGGCTTGTTAAATCAAGACCAGCATAAATTGCCTCTAATTCGACTTCCAATTATGTCAGGTGTTTTATTTTTTTATGCATCTCCTGCAAAATCCCCCCTTTACGATCTCTAATTAACATTCCTAACCTAGAAAAATTCACAAAGAAAGTATAAAAGAAATTTATAAATAGCAAAAAATAGCAACAATATCCCAATGTCAACTTTTCGTTATCAATACCAACATGATGACAAAAGTTTCTAATTCAATAACAACCTTCTTTCATTGAAAACACTTAGCCATTAACAACCCTTCTAATGTTACATAGACTTCGGCTTGCTCCATGCCTATAACTTTCAGTTTCAAACAAATGTCTACTAAGAAACTCCTCTGCAATCTTTCGCCATAGCCCTTATACCACCCAACTTATACTCTTTATTCTAAGTTCTATCCGTATTGATTTTAATACAGTCAATTGTTGGAGGTATCCACCTTTGATCAGCTTTGGCTTGTTGTTGTATCGATAATTTTTCTCCCTTTGTTTAGGAACTTTCAATTTCATTGACATATACTTAAATAACTCTAATAGTGGAGAAAGGTTTTGTAACTCATTGATTGAGCACCTAGAAGCAACTACTCTTCCAAATATTCCAAGTGCAAATCCCTACTAAGGACATAAGATCCATTGAGAAGCTAACTTGAGACTGTTAAATCAAAACACAAATGACAAAACTAAGCATAGAAAATGTGGATTGACATATTATTAATTCTTAACTTGAAATTTCAAATGACACCACTTTTTTCCATTTGCATAACAAAAGAACATGTTTGATAACTCCTCTTAATGATAGAAATGATATGAAGGGCTATCTATAATTTTTCTCTTAGACAAGTTGCAATTGCTTCATAAAATGTGTTTATCTTTGGCATGCAATCTAATAACCAATAGCATTCCATAATGTTTCATTGATATAATAAGAAGAAGGAGGGCTAGCACTTTTAAAAGACAAATTTTCCATGGATAATAATTTGTAATCGCTTTTGATTAAATAAACTCCATTATCTTCTAAATGCTGTACCAACTTGTCTTCTATCTTAACATTTGCAAGAGAACTTCTATAGATATGCTGCACTATATCATCTCTTACCTAGAAGCGAACTTTTTGATGATTGCATCTTCACTCATGTGTTCAAATAACTCTTTTGACTCTGATTAGTAGGTATATTAATATTAGGTTTAGAAAAAAAAAAGAATTTAGAATTATTTGTTAGAATCTTAGAATCTAAAAAGCATTTTATCTTCATTCCATCCCTAACTTGCGGAAGATAATCGTCTTTGATTATATATCTTCCCACCAATATAATTTGTCAGATCCATGAAGGAGAATTGCCCTTTTGGCCTCAAGAAAATCAAACTTTGAAAAATATAGGATTTTCAGGACACAAACTGTAAACCCTAGAAAATCGATAGTTTAAACCCTAATTTAAGTCTAAGTGTCTTAAACTATGTAATGAGTCGATAAAGTTAGTAATAATAAAAGATTATAAAACTTAATAAATTGAATATAATACTGATAATAAAAACCTTAGAAATTGATCGAAACCCTAATTGCATACTGAAACCCTAAATTTGATTTATGCACAATTAACCAAAATTGAACTCGAATTTGATTGAAACCCTAAAACTATAACTTTAAGTCTATAAAATAGTTAAATATCACTCAATAGTGATATAATTGTAGTTGATTACAATTATCGACTAAATCGTGTAAAATTTTAACAAAATTGTTAAAATAACTTGTGAAAATTATAATTATAACGGGTACCAACTAAATTAATAAATTTTCATAAAATTCTAAAATTAATTTATGGTGATTATTTTTATGTTTATAAAAATTACATATAAATATTTCTAATTTTCTTTTCTCCCATTTTTTTTTCTATTTTCCTTCCTTTCTTTCTTTTTCCTTCTTTTATTTTCCTCTTCTAGTTTCTTTCTTTTCTACGTGATTTATAGTTGTAAATGTAGCAGCCCATGTGTGTAATTTTAAGGACATGTGTCAACCAATTAAGGGAGAAGGGAGAAAGGACAAATTAATAAAGTAAATGTCATATTTAATTTAATGCCTAATCTAAATGGATATTTATCTTGTATTGATTTGTTTTATTTCTTTGCTTTCTTCTACTGAATAATGTCCCAAATATCTGGAAAAAAAGAAAAAGAAACCAAACCGAAAACACAAAAAGAAAACCAAGAAGAAGAAGAAGAAGAAGAAGAAGAAGAAGAAGAAGGGGAAAAAGGAGAAGGAAAATTAAGATTAATACAAATATAATAGGTAAGTATAATTACTTTGGTGGTATATATGTATATTATATGGTATGTACATGTATATACTAAGTATTTATGTTGTATTTTATTAAATATTTCATTACCTACACATGTATGTATGCATAAGTAGATAACTTAAGATATATGCATGTATGTATAAATATATATGTATATATATATATATACTATTAGGTAAAATATACATTATATGAGTATACATGTGTATAAATAAAATACATGAATATATGAATGTGTACATAAAAATATGTCAAGTAAGTATTTATTATTTTCACAAAATAAATATAGATATATACATATATGTGTACACGTGAAATGATTATGTATGTATACAATCTTTATTTTCATATGTATATATATATATAAGAAGATGTATTCGTATATTATATACATGTATTTTGTATTTATATATTCATATATACGTGTAACCTATATTTTATGTATACATATATATATATATATCTACATATGGCATAAATATATGTATAACATATAGTATATATATAGTATACCGTATATTAAGTAGTATATATGATACAATAATATTTGCTAAATAAAATAAATTCATAAATATGTAAGGAGTAGGTATATATATATTACCGTAAATTAGGAATTACTAATTAAGTAAATTATAAAAATTAATCAAATATAGTAATAAGTACATATATATATGTGTATCATAAAATACAAATAAATAATAAAAAATAATATATTATTAATTATAATATATTATTAAGATATGCTTAAAATAATAAAATTATTAATTATATGATTTAAATAATTATTAAATCATAAATATATTAAGAAAAAGCTAAAATTAATATTTTATCAATTTTTAAATTAAAATAATAAATTTTGTGATATTTTTATATCACAGTTTAAACTGTGAGTCACAACGTCTAAAACGGACTTTGCTACGAGAAAATACACTCGAAAACAATTAAAATGGACTATAAGTTTATAACGATTCGAGCTAAAAGTTATACATGATTTGATAAAAAGTTGTAAGTTTGGAAATTTAAATTTAAACTAGTATCGTAATTTATAAGGTTTACTTTACCTAGTTAGTAAATATAAGTTATAATCAATAATGGAATGTTGTATGGGGTTGGGCTATATTCGTGTATGATAATTGGTTGTTAATGGTGAATTTACTTTAAATTACAATAATGTATTGATCGTTACCTAGTAAATTCACTAGGAATTGATTGTTTATGACTTTGAATTATCACTGAATAATAGTTAGTAGATATAAGTTATAATCAATAATGGAATGTTGTATGGGGTTGGGCTATATTCGTGTATGATAATTGGTTGTTAATGGTGAATTTACTTTAAATTACAATAATGTATTGATTGTTACTTAGTAAATTCACTAGGAATTGATTGTTTATGACTTTGAATTATCACTGAATAGTAAAACCTAATTTTACTCGACTAGAAAAAGTTAACCTGAAATACGCATAATTATACACTGCATAATTAATTCCGACAGTCGCATTATACGAAGGTAGCGAGAGACTATACGTGGGTTGATTATTGATTGTTATAAATTTCATATGGTGCACACGTGCGATATGACCTTACTCTAGCCCGTGGGATTATTAGGCATTGGAGGCGCTAACTACCTGGCTAAGGGTCGAGTCAAGAGGCCTCCATTTAGGAGTAAATGAGGGCTGTGTGAACCTACTCACAATTATATGTAGAACTCGTTTTTTATAAAACTGATAATAGATATACCATTATATTTTAAAAATGAAATGCGGAGTTTCGTTATGAGATATGTTCTAGGTTGATACCCGAATCTGACTGTGCCAATCTATCTCTAACTTTGACTTCGGAGGGCGTTAAATCTAAGTTGCATGCAATACTTGGTCACCTGCATATATTTGTTTGGCATACTGATTGATATGTATTTATTTGATTAAACTTAATTATTGTATAACTTAATTGCTGTATGGTTGAGGGGATTATCTCACTAAGCTAGTTAGCTTATACCCTTATAGTCTCCTTTCGCAGGTTAAGTTATTCGTGGAGTTGGGCCGTTGCATACCCGAAATTAGTTGTTCATCACAGGGTCAATGTGGGAGCAAGACGTGATCAAAGTATACTTATGATAGTTTATCTAGATTATAGAGCTGATTATGTAATTAAATGATATTAGTTTGACTTAAGAAATGCTTTAAATTTCTTATCTGTAAATTCTCACATAAATGGATTATGTGTTATGTTTCTATATTTTATTATTGTTATTATGAAATGATATTATTTATGCATGCGCAACTTTTGGTTGTTAGTTATAGTTGTAGCTTTGTGTATTGTATAAAAGGATCGTCGATTGTAAGGGAATTCAATCTATAATCCTTTGTACGGTATATGACGACTGTCATGACTAACCCTCCTAGGTCGTGACACAAACCCTTAATGCTTTTAGATTGTATACTATTCTCTATGCTAGTTTTCCTAACAGTAAATTGTTAAACCTTTCAAAATCCTTGAAGCCATTGCTAATGACCCTTTTGCTTTTTAGGTAATTGAAGATCACTCCATTTTTCCCAATGGATTTTCCTTATCTCACTATTAGCTCCCTACTAAAAATAGGTTATTGTATATGGTACCTTCCTATATCATTTCTTAAGGAATTTGAAGACAATCATGGAATATGATGGGATGGCATATGTAACCAAATTTATTATTACTTCTTTGCCTCCATAAGATGAGAGAGAACATTTATATCCTTATAATTCATTAGCGATCTTTTCTTTAACTACAATAAAAGTTAAGGTCTTTATTTTATCCCAAATTGTAAGGATATCTAGATATTTCCTAAGGTTACTGGAGGAGTTGGTACTCATCAATCTACACAACTTCATATTCTCTTCTTCCTTTAAAATACTTTTGTTAGTTTCTTTTAAGTTTTTTCTAAGTATACTTTTTCATATTCCAAGATTGTGACTTGCTTAACTAGATTCCTTTAGACTTTTTTTTTTCTATGTACTTAGTAAAGTTTATTAAAAATATATATATTAGTCATCTATTATCATCAAAATATTCTCGCTGGCCTTAACAGTAAAGCTTGTTGTTGCTTTTTTAGGTATATTGCTTTTGTAACAATGTTGGTTCATCATAGTTTCTTTTCCTACAATTAAATAAGTTTTATATAATAAAAAGAGAGTTTTCTCATAAAGAAACTAAGCTATAGTGGACTAATGACTATCTTTGTATATTTTTCATGCACTTCCTATATGTAAAGAAAGTATAGGAGTTTAGAAAATGATAGGAATTGAGTTCTAGCTTACGATAGTCCTCAATTATGACATTGAACCAGAAGCTTGAGTAACTTAGTTTAAAGGGTTCATGGAGGTTCATTATCATTTGAAGAGTAATTATTCTAAGATAACTTCTTCATTCACCATGTTAAATTGGGAAGAAGATTATTACTAATGGAGTGAACCTTGACTTTTGGATTAAGTGTTGTTAATACGAAGCTAGCTTTTACTTTTGCCTTTACCTTAGTTTCTACTTCCAGTTTTATGCTCGCACTTACTTTTGTTTTGGATTGAGGTTATGTTTCTAAAGTTGGTATAGCCAGAGCCTTTGCTCGAGTACTTAATGCTTCTAGTAGTTTTGCTTTGAGGATATATAACATACAAGGTTTGAGACATTTGATTACAATTACTTTATAAATATTTTGTTTCTTTTATTACATAACTTCTCTTTATCAATATTTTATCCATATTTAGATTTGATTATATATAAATAATTAGTCTAGAAGCTCTAATAAGAGATCTTTTGAACACTGAATGAATGTACATATTACATTAATCAAGTTCAATTGATACAAACATGTAATTACTCAATATTGTAAGTAATAATACCCTAATTTTTTTAATGAAGCATATTGTGTGTTTAGCATGAATGCTAAGAGTGAATAGAAGAAATAAGGAGAATTTGGTAAAGCTATATCAGATGACCTAAACAATTATCAATCGAGCATATTTAGATAACATATTCGGGTAAAAAAATAATACAATTAAAGTATTCTCTTCTTATTTAATGGCTTATGGAAAATTCTCCTTCTTAATATAGTGTTAATTTATTTTTGTTTTGAAAAAATATTTTGTAACTTTGATTGAAACTTTTAGGTTAAAATCCTTAGAAGGAAATCAATTTAACCTTAAATCTTGTTTTAACCAAAATGTTTAAGATATCGTTTGATTGCATAATATTTATAAGATTAGATTAGACCAATTTCCAATGTTGTTTTGCAATTTTAGTCGGATTACTAAGCATAAAAAATGGTGTCAAGAAAAAAAACAAAATATCTAAAATTTATTTTATCTAAAATATGGTACAAAACTTAACTTCAATGGAATAAAAACATAATTTTTTTGAAATCTAAAAAATACGCTCTTACAATTTGTTTAAATCATACTTTTTAAATAATATAAAAATATAATTATATAGATATTCGACACTATTGATTGTATAAATGTTAAAATATAATAACGAGTTTAATATTTATGTATATTAAATAAGGAATATTGCAAGAGTTTGTGTCCAATACTATATAAACCATTATACAATAAGGTTATATTATCTTATACTCCTTATACTTATTATTTTCAATTTTTGTTGTCCAATTTAGTTTTCCAAACTAAATGCTAGCTAATATTTGTCCTAATGTTAAGCATATTTTAGTTGTTAAGAATTTATTAAAGGTATGTTTTAATTAAGTTTTGGAAGCTATAATCCGTATTTGGAAAGTCTTTCTACATGAGTTATATCCTTTTATTGTGGAAAAATATTATTTTGTTGATCATTCCTTATAATACGTATAGAATATATCTATGAATTTTTGTAAGGAAGTTTCCAATTAATTTAAAAGTTTACAAATAATTTCAATCAAATTTTTACTTGGTTGTTTGAGCTTGAAACCTTTACTAAATATGAGAATAATTAATTCTTACCATTAAAAAGAAGAAAGATATTCTACTATAGGGAACTCAACTAAATCTATAAATTGGAGTTTAAATGGATGCTTATAAATGTTATGAACATAAGTTCTATATGAACAATTGTTTCACATTAGATATCTCAAACTTTTAAGATTGTAATTAGGAAAAACTCGTCTATATAGGAATTCTTGATAAAGGTATGTGTTGTGATACTTAAGAGTTAAGTTTCTTTATTGAGAGATTTTGGTTAGAGTGAAGTTTACTTATAAGAATCAAATTTTGATTATAGTAACAAGTTTGAGAAGAGAGGAGAGTTTTGCAAAAAGTTAGACAATTTGGAAGAAGGCAAGAGAACCATAAAGGACATACCAACTTGAAGTGCTTTTATTTATGATTTTACAAAAGATTGTGTTTGAAAACACACTGTACTTGATCTTGAATTGGTTTTTAATGGATTCCTAGTGGTTGGATAGATATTATTGATATAAAGGCTTAATGCATAAGGTGGAACCTTTCTACGTCTAGGCTTATCTTCTCTATCTATTACTATTCGTATTTGGCAATACTTTATATGTTTCTGTTTATTATTATTCACATATGATTTGCATATGTAAGCATTCGAAGTTTATATTTAAAAACTTTGATAAATGTAAAGAGCTTTTGTCAATCAATTTTAGAAGGAGATATTAGCAAAAGAAGTATTTTTTATTCTTAGCAAAACCAATCTACTCACTTCTTTGGTTGCTTATTTTGTGACTTGATAGCTTATTTAGTATAGAATTAATAAAATACAATTAGTAATACAAATAATTAAATGGTAAATACAATTATGTAATTTAATTACATCCACATTATTTTTATATAATATATGGTATAATATATACAACAAGTCTAAGAAATTTGATAACCACAAGTTAATAAATAATTTAATATAATTAAATATGCTTTTGTATATAATCTTAAGAAATATTATGAAGGCGATAGTATGTTAAATTTTCAAATGCATATAATTTAACACATTACTCTAACATGTATAAAATATAATTAATATTATTATAATTATATAGTTAGAAATTACTATACTGTGATTTAATAATATCATTAATATTTTATATACTTGTTGTGTAACACTAATAGTATATTGTAGAGGGCTAAAAATTGTTATGTTATATTATTTGGGTTTGACTTATTGAGTTAGGTGACAAGACTTAAAGAGTCCGGTTTATATTTATGATGATTTATGGAGATTTGGCTTGATGGGCTTGAAACAAAGATTGTTAGACTGGTTTGTCTATCTTCAACCTTTCTTAGGTAGGCTTATGCATTTATAAGGAAAGTTACTGGCCTTGAGCTCATTAGTTAGTTCACCCTGAATAACCATGAATTGAGCAAACTTCATCTCATTTGTTGATTACTTGAATGATCCGACGGATGTAATTATGTTTAAGTGCTTAAAAATACTCAGCATTTCTGCATCTTTTAGAATTTGGAGAGAAATTGGAGACATGGTATTTCACTATAAAAATTCTACACTTTAAGATCAAATAGCGTTCAGATGAAGAATTAATCTCATTCGCTCAAGTTACAAGATGAACACTTGAGGTCTCTTAAGGCTACTTTATCTATTACTTATATATTTGAGATATTGAGATTGTTTATTCATTCTCTCTTTCTTATTCTTGCTTAATTATCTTTTCAGATGACAATCTCGCTTAACTTTTTTAAAGTCATGTACGCAGTACGAACGTGATCACTCTAATCAGGCCCTTATGTCTACCTATATTAAATTATAATTATTTTTTTCATTTCGACTGTTTGGCATAAAAATTTATATAGGCACTCGATGCTTTTTTAATATATTAACCCAACATTTTTTTTCTATAAAATTCTACTTTTAGGATATTTATTACTTTATAGCTATCTATCCATTAAGATTGTATATTGTCCTGTTAACTAAATATAATAGAATGAATATTTCATAAGTATTTCACTTTATTGAATCACGTAATAGAATAGAAATTCTTATGGACTCTAGCTTATTTATTCTAATAAAACTTCTTTCATATTCTACCTTACTCTAATATACCGAGCGCCCATTGCTATAGCTTGTACAGCCTTCGTAGATATACATCTAAGTATAAAAATAGAAATAGAAAAATTATCATCTTTTGATGTGTATAATAACATCCCCACGATTAATTAAATCCTAGTAAGTATTTTGTTCTTGAATGGGAAATGCTTTTTGTTTTCTATTTTCGAAAGAAAAAGGTCTATGTAATTACTGTTTTATCTATACTCGAAAGGGAGGTGTCTATATATTATAAAATTGTACAATTTCATTCCGGTTATTAATATAATTATCCAAGTTATTGAAAAAACAACAGAAGGGTTTTCTTTCTTCTTCTTCATCTTCTTCTTATTCTTTATTTTAAGTCTTTAGTTTTTAAAAATAGTGAAATGAACAAAGAAGGCGTATTCGTAGCGTTAGGACAAATTCTTTTTCAACGGAATTTTTCTTTCTATGTCTTGGTCAACACAACCCTGCCCAACTGATGGGATTCATTAAATTCCTAGGTTGCCCTTTTTCTGTCTGCTGTGTAATAGTGGCACATGAACTACAAGTCACATAGGGAAAACCTAAAACTATTATTCAATCCAATTTAATACTAACATAAAATCCCCTCCAATAATATAATAAATATCATATAAAGAGGGAGAAAGAAAGTTTAAAAAATTCAAAAAAAAAAAAAAAAAACAGACAACAAACTCCTTACCCCACTAGTAGACCCCACCACCAAACACCCCCAAAAAAATTTAAACCCCAAAAGAGAAAAAAAAAAAGGAAAAAAGAAAGAAAAGATGAATCTTAAACAAATAGGAACTATGAAACATGAAAACAGTGCCACAACGGGAATCCTTCTTTGAAAATTCTGACAAACATATCGGATATTGGTTACTATTTTTACATTTATTTTTCAGTAAAAATTAATGATAATAATAATAAAAAAAAATTGATAAGTTTATATTTTAGTATAGGATACTTGATAATTAAAACTAGTCGATTGCGCGTGCGACTCAGTACCTAGTTCACCCGAGTGATAAAGTGTTTCGTTTCTCTTACGTGGGACGTTGTCGCTGCCCAGTAGTAAACTAGCCATGTATTCCATCAAACATCTTATGATAAAACCATTCCCACGACCACGGTTCTGGCGCGTGAAAGCGCGTGCACTGTACGTTCCCCTTCACAGCAACACAAGTCAGTCTCTCTCTCTCTCTCTCTCTCTGATGTCTCCTTATTTTCTTTCTCCCTCCCACTTTGTTTTCTTCTCTCCCCCTCTCTGAATGTAGAAAAAAGGACTGGAACTTGAAAGCTTTCAGCTTTCTTTCAGAAAACAAAAGCACACAGTTCACTTCACAGAACCCCCCCCCCCCCCCCCCCCCCCCCCCCCCCCAAAAGTCCAAAATCCACCACCAGATCACCGGAAACAACCATGGACTATTGCCGGAAACCCAATTTCCGGCCACCGATAAACCCTCTCCCTTTATAAAAATATCCCGAATTTTCCTCCCCCTTGAAAATTCCTCTTCCACTTTCGACCACCCAAAAGACTCCTCATTTATGGCAACCAACACCACAACGGCAACTACAACCACTTCCTCGACCCCACCGCCACAACCACCACCGTCCACAGCGGTGGTGCTCAGCGCAGAATCACTCTCAGCGGATGAGCTGACAGCCAAAGCAGTTAACAAGAGATATGAAGGGCTTGTTATGGTCCGTACAAAAGCCGTCAAAGGTAAAGGAGCTTGGTATTGGGCACATTTAGAGCCCATGCTTGTGCACAACACGGATACTGGCCTTCCTAAAGCGGTGAAGCTACGTTGTTCTTTATGTGAAGCTGTCTTCTCTGCTTCTAACCCATCAAGAACTGCCTCAGAACACTTAAAAAGAGGAACTTGTCCTAATTTCAACTCTGTTCCCAAACCCATTTCTTCTGTCTCGCCGGCCGGGACCCCCACCTCCATCCACCCCCAACCGTCATCCTCCTCCGCTCCTCACAACCACCGCAAAAGAAGTAGTGGCGGTGGTGGTTCCTCTGGGAGGAGCGCTACTAGTACTAGTACTCATTCATATGAGGTTCCTCCTCTTGCAATTGTGGATCCCACAAGGTTTTGTGGGGATTACGGGGCTACCACCGTGGTGGCAGCAGCCACTGGGTCCATCGTTCAGCATCATCAGCTTCAGCAGCATCATCAGCAACACCACCACCACCAGCAGCATCACCAGCAACATCACCACCACCAGCAGCATTTGGTGCTGTCCGGTGGGAAAGAGGATTTAGGTGCGTTGGCTATGTTTGAAGATAGTGTAAAGAAGCTTAAAAGTCCTAAAACATCACCAGGACCAACACTAAGTAAGACTCAAATTGACTTTGCTCTCGATTATTTAGCGGATTGGGTGTATGAATCATGTGGGTCGGTGTCGTTTTCAAGTCTTGAGCATCCAAAGTTTAAAGCTTTCCTTACTCAAGTCGGTTTGCCGGTCGTTTCGAAGAGGGAGTTTTCGGGGTCTAGATTGGACGCCAAGTATGAGGAAGCAAAGGCGGTGTCAGAAGTGAGAATAAGGGACGCAATGTTCTTCCAGATTGCGACGGATGGGTGGAAGCATAAAGAATTTGGTGCATTTGGTGAAGAGAATTTAGTGAATTTGGCCGTGAATCTTCCTAATGGGACTAGTGTATATAGGAGGGCAGTGTTTGTTAGTGGTTCTGTGACATCTAAGTTTGCAGAGGATGTCTTGTGGGAGACGATAACCGGCATTTGTGGCAATGCTGTGCAGCAGTGCGTAGGTATAGTTGCCGATAAGTTTAAGGCTACGGCATTGAAGAATTTGGAGAGTCAGAATCATTGGATGGTTAATATTTCTTGCCAGGTTCAGGGAATCAGCAGTTTGATTAAGGACTTAACCAAGGAGCTTCCTTTGTTCAAAGCTGTCACTGAGAAGTGCTTGAAGCTGGCAAGGTTTGTCAACGACAATTCAAAGATTAGGAAAAGCTTTCACAGGTATCAAATGCAGGAATATGGTCATGCGGGATTGTTAAGGGTTCCACTGCGTGGTTATGACAGGTTTAACTCTGAACCAATATATAAAATGCTGGAAGATATTTTGAGTTCAGTTCGCGCTTTGCAAATGTCATTACTGGACGAGTCGTATAAGATCATATCCATGGAAGACCATGTCGCGAGTGAAGTGGCTGATATGATTCGGGATATGGGGTTTTGGAATGAAGTGGAGGCAATGCACTCTCTGGTCAAGCTATTGAAAGATATGGTTCAAGAAATCGAGGTGGAAAGGCCGTTGGTAGGGCAATGCTTGCCCCTTTGGGACGACCTTCGGGCAAAGGTGAAGGATTGGTGTTCAAAATTTCAAGTTGCAGATGGCCCTGTCGAGAAGATCATTGAAAGGCGGTTTAGGAAGAACTACCACCCTGCTTGGGCGGCTGCATTCGTGCTTGATCCCCTCTATTTGATTCGGGATGCAAGTGGAAAATATCTTCCACCGTTTAAATGCTTGACACCAGAGCAGGAGAAGGATGTGGATAAGCTTATAACCCAGCTTGTATCGAGGGAAGAGGCACACATTGCATTGATGGAGCTTATGAAATGGAGAACGATGGGTCTCGATCCGGTATATGCACGAGCCGTGCAGATGAAGGAGAGGGATCCTCTAACGGGCAAAATGAAGCTTGCTAATCCCCCAAGCCGTAGGCTGGTGTGGGAAACTTACCTGACCGAGTTCAAGTCCCTTGGGAAAGTTGCAGTTAGGCTTATATTCCTCCATGCAACTTCATGTGGGTTCAAAAGCAATTCCTCTTTCCTGAGATGGATGTCTACCCATCACTCCCGTGTGGGCATTGATAGGGCTCAAAAGTTGGTCTTCATTGCAGCTCATTCAAAACTCGAGAGGAGAGATTTATCCAGTGACGACGATAAGGACGCCGAATTCTTTGGCCTAGCAAATGGTGAGGATGATGTGCTCAATGAAGTTCTCGTCGATACGTCCTCAGTATAACATTTTCTTACACTTTTCTTTAGGATTCTAAGCTCAGTAGGATTTATTAAATTCTTTCGACTACTTCCCTCAGCTTTTTTCCTTTCTTTTTCCATTTTTCAATCATGTAATTGTTTCCTTAGAGATTATGCGGCGGTCAGGTGGGATATAGGACATCGATAGGGTACTGATATATCTGTTTTAGCTATGTTGCTTGGAGCCCCATTTCGCGAAAGTGGCTGCCTATCCATGTCCCTCGCTTGAATTTGGCGTTCTGGTTTTGCAGAAAAAAAAAAAAAAAAAAAAAAAAGGAACTCTTATTGTTTGTAAGAACAAAGAATGCTGCTCATAGAGTTTTTACAGAACAGGAAGAAGTTTGTAAATTTTTGGTTCCTCATTAATTGATCAATGATATTTATGAAGAAGGGTGTTTTTTCGCGCTCCCTTTCTTGTAAAAACTCTTCTCGTTTCTTGTCTCTTATCTTGTTCTCTTCCTCAAAACTAACTGCTTACGCTTCTTTCCCCTTACACCGAGTTTCTCGCGGATTCTTTTACTTAATTTGCTTGTTCTCATAGCTCTACGTCTACATGTCATTACAAGAACCATATAAACATCGATAAGTCTGTATATGTTTTATCACAAAGTGTCGTAAGATTTAGCAAATTTCATGAGAACAGCCCTTTTGCCGATTTTATGAGAATTTCGCTTCCTATAGGATATGTGCGTGCTGTGAATTTAAAATTCTTTACCTTTCTGTCTTTTTTTATATCTTAATATGTAAATTTAATCATAAGGTCAATAAAACCTTGTAGGAAGTGAGCTGTTGTTTCAGTGCAACTTGCATGGACAGTTGTTGATCTGCATCAGTTCCATGCACAAGATCAAGATTTAATGTAAATGACTAACGTTGTTAGGTCTTGTGATCAGATCATGTGTCTGATGAGATTTTCTCCAAATCATGCTCTTGTGAGCACTTAGTGTTTGAATTTTAAAATTACCGAAAAATTGGTTTTTTTTTTGTTTTTGTTTTTGTTGTGTACATTAAAATCAAGCTATACGTATCTGCAAAGAAATGCATGCAAAAGATTGCAAAGATTTTCTCAACAAACTTCCAAAAGAACCACTTGTACTCAACATTTTAATGATGTAATGAATCTGGACGAAAGAAGATTCAATTCACCAGAAATTGGAGCATAGCTTTGAATCAAAATAAAGCTGTACTTTGACTTTGTCTTGTCTTTGATTGCAGAAACACTCGACCAAGATATTGTTGCACTGTCAAGGCCACCATAATAAGGTGGTTGGTGAACAGAACCCTCCGATCATCATTAAAGACAAATTTTTGTCAGAAGCATCCAAGGAAAGGCCTTTTAAGTTTAGGATGCCAAGTCTTTTTGCTGGTGCTGCCGGTTGCGTGGGTCAACCGCCCCGGGATGGAAGTATTCGTCGGAGGACGACGCATGGTATAAACCGACCAAATTGTACGATTATAGAATGCGTGGTAAGAAGAAGAATTAATGTTAGTTTTCAGAATATGATCGATTAAATTCAATATTTTCTTCTTTCTTTTTGGTTAATTGGTTAAATCTAATTTTGCTATGATGGAATGAGAGTCCAACTAAAAGCTATTTTGCAATTTGCAGGATGATTTTGAATTGAGCTAGCGAGTCGCTTGGTGACTTTTGCTCCATCTCATCCATGTTTTCTCCTGGTGTTTTGTGTCTCTGAGGTACCGAGACCCCACCCTGGAGAAAGTAGTGGAATTCTGTTTCCAAGATCTTTATATTTAGAAAATATGGAAACATTAACTTTTTTTTTTTTTTCCCCTTTGAATTTTCATTGCATCTTTTGATTGTTTTATAATCATGTAATATGTTTTGGTATTAATATATGCTAACAATCTAACTCATTAGATGTTTAGAAAAAGAAAATGTAAAATATCAAAATCACGATGAGAATATATATATTTTTTAATTATTTGTATTTTACACGATTTGATATTTTAATTTATCAAATGTCATATGCAATTGGATTTTTAGTTGTTATATTCACTATCTTATAACTCAATTGTAAACTGTCAAAACTCTTAAACCAGTTAGTATTTACCATATCTCTTTCAAAATGATAGAAATAATAAATTTAAAAGAGAAATGATAATAGGCACGAACCATTTTCACGAAATGTGGCACGAAAGTTGACATTAGAGCAAAATAGCAGGCGTAGAATTTATTAAATTTAATAGCATAAATATAAATGATATAAATTAATTCTTAGATTTTATTAAAGTTTAAAGTAAATATGGAGGAATTTTAGTAAACTTATTCATTTTGTAAACTAAATAAGTCCGGTAATATACCGTACTATAAGGGTGAGGAAAAAAACCTACTAAATCGGACCAATTTGCTAATGGAACAAAATAAGACTTAAGTTATGGTTTTCGGTAATTTGGTTCAGCGAATTTTCAAATCAAACCAAATAACAAATTTCGTAAAATCGAATTAAAACGTTTTAAAAATATATAACTATATTTCACTTGTAACTAAAATATTTTTTTATTTGGTTTGCTTCGATTTGAAAATTCACTAAACTAAATTATTGGAAACCATATATTTAATTCGATTTTCTTTGATTTGCAAATTGATTTAGTTTAGTTGATTTTTTTTCTTAGCCTTACAACGAAGGTATATCAGTGGGTAAAATCTATTTTAGCTTATTTAGTTTATCAAATGAAAAAGTTTACTAAAATTCCTCCAAATTTACTTCAAAATTTAATTAAATATAACGATTAATATAAATGGTTTATATTTATACTATTAAATTTAATAAGTTGCTTGCCTGTTGTTTTGCTCAAATGGAAATTAAACATACATGTCAGCTTTGGTGCCAAAAATTGTGAAAATGGTTCGTGCCTATTGTCTTTTCTCAAATTAAAAATAATAATTATATTGAGGATGATATTTAATATTTTGGAACTTTATTTATAACCTTTGATGTGTAGACGTTTGATCGAATATAACTGTTAACAATAATAAATTTAGGTGCAAAATTGGAAGGCTGTTAAAAATTTTTTCGTAAGCTGGCTATTCTGCTATGCCAGCCTCCAATGAAGGACGGACCGGTATGGAAGCTGGGTTTTTGGTTAATTAGGCCTTTACATTATCCTATTTAAATATTATAAAAAATAAATTTAGATGAGCAATCACTTCTTGAGCATAAGTTAAAAGAATTCTTATCTTAAATCAATATTTTTGTGAATTATATTTATAATATATATATATATGTATGTATTTGTATATATATAGTAGGGTGGTGTCTATCAAATCAGCTTTGTTTGTGGGTAACTTCTCTTTAAAACATTCCAAAGAGGGTGGTGACGTTCATGCAGAGTAATTGGGTGATGCTGCCCCATGATTGCAAGAAAGGTCTTTTGGGAGGACCCCAAAGCTGAAAATATAAAGACGCGCTTGTCGGCATGAAGCACCACAACTAGATGCTTACTGAGAGCGATTCTACAACTATAATTTTTATTCTTTCTATTCTACCATGATCATCGTCATCATTATTATTGTTATTTTTTTTTATATATATATTTATTTATTTATTACTAGATACAAGAAAGTTAATTAAAGGAAAAGATAAAAAGAGAGAGGAAGTTGTGAGAGTTATTACGTGTTGAATAAAATTCAGACTTGTTAGATCTAATTAAGTACCTTTTCAATACAATGTGAATTGTGTTGCTGTGGTTAATAATCATAGAGATTCGGGGAATGATTAAGTGTGACATTGAAGCTATGTCGTACAGTCTTTCTCACCGATAATTCAGACTTCTTTGTATACAAAGTTGTATAGTTTATTCCAGTTTTACATTTCCTTTTGTTTCTCATCATTTGGGTTTTTTAGAGCTTACCTGTGTTATGTGAAACTTTAAGAAATCAAAGTGTTATTTTTGCTCATTACTTCAAGAAAATCTTGCTCATATATTTCAAGTGCTGTTTATCTTCCCATCTTTTTTCTTTTTAAATAAGATTGGTCTATCTCATCTCATAATCTGATCATTAAATATTTTATTATACGAACTCTTATGATCATTTGAATAATCAAATCATGGATTACATAGCCTCGTAAAGTTTTCGTTGTTTATAAACCATTTATATAATCACTTGACTTACTTATAAGTAGAAGCAGATTCACTAAATGAAAGGAAAATCTATATAAAAATTTGGGTAGAATGATTTTTATCCCCTTTTTCATTTAGCACACATCTTATATATGAAAAGATTGATATATGATGAAATTGTGACCATAACTAAATTCATTTCAAATATTAAGATAGTATTTGTTTGTGTAATTTTTTTGGCATTAAATTGGACAAAAAGTTTTGTCCTATATTTGGTTTATAACTTTATTTAGTAATTGAACAAAAAATTGGACTTATAGCTTAGACAAAAGATTCAGATTTTGTCTTATTTACATCATAGTAAAAGAAATGAAATTCATTGGACAAAAATAAAAATATTTTGCATTCTCAAAAATATCTATTCATGTTATAATATTGAGTTAATTAATATTATTTTTATTAAATATTATAATAAATTATTTATTTTATAATATAAATAATTTTTTAATATAAAATTTGTGTTAAATCTATGTAAACAAAATATAATATAATAAGCTTATATTGTCCAATTCTTCTACTACTTATTCTATTCAATTCTCTTTGTCCAGTCCAGCCTTTATAATAAAATGCTACCTAAAGAAAAAAAAAATGGATATATGTTACTTATTTTATAAAATCACACGAAGTTTTATCTTATACTATCACTTTTTATAATATTTTATTTAATTTTATATATTTTCTATGGTTGTCCAAACAAGAATATAGATTTGAAATCCAAGCCTATATAAAACTAATTACACTGTAGTTTCGATCAATTGCTTGCATTAATTAAAAGTAAGGGAATAAATGATCAAGTCGATTCACAAAGTACTTCAGTTTGACTTAAGTTTTAATCGAATTTAATTCAATAATAATTAAGTTGATCTTAAGTTTAAGTTTTAGCTACTTGAGTTTATCTTATTCATTTTTCTTTGTCCAGTCCAATCCAACCTAGCCTTTATAACTAAGCACTACCTAAACAAAAAAAAAAAAAAACATAGATACATGTTACTTATTTTACCAAATCACATGAAGTTTTATCTTATACTATCACTTTTTATAATATTTTATTCAATTTTCTATGTTTGTCCAAAACCAGAATATAGATTTGAAATCCAAGCTTATATGAAACTAATTAAACTGTAGTTTCGATGAACCATTTGCATTAATTAAAATTAAGGATGTAAATAAATGAAGTCGGTTCATAAACTACTTGAGTTTGACTCAAATTTTAATTGAATTCAATTCAATAATAGTCAAATTGAGCTCTGGCTTAAGCTTAACCTCGAGCTACTCGAGTAGAAAATTGAGTTAAGCTTGAGCTTTAAAATACTAAATTTACAAGGCTCGCGAGTCTAATTGAGTTTGGTATAATTTTTAATATATTTAAATATAAGCTAATCTAATATTAGTTAGAAAAATTTTATAAAATATTCGAGCTTAATTAAACTAATAGAGTCGAACTCAAACTTACTATATATATTTTTGAATCGAGTTCGAGTTTAAAATTTAAATCTCAATTTAGCTTGAGCTTAGTAATATTCTATTTGACTCTATTTGATTATACCCTTAATTAAAATTATCTCTGAATTACAACGTAATTAAGCAAATGACCTATGAGTGAACGTAATAGTATTGTCTATTGCAGGACCAATTATTGGGGTTAGTTATGCCCTAAAATGGTAGCAGCTATCACATGAAGGTTACTGCGGACATTCAATAAATCGAGAGTGAGAAACGTAAAGAAGAGAAAATGAACATGGCATGGTTGAGCCAAATGCCCAAAATCATGTTATAATACAATAACGACATAATTCCTAAGACATTCCATGTCGGAGATGGCATATAAATCATAATCATGCATTGCTCTCTTGTACGTGCCTGCTGGTTTTATAGCTTACTATCAAATTGGGAAATATTTATATTCTACAAAGAATCGGAATAATATACAGGAGCTGTACTTTTAACTTATACCACATTTTTTCTTCCCCTATGGTACTTCGACTTACATTAAGATACTTTCTGTTCAAATTAAGTGTTATTTTGCAAAAATAGACCTTGTTCTATGAAAAGACAAATTTGAATAATACCAAAGTGACATAATAATCCAACGTTAAAAGTAGTTATACGTTTAAGTTTCTAAAATATCTGAATACCCTATATATAGTAATGTCTCAACATTGAAAAGAAATCGTAATTTATTATATTGAGTGTCATTTGAACTAAATCAAATGTCGTATTTTAAATCTCAAAGGTTGTCTTTTGATGCCTAACATATTTAGAGATACTTTTTCACTGATTTCCCACTCCTTCGTACTTATAAGAAAACTAAAAATCGTAGAAAAGTTTTCGTAGTATGATTTTAAGAAACTTAGTATTTTCATTTAGACCTGGGAAACGAGCTAAATCAGTCCTTCTCTTGGTGTATTTCATTAAATCCTATAACACATCAATAATTTTTTGCCTTCTCTTATATTTCTATTCCCCCATTTTATTGTAACTCTAATACTTTACGTGTATATTACATATAGCAATGACACATGAATAATTCGTTATTATTTTCAATTCAAATTTTATTCTGTTCGAAATAATTTATTTAGACCGCGTGAGCATGATGTTATTTTAATATTATAATGTTGAATAATATTAAGAAAAGCGAGAGAAATTATAAAGGAGGAAGATTTGTTATTCAATTCTCGAAATCCATTGTCAATACATAAAGAAATAAATTTTAATGTAGCTATTAATTATAATTTATAATGGTACGTTACAAAATATTATTTCTCATATAAAAATCTTTTTGGACTTTGTAATGTATTAGTGAATTACTCATGTTATACAATGTAGTGTAGAGACTAAACCAATAGAGTAGAAAAAATGATTGATATTAGATCTATCAATTTGAAAATGCCATAAATCTTTGATCTAGTACACTTATAGATAGAATAATATATTTGAATTTCAGATGAATCAATGATTTTACCATAATTTTTTTAATCAATCGAATTTAGAATAGATTCATGAGATTGGACCAAAATACTTTGATTTCTTACCTTTTTTTATCAAATTTACTTTTTATACATGCTAATTTAAATTAATTAATATTCTAATTTGTATAATTAATACTACTTATTTTTTCAACAAATTCAAATGATTGATACAAGTTGATTTTTTATTATGATAAACTGAAAGGATAAGGGGAGGAGAATAATTTGGGAGAAGAGAAAGGACAAACTCAACCGCAAATGATAAGATAATTTTTTTGTTTTTGTAAATAAGGCAAAGTTTGGACAGGTTGAATTGTCGATTTATAGGTCTAACAGTTCAACAGGTTCATTAGAAGGGCCCAGACAGTTTATAGGTTGTTTCAGGTTAACCATCCCCGAATTAGGACAATTTAGTGATCCTTTGAGCCGATTCATGATTTGAAACTGGCTCTAAGGGTTGATTTATAGGTCTATATATACATTGTCCTCTAAGTTTGTTTTATTTCTATTATCAAAATTTTCAATTTTTTTTTCCTATTAAACATCATGCTCCTTATTCCTAGAGAATCGAAACATTGAAATAAAAATGTAGTATAAGTTAGTACCTTTATTATGGGCATTTCTACAATAATTCTTAAAAATTTGAACTTTTTTGTTTGCTAGCTATAAGACCTATATATATATATATATATGCATACATGTCATAATCAAAGTTTTGAGTCAAATTTATGTAAGAATATGCTTTTATTTATTGATATACAACAAATTAGAGTATGCACGTTTTCGATAATAATTTGGATTTCAATTGTATGTGAATATGATTAATAAAAAGTTTGTATTATCAATTCTAAATTGATCATTATAGTATAAACTCGTTTAGCTTGACTGGCCATAAAATTAGTTTTGCATACCTCATTTCAATCTCGATTAAGCTATAGTTAAATTTGATTACATCATTTTAATCTTTAATTCTCTTATTTATTTGGATCAATTATCTTTGTTAGATCGAGTAGAATAATGTATAAGAAATATCCTCCGGAAGCAAACAATTGAAAGTTGAAAAAGAGAGCTTAATTAGATTAAAAGTGAAGACCGTCCTTTTAATTAAATTCTACCAGACACTCACCCACATAATTCTTCCTGTAATACGCTAAATGGTTATTTAGGTGATCTATCTTGTCATTCCGCCGTTTTCTCACTTTAACATGCGGGTACAATCATCATGATACAGATAAGAGAGGGTATTTCAAACTTCACCCCCCATCATCATCGCTCATCTGGTAATAGATTCATTTTGCCGAGTGAATGCCATCATTCCGGGACAAATGAGTCAATAATAGGTCAATACACCCATAGGCTACACAAATGTCCTCACCATCAACCCATCGCTTTTGCGATTATATTCCTCCCACACAAGAGTTTCGGAGTTAATAGATATTACATTTAATCAAATTTTTATTTTTTAAATTCACATTATCACGTTTAGTCATTTATTTTAGTGTTTTTTTTTTATCAATATCATCTATAATATTGTATTTTTAAATATAAATAGTAAACTTGATAAAAAAAAATGTTTAAATGAATCGATATCCGAAAATTTTAAAATTCAAATAGGTATGGGGATGAAACTTAAAAACGGTTGCATGTTTTATTTGAAATAAAACACCAAAAGTTGTTTAGCTTTGGGATAAAATATTTTGGAACATTTACGTCTTCGAGAAGGCACTCAACATTCTGCCAATTATGGAAATAAGACTATCCATCACCGTTTAACTTTGCATCATCAACGAGGGAATCAACCACATATGATTCCTTCTCATCATACGTTTTCTAAACTACTTAATTAAAGCGCTTTCGAATTATGAACTTCTTTATTAAAGTTTGATAGCATATGGTTGAGAATATTATTATTGTTATTCACCCACCCACAACCAGAAATGGTAGAAAATAAAGTCTAAATTTTCTAATTTTGCTTCATATAGATAGAAGAAAAGGTGAAGCATGCAGTCAAAGGGACTGTTGATTATACCATATGGTGTGTACGTTGATTTGCACCCATATAACATATTCTTGTATAGCATTCTTTTAGTATATTACCATGCAAAGTTATGTATCGTTCCATCGAAGGGACAACGATTTTAATAAATTGGAAATACGGTATCCTTCCCACCCTTCCTTCCAAGATTTCGGTTGTAGACTATGACGCTAACTTCGCGAACGCGCTTCTTTTAAGTGATTTTTAATAATGGATGCGAATGACTCTTGCATCCCTATGGAATGGTGCTAAACACAACTAGATCGCTCCTATACAATATTGATGAGCATGGAAAGGAGAAAGCAGCATTCTTTAACCATTATTCATACAACTTTGATAGTTGCTTAGGTTTGGGGTTAATTCCTTAGACTCATAGAAATATCTATTTCATTTAGAAGTTATTTTGTAGCTTGATTTCCATAAAGTGGTAAATTTGTCAAAAAAAAAATTGCAAATTTGGCTACTCATTACCCTAATTAGGGTTGATTAGAATCCCTAGAACCTATTGTACTGCATATGGTTGGATAGGTTGTAGAATGATATTAAAAGATATAAATTAAGTTTCGGTTAGTGAACTTTTGGACTCTAGTCATAATGTAGGGTATTAGGTATACACTTGTAGCCATCTTGATATATGTTTTGAACTATGTACCTTATACAATATAGGGTCTAAATTTGAAGTATTCATGTAAGCCTATAGGATAATATGAATTTCAACTTACTAGGTATTGCTAATATAAATTATTTATTTGACTAATATAATAGAAATCGAAGAAGTTAACCTAACTTATGATACAACATTTAAGGTCAACACTTGGTTAAAAGTTAGATTTATCTCAAATTTCTAAATTGCAATCTTTCTTTTAAGTTAGTAATATTTGCATATGGCTCTAAATTACCTTTAAAAATGATATTAATTTAAAACTTGAATGTCATGATATTAAACATAAACGATTAGTTGTATATTAAACTCTAAAGGAAAAGGGAAATTAAGAAAAAACCTATGGGCTCCACTTGGTTCCATACATACAAATTTTATAAGTTGTTGATTTGAGGGTGGTTTTTAAGGGCAATAAGGTATGTTCTAGTTCTATATTTTTGAAACATGTATCTATAGATTACAATACAATACAAGATTCGTAACCTACCCACTTATACTCGTTTAGATATTGCCTTTAAAGACAACTCCAACAATGTAGATCATGTGCACATCCAGTACATAATTTTTAGAGAAGTTAATGGGGTTGTTAATTTTTTAGCCAATATGGGCTGAACTCGAAGGAACACTTCTCGAGTTTTGTCCCCACCACCTTAGGCTAAGGAATTTTTTATACATGATTTAAGTCTAAACTACAATTTCTTTTTTCTTCTTTTTTCGTCCTTTTTATTGCCGACAAGTTTACATATTATAATTTAGGGAGGAAGGAATCGAACTTAATTTATCTCGTTAAAAAACCAGTATTCATGTTATTAGCATATATTAATCTTTTAACGCCTAAACTATAATTTTAGGAATATAAGGATTGTCGATGAATAATTTGCTCGTAATGAATACAAAAGCTATTTTCACTCAAAACACTCAATAAGAGGAATTGGTCTAAATCTTAAAATTATCGTTCACTCACCAATTAATCATTATTCACCAAAAGAGTAGAATAAAGATTAAAGATGAATTATTCTATTTGCTTTTTTGATTGGGGAAAAAGGTAATTAGTGGAAATTTAAAGGGTTATTACAACTTGTAATGGATTAAGTAGAGAGTACAATGTTGGATTAAGTACTCGCAGGTCTTAAAGTTATAATGTTTAGTGGGAGAGACAGAAATTCTTGTCGGCAAGGGCTTGGAATACTGACTGCTCACCAACCGATCCCAGAGAGAGAGAGAGAGTCAGTAAGTATAGGTTTTACCCAAGCATGGTATGTCCTCCACTCGTCTTCTCCGCAAAAGAGAAAGGAAAAATATATATATATATATATATATATATATAATGATTGGTGGAGAGGACGACACTCACTTTTTTTTTTATACACGAGAATCTTTCCCTTCTCCAATGTTTATTTTATTCTTGTTACGACTCGACAAAGTGATTACACGCTTAACCAAGCTGAAAGATGAGGGAATTATAAGATTTCAAATGAAAATTAACTTGCTGATAGCTGTCCGGCTGACTATACGATCCACTATATCTACATATTTCATTTTTTCCTTTCCATTCCTTTCTTCTTTTATTGAAATTAAAAACTAACTTGCATGACTTTAGGGTTAGGAAATGAGGCTTCATGTTAGTAGTACCGTTAGAGATTATGGGTAAACATGATTCTAGCATATCTTTCCCATATATGTCCAATAGAAACATTGTATAATTTGGTCATATTTATTTTTGTTAACCGCTTTCCTTATATAGTCTTTATGTTTCTCCTTAAATAGGAAAGTCCTTATGCGCAATGTCAGGTCAAGCAATAATGCATTTCACATTGTCTGCTTGTTTTATATCCTCATGCAGTATCAGAGATCGGGTTTCAACTTGAGCGGTCAGTGCTATTATATTTGTTGTGCAATCACCATCACATTCGATCATACTCTGCTTATGATATGCAATTGCCAGGACGGTGTATTAGACTTCCAGTTTACCTAATCGAAAACTCTATGTTATACTTATATACCTCTTTAGATTATTTATTTTATAACCTAGCTTTTAAGGTAGGCTTGAATTTCTCTTAATCCTATACCCATTTAGATTATTTATTTTATAACCTAGCTTTTAACGTAGGCTTGAATTTTTCTTAATTATCAGATAATATGATTAACTAATCCTAGGATACCTTTCGATCATTAATTTATATCGTTCTCACAATCTCTTACTCATCGTGAAACTAACTTCTTCTTTACAGAAATGACATGTGCTAATGCTATAATAAAGAAAAGGATCCACAATGGAATTTTCTCACTTATTATTGATTTCCAAAGGCTTAGTGGTTTTTACGTTGTCCTCTATTAAGCACGTGGTGTCCTTTTAATGTCTCCTAAATCCTTCCTTTCGCTACACAATTTGGTTCTTTTATTTCCCTCTCCCTTATAAGCATTCCTATCATAGAAGCTTGTAGGAGCCTCACCTTAGCAATATTCTTGGCCTTTGTTGATTGCACTCCGGATTAGGATTGCTATATATAGGACCATTAACTTTGACTATGATTTTTCCTGGTGTCATACACCTGCTTGTAGGTGGTCTGTTATGGTACCATATTAATCATCCAAGCTTACATTAGAAACTAATTTATAAAGCAGAAAGCCTATACTAGTATATAAGTATCACCAAAATTCTTAAGGAGGTAAAAATATGATTCTAACTCTCCTTGACAAATACTTATAACACATAGAACGAATCAGCTTTATTTGTCGAGGCTTGCATTACAAGCATAAATAAGAATTGGCTCCAATGCTATGTTGCAAATGTAGGGCCACCATAAAAGCTAGTTTATGAAGTAGGGTCTAAACAAATATACAAATACTGCATATTCTTTAGTTGGACATGTGGGAGCCAAACCCTTTAAATCAATGAAGTACATAGTTAAATACATGTAAGATTTTTTAATCAGAGTAGTCCTTATGTAACACCTTAGGTCAAAACTAACTAATCGTCAAGCAACAAATATTAGTAACCTTTTTTAACTACTTACTTCAAAAGTTTCTAGCTAATGTTATATTTTTTCTATCTTAGCTTTATATACTTCTGCTGAACCTCTCTCATAATCCACATTGGACTTTATTCACATAGGATCCTATAATCTTCCCTCCCTTTCAAACACGCGGCATCCTTGTCTGTAAACTTCATGATGGAGCCAAGTTTTTTCCTTTTTTCAATATACGATTTGATTCATTTTTACTACTCTTTATCTATAAGTCATCTTAAAAGTATGTCAGGAATCATACCTTAGTGATATGCTTTACTTTCTTAAGATTGTTATCATTTGTAATACCTCAAGCCAAGACTAGCCAACGTTCAAGTAACAAACACTAATAGATCTTTTTTAATCACTTAGCCTGAAAATTTCTTACTATTGTTATCTCGACAATCCCTATCTTGCCTTTATATGCCACTACTTAATCTTTCTTACAATTCATATAAGACTTCATTCACATGGGGTACCATACCTTAAGTGTTGAAGTATGTATTCATATAGGGTTAAAGCTCCAAGTATTTCTTTTATAGATTAATATGTTGGAAGTTTATCAAGTTACAACAAATCCTTTATATTTTAAGCTAGTTATTTGAGTCTTAAACATTTCCCTATACCATAAAGTCCCCTCACTACTTTTTGATTTTTTCATAGTTAAAAAGGACTTATGTGGAGATCACGATTTCAAACTTCCATGGTGATCGTATGTCAAACAATTGAGAGATAAATTTAAAAAATGAAAAGGTACATATTTGGTCCTCAATTTTTATCTACTTCTGGTTCTTCAAACTTTTTTTTTATGTTTAATCTTTCCTTCTACTCATATACTCTAACGTTTTTAATCTTCTATAGTAGTAGGAGTTTCATGAAATTCATTAAAATTTCCGTCCATTCTTAACATGTGCAAGCTTCTTATTAGCTTTAGAGTGGCTAACTAGCTGGAGTTTGCATAAATTTTGTAACCTTTTTTCTTTCTATTTTTCATATTTTTATTATATGATGTAATTAAGTATTTTTTATATTACTTTTTTATCGTATTATGTAGTTAAAAATATTTATTATCATTCTTTTATTAAATTAATTATCATTAACCAGTAAAAAGCTTACGTGCATCAAGGATTGACGAAAAAATTTAAGAAAGTTGACATAAGTCCTATGTTTATAATAGTTGAAAATTTTTAATGAGTTAAATAGAACAAAAAAAAATTAAGAACTTAAATAATGAATGAACTTTGAGGAGTAAATGTTTTTTTTTCCAATGGAAAAGATCTATTTAAAAAAAAAATTAATATAGTTAAAGAATTACATATATAAGAAAATTATAAACCAATGGGTTGCCATATATTTTATGATTGGATTGCTATGGCACGCTAGCAGTTCTCTATTGCCTTGAAGGAAAACAATACTAGAGTGACTTTTTTGGTGGAGGAACATAAACAGATTGATTTCACTTAAAATATAGATGATATGATGTATATTAGCACAAATATAAAAGATTTCTTGTCAACATTTTTTCCCCCCTTTTCCAGCTTCCCAAAAGGTTAGGGATGGCCTTTAGAATGGGACTAGAGGCCTAGATCATGTTTATCACACCCTTCAAACTCCAAAATTTAAAGATACGTCTATTAATTCATTAATTTTATTGTCTTACACGAAAAAAAAAAAAAACTATTAGTAATAATATGTTCCCTATTCTATTGAGCGGTAAACAAATACCTTTGATACTAAAATATATATTAATAATATTCGATTAATATTCTTATTACGTGTTAAAATTTTGTTAATATTTATTTATTATTCGTCAAAAGCCGTGAAATATTAGTACGATTAAATTCTTTCCCCTCTTGGAATTCTAATTTTTCTTATAATGGCTCGGCTTCCTGAATAAATCCACCCTATGAGTTGAGTAATAGGAGTGTAAAAACATTTGAAAACTTTTTTCTAGAGACAAAGATATATGTAAAAAGATTTTTGTTAAAAAAGAAAAAGAAAAAACTCGAAACCCAAAAATATTAGAAAGAAGAATCCATGGTTTTGGCAGAAAGTAGCTTTTTTTTGGGAGGCAAAAAAGATACGATCTACGTAACTTTTAACTGTTGTTTCACATGGGCGATACATTATTATTCTTTTTTATTATTATTATTATTTGCACTTGGGCCTAATATGTTTTGAGTAATCTAGCTAGCTCTTTTCTTTGCATATAGCTAATAAAGTCGTACTACTTTATGTTATATCACAACCACCTCGTTGCTTTATTTGTATGTTGTAATTAGTTGCTATAATTATTCTCTCTCTCTCTCTTACAAATGGTGCTCGTGGTCCTAATCCAAAAGCATATTGTCCTTCCCCCCAAACAATTTAGTATTATTGTGAAATATCTCGCCTAAACTTATGCTGCAATAACTTCACGTTATTACTCAATTTGCCACATATTCCCAATCAGAACGTTTATGTTTATCCCCAGTCCGATCACCTTGTTGTTTGCTTGGAATAGCAATCATATTGTTGTGTACATATAAAGGAAAATTTCATGTACCGATTTTATAGATAATATATAGGGGTTTATATATAATAATAGCCATTTTACCTTCTTTTAAAACTGTCTTTTTTTCTTTCTTTTTTTTTTTGTTGGTGAGTATGTGTGTAAGATTTTCTCGAAATTTAGGCATTATGAAGTTAATTATTGGTGAATTAAAATATAATCGAGACTTTATTATTATTATTTTTCGTTTTCTTTTTGGGGCCTATATAATGTCAATGAGTTTATGATTTTTTTTTCTTTGGTTGACTATTCCACTATTTGATTCTTATGGATTGCTGACGTCGCTCATCATACCTTGTAGCATAGAATTAGAAAGCCAAAAAGGTTAAAACAAACCTTTGTCAAAAAAATCATCAAAACAAAAGATGTAGACTACTAAAATTCAAATACATCATAGGTAAAAGGTATAGGCATGCAAGCAGGTTGGTTTTATATGATTTTTCATCTAATGGAACTTGATAAGACTTTGATATAATAGCTATTTCATAGGATTTGAGGCAAAAATTGGTTAAGTTTTTAACATAGATACAAGTCGGCCTTAATATAAACAAAAATCAATTAGATTTTTATGATATTTATTTCTCCGGTAAAAGAATGTATTATTGTATACTTTGATCAAATTATATTAGCTTATTAATTAGGTTTTAGGATATGTATCTAATACTTTACAATCCTATTGTTAGATTTTGGGCATATCAAGATAACACATAAGGTCCGAATGAAATTCGAAATATATAACATGTTGTCCGGTACGAATTTGGATTTTAGGGCATCTATCCCAAACTCATACGAATGCAATTCCAAAAGGGTAATAAACAGAAAAAAAATAAAAAATAAAAAAAGAAGTATGAAAGATGGTGATGATGATCAAGGAAGTAATGTTTGATTGGAGTAAATTGGACTTTTGCTAGTAAGTAGTAACCCTCTTCATTCATCAAATTCATACGCATAATAAAGCTACATCACTTTCCATTCTCTTTTCAGTTACCTTTTTTTCCCTCTCTGGTCATGTTGATTATTGTTGAATTGAATATAAAATTTCTCATTCATGTAGGCATATGACATCGAAGCTCCTATCATACCTAAACTGAGGAGACAAGTGAACAAGAGTCAATAGAATAATTTCTGATGCACAAAGAATAGTTATAAAGCCGCTTTTATTGGCTCTTCTCTCCCTTCTAGTAGTGACATTCGTCAAAGTTTGGAAAGAAGTTAATAAACAAGTCATTTTTAGAGGGAGAAAAAGAAGGAAAATTTTCATGGAATTCACCATTTCTTAATTTAAGGTGACTTTTGAAAGACTATGACTGGGTAAAGAGAACAAAAGGTTAGACATAGTAGGAGTTTTGGTGCTTTCTCAACAACTCAATGATGAAAATATCGAATGAAAGGTCTATCACGGTTTTATGTTTAATCACATCTACTCCCTAAAATGAATGAAGGTTATGAACATATATGTTCTAGGGTCAAAAAAATGTGCCATGACATAAGATCAACGGAGAGAATGTATTTCACTTTTGCATACAAATAATAGATACGTGTTTTAAGTGGTGCAAACTGAGAATAACTTTACTAACAATATATGTTCTAAAAGATGTCTACGACGTTTTACTATATGTGTATTAGCTAGCTCTCCTATTAAGTACATCCTATTTCTGCATCTATACACGAATATACATCTTTTATATGTATAACATTTCGTAATAATTATTTTTTATTTAAACTTAAGAGTAAACATACATTCTCCATGTATACCATGCATATATATGGTGACGTTTAGTCTTAATTTACACTGCATAAAATATATATATTTTTTATGGAAAAGTAGGTCTACTCAATAATGATTTGGAGTTTTGTGGTTGTAGGAGATTTACCTTTCCAACTATTGACTTTTTATGAATTATTTTTGCTATTATTTCATCAATTCGGTAATATTATTATTATTTTTTTCCTGTTTAAAATAGATGTACCATGGTTTTATGTTGTTAGTTTGCCCATCTCGATCGGCTTTAATGATGTTGAACTTCTGCAGCAATATGGTACAGAAGAAGCTGTCCTGCACATATGCCTAGGTATGAATGTACGAATTCAAAGATATTTTTGGGTTCTTTGATGGACTTCTGCTTGACCCAAAAAGGCTTCAATAGAACAAAAGGACAAAAGTGTCGTTGCCTCCAACTTGAAATTTAATTTAAATCAGAGGTTCATGAAACTCGAATATTAACTAAATAAAAATAGATTGCTTGACCACAACTCTAAAATATAAACTGTTAGTCTGGAGAAAGTTCTGCTTGTATAATCTCAGCTGTCCGATCCGACATCTTATTTTATTTTCGACTTTTCATAACTATACTTATATTATTAAATAAGATTAAAATTAGTTAACTAGGATGAATGAGACAAAATTAAGACAAACATAAACAAAAATAATATTTTGCGAATAAGATAGTTCAAATAATGTATATTTATACAATCACTAGTTTGGAAAGATTTATAAAAATCTGGTCTCGTAATACATACTATCCATTTTCATGCTTTCCAATATAATAATGTTCCATGATGTTTGCAGTTTATAGCTTGAGTTTGATACATGGCTTGGCTACGTACATAGCTGGCAAACCGGTGAAAGCTAAGTGTTGGGGGACAACGATTACTCTAATCAAAGATGATTTGGGTTCATGGATTGAAGAACCGAATGCGATTGGTAAGCTCACGGTACAATTCTCCGAGGACTTATTCCAGAGATAGGAAAAACCCTTTTTTATCAATCCAGATTGGATTCAACCTCAAATTCCTCTTTTCCAATAATGAATTTTCTCTCATTTTCAATAGGGCCATCACGACTTTAGTGGTGTCGATACACAACGAGATAATATAGTACTAAATTCGAATTAAAGCTCGACTCAAAGTCTTAAAATTTATGCTCAATTTAAAATAGCACTCAATAAACTCGAGATTGACTCAATTGGGATCGTTTAAACTATATTTATTCATGAAACAATATTTTTTATTCTAATTACAATAACAATAAACTCGAGATTGACTCAATTGGGATCGTTTAAACTATATTTATTCATGAAACAATATTTTTTATTCTAATTACAATAACAATAATATTGAAACTCGGCTAATATTGGTACTTAATTCAAGCTCAATTAAGTTGGTAAACTATTTGAGCTAAGCACTATGAGGCTCATGCTCAACTTAAATTACTCACAAGTAATTTATGTCACTTATACCTCTAATCTTAACAACTCAATTGAAACTTCTCCTACCGAAGTATTGTTTATTTTAATGTGGAACATTACACGGTCTTATCTCTTAGTATAGCAACTTCTCAAGTATCACCCATCTTATAATTAACATAAATTAAGTACGCTTAACCTCAGAGTTCTAATGTACTTTAAGTTGCTACACTAAAAAACGTTTCAATTATTAGAGTTCTATTATTTAATATTTAATAGATATTATAATTTACTTGGAGTCTACAAAATATATGAAGCTGTGAATTCAATAGATGAAAACTTAGCAAGTAAGGTGCTTAACGGTTGTAGGAGTAGGTTTTACAAATCTTATTAAGTGTATGATTGAGGGTGACACTATCAAGGTTGTGCACAATTTCTTTAAAGGGAGTTCTTTGCCTTAAGTTTTCACTTTCACGTCTATTATTTTGATACTAAAGAAAGAAAATGCTAAGATGTAAGTTATTCAAACCCATTAGCTTAATGTGTATGTTAAGATTATTTTAGAAGTTCTAGTGGTAAGAGTCAATTTCTTCCATTATATCCAATGGATATTCAAACTAGGTTCCTTAAGGGAGGAATAGTTCTTATAGCTCAAGAGATGGTATATTAAGTTAAGATAAAAGTCAAGTGATGAAATGTTCATATCGAATTACATACGGAACGAGCTTATGGTCTAAGTAGATTGGATCTTCTAATGAATATGTTGAATTCCTTAGGTTTTAACCCCAAAACTTTTAGTTTTCATTGACGAGTTGCTCCTTGGCTGTTGGTTTTCTATGCATTTAAATGGGAAGTCTTATAGGTTTCTTAAGATTGATAAGAGGATTTCACTAAGGGAATGCTTCATCACTATTGCTCTTCATTATTTGTTTGAGTTCTTATCTAGCCTAAGGGTCTCAATAATCATATGCTCTCTTATGGAAGTATGAAATTTTGAGTAGATGGTTGCTTGCTAGTTTCTGATTTTGTCGACATTGATGGTTATGCAATCGTTGTTTATGGCAGCTCTAATTCTTTCAAGAATCTAAAGGCTTTTCTCACTTATTATGAGCATATTTTAGATCAAAAGATTAAGATCTAAAAGTGCTTTCTGTATGGAAGATTGCAAGTCATAAGTTTTTTTCTCATCAAGCCACTAATATTTTGAAATTTACTAAAGGTAATGCTCACTTAATTATCTAATTTTTATTTAATAATAAGAAGAAAAGATCAATTGGTTTTTCATGATATGATCCATAAAGAGAAATATCACTCGAACTATTAGGAAAATAAGTTGCTTTCAATGGGTAAAAAGGCTTGTTTTGTTTAATGGACTCTTCTTTATTCTGTTATATTTATTTCATGCTTAATACTTACCTAAACGTATGTCAAAGGAGTTATAATCTTGCTTTGAGGAACTCTTTTGGGATTGTAATGACAATAAAAGAAGTTTTCATTAGATGAAACTGAAGAGACTATGTGGTTAAATAAAGTAAGGTGGATTAGGTATGAAAAAAATTAGAAGATACAACAAAAGTACAAGATTCTAAAATTTTATGGTTATTTCACTCAAGGTATTCTTTGTTTTCAAGTTTCTTTTATTCAAATTAAGTCAAACATTCACATACCAAATTAATCAAAGAAAAGTAAAAAGATCTACTCAAATGGAGAATAATGCTATATACTCAATCATTAGTAGAGGATCATTTAGCTTTTGGCTACAGCTAAGTATTACATCATTTTGGTTTGAAAACTAGTTCTTTGGATTAATCATAATGAATTTCTCAACTAATATGGACAAGGTGATGGGAATCAGCCTTTCACTACGTCCAACCCAAGGCTAAACTGTTCGAAGCCGACATCGACCTTTCGAAAGAAGATGCTAACCTGTTCTAACCCAAGGCTAAATAGCTTTCGCCTAGGGCGAACAAATGACAAAAGAAAAGGAGCTACTTGGCAACAAGTCTATCGTCTGTTAGGAAGATGAGAGCTCGCAAAGTTGAGGACTTGGGACCAAAGAACCATTCGTTACTATCCCGATAGACTAGTGACGACTGACTTTAGAACTCGATGATTGTGGGCCGACCTCTCTGGTGTCTCAACCAGCCATTGTGAGATGTTAGGAGCTCCCCCAAAGACCTAGATATCCAACTGTCGACCTCGCCCAATTCAGATCCTGCTCCTTCTTAGACATGTCGAGTGACTGCATGTTAAGTTCTGTAAAACACACAGTTTTGTATTCTTGTATATGTTTTCCTTCATTTTATTTATGGGTCCGATTCTTTAAGGTTTAAGGCCTTATGTATTATTTATAGTTTTACTACTAGGGTTTAAGACTTGTTATAAATAGCAATATTTATACTAAAAGAGAGAGACATATACATATAGTGAAGAATATTCTCCCATATACAGAGAGTAAAACTTTCTTCTTTCTAGTAAGGCTGTACTTGAGCTAATAAAGCTTGCGTTTGTTGGATTATTAAGTATCGATTACTCTCTTTAATCTCTCTCATATTCTTATCAATCTTATTCTTAGGATTGTGGTGAACCCCTTCATTTGAATCGATTAATGAGTTATATCTAACCTTCATTTGAATCTCGAGCGATATTTAGTATTCATGAATTATATCAAACTCCATTTTGAGCTCAAACCCTTGATTATGTTTATGTCTTTATGAGTTATATCCATTCGCGTTTACTATAAAAAACCTTCCTGTTCTTCGTACCCATTTTTCTTTCGGAATCCCGAATACCCATTCTGAGTTCTCAACCTACTGCCCTTTTTTTCTTTTTTAATGCTTATCATCTTAGTATTAGGGCTTTGGGGAGATACGTGTGCTGGTGTTCTTTAAAGTAGATTTGTGATTCTAACATTTCTATTGATTATTGTTTTGTAGTGTAGCCTACTGTTTGTAGTAGTCGTAAGTAGCTGTAGAAGCCAAGTAGTGGTTGTTTCTAGGTTACTGTTATTGTGTCTTATTGTTTTTTCAATTTTATGGTCAATTACTGTATGGATAAGAATGTCAGAGGATAGTGTCAACAACATTGATGATAGTCTTTGCGAAAGCTTGAGGTGACGCGTTGACAACTTAGAATATTAGATTTAGAATCTCATTAACTTTATCCAAGAACTCATTGGGTTAGTCAGAGGCTACAAATGGGATGGCTGAGAGGAAAGAAGGGAGAGAGCACCCATAAGTAGAAATGGCTTTAATGAACTTGATCATGATGACCGATAGCGGAGAAGAGCTACTAAGCTGAAAAGGAGAGAAAGCCGACCTAAGTTGAGAAGAAGAAATAAATGGAGTGTTGACTCCGAAACAAATCAAGAAGCCCAAAGAAGAGAGCCGAGGTCGAGAAGGAACATGGTTGAGCAAAGCTTTAATAGAAGAGGCCGAATCGAGGTGAATTGACCAGCTCGGAATGAAAGGGATGAACCCTGAACACCTAGCCAAGGACTTAACTATGTTAAGCTAAAATTGTTGACCTTCTGTAAAAGTAGCCGACTCAAAGAGTTCCTTGACTAGGTTCCCTGAGTCGAGAAATTATTCAAGTACTATGAGTGCGATGATTGAGAAAAGGTTAAATTGGTTTCATTATTCCTTGTTGAATATGCGAGTCTTTGGTGGGATAAGCTAGTTGCTAAGTGAGATACCGAAGGAGAGGAGCCAATTAGAACTTCGAGGCTCATTAAAAGATTAATGAACCAACGCTTTGTGCAAACTTATTTTAAGCAGGAGATGTTCCATGCTTTTCAACACTAGAGACAAAGTTGAAATACTGTTGAAAAGTATCTGTAAAGACCTTAATGACGAGAAGTGAGATTGCCGAGTTACAGGACTGCACCATTGCCGAGTTACAGGACTGCACCATTGCCAAGTTCCTGAGTGGACTTCGGGATAACACTACCGACATAGTTGAATTGCAACTGTTCAACACTCTGGACGAGTTAATTAATTTGGTATTAAGAGTGGAGCGACAGTGGAGAAGAAGGCATCAAAAACTAAGTAGCCAACCTCAACAAGACAGCCTTGAGCCTGAGAGATATGTTGAGAGAAGGCAAGAAAAGAAAATAGAGAAAGGAGAGTCTAGTTAACCTATCCATGCCAAGAAAAAGATTACTGAGAAAAAGAACGCACCTGACAATAAAGCCTAATAAGTGAAATGCTTTAAGTGCTTAGGCTACAGATACATTGCGTCCCAATACCAGAATAAAAGGGTCATGGTCTTGAAGGGTGAAAGGCCCAAAGCTCAAATCAAGAGTCAAAGTAACAAGAGCTTGAACGACTAGTTGATAGAAGAAGATGTTTAATCCAAGGACCTCGATAAACTCCTAGCTATGGCTATATAAGCTGACCTAAAGGCCAATCTCAGACAAAGGGAAAGTTTGTTTCATATGCCGGTGCTTAGTGAATAAGAAGACCTATTCCCTAGTTGTAGATGGAGGAAGTTGCACCAACATCGTCTCTGCCGAGTTGGTAGAAAAGATGAAATTGCCAATCTACTCGTACCCTCGACCTTATGGATTGAAGTGGTTTAATGATAAGGGTATAATCCATGTATATAAAAGAGCTCGAATAACATTCACGACAAGATAGTATGAAGATGAGGTTGAATTCGATGTGGTATTTATGAATACTGCGAATTTACTTCTTGGCCTACCTTAGGAGTATGATCGAAAAGTGATCCATGATCACTTTCTCAACACTTACATAGTTCAAAAGGATGGGAAGAGCTATTGCTTGACCCCCATGAGCATTAAGGAAATCTAGAAACACTCAACACCTATGGTAAGGAGAAAAGGGAATAGAAGTTTATTCAACATCCCGGCTTATGCTCAACGCTTAATGTCGAGGACAACTTTCTTTTAAACTTGCGGTAATGATGGGAATCAGCCTCCGACTACGTTTAAGTTGAGGTCGATTTGTCTGAAGCTGACGCTGACCCTTTGGAAAAAGATGCAGACCTGTTCTAACCCAAGGCTGAACAGCTTTCGCTTAGGGCGAACAAATGACAGAAAACCGAAGAGAAAAAAAGGAACCGCTTGGCAACAAGTCTATCGATTACCAAGAAGATGAGAGATCACACAGACAAGGACTTGGGACCAAAGAATCGCTTGGCACTATCTTAATAAACTAGTGACAATTGACTTTAGAACTTGACGATTGTAGGCCGACCTCTTTAATGTCTCGACCAGGCATTGCAAGACGTCAGGAGCTTCCCCTAGGACCCAGACATCCAACTGTCGACCTCGCCCGGTTCAGATCTTGCTCCTTCCTAGATATGGTGAGTGATTGCATACTGAGTTTTGTAAAACGCATAGTTTTGTATTATTGTATATGTTTTCCTTCATTTTATTTATCGGCCCGATTTTTTAGGGTTTAAGGCCTTGTACATTATTTACAATTTTACCACTAGGGTTTAGGACTTGCTATAAATAGCAACATTTGTATTAAAAGAGAGAGACATATACAGATAGTGAAAAATATTCCCCTACATATGGAGAGTGAAACTTTCCTCTTTCTAGTAAGATTGTACTTAAGCTAATAGAGCTTTCGTTTGTTGGATTATTGAGTATCAATTACTTTCTTTAATCTCTTTCATGTTCTTATTAATCTTATTTTTAAGATTGTGGTGTACCTCTTCATTTGAACTGATTAGTGAGTTATATCCAACCTTCATTTAAATCTCGAGCGACATTTAGTATTTATGAATTATATTGAACTCTATTTCGAGCTCGAACTCCTGATTGTGTTTATGTCTTGGTGAGTTATATTTATTCACATTCACTATAAAAAACCTTCCTATTCTTCGTACTCATTTTTCTTTTGGAATCCCGAATACTTATTCTAGGTTCCTAACCTGTTGCTGTTTTTTTTTTTTTTATCCTTATTAGGTAATTAGAAAGTAGAAGACTTTTTCATTAATGACTCTTGGAATACCCTTTGACTAGAACAGGCAGTAAGGAAAAACATAGCTACTCAAATCACTACTACCCTAATCAATGGAGATGGTAAAAACATTGTAATGTGGAAGTTCATTCCATAGTACAAGCACATGGAATTCTTTTCATGTTAAGAAGGAAAGATATATCAATTTCACTTAGTTTTGGAACACATGAGGCCCTTTGAAGATTTTGATTTTCTTATGGAAGTCAATCACAAAATTCTTCCTACATAGGAGGTTTCAAGAACAAGAGGAATTACTTTATTTTCTCATTGTTGGTTATGCAAAGCCGATGACAACTCCTTAACATGTTGTTTTATTTGTAGTTCTTTTGTTAATGATTTTTGGAATCGAATTGCCTTGAGTTTTTCATTGTGACTGCTATATTAATTTAATTAAGTGTGTTATACTTTTTATCAATGGTTTTCCAAAGTTGAAAGCAAGAATGATCTTAATTATATAGTTCTAGTTATACTTTGAAATATATGGAAGATGAGAACCAAGGCAAGACATAAAGGAAGTAATACTAGTTTTATTACCCATTAAACAATTACAGTTCGAATCGCAAACATACATTGAAGCTATTCCCTTCAAATATTAACAACTAATGATCGTAGAGAAAGTGCATATTATCTTCAAGCAAGTTTTTAGATTTGTTGGGTAGAATCCGCTAGCTCTTGGTTACTTTAAATAAAGCATGGGAGTTTGTTAAACGATATTGTATTTGGTAGTGGTTTGCTAAGGAGTCCTAATATACTTGATGTTTGTGTTTGGGAAAAGTTCTCATCTATCCAGCATAGATTCTATTAAACTTGTTAAGCATAGTATAAGATTATGCCTATATCATATTTATATAAACATTAATATAGAAATTGATTCCTTCATTGTTTTACATTGACCTAAAAGAGTTTTATTGCCTCATTAGGATGCTTTCTATAGAATATAGAGGATTAGGAAGTAGATAGCTCGATTGAATGTCAAAATTTATCTTATTTTCAAATAAGTTAATAAAACAACAGATTGGTTCTCAAACTTTAAGAGCTCTCTCTATATATATATATATTTAATTTATGTCATTTGCATGACTTTTGTAAAGATATAGTTCTTCTACACAAATCCTCTTTTCCTTATGTTAGGTGTTAATACATATAGTTCTTTAATTACTAAAAGTTCTTTTTGGTAATATATATATATATATATATATATATATAGCTAACCATTGTAGTAAAATCTTCTCATTTTTATACAACATTAAAGACATCATTATTTTTTCCTGAAACATGTTGTTTTGCTAAGATTTGATGCTATTTATATATTGGTCACATCTTAACATAATATTATAGCTTACATTATCCAATTTTGATGCTCATCGATTTTTCTTTAATGGTGGAAAGTACTTTGATAAAATCAGGATAGTTTCGTTGTAATAAGTGGTCAATATGAAACTAAGGTTGATTTATGCTGCTTATGTATTATATGAGGATGATTTTTGAAAACCAAAGCTTTAGTGTTAATGACATTTTTACACAATAGATTCTACACTCCACGATCCTTGAGTTTGTTGACGTATTTCTCTTTGAGAAAGGTTTATACTGAGTTCTAATACGAAATGGAGAATGACAAGGGAAGTAATGGTCATTTAATATAGAAGTTGCACTATGATTTTTTATAAGGTAGTTTGTGAGCTATTTTTTCAAAGTTTAAGTGGATTTTCAATATGTACATGTGGAATTTTGTATCAGTTTATGAGGAATTATTAGTAAGCTTATGGAGATAGAAGAACTAAATCATCTGATCAGATATTAATGCATTTAATTGATTAGTATAAATCATCTCTTATAAGACTAAATAAATCAAGACTCCAAAGTTAGTATTTGTAGTTTGACTTAGACACACAAGTTATAAATAAATGAACCGAAGATACTTTGGAAATGGTGGTATATGTTCTCATGACATTTATTTGATGGGCAAGATATGGTAGGAATGGATTAAGCATAAGCATGAGACAATGTAAAAGCACTTCGAAAGGAAAATGTTTTACATTAAGTAGGGAAAAAATAAGGACATATAGAGTATAGACTCACTCACGTGATGAGAAGAGGATGTATGAAACAAATGCGAAAGTAAGGGAACGGAAATATTTTTAAGTAAGAGTTCTAAGTTTCCGTGATCAATGCAGTAAGATGGGAATATTAAATAAAACTGTCTTGTATAGAACTCACGCATAATTAATGAAATGAAGAACTACATTGATGATCCGCTACAACCATGAGGTCCCATAAAATTTAGAGGCAAGTTTTACTTAATTACTATAAGGCTCGACAATGCTTTGTAGGTTTCCATATGAAGCAATAAACTATGAAGATGAATGAAAAACAAAACATTGCTAAATTGATGAACTATCACGTCAGAATTCATAAGATATAATGAATATACAAGGGTAAAATTTAAGAGTTGTGCCTGTAGATTAAGATGAGAAAAGCATGATTGAGATACTTCGATCTGAAGATATTTGAATTATTTTGTATAAGGGAAAAATAGTACAATAAGGTTTAAAGACACACAATTAAAAGATTTTGGAGGTGTAAGAACTCAATTTAAAAAATAAAAGGCTTAAGCACATATGGAGCAAACATTACGGGATCCCAATGATATGATGTATACATATTACTAAAATATGGTTTATGATAGCATACAATATTAAAATAGAATTCATATAGTTAGTCCCAAATAATGGATATAAGCCTGAATATGTTGTTATGACGACTAAATAGGCAGTTGTTAACTTATATTATCACTTATAAAATACATTTTATTTCATTTTTATTTTATGTGAGACAAACTCCTGGAAGGTTTTCTACAAACTTCTTGCAGCTCTTCTCATTTGCAGCGTAATTGTATCGTAACTTTACCTAGGCACATTGATGATTCCATTCTTTATGGTTTTAAAGAATGGTTTTAAAGTTGGGCCTCCTTATGGGTCTTTCCATATTGACTATCTTTAACTAGATGTATCATGTTGTTTTCATGCTTACCTAGTTAGCACCACAATGATGTCGTTAAGTGCTAAGTGTTATTATTAATCCTTTTCACTTTTACACAAATTTAGGTGGGGTTTAGTTGAAAGAATATAATAGTATAAGAAAAACCAAATAGTATATTGGACACATATTTTATAATTAAAGAAATTAAAAAATATTTATTATTTATATTATAAATTACAATAAAATTCGACAATATGATTCAAGAAATTGGTGTAAGATTACTTTTAGAATTTTAAAGATATATTATTTTGGATTACGAAATAGATTTTTGCATCATTGAACACATGGTCCAAATTATTTAATTTTAGTTCACTAACTTAAATGTTTTTTTTGTCCAGTAACTTAAACCAATATGCAAAGCAAATAATAAACTAAAAAATTTGTTAAGTAGAAAGTGTTATAACTAATCCTTTTTACTTTTACACAAATTAGGTAGGGTTTAGTTGAACGAGCAGAATAATTTAAATATATATATATATATAATTAGCACAATATAAGGAAAACAAGACAATACAGTATTAGATATAGATTTTTATAATTAAAAATAAAAAACATTAACTATTCATATTATAAATCATAATAAAGTTCAATACTATGATTTAAGTTATTGATACAAGATTATTCTTATAATTATAAAGAAAGATTTATTTGTATTGTGAAATAAATTTTTGTATCATCAAATATCTAATTTAAATATTTTAATTTTAATTTAGTACCTTAAGGATTTTTTTTGTCCAATAATTTAGCCAATATGCAAATTAAATAATAAACTGAAAATTTTTATGAAATGTTATACTAAGAAATATGACATCTAAATGATAACTCAATGATGAAATCATTTGTCCTTTCTTCATCCACTTACCCTTCTAATATTTTGTGTTATTTGCATATTGATTACGTCTTCATATAAGTTAATCAGACAACTATTCAAAATTTTCATTAAGTTGAATATTAGAAAGTGTTATATCGAATGAGACATTTCAGATGTTACCTTAGAACTAAATTTGAGACAAGTAGACACAAATAATGATAAAAAAGAATTCAACAGAAAGATTGTATCGTGCAACATGATTAAAAAGATAAAACCACAGAACAACGTGAGACATGACTTATTATCTTATATTAATACTCCTTTTTATCACGTATCTATAATATTTCTAACTTTACCCGAGCCCGCCCTTGGGTAGAATTATAACAAGATGAACAGTAATAAACCCTAAATCCAAGTGTGAGAGAGAGAGAGAGAGAGTCGTAGGAAAAATGGTTGCTTTGATGATAGTAATAATGATGTCTTAGAATTTGAGTGGAGTTGAGTAATCGAGGCACGTGTCCTTATTGGTTCACTTTCAAATAATTGTTGACAAATCGTACGGGTGATGGTCCCCAACACCTTTTCCTCCCTTGAAAATTAATAATAATAATGGTGAATGATATGCGATTTATTTGGAATCATGTCGTTGCACCACCACTAGCCCTACATACAAGGCCAACCGGGTGATTTTTCAGTATGCTAGTCCCTACTACAATACCCTAGAGTATAACCAATAATTATCAGCATTCAATAATCAAGTTGTGTATAAAAATTTGAAATTGTCGTATAGTTTTTTTACTTAACTTTATCAAAAGTGGAATCTTATGTTGCTGTATGTTTCTAGATATAATAACTTGGATCGTATTGGACCACTTACACGACTTTGATTGAATGCCGAATGCATTCCAAGAAGAATACGTGTAAATTGGTGCAGGTATATGAGTTCAAATGAAGTGGTTAGATCCATATAGCATGTGTAATAAACCGTAAGTCAGATGATATGAGAGGAATGATTAGGAGAAAGGTATTAGGAAAAAAGAGTATATAATTTTAATAAATTCTAATGAATATTGTGATAATTGAAAGAGTTCAATAATATCAAACTTTACTAGTGATAATAAATATTATTGTGTTTTTAAATAATTAATTATTTGATTTTTTTAAGAGAAAAGCGTGATGGTTTTAAGTTTAGTATTCCCCTTCTTCCAAATGGGAAGGGCTTTAGGTATTTATGGATGTTGGTTCTTAATATCATATGTTAGATCATTGTGACAATAAATGATTGTAATTAATCCCTTATTAATGAATCTTTATATGGGCTCCTTTTTTGAATCTAGACTAATAAAGGTTTTCTTAGTATATGAGCCTAATTAAGAAAGTTGATATAAGATGATTCATCTAAACTACTACTATTCTAAGCTCACCATGTAAAACCCTCTTTCATTATCTTGATATTTATGAATTTGACTCCTCAAGTCCTATCACTTTAACTCAAATAATCAAATCTAGTTTAATATTAGACTCAAAACTTAAAATCAGATTTAGTCCTCTACGACTGATAATAACGAGGAAATAAATCAAGGATTTGTTCAATATTAAAAACTCAAATACAATATGAATTGTAACGATGTCAAAATTGTTTTGTTTAATTGTCATAATCTATAGTTTAACGTGTCAAACTTCTTAAGAATTTTCGTAAATGACTTTTGAACCAAAATGAAAATCGAAATCGATGTCTTTCAACCCCAAAAAAAAAAATTACATGAAAAGGTATTTCCAAGGTCGACATTGAATTATTACTAGATGAACTTACTAGATACACATTATTGTAATTTTATACAATTATATCACATATTAGACTTTGGATCTAATTTGATTATAGATAAATAAAATACAATGATAAGTGATAAATTAATAAAGGAATAAGTAAATTGATACAATATTTTTACTAGAAAACCCTAAAATAAGGGATTGGACTTAATCATCGAAATAAATGAAACAAATGAGCATAATACATATCTCATGAAAGCAAATATTTAACAAAATTGTTCATTACATGGAATATTTTGGGGGGCAATAAGTAATCCGAAATTTCCCATTTAAGAAAGATAAATTAATGTTTTAATTATATATATATATATATGTTAATAAACTTTACCCCATCTTGAATAAGAAATTAGGCCGTGCAAAGGACCCTTACAACAAGGCATCTAAACAATCCAGAGGCTAAAGGATAGATTATGGCCGCTAGTATAGCAGAAAGAGAATTATAAGATCAGGCAAAATTTTTGGGGAAATCGCCTAGTAATTCATCTCTAAGATTCCAACAGATACTTCCCATCTTCATGATGTAAATGTTTTGTGTTGGGACATACTATCCTGGCTTAATGAAGTGAAAATAAGATGGACGCTTAGAGAAAATAACTACCTTACAGATGCTCTAATAAGAGTAGGAATAAAATTGGAGAACAATTGTGTCTTATCAAACTCCGCCTGTGGAGTCATTTGGTTCTAAGTTTAAGAGTCTTTGTATAGGTTTGTTTATCCCTAAACATTGCTAGTCGCCTTGGATGTATGTAGACCTTGTCTTTTAGTTATAATATGCTGATTTATCAAAAAAAAAAAAAGAAAAAGAAAAAGAAAAGAAATGAAAAATTTAGAGTTTCCTTAGGATTCTTATTTACTCTAAGTTATTTGATTTGTGATTATTTCCATCCATTTGATAAATGATATTGAATTTTCATACCAACAAAATATAGTTTTTTTTATATGGGATATTTTGCGTAATAAAATTTAAAGGAATAACACTAATACTAACTAAATTATTTTAGATAATTATTTGAATTAGTAACACGTTGGATGTTTAAAGATGACTTAGAGGTGGGCTCACAATAGATGCATCATAAATGTCTCATGTACTTTTAACCTTTCATTTAAGGTTTAGGATATCTACCAAAACTCCATTATGCATTGTACATTTGAGTTATTAAATCCAAATAAATATTTTCCTTTAATAATCATGATGATGAGGCAGTCATACTTAATTCAACATTTACTTATCAAAAATACTATCTCACCTCTAACTATTTATGCTCATCCTTTTTTATATGGAATGAGCATTTACCACTTCATCTTTCTCAATATGGTAGTGCTAGTACTGTGACAAGTAAAGACTGAATTATGTATGATATTTAGTAACTCTAACCTTTATATATATAATTTGAAAAATACCTAAAGTTTAAGTAGTAATTTTGAAATTATATGTATTAATCATGAAATCAATATATTACAACTCAACAAACAGTACTCATTCTAAGAATGATAAAGCATAACCATCTTTTTAAAACTTCACTATTATATATAAATGCAACCATGAATAGACTAGTTAATTATGAGACTGTATATAAGACAGAACTCTATCGTGTTAATTTTGCAAATTACAAATGGCTTACTAAAGTATTGGTGAATTAAATATAAAAATGTACAAAAACATATAATTGGAAGCTCGTAGGGCGAGTAGTGATCTGGGCGGGTACGAGTGGGTTATTGGTTAAATAATCATCCTTTGTTTTTAACCTAGCCCCTCTCTTAATCGTTACTTGTCCCTGGGACTATCTATGTTGCCTAAAGCTTTTCCTGATGGATTCATAATTAAACACCTCAAGCCAAAACATAACCATTTATTAATCATACGTGAAATGACTCATTTAATGAACATATTTCTTGTCTGGAATTAAAATCTATTTACCGATTAGAATTATCTAAAACAAATCCTAACGTTTTATCATGTCTACCAAAAATGTTACTGGTTCAGCGAATTTCCTTTTAAAATTTAAAATCTATAAAACTTAAAGCCTTAAGTAAAACAAATTACAATGAATGAAAATCGTGAACAGTAAATTTTGATAAAACCAAACAAAGCGGACTATCCATTTACTAATTTTATTATTGTGATAAATTAAGCTGGAGCCCAATTGAATATTGGTTTCAGTATCCAAATTCACTACATTCTTTATTTGGCTCTTTAAGATGGGACGCCAAAGAATCCCTACGAAATAATATTGTTAATTTAAATAAAAAAAAAATGATGCTGGAAAGATCAACGACAATAGTTTATTATCTTTCTATCTTCTTATAGCATTTCCGTATCATCAGAGCATAATGGGCATACTAAATAACCTGAAATATCCAAAAACTGTAAAGTTTAATTAGATAAATAAATTTGGTGTAACATATAATGAAGGATTTGGACCTCAATTTATTTCTTCTTAATATTCTTCAATTTCAAAATTAATGGTTAAGATTATTTAAATTATTAAAATACCCAATGATATCATTTTTTCTCCTTGTAATCTTAATTGTTAATTACACTTGACAGCATTTTAAGGGATAGATTGAGAAAATTTGAGCAACCATTAATTAAGAGGACCCATTTCCAATAAATAATAACTAAAAATAGAATTAATAAAGTTCACATAAGACAATATAACTTTAAATACTACGATGATAAATTAGCCAAAACAAACAAATTAATATGTCACACACTTATGAATATACATACATATTTACAGGTGCTCATAAGTTATAACATACCACCAATATGACTGCTAAATGACAATTCTTTGTTTAAAAAAAAACGATTAATAAGAAATTACCTCTAGGAGTTCTGAAAAAATTGAAGCATTGAGTAAAATTTATAACAAACAACAATAAAGTATTAAGTTTTCCATGAAAAAATCGATTGGGGTTTAAGGTTTTAAAAATTAAGTAAGTCCTAATTCAACTAGAAATAGAGGCACAAGGAGATATATCCTAACTCAATAAAAGGAAAAGATACATCCTTAATTCTCAATGTGATGAGGACATCGGCCCTGCAAATAAGACCGGAGAATTAAGGTGAAATATTGCAGGACTTGGATTGAAATTGCTTGGCACGTCATGCTAAAACTGTACTAAAAGCATGTTATTCCCATATACCCTACAGCACACCAGGCTTACCCTGTGCTATTCCAGCACACCATGTTGATCTCATACTAAAGTCGAACTACCATTGCAAACTTAGTTTTCCACGTTGTTTTACTTAGTTTCATTATTTTATGTAATTTAGGTTCATTTTATGTATTTTCATTAAGTTGTATTATTTACGAGAATCCCATTAATCTAGGATTTTATCCACAATACTATAAAACTTTTTTTTTCTATTGTAACATTAGAGTCTTTTGTTAGTAAAATCACATTTTTTATAGTTTTCTCAAACCTTTTTATCTTATCAATTTAAGGAATTAGATTATAACAACACCTTCTTCCTCATTTATTTATGCATGATTTATGTCAAATGTGTAAATCAAAACCCCATTATTGTAATCTCATAACTCATATTAAATTGCAATAATGGCTCCCTTGCTTACCAAATCTATAAGCCATATCAATTCTAGGACTCGACCAAACCAATTCGGTTAATGAATTATTAGGTCATATCTAATTCAATACTTATCCATCCTCCTTTTATATTTTGTTTTATATAAATATAAAAACCCAAAAATATTTCTTTTCAGTCATTCGATTACCAAAAACCCCATAAATTGTTCCTTTCCATTGTCTTTGAACCCTAAATTCCATAAATGCTCACATCTTTAATTGCCTACATAACACTGATAAATGGTGGATCCTTCCAACAAGTCTTAATCGTATCTCAATGTTAACCTACTTTTCTATTTAAGTCTTAAAACCTTTTTTTTTTTTTGCCTTCTATTTTAATACTTTGTGTTTTCAAAATCTTATAAAAATAAAACTTTTGTTACATATGCTAAACTTTCTATCCATCTTGGACATGTATTACCTTTCCATTGGGTTTAGGCTAGTTTACTAGGATGGCTAAGGTGCACATAATTTTTTCCAACCCCTTTTCTTCCTTTTAAGTATTGTTTGTACTTTTATATTTTATTTATATTATATCATGTTGAACCTAGAGTTTATTATTTAATTTTGATGAGAATAAAACAAAAAGTGTATATCTAAATATGTTGTTTTTGAAGAGAACAAAATAAGTGGATAATTAAACTAAGTATTATTTGATTATATTGAGATAATTGAATAAGATTAATTGGCTTGCTTAATGATTAGATATATCAGTTATCTCTACAAGAAATTTAATCTTTCAAGTGGTAATCAAATGATCTTGAAATTAGAATGTAAAAAGTATTTATTTGTTATATATGAGAAGAATTTTCAAGTGACATTTAGCCTACCAAGTTGATGACTTAAGGAAGAATCAGGCTAACGGTATAAATCCCTAAATAGCACAAAGAAAAGCACATTGACCTGGAATAACCGGCTTGCCAATAAAGTAATTTTTACTAGCTTACCAATAGTTAAAAGTATCGGTATGCTAATGAATTTGATACAACTAGCCGTTAGAGTATTTAATGTACTGTAATGGGAAGAATTGAATGTAATAATATAAATGCTCAAGAACCCGACCAAGGATAGAAGATAACTGATTTTTTGCTGCAATATTTTAGCATTCTCTTGTATTGTTGTTATTTATAATTCTCATTATCTCTTGTACCATAAAATGCTAATATTTAGAGAGATTTGAAGTGTAGTGCTTGTGAGCTATTAGTTGCAAAGTATCGAGAGTTAAAAGCATTACACCAATAATTCTTGAGATTGTGATTTTTATTGAGGTTGTAAGTGTAAAACTTGTGTAATCAAGTTTGTGTTTGCGTAACTCTTGGAGCTTTGATTGAAAAATCAATAAAGTGGTTTGAAGTCCTCGGTTGGAGGTATTGTGTGTCTATAGGACTAGAGGGCGATTAGAACTCCATGTTATATCTGGGCTTGATCTTCTTTATCCTTATCTCTTTTAATTTTCATACTTATTATTGTTTTATTATTGCTTTAATTACTCTTATTATTACATTTAGTTGTTTATATCGAAAAAGAATTGTAATTTGTCCTTAAAACTCAATTCACCCCTCTTCTTGAGTTTAGCCTAGTGTTCTTCAAATCATTAATCTTATTTCTTAATATATTATAAAAATTGTAGTTGGCCGAAAATTACTATATTAATTACTAGGTTAAGCTCATTATTTATTTAGGCTTGACTCTTTAGGCTAGATAATAGGGCCTAAGGAGTTTGATTCATATATTGAGATGATTTAAGGAGAATAGGCTTGGTGGGCTTGGAATAAGGATCGTTAGATTGATCCATCTACATTCAATCTTTCTAAAGTAGGCTCATGCACTTATAAGGAAGGCTATTGGTCTTGAGTCCATTAACTAGCTCATTTTAGATAATTATGAATTGAGCAAGTCTCATATTATCTGTTAATCCCCTAGATGATTAGATGAATGCTATCTTACCCAAGAGCTTACAAATATCTAATATTTCCTCTTCATTTAAAACTCTTAGAGAAAATAGAAAAACAATAGCGCTCTACAAAATCTATACTCTTGAAAATCAAATAAACAATTTAAACAAAGAATTGATCTTATTCGCTTAAGATACAAGGTGAACACCCAAGGTCTCCTAAGGTTACCTTATCTATCACTTATACATTTGAAATACTGAGATTGTCTGTTCTTCTTTACTGCCTTATTTTTACCTAATTATCCTTTTAAATTATAGTCTCGTTTCACTTTTTTGAAGCCCATGTAATGCATTACTCATGTAGCATGTACGTAACTACTCTACTCAAATCATACATCTACATTTTGGTGACTTCACTCAAGAAGAGTGATTATAGAGATATGGTACCTCCCAAGAAGAGAATATGATAGGAATAAATCCATGACGATCCTTAGGTTGAGACCGACTTATCAAAGGCTAAGGCTAACTTACCAAAAGCTAAAGCCAACCTTTCCTAACTTGAGGCTAACCTATATAAAAATGAAGCCAACTTACTCTTGTTGAGGCTGGACCAATACTTGAGGGCTGAAGGGGGGAAGAGAAATTGTGAGCCCCACAACCAGTCATTTAGGGTTTCGATCGGCTAAAAGATTCGATCGAGTCTAAATTATAAGTAAAGTTAGAAATATTAATAAAATTGATCCCGTAAGTTCGCATTTAAGAAAATTAGTAATAAAATAAAAGAATATAAAAATTCCAAATTTTAAGTATATAACTCGTTATTTATCGAAAATGCGTAAAATACATTTCGATAATTAACGAATCGTTAGAGATAAATTATATGTATACTAAAAAACATAGAATGATCTAAATAATATTTAGAAATATTTATTTGTACTATATATGAATTTATATGTAGGTAGAAATACGCGTAATTACTTAAAATACATGAAATGTGCTAAAATAATACTAAATAAATAAATAAAATTCATAATTAATTAAGGAAAAATCAAGAAAAATGAGGAAAAGTTCAGAAGTGGGGCATGGCAATTTGAAAATTAAAGGAGAAAATCAACCAATTAAAATGCAACAAATAAAAAGAGAAAAAAAGAAGAGATAAGGCAATTGTTTTATCTAATTAATGTACAATAATTTCCCTAGTGCTCTATAAATAGCAAGAAAATTTTAGAAGCTCATTTAGTCAGTTTGAAGAGTGAAAAAAATAGAGAGGGCCGAAATGGTGAGTATTTGAATTTATTTCAAAAAAATTTCTTAAATCTGTGCAATTAGGGCCTTAGAGTAGAACCTAAACCCGATGAGAAGTTGGGAGTGAACGGCCACCACCACCACATGGTAGTGGCAGCACCCAGGTGGGCTGACACACCCATGGCCATCAACGATGATCGGAGCCACCCAAATTGGTGAGTTTGATTTCCAGCTCGATTTTGTATAATTTTATAAAAATAGTAAATATATTTAGAAAATTATGAATTTTGTTATTATGAAATATTTTAATATGCATTTTTTAGGAAAAATATTATTTTGATGAAAATATGTCCTGTGATATATGATCCTTAAGAAATCATGCAAAATCGAGCATGTTTCGATTTAGAAATAAATGACTTTAGGAGTGTATTTTTTAGCCCAAAATTTTTGTGTAGACTACTTAGACGATATAGAATAGTTCTATAAAGGCTGTTTTCAAAAATTAATTTTTGAAATTTTTAGATAATTTTTAGGTCTTAAAATGAGACATAAAATGGGTAATTTAGGGTTAATTAAATAGTTAATTATTGATTTAGTGAATAATTATATATTTTAGGTTATTGAAATCTAATGAAGTATAATACTTATAGCACTTAGGGTATTAGATGTAATTATTAAGTTAATTATATAGTAAATAAGTAATTGGAAAAATAATAAATTTTAAGTTAATTTTGTAAATAAGGATAATTAGGTGTAAAATCTAATTTAGGATGAATTTAGACATTTTGAAATGATAATTGATGTTGGGAGATAGTAATTTGAATGATAAAAATATTAGATGTGTATTATGTACATAATAAGTAATAGTACATAATACACAATTATTAAGAATATAATAAATAGAAAATATTAGAATAAAAATTGATATTATAAAAATAATAGGGATATATAATAAATCTGATAGAAAACTTAAATTTATGTAATTATATGAAAAATGTAAAAATTTCTTACATCAGAAGTAAATTTGGTATACTAATAAGGATTTAAGAATACTAGATGGAATGAAATACCGACTAGGGATAATGATGGTATTTAGGATATCTGGAAGTAATGTGATTAATTTCACATCATAAGTTGAAACGAATTTCTAAGGTTTAGGTATAAAACAGTAATTAGAAATTGAACTAGAACCTAATTTAAAAATCAATGCAGAAACTGAACCTGAACCTAACCCCAAACCTAGAATAATTGTAAAAGATTTGAGAACCTAGATAACTGGATATATTAAACGCTAAACAAAATATAATAATATGCGTTATAGGATAAAACCAACTTATAATAGTTATATGAAAAACTGAAACCACGTTTGTGTTATAAAGATGATCAGCGATGACCTGAGTGAGTTGGACTTCGAGTGAGTAAGTGAGAAGTCCAAGTAAGTTGGAATTAATACGTTGTTGTATTTTGGAGGTTTGAGATTATGTTTGGTTGTACTTGTTAGATTGTTGGTTGTGTGTATGTGTTTCATTATAAGTGATGCTATGATTTTGTTTGTTGTTCTGGCTTGTATTGTATGATTTATATAAAATGATTGATCTTTCTAAACTGGACTTAATCAAATATATGATCTACAATCATAATCGGACCTGCATGGTAACCCATTAGGGGAAACTTATGATTCTTCGACCAAATACCGACCTTTTCGAAAGAAATAGCGCATGATTGTATAATGGTCTCTTCTTCATCCTTAGTCAAACTAAGTGACAGGAGAGGAGGTCGCGGTGAGGGTGAAGTCAATGGTTCGAAGGTACTCGCAAGAGGAGTAATGTCTCCATTATACAAGCTTGGGTTTGGTCATGAGCTGTTACATTAACGGCAACTCCTCAACTCGGATTAGAGCGGACGCAATTCCTCTAATCTCATGACGAGCTGGACAACGTCATGCAATGACATTTGCTTGAACAAGCATTGCACCTAATAAGTTGGTTAATAACCTTGTTATATTTATGGTATAGTTTTAAGTCCTCCATCCTAACTTACTAAGCTGTGGTTGCTCACATCCCTATAGACGTCGTACAGGTGCTGGTTAAGAAGCGGCTTACAACTACTCTAAAGCTAGTAACTGCTGAATCTTGAGCAATGAGGAAAAATATTTGAAGAAGAAACATATATTTTTAAGGTCTAAGCTTTTATTTTAGAATTTTTCATTTCTAAATAATGTAATAACTAGGAAATATATTATAGTGAAACATTGTAAACGTTAATTATAATAACTGAATTTTAGTGTATATATATATTTTCTCATTTTTTTAGGTAAATGATTTATTTAAATTACAAACTGTTTACTTCAAAGTAGGTTAGTCATGGACACCTTGTGTAGATCAGGTCTAGGATAGCGATTGTAAGGCCAACTTCTATCTTAGAATGGTTTATACGGCGAGACTGTTATGACTTTACTACTTCGGGGCGTGACAAAAACCATTCGGCATTAAGTTTATCCATTGTTGAGAAGACAATAGACCAAACGGTTAAGACTTCAAGGCTAAAGAACAACTTGGCATAGGTTGGGAAAGCTAGTATCAAGCAATCCACAATTACAACAACTATAGGCTAACCTTGGGAGTTTGGCTAAGCATAATAAGACTTCTAAACATCCTACCTCAGCTTAGACACCCGACTGCCAACCGACCCCTACTCGGGTTTGATCCTATAAACAGCTTGAATGACTGCATGCCAACCATTTTGTAAATGAATAGTTTTATATACCTCGTAAATATTTTTCTTATTTTAATTATAGGTCATTCTTTAGGGTTTAAAGGCCTTGTATATTATTTATAATTTTGCCATCATAGTTTTAGAATTTACTATAAATAGAAACTTTTGTAATTAGCCAAAGACATGATAAAATAGAATATACATATAGAGATTACACTTGAACATTCCTCTTTAAGAAGGATATTCTTGAAGCTCTTTGAGCTTGCATTTTGGATTATTCAGTGTCGACTAAGTCTCTAATATTTCTTATGTTCTTATCAATCTTGACCTTAAGATTATGGTAAACCCTTCATTTAAGTGAGTTAGTGAGTCACATCTAACTTCTTATTTAAAACTCGAGTGACATTTAGTGTTTGTAAATCGTATCAAACCCTATTTCAAGCTCAACCTCTAATTATGTTTGTGTCTTGGTATGTGATATACATATACATTCGCAATCAAAACCCATTCCACTATCTATTCCTTATCCCTACTCGAATGTTGTATACCCAATCATGGTTCATGTCCGTTGCGTGTTCATAGATTAGCATCAACTTCGTTGGTATCAGAGCTTGAGGAAACATGCATGTTAGTGTTCTTCAAAGTTTGATTCGTGGTTTGAACCTTTCCGTTAATCATCGTTCTATATTGTATTACGTTGTTCGTGTTCTTAGTAGTCGTGGTATTATACTATTTGTTAGTTCCATTTTGTTACAGTAATTTCAGTAGTTGATTTTAGTTGTTGTAGTGTTTATCAATCGTAGGTAGCTATAGAAATCGAGTAGTAGTAATTTTTAGGTCATTGTTAGTTCCATTTTGTTACAGTAGTATTTGTAGAATTGTCTTAGTGGTGGTTTCAAATCGAATACAGTTGAGTGTGATACGTGTTTGTTAAATTTTCTCTTCGGAATTTATTATATGGACCACAATGTTAGAAGGTAATGTCAATAATAGTAGAGACAATCGTTATAGAAGCTTGAGGAGACATATTGGTAACTTAGAATATCAGAATCAGAATCTCACCAACTCTATTAGAGGCCATAGATGTGTTAGCTGAGGTAAAAGAAGGGAATGAACACTCACCAGTTGAAGTGGCTCCAATGAGTTTGACAATGATGAGTAACAGTTAAGAAGAGCTGCTATGCCGAAAAGAAGCAATGATAGGAGTGTTGACTCTAAGGCGAATCAAGGAGCTCGAAGAAGAAAGCCGAAGGTAAGAAGAAATATGGCCAAGCAAAGCTCCATCAAAAGTGGCCAATTTGAGGTAAACCGACCAACTAGGAATGTAAGGGATGAACCTCGAGCACATAACTGAGGACTTGGCAACATTAAGCTTAAACTACTGACCTTTAGTTGAAGTAGCCGACTTGAACAGTTCCTTAACTTGGTTCCTTGAGTCAAGGAGTTATTTGAGTGCTATAAGTGTGATGAATAAACGAAGGTTAAGTTGCCTTCATTATCCCTTCTTGAATATGCTAGTCTTTGGTGTGATAAATTGATTGCCAAGCGAGATGCCGATGGAGAGGAGCCAATCAGAACTCAGAGGTTTATGAAGAGGTTGATGAATCAGTGCTTTGCATCGACTTACTTCAATTAAGAGATGCTTTATGCTTTCTAGCACCTGAGGCAAGGTCGAAACACAGTTGAAGAATATTCCTAAAAGTTTGCAACCTTGGTGACTAGATGTGAGATTGTCAAACCTGAAGATCGTACCATTACTAAGTTCCTAAGTGGACTCCGAGATGACATTACTGACATAGTTGAACTGCAGCTGTTTAACTCATTGGACGAGCTGATTAATTTGGCATGAAGAGTGGAGAGACAAAGGAGGAGAAGGCACTGGAAGCCGACCATCCAACCTCAACAAGGTAGCCCTAAGCTTGAGAGGCATGAAGAGAAGAAAAATCCTGAGAAAAGGATGGGGAAAGAAGAGCCTAGCCGACTTGACTAGGTTGAGACTAAGAAAGTAGAGAAAGAGAAAGTACTTAGCACCAAAGCTAGAGAAGTTAAGTTCTTTAGATGTTTGGGCTACGGACATATTGTCTCCTAGTATCTAACTTGAGTGTCATGATTTTGAAAGATAAAGGACCTAATGCTTAAGTAGAGAGCCAACATGATAAGAGCTCTTAGAGTGAGCGAGCAGTTGATATCTATCGTGAGATGGGAGAACCCTTAGCCCTGACAAGCAAACAAGCCAACATTAAAGAAGACCAAAGTCAAAGTGAAAACTTGTTCCAAATCCAATGTTTGGTGAATGGGAAGACCTATTCACTGGTAATTAATGGGGATAGTTGCATCAACATCATTTCTGCTAAGCTAGTGGAGAAGATGAGATTGCTGACCTACCCGCATCCTTGACCTTATGGATTGAAGTGGTTTAATGATAATAGAATGGTCCATACATATAAGAAAGCTTGACTAGCATTCAAGGCTGGACACTATGAAGATAAAATTGACTTTGATGTGGTGTCTATGAATGCAGCACACTTACTCCTTGGCTGACCTTGGGAGTATGATTGGAGAGTGATCCATGACGGCTTCCTTAATACCTACACAGTTTGGAATGATGGGAAGAGCTATTGCTTAACCCCTATGAGCATTGAAGCCAACTTATCTTAACTCGAGATCGACTTATACAAAACCGAAGCCAACTTGCTCTTACCAAGGCCAACCAATACCCAAAGGCCAAAGGGGGGAAGAGAAACCATTCGGCATTCAATTTGTCGACTGTCGAGAAGATAAGAGACTAAACGGCTAAGGCTTTAAGGCTAAAGAACAGCTCGGCACAGTATGAGAAAGATAGTATTAAGCAATCTATAAGTGCAGCAACTACGGGTCAACCTCATTAGGAGTTCAGCCAAGTACAATAAGACTTTCAAACATCCTATCCCAGCTCGAATACCCGACTGCCAACTGGCCTTTGTTCGGGTTTAATCCTACAGACAGCTTGGATGACTACATGCTTACCATTCTGTTAAATGAACAGTTCCGTATACCTTTTAAATATTCTCCTTATTTTGATTATGAGCTATTCTTTAGGGTTTAAAGATCTTGTATATTATTTACAGTTTTTGCTATTAGGGTTTTAGAATTTGCTATAAATAGAACCTTTTGTAATTAGTCAAAGACATGATGAAATAGAATATATAGACAGATATCACACTTAAACATTCCTCTCTAAGAAGTATATTCTCGAAGCTCTTTAAGTTTACATTTTGGATTATTGAGTGTCAATTAACTCTCTAATTTTTCGTGTGTTTTTATAAATCTTGACCTTAAGATTGTGGTGAACTCTTCATTTGAACGAGTTAGTGAGTTACATCTAACCTCTTATTTGAAACCCGAGTAACGTATAGTGTTTGTAAGTCATATCAGATTTTATTTTGAGCTCAATCCCTAATTGTGTTCGTATCTTAGTGTATGATATCCATACACATTTGCAATCAAACTCCATTCTACTTTCTATTCCTTATCCCCACTTGAATTTCGTATACCCATTTGTAGTTCATGTTCGCTACGTGTTTATGGATTCGCATTAGAATAAATAGCACGTTCAATATGACATCTCATGAGTTTGACACTAATATTGAGCTAATCGAACAGAATTCGCTCTTACCACTTGAGAACATAGGATCCTCTAGATCCCGTACATATAATGCAAATAATGTAAGATGTTACAAGAGCTTTAAACCAATTCATGACTATGTTTTAACCCATCCTTACTACTACTATACAATAAGGTATGACTTTATTGAATCTTATAATTACTGCAAAGCTAAGTGCAATTATCTTAGCTCAACTAGCTAATCCTTTAACTATTAAGGAATATCTCCATCAACGAAGAGGTGATGAAACCCCCACCACCACCACACCACCACCCCCCCCCCCCCCCACCCCTCCCTAGAACCTGCAGAACTACTAACTCCTGCAACGAAGGATGTAGGAGTTTAATTAAACGACTCTTCATCATCATGGGTGTCTATTTTCCTGTCTAATCCTACCATCTCAATGTTTGCTTAAATACCAATTGCTAGAAAAAAAATCAATTTCTATGTATGGAAATCTTCAAATTGTAAGTAGATTACAACAAATTCCTATAAATTGACTTAGTTATACCTTATAAATGATGAAATTACATGTCATATCGTATTTTATGGCGATCACATTAATAAGCTATTTTTTAAAATACGAAACCCATCATAATGTAAAAGCTAGAAGATTCCTAATATGCGAATGCTTTTCTGATTTATGCATACAACGTTTGCAACTATTATAAAGATGAAACATTGGCATACCATATAATTGTATATTTACGCTAATTAGAGCTGAGAAAAAAAACGGTAAACTACGGATTGAACCGTAAATTAAACTAAAAAATCGATTTTTTTATGAACCTTTTGGTTTACGACTCTGTTTGATTATATATGAATGGTTTATAGTTTGATTCAGGAAAGTAAACCGAATTATATCATACCGTTTAGAACCAAATCAAACCGTTTAATTAAATAAAAAAATCTTATAATTATTTTATTCTTTTTTATATTTTTTCAACTAATTTTCATAAATTTCATCAAAATTTTATTATCTTGTTATTATTTTTTTTAATTTTGTATCAATTATTAAGATTTAGTTAAGTAAATTTCATTTAAAATTTTATATTTATTAAAAAAAATATTTAATAAAAATTTAATATAAATAATTCGTATTGTATATCGAATTAAATTGAATATTTTTGAATTAGATTAAAAAACTTTATGATTCAAACCCTATAATTAAATTTAACTTTTATAAAAAAATAAAATCATTATATTAAATTTAACTCCAGAAGACTTACCTAAAAATGTAGTTGACTTGTCATTCGTTGTCGTTTACTACACAGTGGAATATAGTAAATGCAACCTTAAAGTTGGACTTGAGTCATCAGACACCCACGCGCTTCCCTTAAACGTATCGCCAACTCCCCACCTCACTGGAATTTACATTTAATAAATATAAATATATATAATTAAGTAAATAAATAAATGAAAATAAAAGAACGAAACACCTAGTTTGACCACATGCCCTTTGACCACTGAACTAAAAGCTGACTGTACCGATATTCGTATCATATCACGTGTCGTAGTACTGTGTTTTAAGGAAGTAAAAAAAAAAAAAAAAAAAAAAAGGGAAAAAAAGAAGAAAGAAAAATGTATACTTGTCCGTACAATTGATGACGCAACATTCCAATGGAAAGTGACGTCATAGGATCCTGTTTTTAGGGCACTCTCCCAATGGCTTGTAGGAGCAATTGCTGTGTATTATGGGGTGTCTTTTCTTAAGGCGATTTGGATAATAATATTGGGTTTAGGGTGTGTACAATTCTGCTGCACAGATTCATCTGCGGTCGGAATTGGTCTTCGTTAGAACGACGGTGGGCGTGGATAATTAGACATAATTTATGTTTTGTCTTAATCAAATGACCAATGACTTGTATTCTCTTCAATACTCTTATTACTTAAATATAAACACTCAAAATAATTAAGGACGGTTAAAAGTGTTTATATATAGGATTCTGATTCTCACTTCACCTACTTGATAATCTTATATATTTCTTATTCATTTAGCTGAACTTCAAAACGTTTAGGTTTTTTTTCACGTGGTATGAGAGCATCCTTTCATCCTAAACAATTGGCACCGATATACTTCCCAAGTAAGCGTCAACGCATCCAACTAACTTTACTCAATTTACGACTGTGCACAAATCTCAAGTACTATATGACGATTGGCGTATATTTTCAGACGGAGATTATACTTGTTTTTATAATTATCGATCCTGTTCTTTATTTCATTACGTATTTATATTATTTTAAATTTAAATTATTAAATTTAAAATTTGTTCGATTTTTAAAATTTAAATGAATACAAATTAAGAGTGAGAAGAAAAATAATACCAATCTCGTAAAAAAATTAAAAAACCATAAAAATAATCTATTTTTAAAATAGGTTTTTCAATATGTTTCAATAAAGGTTTAAAAAGATTGTTAATGTCACTCATTAATATTTTTTAGAATTTGAACAGTTAAATTTATAATTAATTTGATAGTTAAGATTGAAGAAATATAAATTAACGATGGGATAAAGATTGAAGTCAAACTCATAAAAAATAAGGACAAGAGTACTAGTCCGCTATCTTTTTGGATATTTCTTATTTATAAAAGTCTATCGAGCTATAATATGATTAATTCATTCTGATCTATCATTAAATAGATAGTGGATATTAATTTACATAGATGGTGTTTTTTATAGTCCCACTTTCTAAAAGAAATAAAATTATAATAATAATAATAATAATAATGTAACATGGTGGCTTCCGAGTATTGAACCTTTTCTTTACCAATAGGCATATGATGGTGTCAAGTATCAATTATGGGAATATGTATGTACTCAATTAGTCTTAATAATGTTGTCTTTCGGATACGTACCTTCCATTCAAGAAACTAATCAATGCAAGAGTATGGGAGTCACGTGGGTAATTATACATTAAACATCCACCACTAATTAGAGGTTTAGGTGGAACAATATTTTGGGTTTAGTTTAGTGCAGCTCATTAAGGTCATAACATGTGAATCTACAGTAGGTCACCACGTATACACTAAAAAACGAGACGTTATGGTACTCAAATTGGTCAACCGTTAGTTGGATCTTTCAAACATCGTGATTCTGGCCCATTTGGTCAACATTGGGCTTTTTATAAATAATGAGGGTTTGGACCTGATCTGAAATCATGGCCCATGTATGAGATAAAAGATGTTTTCTATATTGATATAATTTTATTTGTAATAGGCCAGTATTTATTGTTTCTTTGTATGCTTTCTTTCTTTCTTTCTTTCTTTCTTTTTTTTCTCACTGCTTTTGATTTGCAAAATGTATCCTAGACTGGGTGATTAGATAACGATGATTTATTATTGATGAGATGAAGTGATTAAATTACATAAAATAGGTTTACGGATTGCAATAATTTGTATTATTTTATGTAGCAAATTACTATCGTCACACACCTGTCTCGATCTTCTTGAAATTAAGATTGCCTTCACGTACAATAATATTCAGATGAGTGGATTCACCAAAAAACCTTTCTCAGTTGTGGAAATTCCGTCTTTTCTCGGTTGTAGGAAAACAATTTAAATCTCCAACAATCTCCCATAAAAAAAAAAAAAAATTTAGCTCGAATCCATGGATCCCGAAGGATAATTGCACCATAATGTGTGTGTGAGTTAGGTTATATAAAATAGCATGTTATTGGAATTTATTAATTGGTTAATCGAACGTAATTTCTAATAAATATAGGTTTATATCAATAGTTATTTCTAAATTAGAGTTTACTAGAAATTATTCTTTTTGCCAATAATTATTCATTGGCTAGGGAGGGAGTAATAAAAAGAGTTAAACTAGTACAAGATGCATGAACGATAGGTAGCACGTAAGGTTGGTGCATTGGCATGAACTTAGGATCCTTAACCTCATTATCTACTCTTTCGAAAAAAGACCATAAATTCCATAAAAGGAAAAATGCAAATTGTGAGGCTAAGCATATAAGTCCAATGGAATCTTTTTAACAATGTGAAGGATTACACTAGGATAGAAAAACATAGGAACCTAAATAGGTTTATGATGCCCATGTATGAGTTATTAGAGGAATGCACTTATGGAGTCATTTTTAGCTAACAACCTACATCGGGAGTGTTGAACAAATCCATGTATAATTTCTTTAACCTACAACATGGATATTTGATAGATTATTTTAAAAAATCTCTCTCTTTTCTTTCTTTCTTTTTTTTTTAAATATTTTCCCTTCATAATCTTATTCTTTATAGAGGCTCGAGACCTATCATAGATGGCATAAAAAATAATACAAGATTACTTATATTTATCATTCATTTCACAAAAATCATTATTAAGCTTATCCTCAAGGATATAATATTTTCATAGCATCTTTCTAAACGTCCCTTACATGACAATAAACGTCATGCTACTACTCAGTTTCAATTGTCAACATAAAATAGATGAGCTAGTTAACAATCCATAAGCATTTGACCTATGATGTCGAAACATTGTGTGCATAGTTTGAATCCTCCTCCCTTCTTTTTCTATTAAAATTTTTTCATAAAAGGAACATGATAAATAGGTTAGAAAAACTCTATCTACATTGTTTATACCAAATTTCATTTTAATCATATATATTTGAAACGAATCATTTACTTTTCTATATCGATGGCAACATCAAAATAATTTCTTGGTATTTCAAGTAAAGCATTCAAATCTTTTACATGAAATAAAGGGGTACATGCAAATCTTGTTCTTCAGTTATTTATGTATTAATCAATATTTCATTGATTGGTATGGGATTGTTATTGACAAAACAGGATTACATCTCTTGAGCTAGAGATCTCGCTCATCCAAGAAGTAATGATATTTCTTATTGTGAATAGGGATTTCTTACTAACATAAAGTTATGTTCCCTATTTTTTATGGGTTTGAATCCTATTGAATACTGAGGGATCTAGTATAATTAAAAATTGTTGAATAATAATAGAAACTATAACTACTATTTCTGTGATTGGTGACCCACTTTTTATTTATCCATCCTTATTTCGATTTTCATTGCTGTACCTAATATGCCATCTAGTTGAAGTCATAAGGGACTTTAATTTGAGTAAAAACTCAAATGTAAAAGACTTAAATAACTCGATATATATATATATATATATATCTATAAAAATAAAGAGTTACTAAATTTGGCATAACCATATAAGACTTTGATAATCCATTCAAACGTGAATAATTTAATTAGGTTTTTCAATAAACATTGAAAACTTCCAACATACATATTCCATTAAAAAGAAAAAAAAGAAAAAAAAATCAACATGGATTGTCTTGTTAAGGATCCAGAACTCACTCTTAAAAGATTCTCCAACCGTGTATACTTTTCATTAAATCTAAACTCGAAATGATTTGTCAAGGACAGTTGTTGAATTATTATTATTATTTTTTTTTTTTCCAGTGAAAGACTAATCTTTATTTATTTATAAAAGAGTACATCAATACATTATGAGCTAACGGTGCATGCCTGTGATAAATTAAAATGGTTAGAAACATCAGCTAGTAAATAACTTTTTGCAGAATGAAGGAATCAATAAAAAAGCTCTCATGTGTTTCCTTAGCTAACATGTTCGCCACCGTATTTACTTTAGTTGGAGCAAAAGACAGGCGATAGCCCTCCAGCTGCTTACATTGTTCCCTGCACGAATCAAGTAGTAAATTAATTACTTCTTGTCTTTCTTTTTCTCGTGGAGCCCTTTTTCCAGTTTAGTTGAATTAATGGTGCTTTCGGTTGAAACTTCTCTCTCATAAACTTAAACAAGGAGTAATATCATTGTTCTCCCATTCTCTCCTGTTTCCTGGGTCATTTTTTTGCTATCATATTAATTAAATATCTAGCCAATAATATATATATATATATATATATATATATATGCATGCTAATGAACTTCATTTAATCAGTTTTCACCTTGTTCTGGTCGACGATCTTACGGGAAAATTTTTGAACTCATCAAACCTAGAAATGGCACTTCAATTAACAATTATTTAAGCTATCGGTAACGGACAAACAAGCAGCCTACCTCGACAAATTTTAAAATTCAAAACCACAACAATTTAGGATTTTCAATTCCGATAATCTCACATAACGTGGAATCTACCATTTTCTCTTTTAAATCAAAGCTAAATGTAAATGTTAGTTTTGTTTTAATAAAAGGGCTAGTCAACCGGATCAGACAAGTCATTAGGTTTAAATTATCTAAACCCGCATAAATTGATAGATTTTTAGTCGGTTTATACATATTGGTTTCGATTTATTGAACCGATAAATCAATTCCGTACCAGTTTACGATTCAAAATTGATTCTCCCCTAATTCTAATCTAAGTTAGAGAAACATAAAATTTCACATAAATGAACAATATGATAAACTTATCATATATTTTCAACCTTCTATTCACAAAGATCAAATAAGGTTCAAACGAATTGCTTTTACCTAAGAACAATGAGAATAGGCAAATGCATAATCATATTATTGAGAAGATTGGATCTATCTTATTTTAGATAATACTATAAGTTTTATTAAAATTTTTTGCTTATTATTATAATCATAATATATATGTAGCGATTTCATTAAGAGATTTACTCGTTAAATTTCTTAACATTCAATATGAGAATATTTTAAACTTAGCCATGAAATAATTACAAGTATCAATGTATTTTGAAAAGGATCGAGGGAATAAATTTTTTATCTTTTCATGAGATATATATATTGACCGAAATTTAATTATCAATTATTTGAAAATGGAATATATAAACTTGTGGAAATTTTATTATCCACAAAAATATGTAATTAAAAGTTATATTTAAAAAACCTACGAGAAAGATATGAGAACGACATAATAATAAGATTAGTATTATATAATTTTTAAATGATTACTTAGAAGATTGATTAATTAGTTATTCTATGAGAAAAAAGTTTCTTTTTTAATGTAAATAATTGGAGAATTAATTATTAATCATACCTATTAATTTCAATAATATTACTTTTGAAAAGAAATTAGCAATACATTAAATAATATGACTATTATTGTATTTACAAATATTTTGCGATCGAAAAACTTGTAACATAACTATATAACTGTTGCTTATGTGTGATTATAAAAAAGATAGATAACGTTTAATAAAAATTTATTTAATTAATCATTATTCATTTATAAGAGAAATTTAATTTTATACTTTATTATGGAAAAAGTAAAAGAGAATAAAAAATATTTATTAAAAGACATGCGATAAATACAAACTTGAAAAAGTAAAATGACTCTAATGAAAATTTGAACTTATAACCCCAACTTTGCAAAATAAAACATTCAATTAGTTATCGATATCTATCGTTACAATAATTTTTACTCTTTAAGAAATATATGTATTTACTTTTTTTCTCTTTTTTGATAAATTATACGGAAATTAACAAATAGGCCGATCTTTGGCTACGAATATGTACCGACTGTTTTGGAAAATGGATAACCTCTTCGAGTTCATCTGGTTTGTTTGGCAATCATTCAGTCGGCAAAGCGTGTGGCGGTGAAAAAATGCATTCGTAACTTACTTTTGTAACAAACCGTCGGCACACTTAATGCAACTCAAATTATATTAATCAATTTTCCTCGGGCCTAGGGCAGTGGGGCCCTTTTAGCCCTCCATTGGATCTGTCTCTGATAGTGAAATACTTGCCCGTTAGAGACACTAAAACTGATATTATAAAGAATTCGAGCCGACATAAGATGGTATAATATCAAATTCGATTTGGATGGAGTTTTGATTTATAAAACTTCAACTATATTTAAAATAAAATGAAATTTGATAAACTCGAATTTGACTTAGTTAATTTTATTTAATTTAATAATCTTTAAAAATATTATAAAATTAATTAAAATAATAATATTTAAATTTAACTAATATTTAAATTAAAATAAAATTTAATTAAGCTCGTAAGCTTATTAAGGTAAATATCATAAAATTCGAGCTCAACTTAATACTATTATTAGTATCATAAGGCAAGTAGCTTGAATTCAGCATAACCATGATTTAGTTGAATTTAAATAAATATTAAATCGAATTTAAATAGTTAATAAATAGACTCATCTCACTTCTATCTATATCTAAAACTATTTGCTTCTCTTCCTTACTTCTATCTTTAAGTCATCATTCCATGTGTTATCTTCACGTTTCTCCTTTGAGATCATGTAAAGTGAAAGATTGACGCCAAATGGAATGCCGATCAAGAGAAATTGTCTCAAATCTAAAGTTTATATTCCTTTTTCCTTTATTTTATAAAGTTCGCTTAACACATAAAGGATACACCAGGGAAAAATTTTAAAAAATACATTTTTTCCTATTTAACATTTTCCCTTTCATAATAATTTCAAAAATAACGACAATATATAAATATGGCCGAATGCGAGGTTCCCTTTTCTAATATTTTCTTTACTTTTTAACTGTAGAAACTCCATGTAATGTGTTCATAGAATAGTTAAATGGTAATTTATATGGAAGGAAAAAAAAATAAAAGAAGAAGATGAAGAAAAGGGGTGCTAAAATGGAAGAAACCCATTAACTTTAGATTAAAAACGGTTGATAGGTTGGTTAGAGCATACGTTCTTAAAACTTAATTCAATCAATCTGAAATTTAGGTAGAACTTTTGCACCACAATCTAATATACCGTTTTGAATTAATTTGAATCTAAAATAAACGTTCTTCATAGAAATAAGGCCAACCAATAAAAGAGCCTCATTAACCTTCATTAAATGCTCAACTTTAGCTTCAACCTAGTTGATAAGAAAGCCATTGAGCTATTAATGACCCGTACCTCTAGGCTCACGCCAACCAAACTTAACCCATGAAACTCTTATATCTTCATATGAGAATGATTGTTATGAAAGGAAACTACTAACTATCTCTATTTACAACTTGAGATTCTTCGAGCAAGCCATCAATGTGGTAAAACCACTTTTCTAATTAAGCTTGGTCCCGTCCTTATATATAGAGGATGGGGCTTTTAAATAAATCATCTGTGTTCATGTACACTTAATATATATTCGATGTATTTACTCCTCCTTTTACGACTTTCTAATTTAAGTATTAAAATAATTATATTGGATAAATTTCAGCTATTTTTGTCACTTTATCTAAGGCAATCATCAAGCTCTTTCTAAACCCAATCTCTGCCGACGAAAATCCAAAACAACAACAACATAAACAAGACAGTTTCTAATTATATAAATGATGATGATATGTATCTTAAATTAAATGACACTTAGGTTAGGTAAGATGACGTTGCATGAATCCAAACGCAATTGGAAACCGACCTAGGAAAAAAACCTGAAAAACTTGTCGAGATTGCAGTTGAAATGAAAAATCTCATAAAACTTTGGTCTTCAACATAATATAAGATTTTTATTTTTACATCGGGCCATAACAAGAAGCCCATTTAGCCCAATATGCCTACCATAGGCCCATGAGGCCCAACAAACCCGCTAACAACGGCTGTTAGGCATCCATGCAACGCGGCAAGTTTCGGAGACATCCACGTTAACTATATCCAAACCACTACTTTAACCGCAACTCATAACTGCTCAACTTCCCTCCATTTTCTCTCCCCATCAGAAAAATATACACACACAAAATACAACACAGTCCTCTATTTCTTCTTCACTAAAACCTTGAAGATAGCCCCAAAAAAAAAAAAAAAAAGGAGGCAAAGGATCCTTAATCTTGCACGTTCCTGGCTCATTTTGGCAAGAACCCACTTAGACTTATAATATTTCCATCCATGTCTTCTCTATTAACCTCCAAGACGGAATATTTATCGTCATATGGCGTTCAGGAGGGTAGATTTAGGGTTCTTAAGGAAGGAGGTGGTGTAACAGTTGGCCCTGTTGTTTATTGGATGTTTAGAGATCAAAGGGTGAGAGATAACTGGGCTTTGATTCATGCTGTTGATCAGGCTAATAAAGCAAACGTGCCTATTGCTGTTGTTTTTAACTTGTTTGATCGGTTTTTGGGTGCGAGGGCTAGGCAGTTAGGGTTTATGCTAAGAGGGTTGAAGGAGTTGAGCAAAGAGATTGAAGATCAGTATGAAATCCCATTTTTCTTGTTTCAGGTGATCTTTTTCACTTTTTCCCCTTCTTTTTGTTTAATGTAGGTTAATCAGGTAGGAAGTTTGTTTCTAGCAGTGAATGTTTGTTAATATTTATGTCTTCGGGGTTTTTAGTTGTGATGATGCATATAGAGATCATGAAACAAATGAGAAATGTTTGGGTGCAGAATATATTTGTAGTTTAAGATAGAGAAAGTAGGGTACTTTGTCTATTGGGAATGATAAGGAGCAGGGAGAATAAGAAACAATTTGAATAGCCTACCATTATTTCTGTTTTGGGTGTTTGGTTCTCTAGAATGTATGGATTATAGAGAACGCTATTCTTTGCAAATCCAAGTCCTTTAGAATAAAAGTTTTAGTATTGATAACAACATGGGAGTAGTAATTTCGAGATCCATGTGCAGTTATTAGCAATCACACGGGCCATACAGCTACTTTGCTATCATTTCAAGTGTTCAAAATTTATGCTTGTGGATTTCAGCAGGAGAAACCCTTTTTGGTTTGGTTACTCAAGTTAGTTCCTTTTTTACAAAACTTTTACAGTACGCAATTATTTCTGTTCTCTAGTGGAATTTAAGATTTGAAATTCTTGGTTGATCGTCTTAAATTAGAAGTTATTGTAGAACAGGGTTTGGCAATAGAGGAGTATATTCGTCGGACATTCTTACCTTTTCTTGCACATTTCCCTTTTGTTCAGCATGAGAAATCCTCTTTCCTGTAAAATTTTCTGTAAGGTAATGCAATCGGATGATAAAAAGTTGAATTCATGTCTGCATTTTGAAACCTTGTGTTTGCCGGAAAACATTTAGGGAGAAGCTGAAGAGACTATACCAAATTTTCTTAGAGAGTGTGGGGCTTCACTTTTGGTCACAGATTTTTCACCTTTGAGGAAAGTGCTGAAATGCAAGGAGGAAATTTGCAAGAGTGTGAGTAATCCAGTGACTATACATGAAGTTGATGCCCACAACATAGTACCTCTTTGGGTCGCATCACAGAAGTTGGAGTACAGTGCCCGTACTATGAGGGGGAAGATCAATAAGTTGCTTCCAGAATACCTTATTGATTTTCCAACACTTCGACCTCCCAATAGAAAATGGGGTGCTTCTAATAGATCCATTGATTGGGATGGTATCATTGCTGATGTTATAAGGTTATTTCTCATGCAACTCTTTTTAAGATAAATTATCCTTTCATTTCTGCGGCATTGCTTATATTGTGCTATGACATTAGAAAAGGTGCTGAAGTCCCTGAACTAACATGGTGTAAGCCGGGTGAAAACACCGCACGTGAAGTATTACTGGGAAAAGAAAATGGCTTCTTGACGAAGAGGTTGAAGAATTATTCAGTGGACAGAAATAATCCATTGAAACCCAGAGCTCTCTCTGGACTCTCTCTGTATCTGCATTTTGGGCAAATATCTGCACAGCGCTGTGCTCTAGAGGCTCGATTGCTGCAGAAACAGTACCCTCAGGTATGCACACTCTTCTTTCTAATCTTGAATTTGTAAATGAAATATGATTTATTAATATATGCTGAGACTAAATCTTCTGTGTGTTGATATGCCAGTACATAGTGGCATTTATATGTATGAAGATTTCACTTATATTTGCTGAATTTTTTTCTTCATGCACCATGCCTTAACTGATAGCTTTGCTTTTCAACTTGCAAGGCGGTAGATGTTTTCTTGGAGGAGTTGATCGTGCGTAGGGAACTTGCTGATAATTTCTGTTTTTATCAGCCACATTATGACTCTTTGAAGGGAGCAAGTGAATGGGCAAAGAAGACTCTGATGGATCATGCCTCTGACAAACGAGAACATGTTTACTCGTAAGTTGAGTTGCTTTATCTAATATGTTTTAGAAATTAATTTTAGGTATTCTCCTATGAAGGTTGAGCAAGAGGTAACGTATTAATGCTTGTGAATTCTACAGGAGGGAGCAGCTGGAGAAAGCACAAACAGCCGATCCTGTAAGCCGAAAACTGCTTTATTTATCAGTACTGTTCTGGTTGATCTCTTAGTGTTCCTTGTAGATTTCAGAAATTGAATATTGATGTTTCCTTGATGAGCTGAATTCCATTCGCTAATTTCTCTTTCCTTTTTAATCCTCACTATATACTGGTCTTTTCTATGCGCTTTTTCCAGTTATGGAATGCTTCTCAATTGGAAATGGTACACCACGGGAAGATGCATGGATTTATGAGGCATGAGCCTATCTAACAAATTCCTTGCCATAATTCCTTGCTTCCATTCAATAGTTTATGGGCTTTTTGCTTTTTTACCTTCTTTTCAAGTAGTTTTCATTCTTAGTATTTGTACAAAAGTTTTCTATTTGCCTCTTTGCATTTGGTTAGTGGAGAATAATGCAACTCGTGCCGATTTATATTCATTTATTCATTTTCTTCTACTTCATTCTGGAGGATGATCGAGTACCCTTTGATCTTGTCATTGTTAAGCCACCAATGCTCTCTTGTTTCCCTTCAATCACCAGGTTTCACCGTTTCAGTTGGTTACACACGCAAGTTGATGTTTTCTTATATGTAATCAGCGCCAACATAAGCAAAATTAAATATGTATCTCACTCCACCGTTTCTTTCATTGCTTAGAAGGTGTAATTAAATGTTATTTGGCTTTAGGCTAGTTATTTCATCACCAAGGGTGTTTTATCATTATGATAATTGTCTTGCAGGATGTATTGGGCAAAAAAGATTCTCGAGTGGACAAGAAGTCCTGAAGAAGCCCTTGAAATAGCCATATATCTGAATGACAAGGTATTAATTGCATGTTAGAAATTTTCTTTGGCCAACTCGATTATATTTCATGCGTGAGGGGGAATCGAACTTGTTCTGTTGTAGTGATCGTACCACTAAGCTACGAGTGCCTTGGCTATTATGCTAGATTTCTCTTTCAGTTTTACTTTGTTTGAACATCTCTATGTAACTTGACTGAATGACCGAGAAATATCGAATGCAGTATGAAATAGATGGAAGGGATCCGAGTGGATATGTAGGCTGTATGTGGTCCATATGCGGTGTTCATGACCAGGTAATTTTGCTGAACGTTTGATCCATATACAATGATGCCTTTATGTCCATGCATAGTCGGACGAAACCGTCGCTTCAGATGTGTGCATTTTGAAATACCTTGAATCCGTACCATTGGGGGCATTGCTTGAACTCAACTCTACATCGTTCCAAGAATAGGCCATTTCGTCATAGATGTTCTTTGCACAGGCACTATGCATTATCCCTGCATATTTCTCTTATCAATTCCTAATTGGGCACCACAGGGTTGGCAAGAGCGACCAGTATTTGGGAAAATACGTTACATGAACTATGCTGGATGCAAGAGGAAGTTTGACATCGAAGGATACATTTCGTACGTAAAGAGGCTTGTGGGTGAGGTTAAGAAAAGGAAAGCAGAAAGTTTGTTGGAAAAGAAAGAAAAGGAATTATGCACACGACATCTTCATTAAAATTAACTGGAGGGGCATCATAGAATTATACTTTTCGTGGACCCAATTGATCTTGGCTTCCATGACATATGGCTGGTTCATGTTTGGACGCGGCTTCCCTGAAGAAATAGAATACTGAAACTCGATTCTTCTTTTGCATTGTATCAGTAGAAGTAGATCTGGGTGCTCCAGCAGGGTGTAGTGTTGAAAACCAGACAAACCAATTGAAGATCTTGATTCTGGCTGTAGTGTTGGCTCTGTGGAGGTTCTATGCTACTGCTACGTATTTATATGAAATGCATTGATAATTGGCTCATTGTTTATTCGTATTTTTTGTTTTATTTTAAGCTACAAATGGAGCTGACCATGTCCTCAGTATCTTATCTTGGAAAATGTTAATAAATTTTTTTGTCGTTGATGAAAAATAGAAACTTTCTTTTATCTTCTTATGTGCTTTACTTTTTCATAAAATATGTAATCAATCTTGAAATGATGGAAAGTTTTGTTTCTTTTTTTTTTTAAAATGTTTGACTGTTTTTATTTTTACTTTACCATAAGAACAATATTGATATTAGGTGAATGAATCATCATCTATGCCAAAAAAAAAAAAAACTAGTAGAAATAATGGTGCTTGAGAGTACAATCATTAGGACAGTAAATCTCCAGTATAGGAAACGTACTTATCTAAGATGATCGTTGCCAGACAAGAAGATATCTTATTTAGGAAAATGTCAATAGATGACGTCTATGGACTTTTGTTGGTTTGGGGAAAAATAGGCACTTCCTTATCTTTTTATGCGCTTTGCTTTTTCACAAACTGAATAATCAGTCTTGAAAAGGTGGAAATTATTATTATTATTATTATCATCTTAAGCTTGTTAACTAATAACTGGGTGCTCGAGACTTTTTGATTTATTATGTAAGGTGTAGTCCAATCTAGCCAATGCAAAGTTATACACATGACTGACTTGGTTGGTGGCGTCATGCCATGCACATGAAGATCGTCCAGAGCACTGTCAACAGCTTCAGTTTCTGCGCATAAATTTTATTGTCCATTAAAAGATAGGAAGTTTCTATAGAGCAGTAGATTAGGAGAGTCTTGGCTGGCTAACTACAAAAAAGTATCAGAACAATCATGTAATAAATTGGTGAGGATCATAGGAACTGGATGCAATATGCTGACCCAAATATTTTTAAATCTCTTAGTGCAACAAATGGGTGCATGGAACATAAAGTAAAGATATAACGTGATAATAGATTATGCAGGGCAACGACGTCCACGGCACATAATAATACAAGTGGAAAACTCCATAAAGTTAGAATGTATTTATAAATGTTTGACTGTTTTTATTTCTACTTTAGCATAAAAACAATATTGATATTAGGCCAACGAATCGTCATCCATGCGCCCCAATGCCCTCCCCCACAATTCCCCACAATAAATAAATAAATATAAATATAAATAAAAGTAATGTGCCTAAGAGAACATCATTAGGACAATCAATCTCCAATAAAAAATAATAAAAAATTTTTTAAGAGGATGATCGCTGGACAACAAGGCAATCCCAGCATAGAAGCAACAAAGAAAGTCGTATTTCCATGGATTTTCTAATATTTACATCACAAAAGAAAATGAACCACCAAAAAATAAAATGGCTGTGGATTAATTTTTCTTCGACATGAGCTTATGCATCTTCTAGGTCCCGCATTTTAGGGTTTTCCGATTTTTTTTTTCTCCCTTTTCTTCTTTTTTTTCTTATTTATTATTTACTTTAGAAGATTATTTTAGTAATTAAGCTTTTAACTCAATTTAAAGACATGGTTTAGTTTAATGGACTAGTCACAGAGTATAGGAAACCATACCTAATTAAAGATATTTTAGAGAGATCTAGTTTGATAAGCTTAGAATAAAGATTGCTAAACTAGTTTTTCTATTTCTAACCTTACTCGGTTATCATATACTTAAAAATAGACTTGAAAAAAATCATTATAAGTCATTTTGGGTCTTGTTTGTCCTTTATTTGAGTTCAAAAGGCTTAAACAATTCTTGAGCTTATTTCAAAAGGAAATAGCTCATTTTATAAGTAATTGGACCAAACTTGGCTTAAGCCCAATCTTGAGGCCCATTCATTATATAAGAGTTAGAGGATTGAATTTGGTTTATCAATCACCAGGAGTAGACTCAATAGCTCCCATCAACGACTTATCTAATCCATCCATCTGAACTTGATTCAAGATTAAGATTAGGGGCCAAAATTTATATATATCCTCCACATTTAGAACACTCCAAGGATTGGCAAGCCTCATAAAAATGTCATTATTCTGTTAGAATAGCTCCACAAAAGATCAAATCAACTATCTCATGAAGAACAAATTAAGAATACTCAAGAGTGACATAATTCAATCTACCGGCACATGCATGCATACAAATCATTAAGTTTACTTATTCCTCCTCTCACGACTTTCGCTAAAATTATTCATCCATGTATCCTCCAATCAAGACTTCTCTTACATCGACCATACGTGCATCACACTTGATTGATCATCAACAGCAATCTCTCAATACATTTACTATTATTATTAGCTATGCTGATGCATTTACATGAGTTGGATTAAAAAGAAAAAAAAGAAAAAAAAACAACAATAAATACAACAAGAAGCAAGGTATCACTTTCATTTGAACTAAGGTTACTAAATATTCGAAATCCTTTGTAATCGCATAAGGACATATACTCGTTGACAAAAATTTTCATTCATGTGCCTTAAATTTGATAGATGTTTGGTAACATTGCAAGCTCACTCCACCAAGTTCAAAGCTGTGATTCATACCAAGAGGTTATTGAGAGTGATATGATTAGAAGTAATGCCTAACCTTATAAGAAAGGTTTTAATAATACTAAAAGGTTATATGACTTGATAAGTGATAAGTAAGTACCAATAAAATTTTAACACATAAATATATAGATCTATTATAATTGATACGTATTTAAATATTATTGATACTTAATTATTACTCATAAATAAAAAAACATGATGTATTACTACTAATGAGCCTCTTTTTACGGAAGAATCCGACCAAGAAGTGCATTCAGGCCTCCGATTTATCAAACTTGCCCCACCATAGTTAGCTCATCGTATCCTTCATGCGTTTGAAGTCTCAAGTACGTTTAGTCATGCTTGCAATCCACAGCTAAGCTTTAATATCAAATGGTGCTATTAAAAAGTCTAATTATTGCATTAATAGGAAATTGTAATCGCAATGATCGGGTGTATTAGCGCATATGTGGATTGAACATTATTTGTCAACCTTATCTACATCCGGATGCTAAGATGCTTAGGATAGGAAAATAAAATTATGTGATACTCAATAAATCTTTTTTCATAACCCAAGAGATCAAAAGGTAAACAAACTACATATTCCTTATTTATATATATATATATATACATATATTTACACATATACTTACGTGGATTGGGTCGATGGATGATCAAGAAAGCTCATGGCCTAAGTTGGTGACTTACATCGCTTTTGGGATGGGTATGCACCTAAGGTAGAAGCGATTAGTTATTTTTGTTTCTTTATTTTTTCCTTTTCAAACTTTGGGCCTTTGGCCCAAAAATTGTCACGTCCCGAAGCGGCAGAGTCGTAACAGCCCCGCCGTGTAAACCATCCTAAGATGGAAGTTGGCCTTACAACCGCTATCTTAGACCTGATCTACACAAGGCGTCCACAACTATCCCGCTTTGAAGTAGACAATTTGTAATTTAAATAAATCATTTACCTATAAAAGTGAGGAATTATATATATGTTATAATTCAGTTATTGCAGTTAAAGTTTACAATATTTTTCTATAGTATTTTTCTATATTATTACATCATTCGGAAATGAAAAATAATAAAAACTTAGACCTTAAAAATATGTGTTTATTCTTCAATATTTTTCCTCACTCCCCAGAATCCAGCAGTTGCTAGCTTCAGAGTAGTTGTTGCCACTTCTTAGCCAGCACCTGCACGACGTCTATAGGGATGTGAGTAACTACAGCTCATTAAGTTAGGACGGAGGACTTAAAATTATACCATACACACAACAAGGTTTTCAATCATTTATTAGGTGCAATGCATGTGCAAGCAAATGCCATCGCACGACGTTGTCCGGCTCGTCGTGAAATTAGAGAAATTACGCCCGCTCTAATCCGGGTTGAGGAGTTGCCGTTAATGCAACAGCTTACGACCAAACCCAGGCTTGTGTAATGGAGACCTTGCTCCTCCCGTGACTACCTTCGAACCACTGTCTTCACCCTCGCCGCGACCTTCTCTCCTGTCACTTAATTCGACTGAGGATGAAGAAAGGACCATTTTGCAATCCTGCGCTATCCCTTCCGAAGGGGTCGGTATTTGGCCGGAGAGTCCTAAGTTCCCCTAACGGGTTGCCATGCATGTCCGATTATGATTACTGGTCGGATATTTAATTAAGTCCAGTTTAGGGTGATCAATCCTTTCATACAAGTCATACAATATGTGCCAAAGCAACAAACAGAATCATAGCATCACCCATAATCAAGCACATGCACACATTCTCTATCTAACAAGCACAACCAAACATAATCTTAAACCTTCAAAATACAGCATCGTATTAATCCCAACTTACCTCGACTCCTCGCTCACTCACTCGAGGTTCGATTTGCTCAGGCCATCGCCGATCATCCCTATAACACGAACGTGGTTTCAGTATTTCATATAATATTATAAGTTCATCTTATCCTATAATGCTTATTGTTAGGTTTTGTTTAAGGTTTAATATGCCTAATTATCTAGGTATTCGAGTTTAGGTTCGGGTTCCGGATCGATTTCTAAATTAAATTCTAATTCGATTTCTAGGTACTATTTTGTACCCGGATTTCAACTCATAATGTGAAACTAACCACATTATTTCCAGATACCCTAAATACGATTACAACCCCTAGTCAGCATTTTATTCCATCCGGTACACTTAATTCCGTATTAGTGTACCGAATTTACTCATGTTGTGAGAAATTTTTACATTTTTCATATAATTACCTAAAATTGAAGTTTGTTTCAGATTTGTTATGTTCTGATTTTCATTATTTTATTATCTAATTAAATCTAATTTTTCCATATTTATAAATTTTTAATTCTACATATTCCTAATTTTCTACATTTATCACATAACACCTTCATTACTTATACTTAACACTCCATATACTAGGATCGGGTTTCCACATCAAAGATTAACATCCTTAAACATCTAATTACTATCTAAATCAGTAATTAATATCCTAATCACCTAATTAACTCCAAATTACCTAATTTTCCATCATTTTAAAGCTAAAAATTAACTTAAAAATTTCAAAAATTAAATTTAAAATAATGGCTTTATAGAACTGTTCTATATCATATGAGCATCCTACAGAAAAAAAAATTGAGCTCCAAAATACATTCCTAAGGTCATTTATTTCTAAACCGAAATGTGCTCGGTTTTGCATGATTTCTTAAGGATCCTATATTACGGGACATGTTTTCATCTAAATAATATTTTTCCTACAAACTAAATACAAAAATATCCCAGAATAACAAAATTCATAATTTTCTAATTATATTTACTATTTTTACAAAATTTCACAAGAATCGAGCTGGAATTTGGACTCACTGGTTTGGGTGGCTCTGGCCACCGCGGGCCGCCGTGGCCTTGTCGGCCGGCCTGGGCGCTGCCACCACCGTGTGGTGGTGGTGCTCGTGCACTCCTAGCTCCTCGTTTAGTGTGAGTTCCCTTTAAAATCCTTAACTGCACAGTTTTCCTTTTTTTTTCTGGATTTTCTCTCGATTTTTTTTTTTGTGTTTTGATTTTTCTCAAATCCTAAGCTGACCAAAGGACTTCTAGAATTTTTTTCCCCTATTTATAGACACTTGTAGAAATTAATGTCCATTAATTTGATGGGATTTTGCCCCAATTCCATGATTTTTGGCTTTTTGTTTATCAAATTCTTATTGGTTATTTTTTTTTCTTGCTGACCACGACCTTATCTTGTTGCAGCTTATCCTCCTCTGATTTTTCTATAATTATTTTGTATTTTTCTTTAATTATTTGCTTAGGCTAATTTAGGTAATGACGCGTATTTTTATCTATACGTAAATACATGTGGGGTACACGTGAACATTCCTAAATATTATTTTGGTCATTCTAAAATTTTTAGTATACATATAATCTATCTCTAGTAATTTATTAGTTATTTCATTACACTTTTCGTATTTTCGATAATTAATACCTCTTATGCTTAAAATTTGAAAATTTTATAGTCTCCTATTTTACTATTTATTTTCTTAAATTTAAGTTTACGGGGTCATTTTTATTAATATTTCTCTCAATAGTTTATAATTTGGGTGTGATCGGATCCTTTAGCCGATCGCCCTAAACCTTGGGTTCTAAGTTCAATCCTACGGTTACTTAGCTGAACTTTGGAGCTTACAAAAATCTTCTCCTCTAATACGATAGTTTAACCATGCCTAGTACCCCAACTAAACCATTTAGCAAGTTCCACATGCATTGCCTTTATGGAGGGGAATCTGGATTATGACTTCATTTTGAATGCTTACTAAGAACAAATGAAGGTAAAACTCATTTTAGAGAATTATAAACTATTATAAAGCTATCTTAGATTCTTAAAAAAAAAAAAAAAACATTTGTCCCTTGCTACTTTTGACATTAACTTTAGCATTTTAAATCGGATTATATAGCAATCTCAATATAATCAAAATTATAAATAGACCCCAAATTGATCAAATGTCACACTTATATAGCTTGAAAAATATTAATACTTAAATATTATCCTTTTAATATAGTGCAAAGCTAATCTTCCATATTAGTGTATGATTGTAATAATCCTTTAAATTCAATTTGCTATTAAATTTGACTTGTATTTGCGATAAAATATTAACCGTTTCAAGAAATTGGTATGTTAGATGATAAATTGGCCTAAAAACATAATTAGAAGTATATGATTTACAATTGCATTATAGGAATAAGTTTTTTATATTTATATTTTTTGAAGGGGATATGACTCATAAGTGTTATATTTTTACTTCGAGATCTTTCAATCATTATAATTGTTTATAAGGGTGCCATTGCATTCTACCATTTCAAATAATTTCATGATGTTCCTCATTATTTGAGATGTAGTTATATTTTCCCATATTCATATCCTCATCAAATAAGTATCACAAGAAGATTTTTAAAACCATAAAAAATATTCCTCTTCTCTAAATTGAGGCAAGGTATTGATTTTTGTCCCTTTCTCTATCATCTTGGTATTGTGTAAGGGTAAATATTCTAAGATAGTGCTTAGTTTACAGCTTTTTGAGGTATCAAAAAAGCTAGGGAATAGAACAAAACTCATTGTATTGAGTTTAATTTGCTGCCAAAAACAAAAAAATTCTAGTGTTGATTGTAGTTGAATCAACTGAGAATAAATAGGCTCAGCTCAAGCTCAAATGTATCGAACCTAGGCTTTGCTCCTTACTTTTTGGTTCAAACAAAAAGCCCCCTGTAGGTATGGCCACCAGGGCTCTCTAACGCTCAAGTTAGCAAAGAAGACCAATGAAAGGGGTGGGCAAGCACTAGATGTCACGTCCTGAAACAGCAGAGTCGTAACAACCTCGCCGTGTAAACTATCCTAAGATAAAAGTTGGCCTTACAACCGCTATCTTAGACCGGATCTACACAAGACGTCCACGACTAACCCGCTTTGAAGTAAATAATTTGTAATTTAAATAAATCATTTATTTAAGAAAATGAGGAAATATATTACAATTAAAGTTTACAATATTTCTCCGTAATATATGTCCTAAAATAAAAACTTAGACCTTAAAAATATGTGCTTATTCTTCAATGTTTTTCCTCACTCCCCAAGATCCAGCAATTGCTAACTTCAGAGTAGTTATTTGCCGCTTTTTAACCAATACTTGCACGATGTCTATAGGGATATGAGCAACCACAGCTCAATAAGTTAGGATGGAGGATTTAAAACTATACCACAAACACAACAAGGTTATCAATCAACTTATTAGGTGCAATGTAAGTTCAAACAAATGACATCACACGACGTTGTCCGGCCCGTCGTGAGATTAAAGAAATTGCGCCCGCTCTAATTCGGGTTGAGGAGTTGTCATTAATGCAATAGCTCACAACTAAACCTAGGCTTGTGCAATAGAAACCTCACTTCTCCCGCGACTATCTTCGAACCATTAACTCCACCCTCACCGCGACCTCCTCTTCTATCACTTAGTTCTACTGAAGATGAAGAAGGGACCAATTGTAATCCTGCGCTATCCATTTCGAAAGGGTCGGTATTTAGCCGGATAGTCTTAAGTTCCCTTAATGGGTTGCCATGTAGGTCCGATTATGATTATAGGTTGTATATTTGATTTGGTCCAGTTTAGAATAATCAATCATTTCATACAAACCATACAATACAAGCTAGGACAACAGACAGAATCATAGCATCACTCATAATCAAGCATATGCACACATCCAACTATCTAACAAGCACAACCAAGCATAATCTTAAGCTTCCAAAATACAGCATCGTATTAATCCTAACTTACCTCGACTCTTCGCTCACTCACTTGAGGTCCGATTTGCTTAGGCCATCGCCGATCATCCCTATAACACAAACGTGGTTTCAGTTTTTCATATAACTATTATAAGTTCATTTTATCCTATAACGCTTATTGTTATGTTTTGTTTAGGGTTTAATATGCCTAATTATCTAGGTTTTAAGTCTTTTACAATTATTCTAGGTTTGAGTTCGGTTTCCGCATCGATTTCTAAATTAGGTTATAGTTCAATTTGTAAGTATTATTTTATACTCGAATCCTAAAAATTCATTTCAACTCATAATGTGAAATTAATCATATTACTTCCTGATCTCCTAAATATTATCATTACCCCTAGTCAGTATGTTATTTCACTTGGTACACTTAAATCCGTATTAGTGTACCGAATTCACTCTTGATGTGGGAAATTTTTTATATTTTTTATATAATTACATAAATTCAAGTTTCCTATCAGATTTATTGTATATTTTTATTCTTATCATAATATCAATTTTTATTCTAATATTTTCTATTTATTATATTTTTAATAATTATGTATTATGTATTATCACATATTATGTACATAATACACATCTAATATTTTTATTACTCTAATTACTATCTCCCAACATCAATTATCATTTCGAAATGTCTAAATTCATCCTAAATCAGATTTTATACTTAATTACCCTAATTTACAAAATTAACTTAAAATTTACTATTTTTCTCTATTACTCATTCACTACATAATTAATCTAATAATTACATCTAATACCCTAACTACTACAAGTATCATACTCCATCAGATTTCAACATCCTAAAACACATACTTATTCACTAAATCAGTAATTAACTATTTAATTATTTAATTAACCCTAAATTACTCATTTTATGCCTCATTTTAAGGCCTAAAAATTATCTAAAATTTTCGAAAATTAATTTTTGAAAACGAGCTTCATAGAACTGTTCTATATCATCTAAGTAATCTACATAAAAATTTTGGGTTCAAAATTACAAGGTCCTTTATTTCAAAACCGAAACATACTCGGTTTTGCACAATTTCTTAGGGGCCATATATCACGAGACATATTTTTATCAAAAAAATATTTTTCCTAAAAACTACATACAAAAATATTTCAGAATAACAAAATTCATAATTTTCTAATAATATTTAATATTTTTACAAAATTATACAAAATCAGGCTGAAAATCGAACTCACCAATTTGGGTGGCTTCGGCCACCGGTGTGTCGGCCCACCTGGGCGCTGCCACCACCGTGCGGTGGTGGTAGCCGTCTACTTCCAGCTGCTCGTCGGGTCTAGGTTCTCCTTATGAGCCCTAACTGCACAGTTTTCCTTTCTTTTTTTTTCTCTAGTTTTTCCCTTGAATTTTCGAGTCTCTCTATTTTTCTCAAATCCCTAACTGTATAAAGGAGTACTCTGAATTTTTTTCCAATTTATAGAAATTTATGGAAATTATTTTGCATTAATTTGATTAGACAATTACCTTATATTCTTCCAATTTGACTTTTGTGTTGTTCTAATTTAATTGGCTAATTTTTTTTCTTATTTTTCCCAACTGTCACAACCTATATCTGGATCGTTCCTTATTTTTCCTGATTTTTCTTTATTTTTTCTTAATTAATTATGAATTTTCTTTAATTATTTCTTATTATTTCGGTACATTTCGCGTATTTTAAGTAATTACGCGTATTTCTACATACATATAAATTCATATATAGTAAAAATAAATATTCCTAAGTATTATTTAGGTCATTTTATGATTTTTAGTATATATATAATTTATCTCTAGTGATTCATTAATTATCGGCATACATTTTACGCATTTTCGATAAATAACAAGTTATATACTTAAAATTTGGAATTTTTATATTCTTTTATTTTATTTTTTATTTTCTTAAATTCAAACTTACGGATCATTTTTACTAATATTTCTAACTTTATTTATGATTTAAACTCAATCGGGTCTTTCAACCGATCGAAATTTCGAATAGCTAGTTTTGGAACTTACACTAGAAACCTAAGGGATGGTGCTCGTTCGAGTAGTAGGTGAAAGTAAAGGGTCAAGGCAAACAGAGTGGAGAGAATTATGTAAATGGAGAGAAAAGGTTCAACTTCCCTTTTACCTCACGATGTCTAGTGTCTTTTATGGGGATCATATGGATGCATGGCAATCTAAGGTTCGTTTGTATTGATCGTTGGTAAACAACATGCGCCATAGTAGAGACTAGGCAACTCTGGGGGTGGTCAACTATGATTGGCCTGGCAACCTTATTTGCAATTAAGAGATCTGACATCTGCATAGGTTATCAAGTATGTTGGTCGTACTATGGATGTCATACACTCATTACTAGGTTATAGCAGGAGCAATACTAGAGACATGGGTTGGGGTAGGATGCCGAAAAAGGGGGCTAACAAGTGCTTGTTTAAGAATGGGCTAAGACCTGAGTTTATACCAGGTTATTAGCGTATACGAGCTCATTGGTCGAGCTAGTTTGTTTAAGTAAGACATCATATGGATCATTGAGTAGGTCACTATATAAAGGGTGAGCTCGCCATTAGCTTGTGCAAACCTCAACAGGTTTCCTGACATGATGGGCTTTGCATGGCTCAATAAGCAGGTCGCAATATAGTGAATGAGCTTGCCACGTACTCATGCTTTGGTGGGCTTCCTTGCATGATGGGCCTCTTATGCTGGCCTTGGTCTAAACAAGAATTGGGTATCAACAACTAGAATGCATTAAACTCCCCTAATAATGCATGTTGAATCTTAAACTTTTTACACTTTCCATTTGATGGTATACAAATTTTAAGACAAATCTTTCAACTAAAACCTCAAACTAATACTTCTATCCAATCACCATCTAAACACTATCTCACTACTACTACTATTGTTACTATTGTTAACACTACCTTATAATCACCGCCTTGGCCTTATAACTACCATCATAGGTACCATCACTATTGCTGTCACTTGCTCTGACCACCACTATCATTGTCAACAACACCATATGACCACCATTGTACTATTGTATTTAACACCACTTTTACCACCATCAATATAATTCTAGCATCAACTAATCACCACCATTACCACATCACGATCACCATCGTGCTATTATCATCATTTGCACTACCAATGTTATACTATGCCTCAAAGCCCTCTCACACTATTATTAAAATCACACATCACCACCACTACTACAATTTTACTTGCATCTCCATGCTGTAGCCACTACTACTATTGCATTAATAACAATTCCTCCAAATTACACTATCAATCCACTATCATCTTGATGTAATTATTACTACATTATCATCCCTGCTAGTTTACTATTGGTAACGGATCCATATGTGTCACTACTTCTAGCAAAGTGGCGTTTTGTTATTTGCAAGAAGTAAATAATGGTAGAGGTATAATGGCAATAAGAGAGAATTCCAATAGTGATAGAATAAGAAAATGCAATTACAACAAATGTAGGACAATAGAAATTATAGTATAATTGGCAAGAGCGCTACTCTTATGTAGTGATGTGGACAAGTCTAAATAAACAAGTTTTCTGGTTACGCTTAAAACAAGCATAATTTTTTATTTGGGAAGAGTTTTTTTCTATTATAATATGTTTACTAGAACTAATTTTCGAATATTATAACAATGTTTCAGGCTCGTAATGGGTCATTTTTATTTTAAGAGATATATTAGACAAATTTTTGAGCGTTTTAGGGTTTCTTTTTAAGTATAAATGCTTTCTTTTCATCTTATAATGATTTTATACGAATAATTATTTCATAATAATATGGATTTCCAATATCCTTTCAATTGTCTATTGCATTTACTGCACCACGTAGTACTTGTTCGTAACATATAAATTATAACATACAAAAAATATGAAAACATATATACTCTACACTTAGTGCTCCAAATAGGGTATAAGAAATTTGTATTGAAATGTCCTGTTCTACTTCTATTGTAGTTTGTTGCTCTCTTATTCCATAATGTACTGAAACCAAATGCTGTCCAAATGTTATATTTTGACATTTGACGGCAGATGTAGCCCATATATATTATAGTATCTCTGGCTTACATGTCTATTAGGACGGAACAGATGAAGTTTGGGAAGAGACCGATGATGTCTACCACACAAGGGAAGATCCAAACATGTTCACAGGGGGTCAAGTTGCCACAACATGTGACATAAAGATTATTCCTTTGTTTTATTGGGGTTGTGATGACCCAAGAGTTGGGGATCCATCCACGAGAAGACGTTATCCTTTCTTTCTACGAAAAATCAAAATCCCAATCTCCAAACCCTAAAGGAAATAAAGAACATCATCGTGATCTGATCCGGAAATTGACCAGGCAGGGAAAGGAACACATCACATGCTGCCAAATTTCAGCTTTGACATTTAGATGCCCCCACATTAACGGTCAACTTTCTCCTTACCTTCCTTAGATTCCCGACGTGGTTTGTAAAATTTCCAACATTGTATTTTTAGGTCTGGTAAGAATGTCCCAATTCAAAATTGATCTTGCTACATATGATATTTGAGTCCTTTTAATGCATACGGATTAGGTTAGGCGTTAGGTCTTCTTATATTTGTGATTGATTTTTTCCATAGTCATATGCGTTACTTATCTAACACAAAAAGCAACATTTTATGACTTCCTAGCTATTCCTACTGGAATACTACGAATAATTCTACTACTTCTATTAGAAATAGCAATTTTATTGCTAGTTGAGATTGTTTATATTCTATGCAAATCTTATATTATAGAATTAAGAATAGTTAATTAAAAAATTACTAATTAATAACTAAAAATTGTTAGAAAAACCTTAAATTATAAACTAACTTTAGAAAGATCTGCTGTGTCAAAATGATTTAAAATTATAGGTCACATATATCAGTAGCTCATAACACTTTGATATTTGAAAGTTTTTATAACCTCATCCCGTATTTGTTATATGGTGAATTGTGTTAAGTTTCATTTTGTTCATATCAACGAGAATGCTTTTAATTAATCTTCTTTTGACAATATCAAGTACTTGTTAACATTCAATAAAATCATTGAAACCTAAGTAATTACTAGGAACTAGCCAAAATTGAAAATGCAAGTTCCAATTTTTACAAGACAACTAAAGAGAATAGTTTTTTTTTTTTTTATCTTTTTAGAGGGAGAGAGAAAAGATTTGAATCATAATTTATTTCGATAAAAAATTAGTAGTGAGATTATTAAATTATAATAGAAGAGATTATGTTAATTTTTTCTCTCCTCTTATATGATATCTTTCATTTCATACTTAGAAAGCAATAGCCAACATCATCAACATTTTAGATCCATATGTGCCAAGCTAAAGCTTAAAATAGTCTTAGATTGAAACCTAAGGAGAGGTAGCTAAACCCTTCTCATCACTAAATCCATTATTATGATTCATGCTATAGTACCGACATAATACTTTGCACTTAATCACATTGTCATAAACATAAAACCCTGGCGCCACCATGATCCGAACCACCGCAGGTATCAACCTTGACCTAACCCGATCAGCCTCCATATCTTCCATATAAACCGAATCGAACTCAAATTCTTTATCCACCCTAAAAATGCCCAAGCCGGGATAGACCGAATTTGCCAATAAATGCACCAACCACACGCTCTTCGACGCGCCGAAGAACGCCTGCAGCAGCCCCTCGGTCCATGAGCGTGTCCAACCCAACATCGCCACGATCTCACTCATCTTCCTATCACAAAACTTACTAAACTCCTTACTAAAATGGCGTGTCCCTTTACTCAAAACCTCCTCCCACGTCAGCGCGTGTAGAACACGGAATGCCCCGCGGCTGGCCTCACAGCGTTCCGCTGGGTTTAAAATCCAACTCCCTGAATATCTGCAAAACGACACCGTCTCAAAGTCTTCAAAAAAGGTCTTATTGAGAAGCGCTTCGAGATAAAACACCATCTCCCGTTGATTCTTCGATGACGTGGATATCTTTACATCGTACGGCTGTAAAAGCATCGCGATTTTCTCGTACACCTTCGTCGATCCAGTGCTTCGCATTTGCATCATGAGCGAGCGGCTCAAAATCCTGACCGTCGATCTCGCTTGGGAGACCGAATCAAGGAAATCTTCAATCAATCTACCGTTGGATGATAGAGGATTGTTCCTCACCGTCCGATGAGGCGAATCGAAGCTGCGAAACTGTTCGTCTAGACCGGACTTGAGGTTATGGCAATACAGCTCGAGCCGGTTCAGCTTGTTCTCCAGCTCGGCCATGGAATATTTCAGTCTCGAAGCTTCTAGAATCGCCTCGTCACGCTTGCGCGTGACTTGCACGAGCTTGTGGGAGAGCTCCGCGAGTGCGATCTTCCAGTGCTCTTCTCTCGCTGCCGTTGACGGTGACATGGCATTCGTCGAGCGCGGACTTTTGCGCGACAACGTGGAGAATAACGACTTGAGGACGCCGTTAGGGCTTGGGAAAGCATGGCGTGAATTTCCGTCTAACGGAACGACGGATATCCTCTCACGCGGGTGAGGGCGGCAATTGTTGCACGCGACCGAAACGTCGTCGTTGGAGAAGTCTGTTTTGGATTGTGATTTTCCAGTTTTGCCATTGTGGAGTGGAGTTCGTTGATGCAGCTTGTACGAATTATCATTCGGAGTCGTAAGGGTACTTTTGTAATTGGAGTGTTGCTGTGCCTTCTCACATTCACGAATCTGCAAAATGGTATAATATAAATATAAGCTTATATTTGACAAAAATAAATAAATAAATAACAATGCAACGTTTATAAGGTCTAGAAGCTTAATGACAATAATAAAAAGATAATGTTAATCTACCTGACTGAATTTGTAGAATACCAATATGATATTAGATATGTTTATTTCGCCAAAAATACATTCATAAATATTAATAATGGATAACGTGCGAAGTCCATTGTGTTATCTCCAATCACACCCAACCGTCAGCCCCTCCACCGGCTGCGGTCCAACATCTAGGAAATATTTCTAGAAAAATATGTACCCTATGTGGAACAAAGATAACAAATATAGGCAGACGATGACAAAACAAAATGAAGCACGAATGACAAGAGTGTACGTGATCACATGCAAGATATATATAAGCCATAGTTGGGTGTACTTACAGGAGTGAAGTGAGGGGATTTGGAGGGAAGAGGAGATGTTGGAGAGAGAGGAGGTTTGGAGGAAGAAGAAGGAGAAGAGGATGAACTAGGGAGAGCCATGTTGTTATGTGTGTGCGAGTGTTTAACGTTATGGGAACATGTTTGGTTTTTTTGTTTTTAGCTTTTGTGTGCTTCTCTCGTTTGACATGTTTATGTATCTGCGTTATTTAATATAGGTGTACGTATTTCTTTTTTAATAACTGGGTAAATTTGTTAAAATGTGCAGGTGTGAAGGATGGGTGTGTGTTTTTTTTTTGCGCTCGGTCTCTTTTCGCTTTCTTTCGTTTTCTTATAGTTATGTTTTTCGTCGTCTTGTAATCATGGTCATGACAAGAATTAGCAGGCATCAGGAAAGGACGGTGAATTAGCAATTTGGGTTGCCATCTAGCCTAGGGCTAAAAATATAGAAGAATCTGTACGTATAATTATACATCTATTCAGCTTAAATGGAAAGGGTAACTAGAGATGCAACCCCACTTCTATTATTATAGGATATCTAATTCGTCTCATTCGGTCTCATTCGGTTTTTATTGGATTTTTATGATACCATTAAAAGTTTTATAAAGTTAGGACCTAAAGTTTTGAGATTATAAAAAAATTTTAATGAATAAGAAATAGTAAATTATTTTATTGATAGTATCTTATATTTTTATTAAGAAAATTAATAAGTATATTGACCGTTTGTCTATAAAAATATTTTAAAAATATATAACAATAGCTTAAGAAATCAAAAATAAAATAAAATATTTTATATAATCAAGATGAGTTTATCAAGATATCAAGTCCATAATAACTTTAGGAGTAGATTTTAGTAATAAGAGAAAAAATCCTATAAAGTTTGAGAAAACTCGAAACTCTTTATATTGACTAATTTTGGTCTTGTAAAGTAATTTAAAAGATTTTGAGAGATAATAAACTCTATAAGAGTAAATTCAAATTTTATAAAATTTATTATGACTTGCATTGATTGCATCCTAATGGTGAATGGCAAAAGATAAAACATTATGTGGACATGGATATATATATATATATATATATATACAACTTAATTTTTAAATATATTTTTAATCTTTTGTAACTTTTAAAATTATATATGGAGAAATTTTCAATAATATTCTATTATGGAAAGTTTAGGAGTTAAGTGATCATTTAGAGTATCTACTACTCTTTAAAAATAATAGGAAAGTGAAAGTATATAGGGTGTTAAGGTTATTGCAATCTAGTGGTATTGTTATATATTTTTTATCAGGATATATTAGAGTTTGAATCTCTTTCTCCAAATAGTTGAAAAAAAAATTATAGGAAAAAAAATTAAAACTTGTGTGTAATTATATTGTCTTTTTCAACTTAAATAAAGGTAATTGTAAATATATAAGAAAAAGAAATTGTTTGGATGCGGGTGCATCCTCTTCATTCTCAAAGTGTTTATTTAATTTTTTTTGAACTTTTAAAAATATACATATGCCAATAAATTGTAGTTAAAACTCAAAAAAAAAAAAACGTTATTATTTATATTCCATTCCGTGAAAGTTTGAAGGATTTAACTTTTGTTTGGAGCATGGCTGGATGTGCAAATTTTCATTAATACTTTATATATTTTTTTAATACTTTAAGGAAACACTCTGCTTTTTTAGAGTTGAAGGGGTTGACTCATGACATACCTAATAGACTATCCAATTATTGTTTTCGTTTGACCATTAAAGAAATTTGGATATTGCTTTATAATGAACTATACTTTATTTTTTTAAAAAGGAGAAATATTACTAGGTGAGTTGGTATATCTGTTAAAAGATTTTCTTTTTTTTTAAAAAAAAATCCTATTTACATTTTTATACGTTTATATATTCATCAGGATATACTGATGTTTCAAGAGTCAAAAATGCCGATTTAAACAGAGTAACAGATTGATGAACTATTAAACTAGTTATTTTAATTAAACTACCTATTTTAATAATACTCCTATATTCGGGATCATTGGTCTACTTATTTTTTGCTGTTTGAACGAGTCGAGTTAGTCAATTCCATTATCACTATGTTAGATTTCAATAATAGACAAGAAACTCTAATCAATATCCAAAGGTATAAGATTTTATTCCTAAAACCGGTAATTACACCCTCCCAAGATAATAGGTTGAACTTGGAGATAAATGGTAAGTATAATCGGATCCTAATTTTCGAATGTATTTTCCATTAATTTATCAATATATTAGAATGTGGAAATGGTTATCAGTACATTACAAATATAATAAGAAAAATACAAGCCATTGAAGTGTGTTCAAAATAATTGTTTTGTCTTGTATGGTTTTAATGATATCTCATTTCATGATTGGTAGTCTCATTTCAAAATAATAGTCTTAATCAGCCCAATTTTTTATCAGGCTATCAAAGATGTACTTCATTCTACATATAATTTGTCTTTCCTATTTATTTATTTGTTTGTTTCTTTATCTATTTATTTATTTTGAAAAAGTTACAACTCAAATATAATTTAGTACAACTCAGCCTTCATGGGTCATAGGAACCGAAGCATCAAGGCAGCTGGTTACCGGTTCTCAACTTCCTTATTTTTCCAAGTAATAAGTGTAAATGGGTTAAACGAATCAATATGATTAGGTTTATTTTGATTTACGAGTTAAATAGATTAAATTCATTTAACTTGTTTTTTAAATAGATTAAAAAATTTTAATCTTAACATGTTTAAAAAATGAGTTAAACAAGATAATCCATAAATCAAAAGTATAAATGAATTAAACAGATCGACCTAAACTAACTTATCTCGACCTGCAGATTATACAGACCGATTTAATTTAACCTATATTTTAAACGAGTTAAGAAACTTTATCCAAATTAATTTTAAAAACGGATTAAACTGGTCACCTTAGTTTTCTAATTAAATAAAAATGAAACAACAAGCATAAATGTAACATACCATTGTAGTATTGGGATGGATGCACAACATTAAATATTTCATCAGTTTAGCCAAATAAAGCCAAGAAACGCTCTGAGCAAGTAATTTGTCAAAGAGTCAATAAATTAACATTTTTCGAGCCAGCAAGATACTAGATTGTAGAAGAAAACCTAGATATATATAGAGTATAGCAGGCTAGAAATGGAACTAAATGCCCTAATGTATACGCAAACTGGCTCCTTTTTTTTTTTTTTTTTTTTTCTCGACATTAACGACATGATTAAGATTGAAAGTCTGAGACAGAGATGGCGAGTGCATTTAAGAGGATGTTCGAATGGGGCTCCTAGCATTTATGACTACCATCTAAACACACTGGCTTGATTCAACCACCCACACACCCACATTTATTCCTTCTTCCGATGCCAGCGACAAAGTTAACCATTGACACCAACAGGGCGAGAGAGATCGAAAGAGAGAGAGAGAGAGAGAGAGAGAGAGAGAGAAGAGTTGCATGTGAGATGAATAAATGTGTGGTAGACTGGTTCTTTTTGTGGTCCTTTAGCTGCATATTTTTAAAATTTATCACTCCGACCGGCCTGTGTTTACACATAATTTTGACTCTCTGCTTGTAAAAAGGTTTGAATAAGTCGGATTTATAAACAGCCGATGATAAATGTGAAGAAAAATATAATTGTTTTTAATTCAAATCAATGATAAACTCCTCAAAATATAAGAGAAAATTAAAAAAAAAAAACTTTAGAATAATGGTTTTTGAATTCGATTATGAAAAAAAATAATAATCATTTGACCTCTATAAATGTTATTTATAATATTTCCTCTAACAACTAATTCTTTAATAAATTTTACTAATTATAACTATTTACTATCTTACTTAACTAATTAATTCTAGTGATTGCAACTATTTACTTATTTACCTAATTAACATCCAAAATCATAACATAAGCTAGCGATGAGTATTATTACGCAAATAATTATATATGAAATATATAATATTAAAGTAGTTGCCATTTTTTTCAATTGTTTTCTTTTTATAATATTAATAAGAAATAAACATATAGGAATTTATATTATGTTTAGTATGAAAGAACGGAATGAAATAGAGTCTGACATGTTAAATCATTTTTTATATTTGGAAATTACTACAAAATGAAATAAAAGGACATTAAACGTCTAAATAATATTATTTATCGAAAATGTCATTAATTATTACATATTTAATTTCTTTGAAGTTTATAAAAGTAATTTTAATTAATTATAATTAATAAAATAAGAATAGAAACCTGATTTCACTTTCTTAAAGACTTATGGAACAACCCTTTAAATCTCAAATCATTGATTCTATAAAGTTCGAAATTATGATTCTATTTGGACACATTTTTAAGCACCAAACATGATATTATATCATCATTAAACCTAATCACTCTTAATCATAATCCCAAAACCGCATGCAACTTCCAATTTCAACTTGCTTGTCTCCCCCGTCAGCTAGTTTGTAATTTATATAGGTGAAAATTGATATGTTCCATTGATAACTTACGCGGGTAAAAATTAATACATTATACACATGTAGAAAACACATTTGAAATTACAAAAAGAAAAACACTAAAACACAAAAGGTGGGCCTATAGTGAGATAATGGTTACTTGTCCCTAAAACATGATTCCTTGGCCCCTAAATGTGCTCTGAAAACGCTTGTTATTGGTATTTATTAACTAATAACCGTGTTTTTTTTTTTTTCATTTTTTATCCCGTAATCATAATGCATAGCAAAGATAGAGAGAAATGTTGAGAAAGATGTCGATATAAAGAGCTCAATATTTTTCTTTTCTTTTTTATGGTAAGTTGAAAAAGAAAAGGAAAACATACAAATATAATTTCTAATATTTAACTATTTTTTTTATTTGATTATACATATATATATATATATATATATATATAGATGAGTTATCCACGTTCTGTAAAAGGGTGAAACAAGTCCTTTCGCAACCTAGACGTACGAGGAAAAATATAATATAATATTCTTCTTTGATATTTCTTTATCATCCAAAAATCAAAAGGTTAAGGATTCCACATTTACCTGGGCTTGTAAGTGTTCATCGGTCATATACACCAATCAGCTTTTGTGCACCTATTTTATTTTAAATGGACGGACGTTCTTTGATTTGATACAATTTACATTTTTTATCGAATGAAATATAAAATTGTAATTAATTTTTTTTTATTTTTTTAAATTGAATATAACTACACGATTCATTTTTAAAATTTTTCGAACCATAAAACGTTTCAATCCAATTTTATTTATAGTTTGAACCATTACCACCAATTAATTGTTACCTCTTGGGCATATTATAAATATCGTAGAAACTTCAACTGGACTAAGTTTGCCATACTTCAGATAAAGATTAAGATGCAAGCTTTTACATTCAAACGTCAAATGGACTAACTTCTCGCCCAGGTCATTTTACATTCAAAAAAGGATTAACATGCTTTGATTTTCGTTTTCGAGGTCATTATGTGGAAAGCAAGAATTGAATTCATAATCAAAAGTATTCATTTGATAACATCTACGCAGAACTTACCTGATGTGCAAAGCAAGAATTTCAATAACCAGTTTTCATTAATTGCCCAAAACCCCGTGAAACTGAAATCTATTATGAGAAAAACATGGTTTTATAATTAAAAGTAACAAATTAATCATCAAAAGAACAGGGAAAAATATTTACCTTCTGATGACAGTGTCTCGCCTGATAAAGAAATTAAAATATACATTCAATTTATTGACAGAGCATAAGACGAGTATATTCCAATATAAGCTACTCCCAGACTAGTAGTGGCATGCTCTAGATCACTAGCTGCTTTGAAACTTTTTTTTTTTTCTTTTTTTCAATAGTTATACGGTTTAATTCAATTTACTTTGTCAAATCAAACTGCAAACAAATTATAAAATGCAGAACTGAATCGTGAATTGAATGATTTGAAAAAAAATAATAATAATAAGAAAGAGAAAAACTAAATTTTAAGTTCGCTTAGATTTATGGTTTATGATTTATGGTTTACGGTTTTTCTTCCAAACCCTGGTCATATGCACTCACATAACCATTAATAGCAAATATGGTTGTGCATCTCTATCCATATGCCAAAGGGTTGCTTAGGACCAAACCAATCGGAGTGACTACACATTAAACTAGATAAGTCTAAACTCTGAGCAACTATTTTAAGAATAATTAATATAGGAGAAAAACTATTGTCTTTCCAGAGAAATGTCCATCACGACCATTGCTAACTTGAGGGTCTAATAACATTTCATTACTGCTTTTTGGCTTTAACGCATGAATTTGGCACCATTAGCATTGAAAGCAATGAAGATGTCATCAGCAGATTGCAAAAGAAACCCTTGTATTACATGGCAATTATTCTCAACTTGATCCCCCTATACCACAACTTCGTCAACTTTACTGCTTTCATCTTTCAATAACACTTCTTCATTAATTTCCCCTTTATCATTATCATTTTTTGGTTGAATCATCATTAAAACTTCGCTCTATAAACATGGTTTTTATGATATTTCTCATCACAATTATAATAACGAACCTTCTCTCTTCTCTTAGCTAATTTTACATATGATATTTTCTTAGTTGGTAATGATTTTTGTTTGGTTACTACTAAATTTTTTTCTAGTTTTTTTTTTTTTTTTGTGAATTGCACTTTGGAAATTGAATTTGAAAGTGTTGTTTTGGATATGAATCAAGATGAATGTAGTTTAGACTAGAATGAATTTGTGTTTGGTTTGGAAAAGTTACTAAAATGTAGCAACTTTGCAAGAAACTATTTGAAAGGCTACGAACATGATTTGATAATTCCTCAAACTCACTTTGATACTTTGTTGCACTTCTTCGTTATATCAATTTAGCTAACTTGCCTTGATAGTCTTCAAACAATGATGGTCTTATCTCATTTTTAATGCTTTTAAGAAATCGGGCCATATTGATACAGTATCATTCTTAGTAAGCCATTGAAACCACTTTGATGCTTCGTTTTCCATTGTAAAGGCTACCATTGTAAATCTGTCTTCCTCTAGCACCTATGGAAATAAAAAAATTAGGTTACTTTAAGGATTTACTTTCTAGATCTTCACTTATAAATTTAGGAAGTTCTAATTTCAAACTTAGAGTAGATTGCTAACTTCCCTACTTAAATTTGAGAAGATGATGAATTTTCTTAATTGTTTTCGTATTGTAAAGAGGCATTCTGATTGTCTCCATTAGTAGTTAAAGAGTGTGTCAAAATCTTTAAGTTTGCATTGATTTCTACAACATTTCGCTCTAATGTGTTGGGTCTATCTTTAGTTTGTCTATTGTCTTCTTCCATGAATATCACTTCATCTTAGAGTTGAGACATACTTCGAATACTGTTTGCCATGGTTGTTTTCTTATAGGAGCAATAATAAAAGCACTAAATATCAAGCTTCTAAGGGAAGCCAGGCCCTAGCAATCCAACATAAGTATCTCTTTATCCCAAAATGTCAACGTTTCACTCTTGCAAGACTTAGTTTTAGTCCCATAAAATAACCCAAGTCCAGAATGTTCTATCTTATTCACAAACAAAAGGTAATTCTCTCTTTCTCTTTTTTGTCTTTAATTAAGGGTTTTCCAGAATCTAGTGAAATAGTATAGAGAATTGCAATCTTTTCTCAGATACGAGTTTATTGTATTTGAATCTATATGTTAATGTGTTTCTTTCTTTATTATTCTCAATTGTGTTCTTCTCTGCTCTATTTAAGGTTTCTATTTTCTTACTTGAGGTGGGCTGGAAAGAAAGTGGAAAGATGGTTTTTTGGATTTCGAGACTTTATAATGTCTCCAAATTCAATAATGAAGTTATTGAAGAAATGAAAATTCAATATCCTATATATATATATATATATATATATATTTTCCTTTTCTCTTTCATACTCTTATTTTGTATAAGCTAGGTTGTCAAACTTATGATTTTATCTGAAATCGCTAGAAAGCCTATAAAATCGAAACATAGAAATGTAAGCTTCTATAAGTTATGTAAATATTCAAAACTTAAAATATATGATGAAAATAAAAAAAAATTGAAGAAATTATGTTTTTTTCATAAAAATTCTTAATATATAATCTAATATACACAAAAAAAGGACAAATAGAGTTGAAACTAAAATTTTTTCCCTTTTTTTTGAAAAAAAAAACTGTAAATTAAAGAGAATTAAACATTTCAACTCACTTTAAATTATTAATAGTATAAAATAAATTATATAGTTTTTTTTTTAAACTTTGTTATTAGAATTAAAACTTAGATAAATATTATAAACATAAAATAAGAGATTAGAAGAGAAAGACAAAGGAAAAAAAAAATTGGAATATGATAAGATAGATATTATAGTACTTTAATAGTTTATAGCTTATAAATGGTTAGTTGTATTTTTTTCTTTAATTTTTTAATCCATTCAATTTAGATATGTAAAATTGATAAATTTAATAAAAAAACGTAAGTTTTTACCAAGTTTATATGTAAACTTAGTTAAAAATGTAAATTTTTATTTAAAATAACATTTATATCCGAATTAATTTAGAAGAGTTACATAAAATTGTAAACTCATAAAATCTTATAGGTAAATCACGATTTTGACAACTATGTATATAGATTATTCAATTATAAAAATTGTAGTTATCAACTATTTTTAATAGATTAGGTAATTGTTCAAATTTTTGTGACTAATAGTATCATATTGTAATTTCTAAGCAATATAGTCTTTTGAATGTCTTGACCTTTTAACGTTCCTTTTGATTATGTTATATAGCTTTTTTTTTTTCATCAATTATGTCAAATTGCTATCATTAACTATTCTGTAAAGAAGTGCTATTTTTTATTTTACATAACAAGAAAGCTAACCAAATATGAGAATGACCTTTCTACCGGAGTTTCGGGCTTATTATAAAGGCCAAAAACGAATATGGCCATCATGGCCCAAATAGACGGGATGGATCGGAAATATCCGGGCCAATGCAATTGGGGGCATTACATATAAGAAGATCGACCGAAGCAAACGGCAAATCCAGAACATTCCCGTATTGTTTCCGTGAAGGTATTCGACCTTTTTTTCTCCCCGCTCGATTCTCTCTCACATAGCCGTTTCTTCGTCTTCGAAGGTAATTTCTCTCTCTATTATCTTTTCTCTTCCTTTTACTTTCACTGTATGTACTTGAAGTAGTTACGATCGATGAATGCCGTTGTTGTGTCGTGTTATTGCTTTGATGAACTCGCTGACGTTACGTATCTTGAAGATTATTGATCGGATCATGGATGATTGTGGTTGTACGTTAGTTAGGTTTTTCGTTCGGAAATTGTTACTTAGGGCATGGTTGATGTGGCTTTTCTGGAGTTGAACATGATCAGCATGTTTTTATGATTGCTTTACGTGGAAAGATTCGAATTCCCTCTTTGATACCTTGAAGAAAAAGGCTTTGGATGATAGTTGAGGAAAACTGTGTTAGTTTCTGATAGAGGGTTTTTGCATTGAAAAGAGTATGTGATTGCATAATTTGATGAGGATGACAAAGTTGCGTGTCGGGACAATCATTGTATCAGATTATGGATAGTTAATTGTGACTCTGCGTTAGTTAGGGTTTTTGTTTGGAAACTGCTGCTTAGGGCAAGGTTGATGAGGCTTTTCTGGAGTTGAACATGAAAAGCATGTTTTTGTGATTGCTTTCTGTTAAGGGATTCAAATTCTCTGTTTGATACCTTGAAATTTGAAGGTTTTGGATGATTTTGTTGAGGAGAATTATTTTAGTTGGTTTCCGGTAGATGGCTTTTGCATTGAAAAGAGTATTGTGATCTTGTAATTCAATTAGGATGATAGATTTTTTGGCTTTGCTCTTCTCTTTTTTGTTTTTCTGCCCCTTTTCCTCTCCTGGAATTGTTAATTACATGGTAGATAATGGCTTATTTTGCTGCAATTGCCCTTTTCTTTTTATTATGATCCATTTCTTATGGAAATTTGCATGGTGCACAGGATGTTTTTGTACTATGTGGTTCTTAGTTGTTGGTTATTTAATTATTGTATATAGGGATGTAGAAACCTTCCCTTGGTTTCACATTTTAAAAGGGTCTTAACAATTTCTATGTAGATGCTTTCATTAAATAAATTTTTAAATAAAAATCAATTTAAAAAAAAAAATCTGTGCCTTGATGAATCAATACCCTAACTAAATTGAGGGCTTGATATGAGATAATTTCATGATAAAAGGAAATTCAGATAAAATATGATATAAACCATCAAGACAATTATTTATTGCCATTCTATGTATATTTACTTGGAAAATGCCTTTTTCTGGACCTGCGGATTCGAATAAAGTTATTGAACAGAAGGGGTTACACAAGTAGGAAAAAGTTAGAAGATTGAGGTTGAATGAATAGGTAATGGCACTAGCCAAATTCTCTTTGACGTCCATTTATCTTCTCTATATATCTATCATATAGAAGCTGATTGAAGAAAGTGTTATAGATATATAGTAAGGTTCAGGAAAAAGGTAACTGCTCATAAATGACATTAAGTGATAATCCATTATGAAACATCATAACGGATGTGACAAATCAAAATGAAATATAGTGGATAAAAATGTAGAATATGAAAGTACGAACTTTCGAAATTACATGTTATAACCAAATTAATTAGAAAAAAAATAAAATTTTGAATAATTGTGTCTAAACAAGCTTAGTCAAGTGGCTCGCACTAAGAAATTTAAGCTTGGTTATTGAGCTTGAGCTTTAATTCCTGAATTGAGCTCAATACTTTTTGATTTGACTTGTTTGCTTATACCCCTTGTATAGTACATTTTGATGATATTGTATTTGTTGTTGCCTGCTATAGCTTGTTGGAGGCTGTAACATGGACTGCTTTCCTGTGCTAGAAGATATTCTTGTGTTGATGATTTATTTTGCTTAGAAATCCACTTTTGCAAGGACTAGCTTCTTAGAAAATGGTTTTGATTAATATTGTTCAAAGTTAGGAAGTTCAGGCGGAGCTGCTGAACCTCTTTAGTTGAGGTGAACTTGGATCAATGGAGGTCTGACTTCTAGATTTTACAAATGAGTTGATGCTAGCATCAGAAAATAACAAATGAACTCATAAAAAGGTTGGTAGGTCTTCGGAGATTGTTATTTATGAATCACTATTCAAATATTTTTTTTATCGAGAACTAACTGATGCTTGCACTAATTATTCCTACTGTTGTATTCGATGAACAAAGAAATACCAGACCTTTATGTTGAACTCATGAGGACAAAAATTGACGGAACAAAGAAAAGAATCCGGTTCATTTCTTTCTTATTTGTTAAAAAGTTCATCTGATACTGCCTGGCTGTAAGATCCAAATCTTGGCTTATGCATATAAAATGGAAAGAACAAAGTTGAGGTCTTATGTACCTTAAAAAATTATGGCTTCCTGCTTAGTGCTAGTCTTGTCATCTGAGTAAGGTTCATCCACTGTTGACTTTGTTACTCAAAAAAACACTCAGGTTTTCATTGTTGGTATATACTTATGGGAAGTAATAGCAAAAAATTCAGGGTGCTGAAGCTAGTGGATGCATGTTTAGCAGGAGATTAGACTGATCTCCGCTTAACTTCTATGTATATGACTAGCATATCGGGATAAAGAAATGTCTAACCGCTCAAGTCCTAAACTTTAAAAGCAGTTGCCTCTTTCTTTCATTTATTTGATCAACTTAGTATATAATGCTGCACCTTTGACCATGTTGGTGTTTAATTTTTCTGTATTAATAATCTTTTGAAAAGATCATCTATTACTTGATTTTCAGTTTCCGACTGGACCTTATTTTTGTAGTTGCCCCAGGCGTAATTTCATACAAGGACGATCTTAAGTTGCAAATTAAATCATGAAAAATCGATTCCCTTCTTTTCATTTTGTTGTTTATATATTCTCTTATTATTTGTAGATCCTATGCAGGTATAATTCTTTCAATTTTCCTGGCTGGAAATTTGTTCCAACCTTTTTTGTTGATTTTTCCTGCCATCATGTTGATGGTTAATAGATGCTACTTTTTCTAGAAAGGTCAATTATTTATCATCTTATTTGCTTGGTCCAGAAGTGATGATTGCTCGTTGTCTTATTATATCTAATGAATATGTAAGATAGTAGAGATTCAGCAATGAAGTAATTGTTTATGATACAAGGGCCTAGAGTGGAGTTAGGCAACGCTGCTGATTGCTTAGTCTTATTTCCTTACAATTTCTGAAATTATGGTGGGTTTAGCATGTGGGATTTCTTATCTCTTTTAATTTGTTTGTTTTTTTATTTGTTTAATTCTTCCAGGAGCTATTATACTAAAGATGCAGGGAAATAGGGGTGGCAGAGATCCATTTTTTGGTTCTGGTGATCCTTTTGCTGGGTTTGGTGGGTTTGGCGGCCGAAGGAGCTTAATTTCTGAGTTTCTTGGGGGAAGGGATCCCTTTGATGACCCTTTCTTCACACGTCCAATGAGCATGTTCAATTCTGGCTTTTTTGGTCCTATGGGTAGTCCTTTCATGGACATGCATCCGTCTGGGTTGATTGAGAATGAAGCTCCACAAGCTAAAAGATCAAGAGGGCCTATCATTGAAGAATTAGATTCTGATGATGAGAAAGGGGGAGAAATAGAACAGAAAGGAAATCCTAGAAAACTTGGTAGGCCGAGTGCTGATCCTCATGTTGACTTTCCTGATGAAGAAGGTAAGATTGGAGTGTTTCTGTTTGTTTATGTTAATAATACGCTTTTCTGTCGTTTACCATATGCGATCAGATTAACACCTTTTTTCAAATATGCTTCAGGGATTGTCAATAGACAACTGCATAATGGTAGTGGCTATAGAGGCATGGCAAGGGGAAAGCAATTACAGCCGCAAAACCATGCTTATACTTTTCACAGCTCCACTGTGACATATGGTGGTGCCAATGGTTCTTATTATACTTCTTCTTCTACGAGGAGGAGTGGAAGTGATGGAGTAAGTAATGCAATGAATGTGTATAGCAAACTCTATTCATGTGGGTTTGTTATTTATATATCTATGCTGCTCAATAGGTTACTCTTGAGGAGCATAAAGAGGCTGATAGCTCTACAATGCAAGCTACTCATAGGGTGTCTAGGGGACTTCACAACAAGGTATTTTTTTAACAATTCTATAACCGTATTCTGGATAACAGTGCCCCAAGTCATTGCATCTATTGTTTCCATGTATCTTCTTGATGATCTTTTTGTCATGCTATGTTTCATTGATACTTGAAGATTAATAAGCATTTGCATGCTAATTTCTCATGGGAGTGTTTTACACCAGGGCCATTCTGTCACAAGGAAGCTTAACTCAGATGGTAGAGTAGATACTATGCAGGCTTTGCACAATCTTGAAGAAAGTATGTGCACCCTCTATCATCTTATGTGCACCCTCTATCATCTTATATGTGTTTTGAGACTATTTAGTTGCCTCTGTCATTAATCAGTTGTACATGGCAGATGATCTGGCTCAATTTGAACAAGCTTGGAAGGGAAGTGCTTCAAAGCACTTGCCTGGGTGGAGTGAGCATGCTAATGGTAATAATAGGCTTGGTAAGGGTGACTTGTTCTGCATTACATCTATTGGGCTTTTGATTAAAAAATTTGGCTGGTTTATGCGATGTTTATTATTCTATAAAATATATTTGGAGTAGAAAATAGATGTAAACATTTCTGTTTCCCAGTAGGCTCAACATCAATTATTGGTCCTTGCATCTTATGATTCCCTCAGTCAGTTGAGTTTTTAATTTTTATTTGGATAAATAATTGAGTTTTTAGATTTGCACAATATTAAGAACTAAAAAGTTGGTGAAATATTTTTTAAGGATACCGAGTAGGAAAATACACTTGTGGCAATGAATATTTAAGAAATATGAGCTCTATGTCTAAAGGGAGGGTGCTATGCATGGAATTCTTGGTCATCCTAGGGTAATACGATATGCTTTGTGGAAAGGGATCCCACAGTATTTCTTTTATGCAATAATGTAACCTTAAATTGGGTATTTGTGTGATATGAGCCTGCTGGACATTTCTCTTCAATTGGTCCTTGGACAAAATGGTGCAATACCATAGCACAGCCTATTTAGGTTTCGATCAGTGATGTATAATATGGACATGGCCTCTCATGTTGAGGTGACGAACGTAGTTTGAACATGCTAAGCATGAATGAGAACATGCTTTTGTGAAGGTTCAATATTACAATTTGTAGTTGAAAAAAGGTTTTAATGGTTTGCTTTCGTCTTACTGATTGATGCCTGCTAAAATTGGGCTTGCACCTTTCTTTTCTTTTTAACTGACAACTTGATGGTTTGTTCAGGAGTTGGTAGTGCCATGCAGAATAGGGAGGCAAGTCGTGGTGGTTGGGCACTCCCCCCAACAGAGCATCCACAACATGGTCGAAAGGCAGTGCCAGATGTAAGACAAATCCCTGGATCTTCTCATCAGCAGCAATCAGGGAGAGTGGGGACGGAAACCAAGCCAAGGAGTGGCCATCATGGGAAAGCTAAACATAGAGAGGCTTAAGCTGTGGAGTTCAGGAAAATTGGGTTATATTTAGAATTGAGGTTTTTGCTTTTCTTTTCACCCAAGATAAACCTGCTCATTTAGTACCTGTTCTCTGCACCAGAGTTTAATACTTGTTCTCTTCACCAGCTAATAATCTTTGCTTTTATGGGGAGGAAGCATATGAGAAATGAATGCAGGTTTGTACTAGGACCTAAATCCAAGCAACATGTGATTTTGCATATGTAATCTTAGCTGCGTGAACTCTCTATGTTCAGCGAGAAACCACGGGCCATGGGTGGTTTGTGTATCTTTTATTAAACGGTAAAAAGTTAAAATGAAAGAGAATTTGCAACTAATACGTGGCTAAAAATCAAATGGTTGCGACTAATATGTTGACATGGTTTAGTTAGTTCGTAGATCCGTTCAGAACTTCCTCGAACAATACCAGTTGGTTCTACTACAAAGGGAATATGTACATTAGAATTTACGATCTGCCACTTCAACAGAGCTGTGATCAGCTCCTCAGCCTTCATAGCCCGATGCTGCATAGCTCTGATTGATTCGATATTGCCAAATGGTGCGGTATACTGTTTCCCATTCTAATCCCTAAGATATATTATTTCGCACCATCAGGGTTTGAGGAGATGGTTAGGATGGATAATCGGGTAGAAAACTTGGAGAAAAAGGTAAAGGGACTTATCGAGGATGTGAAATGTAGTGTTGCAGAGACGAAATGGATCTATCAATCAGTTTAGAGTAATTTACCTGTGTGGACAATAATGATTCAAGAATTATGGAGAGAACCGAGCAAAGAGAAGATTGTGAAGGAGAAGATTGAATAATTGGTCATGGCTAGTGCTAGAAAGAAGAATCAAAAGGTCATAGGCAGTCCGGTAATGTTGAAGTTCGATTGCCTTTTAAGTGGTATTGATGAGGACTATTGGACTACTATAGAGAGCATCGTACTTCCATACTTTGATGGAAGTGATGTAATCAGTTGGGTTGCTCAAGTCCATAACGGATTTGGCCAAAGATGAAGGTGCGGTTAGCCTTTACATTTTGCATCGGTGTGCAGTGTATTGGCTTAGGATGTGCTAATGCTTAAGGCCGTATTCTGCATCCGTCGTGGGGAGAAGTGATTCATGAAAGAGTGAAAGGGTATGGCAGCAGCAACGCCTCAAATAATATTTCTGTCTGTCCACTTTCTGGGGAGCCTGCTTCAATGGAGTCCAACGCGTAGAATATTTTCAAGTTCTAAAAGCTCATGCATCTCCGATGTCACGGTTATTAGGTGATTATCTAAGACGTCTATGGGAGTTTAGTGGCTTGATGTGGGAACGAGTTCGATAAAGGAGCTTTTCCTTTGATTCATTAGAATATTTGATGGACAGTGTAGCTAGTAAGTATTTTTAACTTTCTTCATATTTATTGTGACTCGAGGAGCATGTTCCTTGAAAAAGCCAAGGTCAAAATTCTAATTTCTTGACTTTTTTGAAAGAAATTCGTGGCTAAGGGATATGGTATTCAAAGTGAGGACACTAGCCATAATCGGGGTTTGAATTTCTTTATGATAAGAATAAATGGCTAAGCTTTAAATGTGATCAGCCTTATACGGCAATCACAAGTATCCTCACAGGTCCTTATGTTTCGCTATATGAGATGAGGAGCTAAACTTGTGTGATCTTGAAGATCGATTTGACGGAGAGGGTATTGCCTGAATGCTTAACGAAGGATTAACTGAGAGTGTCGGTCAAAAACGAAGTAGAACCGTCATTGCTAGCTTGGAAGGAAATACAAGACCAAAAATGCAGATGTATTTTGAGGATGAATGTACTCTACCTCCCTATTAGACATTGAAATTCCAATTAAGAAACGATGCGATCTAGTAAACACGTGACCTCATGGATACACGGAGATGTTGCGATTCTATTTAGTACGATACATGCATGCTCTAATCCTGTAATCCTTATGAAGATAAAAGACGGGTTATATCAGTTTCGTGCTAATAGTGTCGGATTAAATGAAATGATTGTACCATGGAAGCATTCAACCCTCGTCATTGATGAACTTTTAGATTGAGGAGGTGGTGCTAAATTTTGTTATAATATTGATTTGCGAGCTAGATACTCTCAAGTTCATGTATCGCTTGATGATGTACATAAAACGGTTCCCAGTACATATTAAGGACATTGCAAATTTTAGCTATACCCTTTGGTCTCAAAAAGCACCGAATCTAATAGTTTATTTGTAGAAATCCGTACTAGTCTTCTTCGACTATATTCTTTATCTATAGTGGTAATATGGGTGAGCACTTGTCACAAAAGTTAGAGAGAGATCATATTCGATTTTTTCTTTTTTTATTTCATAGTGGGGGGAAAGAAAATTCCATTTCTGTACATCTTTTGATCAGTTTGTAAATATAACTTTCCTGGCAACAAGAATCGTATTAAAACTCTGAAAAACTACATTCTTTTTTCTTTACAAAAAATAAAAAAAAAAAAAAAGCAATACAATCTCGCAAGCATTTCAAATAATGAATAATAAAATTATTATTTTCTTATAACGATCTCCTCCCCAGATCGACTATCGACATGCTTGATCCAACGCCTACCGTCACCTTTGTCCGATTTTCTATTCCCTTCTGGTGCTGCCACGTGTGCAATATCCAGCCCCTTTCCTACAGGAAGAAACGCCGACCGGACAAGTCGCCGACACCCTGCTCCGAGGACGGCCCGCCACCTAAAATTGGAAGCCATCCTAGAATTCGCATTTTTGCATACTAAAACTCCTCCCCTCTGGCTTAGTTTAGCCAATGTCAGCATTTTAGCAAAATCGTTACGTTTGCAGTCGACCACCATAAAGTCTATATCACTTATTCCCTCCAACGCTTCCTCCGGCGTGGCGACGATCGCTTCCGCTGCCACCCCGGCCTCTTCCATGGCCTCATTGTACTCGGATCGCGATTCGTCGTCCGGGACGATGCACAAGTGTCTCCCGCACGTGTGACGAGTAGCCACTGCAAGGCCGATGCTCGTCGCGGTGGCACCTCCGCGCGACCATGTCTCCACGATGAGCCTCGCGTTCCATCCTGCGGCCATGGCTGAAATCAGCTCGGCCACACCGGATTCTCCATTGATTTCGCACTGTTGTCATTTTAAAACGACATACCCACGTCAATTACAGTTGAAAAAACGTTGATATGAATTTATAGAAGAAATAAACTCGCTTTTCGATCAAGACTAGACGTGTACATACATAAAAATTATGCTCAAAACATAAATTTTTGGGAAATGACCCATTCATAATATGAATTCAAGAGTTCTATCGAGAACTAGAACGTATAGAATCCTGAAATCGTGTAAAAACGGTATAATTATAAAATCTTAAACCTAAAATCATAATAAATTCATAGAATTACATCGACTCGCTATTGTAACTGCTATAGATTAGGCAACTCACGGATTTGACAGTGTCGATGTATGCTTTGGACGCTGTTTCTGGTGACCAAACAAGCTTCATGTCTTCTTCTTCTTCTTCTTCTCTATTTTCTTCTCAAAAATATTATTATTAATAAAGCATGTATCTTTTGCTTGATGATTAGAGGTAGTCGTGGAAGAAAAGGTTGAGGTAGGGTTTTTATGTCGGACAAGAAAGGCGTATAGATTAGGAAATCATTATTAATTATTGCAATTTGCAAGCGGAAAGGTAACGTTGACATAGCTCCAACCAAATCCAACGTGTGGATTAGCATTACCACGGGCCATTCGTATATTATTTTTTAAATCGAATAGCGTGGTTTAGGAACTGTATTTAATTTGTTGCCGGTAGGCACACTTGCCTAGAATGTTATGAAAATTGTTAACAGATGGTTCATCATCACTTGTTAAATAATTACCCACGTATTTGTTGTTGATGGTAAGGTTTCATTCGATTCAATTTGATTCGATCCGATCATAAAATCGTTTCAATTTAATTTTTATTATTTAATTTCAACTAAATTGTAATTGAATTCAATTCCATTCCTTTAACTTTTGACTATCTCTTCTTATATATTTCGTTCAACTATTTAGAACTTGTTTGATAATATCAGACACGATAACTATTAATGCATCATATGACATGATTTTAATATACACTACTTGGTATATATTGATTTTTTTTGTTAACCACATATTTAGGTTCTTCTTATCTTATGGTAATAGGATTCGTTGAATAATTTAAGTGATGGTTAAGATTATAAAACTTAGCTTGCCGACTCCTCAGTCCAATCTTGAAGTTTTGAGTTGGAAAGTTCCAAGAATACAAAGGTATGTTGTCACTCCTTTGTTTTCTATTTTTGGGTTTTATAGTACTTATGATTAGAGAAAATTCTACGGTCTTATTCATTATATTGGTATGACCAATTCTGTTCTCCATCTTACTATTCATTTTTATTATTTTAAATCTAAACCGTTGAATTTAAAGTTTTTTAAATAGTTTAGATTTAAATTAGCACAAATTAAGAGTAAGATAAATGACGGCACCGACTTTATAGAAAATAAAGATGGAACCGTAGAAAAATCTTATGATCAGGATAGTGCTTAAAGAGGTGAGTAATAGGTCAAACTAGATCGATTCAATCGTCCTAATTTATTTAATATATTGGGTTATTTTTTTCCAATACAATCCTCGTTATGTAAGATTTTACCAATCGAACAACTAAAAGGCTCGATAAATTAAAAGGCCTAACTAGAACTGTTCGAAAGCACTTGGTTTGAAGTGACATAAGAAATAAAATTAGCCTCCTTAACTAATATTCTATTGTTAAAACTATTATAATTTAATAATATGAATTGTAATTTCTTAGCAGGTGAATCAAATCCAAATTCTCCCTTCCTTAGGTTATAATGTCCATGTAGTTGGTGAAAAACAAAAAGAGAAAAAAAAAACAATATTCAATTATTTGAGACAAAATGCACCATCTTTGTAGTATTTTTATTAAATATGAGAAATGTACATACTATATAGAGCATATAAAGAGAAACCTAAATACCATAAAATTACAAAAATACCCTTATACTAGTACGAATTGAAATAGAAAACCATTATACATGTATATTAATTTCATATGGCAACATATCCCACTAATTTTAGGTAATAAGCAGCAAAAGGGAAGATTAGAATATCATTATCACTTTCAATTAAAGTGTCATTGTGAACAAAATTGTTTGCTCTTAAGAGCTACACGATAATGCTTTCTCAACAACAGTTGTTAAAAAAAAAAAAAAAACGATATTAATCTTAATCTATATTTGGTCATTTTGCAAAGACAGCTTGCGGCTAGCCATGACACTAGATTGTGAATGGCACTTAGAAGAGTATTTCAAAAAATCTTTTCAAAAAATCTAAGAAGAGGATGCTGAAGTGTATATACTAATAATATTTAAATACTTGAAAAGGAAGGAACGTATTAAAAATGATAGTTATGTAACTAGATTAACGTAATAAAAATAATCGATTTTTCTTTCTTTCATTTTTTTTTTTATGTTTGTGGATGCTATTATTCTTATTATATCATTCAATTACATATGTTTCGCAATATTATATTTTTTATTAGAAAAGAAATATTATTTTATTAGACCCACTATTTTAGACAAATTAAAAGTTTACACATTTGAAATATAAATCAAACCTTCAAGAGACTTGACAGAAGTCCATTTTTGTAGAATGTTGAAGAATATTGAGAACTAAAATAGAAAAATAAAATATTAAAAATATATATATAAAAGGTAAATTTGGGATTATATGTGTATTTTTTATATTAAATTAATATTTTTTTACATATGATCTTTCTCCTTTTCAAAAAACATCATTTCAATTTACCCTGAAATTTATTTACCTATAAAATGCTGTTGTTAGTCATTACTCGTGCTCAGGCAAACTTACCGGCACAAGGATTTGTCGATTTCTTATAGTAATTGTATTTTTAGTAATTATCTAACAATTAAATTATGACGCTTTCAAATTTTGAAATATAAATATTGCAATAAAATATGTTTCGCTATCATATAACATATTAAACACTCCTAAACCGTAGTAAGTAGTTCTTGAACAATTCCATACGTTGTAACTTTTGAAAAGTGATTTAAGATATTGGATAAAAAAATCGGATAGGATAAGAATAGGGAAAATTAAATAGTAACATGTTTAATTTACATAACACTAAATATAAAATTTATATTAAAAATTTAATTATTTATATTATAAAATAAATAATTTTTATAATATTTAATAAAAATAATATTAATTAACTTAATATTATAACATAGAGAAGTATTTTTGAAAATGTAAAATATTTTTATTTTTTTTATAAATTTTATTTTTTATTATGGTGTAAATAAAATAAAATTTATATTTTTTATTCAGTCCATCAAATCGATTTTTTATTGAGTCACCGAACAATATTACAAAATAAATACAAAATAAAATTTTTTATTTAATATAATATTATAAAAATTATACAACTAAATATTCTTTAAATTTACAGGTTGTAGTTACCATAAGAGAAACCATTTCTGAATCTAATTGCATACGTGTTTGCTCTAACTTTGAGGTTGAATGATGTGTAAACAGCATGCGAAACAGCGTGTCGTGTCGTTCCGTCCGCCTGCGAAATTGCATATTCAATAGGCCCGGAATTTCATGTTTCTGCCTATGGATTTTGCGAATAATAAAGGTCTTTGCGCGTTGAAGGGGGGTAAATTCAACCAAATTAGAACCGTACAACTGGCAGAACTTCAGCTGTGGGTCATGATACAATCCAAACACCGGTCAAAACCAAACATATCTACGCTTTCCAATTACTATGTCTTAGTTCTTTCTCAGCTTGTTTGGAAATATGATGACAATATATATCGCAATGCATTTTCTTGTGGGTTATATACTTATTATACTGTCTTGTTCTCCCTATAAGTTATATACATATATACGTATATATATTTACTTGTGTTGCCTTCTCAAAAGAGAGTAACCGGTGAACATTCAAACCCCTCTCTCTCTCTCTGAGTTTGGGATTTCTTCATAGTCACTCTCAATTAATTTACTTTGTGGAAAATCTCCTATTAGTATCTCATTAAATGTTTTATGTACGTATGGTATTTCTTCAATAAAGCAATTGAAAATGCATTTATCATGTTTAGTATATATTTAATACTTGCACATGTAAAGCATTACTATATTATACTTGTATTCTTTTTTCATTTCAGATAATTTTTTTTTAAAAAAAATTGTTTTTGCATCATCTTTTCTTTTTTTTTTTTTTAATTGTAGGTTATATATATGGTTTGATTCAATAATCATGTTATTTTTAAATTTTATTGAGTTCTAATACACTGATTGCTTGTGTGCCATTTACTAGTATGTATCTACACTTTTATCCTTTTAGTATTTTATTTTAACAAAAGAATCATTTGAAAATAGAGCTGAAAATGATACAACAAAGACGGAGAAAAAATAAAAGAGGCCCTGTATGAACTTTTCTTGAAAAGCAGATGATCATGGTATGGTAAATATATATATATATATATATGTATATATATGCGTGAAGGCTAGGATAGTTATAACAGAAAACCTTCACTACCAATTACTGCTTTCCAAAACTTGCATGGTCCCTTTTCCTTCAAACCTGCCGATTTCGCCTTGGAAAGGACCAATTTATGAAAATGAATTAAGTGAAGGATTTTGTTTTATTGGGTGTCGTGGTGCTCTCTACAAAATCAGATTTATTTAAAAGAGAACAAAAGATAGAGATGAATGAAATGCCCCTTTTATGTTTTAGGATATTCCAGGTATATAAATATCTAGGATGTATAAATGAGATAAACTTACTCACAAATTGCCCGAGTTCAACTTAATAATTTTTTAAAATTCGACTCGGCTACGGTTTAATCGAGCACGACCTCGAGCTATTCAAATAGTTTGTTAAGTCGAGCTAAAGCTTTGTGATGTTTAGTTCAACGAGCTCGTGAATTGAATTAAACTCAAGTCAGATTTAAATATTAGTTAAGTTGGAGTCCAGTATAGACATTATTATTATTATTATTATTATTATTATTATTATTATTATTATTATTATTTTAATTGAATTCATAAGATTTTTTTAAATACTATCAAGTCAAAACAAGCTTCGAGTCAAGTTGAAGCTTGTTAAATAGTATTTTGAGTTAAGCTTGAGTTTAAAATTATAAACTCAATCATTTTCTAGCTCGAGTTGCTTGAGCTAAAGCTTTGAAATTTCAAATCGAGCTTGAGTTCGACTTAGCATTGTATTATTTGACTCGACTTATTTATTATGTTATAAATATTATGGTATGTTTAGTTGATTTTATAAGGATGGAATAAAATGATTATTCCTCAACTCTGCATTTGGTTGGCAAAATGATTAATATACGAAATTATTATTACTAAAAAATAAGGAATTACAATTCCATAATATAAATTAAAGGAATGGCCATTCTTTGATTTTCTATAGCATTTTTTTATATCTATTCATGAAATCTTAAAGTAATTATAAGAAATAACTATTACTTCTATATTTCATTCCTATATAATTTTAATTTCATCATCACCTTACTTCACTTTGTAGACCATTACATACTATTAAAAAAATCCAATCAAGGAAAAATAAGTGCATCATATATTGTGTGTGACCATGAAATATAATTACTCACACTAAATCAACTTTGAAAATAAGTGAATGTATTTAGGTGTATGCTAATGTGAAAAAGATATAATATGAGGACTAATGTCAACTCATTAACAAGCATATAGCAAAATCAATCGTTAAAGAGCAGCAACCAATAAATCTATTATACAATCTAAGGGTTAACTATGAAAAATATAATAATTTTTTTCTAATGTTTCATTTTGTTAACAAGTGTTATTTTCTTTTAAGTTACACTAGCAAACAATATACTAATATTGTAGGTACAATAAATATAAAAAAAGTTTGAACTCAATAATATAAAATGTTAGTAATATACAAAGACTGTAATAAATTTTGTAAAGAAAAAATCCTTACTACAGTAGTATATATTAGTCAAATAAAAAGTATAATAAATTTTTTCAATAATAGACAAATAAAAGAATAGTAAAAACAGAAGTAGATGCGATAGAAAATCGTAACCACATATTTTGTAAGTAATGAGCAGTAGCTGAGAAGTTTGTGGGATAAATTTAAATTTTTTTTTTTATTATTACCATACATATATATTTTATGGTTAAAATTAGAAGACATCGTATTATTAGTGTTGTAGATTGTTAAAAACAATTTTTTACTTTAATATAATAGATAATGTTATTCCATCTTTGATTTACCATCTTTTAAATTTTGAATTATTAAACTAATTATAAATTCAACAATTTAAATTTAAAGGAATCCATATTAATTGTTAGATTGAGAACCGGATCAATTTCATTAAAATAGAGGATGGGATCATAGGAGTTTTGAGAATTTTACGAATATCTGATTTTACTTTAAATAATCACATAAATCATCATGTGTTAATGTTAATTATAGGACATGGCCCGACTTATATACGAGGAATGGAAGGACACTGGTATACAAATTGCTTGTATCTAGTTATGTTGTCTGAAATTTCGAAGGCAGAAACTTTGGTTGGAATATCCAGGCCTTGGAGTTGTTTCCCGCCCATAGCCTCAATGATCGTTGATCGTGATAAAGGCCTTCTGTTGGTCGGACAATGGGCTGGGTTTAACTCCCATTTGTTTCTTTCCCCCTTTTCTCCCTTTACTTTTTTTTTTCATTTTTTTTTATTTACGGTAACTTCTATTATTTAACTAAATTTATTTAATAATATTATTTTATTACAAAATTACTACAAAACAATCATAAGCCAATACGTTTAAGGAAAAGTGGAGGGTAAAGAAAATTTTACATGGTCCTTTCCAAAAACATTTCCTTTTAATTTGGAGAGAATTTTGGAAGGAAAATGTTTAAATTTATTTAAATACCCCTCACCAGAAAAAGAATTATGGAATTTTAAGAGCATTTTGTTATTTTACCAAAATAAAAAATATATATATCTAATTTACTTTCTAGCTACAATTGTTTCTTTCTATTTTCTTTTTATCTAAACAAGTATTTTCTTTCCATTTTCATTCTCTTCTATTTCTTGCCTCTTTTTTTTTTTTTTTTTAACTTCCTTCCAATTCCTTTCCCTCGTCCCATGTAAGGAATTCCAATAGTTTCTTATACCATCACATTAATTTCTTAAGGAATTTTTTTCCTCAAAAAATTTTACGTTAGAAGTGAGTAGATAACCATATTATACAGAATACTCACCCGAACCTTACTCAACTGAATTATTTAAGTTCATAGGATAGGTTTTAAGTACTAATTTTTCAAATCTTGTATCTATAGGATAGGACATGGGATTAGAATATCCTGTATCCATCTTGAAACCTGTATTGTAAAGTATGCAAGGTATAAGTTCTAAGGTACTCTGTCTTTATGCTGTAATAATAATTAAATAAAATCAATAAATTAAGAAAAAACCATTTCATTTGTATAGGCTTAGAAAAATTATCACAACATAGCCCATAAGAAACCTTAAACTAAACCTGATAATCCTATGTTAGTCCGAATATGTTACTAACTTATTTTCTTTTGATGCATTTCTTTCTCTTTTACTAGTATATCAAGACCTTATTGCTTATGTATTCTCGTAGCTCTTGGCATTTAATTCTAAAATAAATTAGCCAGGTGATTCTTTATATTTAACACTTCCATTTTTGCCTATTATTTTTATTATCAATGTGTTCCTCTTATTCTTAAGGAAGTTTGTTTGAAAATAAAGCTCTTAAGATCATGCCATCCATCAACAGATTCCTGTGATGTTAATAATTATGTTTTAAGAAGTGTAAAATGGGATGTGATGTATGAAGTATTACTATGGATATTGACTATGAATTTAGAGATTGTAATTTGTGATCTAAGAATATTTTTATTGCTAAATGAGTAGAATATATAACTATTTATTAAGTATTTAAAGTTGAAATCAAGATTTCACTACAATTGATATGTTTATATAATAATAATTTGTGAAATGATCAAGAAGAAAAATGAATGAAAAAAATTAAAGGAAAGGAAAATATATAGAAACTAGCTCTATCGAAATTTATAAGTGTCACACCCTGAAGCGGCAGAGTCGTAACAGCCCCGCCGTGTAAACTATCCTAAGATAGAAGTTAACCTTACAACCGCTATCTTAAACCCAATCTACACAAAGCGTCCACGACTAACCCGCTTTGAAATAAACAGTTTGTAATTTAAATAAATCATTTACCTAAGAAAGTGAAGAAATATATTATACACTATAATTCAGTTATTACATTAGTCAAAAATGAAAAATTCTAAAATAAAATAAAACCTTAAAATTATGTGTTTATTCTTTAATGTTTTTCCTCACTCCCTAAGATCCAACAGTTGTTAGCTTCAGAGTAGTTATTTGCCGCTTTTTAGCCAGCACTTGCACGACGTCTATAGGGATGTGAGCAACCACAACTCAGTAAGTTAAGATTGAGGACTTAAAACTATACCACAAACACAACAAGGTTATCAATCAACTTATTAGGTGCAATGCATGTTCAAGCAAATGTCATTGCATGATGTTATCCGACCCGTCATGAGATTAGAGAAATTGCACCTACTCTAATCTAGGTTGAGGAGTTACCATTAATGCAACAGCTCACGACTAAGCTCAGGCTTATGCAATGGAGACCTCGCTCCTCTCGCGACTACTTTTGAACCATTGACTTCACCCTCACCGTGACCTCTTCTCTTGTCACTTAGTTCGATTGAGGATGAAGAAGGGACCAATTGCAATCCTGCACTATTTCTTTTGAAGGGGTCGGTATTTGGCCGGAGAGTCTTAAATTCCCCTAATGGGTTGCCATGTAGGTCCAACTATGATTATAGGTTGTATATTTAATTAGGTCCAGTTTAAGGTGATCAATCATTTCATACAAACCATACAATACAAGCTAAGATAACAGACAGAATCATAGCATCACTTATAATTAAGCACATGCACACATCCAACTATCTAACAAGCATAACCAAGCATAATCTTAAGCCTCCAAAATACAGCATCGTATTAATTCCAACTTACCTCAACTCCTCACTCACTCACTAGAGGTCCGATTCGCTCAGGCCATCATCGGTCATCCCTATAACACAAACGTGGTTTCAGTTTTTCATATAACTGTTATAGGTTCGTTTTATCCTATAACACTTATTGTTATATTTTGTTTAGGGTTTAATATGCCTAATTATCTAGGTCTTAAGTCTTTTACAAGTATTATAGGTTTAGGGTTAGATTCGGGTTTGGTTTCCGCATCGATTTCTAAATTAGATTCTAATTTGATTTCTACATTAGATTCTAATTTGATTTCTACGTATTGTTTTATACTCGAACCCTAGAAATTCGTTTCAACTCATAATGTTAAATTAATCACATTACTTCCCGATCTCCTAAATATTATCATTACCCCTAATCAGTATTTTATTTCACCCGGTACACTTAAATCCGTATTAGTGTACCGAATTCACTCTTGATATAAGAAATTTTTTACATTTTTCATATAATTACATAAATTTAAGTCTTCCATCGATTTTATTATATATCCCTATTATTTATATAATATCAATTTTTATCATAATATTTTCTATTTATTATATTTCCAATAATTACATATTATGCATTATTACCTATTATGTATATAATACACTTTTAATATTTCTATCACTCTAATTACCATCTCTAAATATTAATAATCATTTCAAAATGTCTAAATTCATCCTAAATCAGGTTTTACATCTAATTATCCTAATTTACAAAATTAACTTACAATTTACTATTTTTCCCTATTACTCATTTACTACATAATTAACCTAATAATTACATCTAACACCCTAAATGCTACAAGTATCATACTCTATCAGATTTCAATATCCTAAAACATATACTTATTCACTAAATCAGTAATTAACCATTTAATTACTTTATTAACCCTAAATTACCTATTTTATGCCTCATTTTAAGACCTAAAAATTATCTAAAAATTTCAAAAATTAATTTTTGAAATCGGGCTTCATAGCACTATTCTATATAATCTAAGTGGTCTACACAAAAATTTTGGATTCAAAACTACACTCCTAAGGTCATTTATTTCTAAATCGAAACATGCTTGGTTTTCCATGATTTCTTAAGAATCTTATATCACGAGACATATTTTCATAATAATAATATTTTTTTTATAAAAACTACATACAAAAATATTTCAGAATAACAAAATTCATAATTTTCTAATAATATTTACTATTTTTACAAAATTACACAAAATCGGGCTCAAAATCAAACTCACCGATTTGAGTAGCTCCGGCCACCGTTGGTGGCCATGGGTGTATTGGCCCACTTGGGCGCTACCACCACCATATGATGGTGGTGGCCGTCCACTCTCAGCTGCTCGTCAGGTCTGGGTTCTTCTTTGTGGCCCTAACTGCACAGTTTTCCTTTTCTTTTTTTTTCTTCGGTTTTTCTCTCAATTTTCGCCTCTCCCTAATTTTCTTTAATTTTTTACTGTCCAAATAAGCTTCTAAATTTTTCTTGCTATTTATAGGGCTTTTGTGGTAATTAATATGCATTAATTAGACATGACATTGCCCAATTTCCTTGATTTTTAGTTTTTGTGGTCCTTAATTCTAATTGGATAATTTTTATTTTTCAGATTCTGACCTGCCACGACCATATTTACATTAATCCACACCCTTCTGATTTTTTTTCTGATTTTTCTTAATTAATTTAATAATTTTCTTTAATTATTTACTAAGTTTTTGGTCAATTTAAGTAATTTCGTATATTTTTATCTACATGTAAATACATTTGGGATACATGTGAACATTTCTAATTATTATTTAGGTCATTCTATGATTTTTTGTATACATATAATCTACTCTAGTAATTTATTAGTTATTAAATTATATTTTTCGCCTTTTTAATGATTAACAAGTATTATACTTAAAATTTGAAAATTTTGTAGTCTCCTATTTTATTACTTATTTTCTTAAATTCAAGTTTATGGGGTCATTTTTACTAATATTTCTAATTTTACTTTATAATTTAGACTCAATCGGGTATTTCAACCGATCGAAACTTCAAATGACTAATTATGGGGTTTATAATAAGGGAAAAAAATTACAAATTTTATAGGTATCTTATACCTTGCAAAATCTATAGGGTACAGGGTATATGATAATTCTAAGATCCTATAAGATAAGATACGGATAACAAAGTTTCAGAATTTATATTTATAAGGTAGGGTATAGATAGGACCATATACCGTACCCACTTGGTATCCATTCATCCATACTCTATACTTTATATCTAAATTTTTTCATCAAAATATTTTATTCTTAACACTTTTTATAAATTTTGTGAACCCCATACTATTATATTACTTTTGAACCATTATTTTTAATATTTTGTAATGATATTTCAATATCGATTGATGATATATTTGTTCAATATAGTAAATATTATTAATATATAACATAATATTATTAAATATAATAAATACTATATATGCACATTTATTGATATATGAATTATCATATTAAAAATCATAATTAATTAAAAATGTATGTCTTATAAAGTGTTTGATTTTAAAGTATTCGACTTTTTTTTTCTAAGAAAGAAATTAGTTAGGCCTTCTATTGGTTAGAGTTTGGAAAATAGAAAAAGGCAATATAGTAATTTGATTTTGTTAATAGTCTATCCATCGGTGTGTTTTTCATCTAAGTAAAGAATATAATAGATCATTACGTCCTTATTTTATTCATAATGAATAAAAGTTTTGTTACAAATTTATTACATTCATTTAAGTAAATAAGCACTAATAGAGCAAGGCTTTGGATGGGTAAGTGTGTTTATATATGCAGTATTCCATTCGCTATCCTACGAAAGTGTATTATAAAAGATTGAAATTGAAATTTATTTTATAATTTTTAATACTTGTTTGCATTACGTTTACATAGATTTACTCTAAAAAAAAAAAAGGAAAAACAGAGTCGGAGAAAATATTAAATGTACTAATATTAGACTGTAATATTGGTATATCTATTGTCAATCATTTTATAACTTAACTATATAAATGTAAGTTTTTCAATAGAATTGAGATAGATTCGAATCTCTTTCTTCGTTGTAATTATTGAAAAGGAAAAAATAGACACTAACTATATTCGTGCTTAACATAGCTCCGAGAGAAGTGATAATCTATTGAAGCGTAACGATGGAATGATTATATAGTAAGCAACTAAATTTAGATATATGGATAACATCGAGTTTAAAGAATAAAAAATTATTAAAAATTAGACCCGTTTAATCTAAAAGATAAAACCGAAAACCAAAAAACAAATAAAAAAGTTAAAATTAAAAAAACAAAAAAAAGATAATGGTGTGGTGCACATGCCCACACCCACCCTTCTCTCTCTTTAAACCAAATGCGGTGCGTTATATTGTCTCTCTTCTTCCTTCCCCTAAACACAAATCCTCCAACAAAGCCCGAACCCGAACTCGAAAGACGATCTTAGTTACCGGAAGCCTTAACCTTGAACCTAACCCGGATCCGGACCCTATCCCTAGCCCTAACACCGACGATATGGGCAAAGACCTCTCCGACGACCAGATCTCCTCCATGAAGGAAGCTTTCACTCTCTTCGACACCGATGGCGACGGCAAGATCTCTCCATCCGAGCTCGGTATCCTCATGCGTTCTCTTGGGGGAAACCCTACCCAAGCTCAGCTTAAATCGATAATATCCGACGAGAGTCTCACTTCTCCGTTCGATTTCAACCGGTTTCTCGATCTCATGGCGAAGCATTTGAAGGCGGAGCCGTTCGATCGTCAGCTGAGAGACGCGTTCAAAGTGCTTGATAAGGATTCCACTGGTTATGTCTCCGTGGCGGATCTGAGGCACATTTTGACGAGTATCGGTGAAAAGTTGGAGCCGGAGGAGTTCGATGAGTGGATCCGGGAAGTGGAGGTTGGAAGTGATGGAAGGATCCGGTATGAGGATTTCATTTCGCGTATGGTCGCGAAGTGAGCTTTATTAGATTTACGATATGTTATGAATGTAGTTGTTTTCGAGTTTTTCGTAATTTCAGTAATGTGCTTGTGGTGTTGATTTTGTATTTTTATGGTTTGTTGTTCGACTTTTGCAATTGGTGATTATGATGATGCTAACTAGTTTGTCCAATTAGTTGGACCGGTCGGTTTGGAAAAAGTGTATGAATGATCGGTTTCACATATTGGCATTGATGAATCTACCCTCTTTTTATTATAGAATGAATTAGTGTGGTCGAATTATTTAGTTGGTGACTGTGATTGTGATTATAACTTAGTTTGTGGAATTAATTGGACCATCAGGCCCGGAGATTTATACATGACGAATTCATGTATAGGCATTGATGGATTGGTCCTTCTTTATATTTATTTATTTATTTTTGGCTGCTGAATGTAAGTGTGGGTTTTGTTGAAATTGTTCAATCGATGGCAACTAATTTCTGAAATTAATTGACCAGACTTGGATTGTTGATGATTTGTTTACTCATCAATGATGTGTTGCTACATGTTAATAAAAAGAATAAGAGAGTGGAGCCCCATTAAGAATCAATCTAATGTGACAGATAAGCGGAAAAAAGAAAAAAAGGAATTCGAATTACATATCAGTATTGTCGAAACTTGAATTGAGTCTGTCTTGTTATAGAATGCACAGTTGGTTATGTCATGTTCTTTGCGGTTTGGGGGATATTTCGGTTTGTGGGGCTGGGGGGATAATTGCCCATTTTGAAAATGGTGCACAGTATATGCACTGGATGACTGATATTCGTGAATAAATCTCTGAAAGGTATCAGGGTTTGATGATATGCTTGGAATGCATTATGAAAGTGTGGGTTTTCGATTGGTTCAACCTGTAAGTGGAATTTGAGAATAATTAGGAGTACAACAAATTGTTGGTGCCTTGCTTATCCAAAAGAAATTATTGGTGTCTTTTGGGAGAAAGCATATGGATGGTGTGGTATTACATGAAAGTCTACTTTTACTTGGTGACAAGATCTAAGGAATAACCATTTTTGGTGCACTCCATTTATGGTCTGTTATGTTGACAGAAATAGCTTGGTTTTGGATCGGTCATGTTGTTATTTTATGTGAAGGAAAATTGCCGACTTTGTGTCTTAAAATATTATTGTGACAATGAGCTTCCTGGCAAATAGGGAAGTAAATCTGCCAATTTAGCTTCCTACAAGGACAATGATTTAGTAGCCTATGCAGCATTGAAAGAATATTTTTTTTTTTTTGGATAAATCAGTATTGATAGCATTGCCAAGAAAAGGAAAGAATTTAGGACTATATACAGGGGATGGAGGCTGGAGCTACCTATCAAAAGGTATTTGGATAAAAGGAAATATGGAAGAATTCAAGCATGCTGGATTGCTGAAGAGGATTTTTGCAGCATATGGAACCAGTCAAATGATCTTAGTTACATCGCTGCGAAGTATGTAATGTATTGGCCATTATCTCTATCGTGAGCTTTCACAATCAAGAATGGTTTAGAGTTGCTTGCTTGCTTTACTGGTATGTAAATTTGGTTTATGGACTTGGGTGTTTCTTCAGTTTACCATTACCAGGAGGAAGGAATTATAGTTGAGATAACTAATCTGTGATCATGCTCTTATTATTTGGTACGATACTTGAGGCATGGATTTGCAGGGTCTTACTCATGCATGGTTGCATACATCAACAAGGGGATAGTTGCAAGGTTGTGCTCTATGTCATAGGATTTAGGGGATTTGAGTGTTGAGCTAGTGCGTTACATAAGGAGACCATGGCATTTGTCTTTACGGTATTTGATATCGGTTGGACTTAAATAAATACTCTGGAATTTGTGGGATTGAACTGAGCTGGTAATTTAATTTACCTGGCATTAGAAACCAAGCTTCTTCATTGTCATGTCTTTCTTATGCTCTGTTCCCTTTTTTCCATACAGTATACATTGATGACATGTACGTGAGATATGGATTTTCTGCACTACACCTGGAAATTGGAATTAATGGCATCTTCTTATACAATGATTTTCTGCTGGACTTTCGTGAGTCATGACCTCTCTGTTATCCTTAGTATGTATTTGTTTCCATAATGTGGAACACTTTTTTTCTTGTAGATAATTCATTAGGCTGTTATATTCATGGCTGTAGCAATAGAGGTATATTTTTTGAAACCCAGGGTTTTGGTCTAGTGTTCAATACCAAAGAACTTGAATTATAAATTGTATGAGATCTTAGTTTAGATCCCATCAATGCAATTTCTTGGGACTATTTACAGAGCACAAATTGGATTAAAGTAGTGCATAAGTCTTGTAATGAATATTTTAAAATGATTTTTGGAAATGTAGAAGTTGCATATAAGAGTGCGTCGAGGGGTTGCGGGTTCTGGATTGTAGTAAAGACTCTTTTTGGCATTTGTGTATGGCGAGAGCTGCAGGATAATATTAGAAGCCAGAAGAAATACTCTCTGTGGTTTTTGCTTTTGTAACAGCATAATCTGGAGAGTTGGGTCAAGAGAGGTAGTTGAGCTGACAATAATCCATGGATCAATTGCTGAGCAGATCTACCTTACTACGTATCAGATCATTTCACCAGTCACTTTCTGAATATATCACTAGCCTGTCTAGCAATTTAGTGAACACGAAGCATTTCCAGTTTCCTGCCCAGTGATGTATCTAAGTTTGCAGAACACCTGTACTGTATGATTCTTGATAGGAACTGCCTCTTCCCATTAAAATTATGAGGTCGATTCATGTATTAGACCCAGCTACCTTTCCATTTTTGCTGCGCCAAGTAAAACTGAGCAGGCGAATTCAAGTAGCACGAAATGCTGCTGATTACCGAGTACATTGTGTTTTTCCACGTAGCTTGAAGCAGGTACAGTTCTTGGAAATCGATCGTTCTTTGTTTATTTTTCTTGATTTATTTTATTCAAATGCTATTATATGTAATTAATAGTTAAGATTATAGAAAAAATAAGGATTTCATGATAATATTAAGAAATATTTAAAAAATTTAGATAATTTTAATCATTAATTTGTAAATGGAGGAAATAGTAAATAAAACGGTTTTCTTTTCTTATCAATAGGGTTGGCAGCTTCTCTTAGGCCTTTGGGTTGAAGAGGAGGGGGAGGGTCTGTCGAGGAATTAAGTTACATGGGTAGGACTAAGGACTAAGTGGCAAATGGAAGGAGTTTGATGTTTGGTATTTGGAGTAAAGAGCAAAAAATGGAAAGCAATAGGAAGAAATAACTAAAATTTTCTATTTTAAGGCTTTCTAAAATTGAATGGAAACCGGTTGAAATGGATGGAATCATATAAATAAAAGTGATTTATCAAAATAATGTTTCTAGCGATTTTACTAGAATATGATAAGGATTTTTCTTTTTCTTTTTTTTTTTTAAATAAAATATTTTATTTTTCGCTTTATTTCCCTTTTCTAATACTAACAGACGTGTTTCTTTTCGTTTTCTTATAACCAAGTGGAAATAGTACGCTCTTCATTTTCAGTCCTTAATATTTGCCCATTTTGATGGAGTCTTCTTCTCTTAGAAATTGTCAAAAATAATATTAGAGCATTTTTAATGTTAGGAACCTTGTCCTAGGGATTCAATTGGATGCGTTGTGAAAAGGTATTTGACTTATTGAACTCAATTAATAAAAAGGTCACGTTGATTGAGAGCTTTATAGGTTTAGGATTAAATTTTGAGATTATAAAAATACTTGATGGAAGTTCCATAAAAAAGATATATATATTAATAAACATAATAACTCTTAACTTATACATCGTGTGTACCTTATACAAATTCTATATTTGTAAATAACATTTGATTTTTAATTTTTATTATTATGTAAATTAGTAAATATAATCTTATTTTTGTAACCCTACAAAAATTTACCTTTATAGGATATTTTGAATCCTTTAAAAATCAGCTCCTATAAGTTTCTTAACCTTATGAGAGTGGGTTTTTAATATAGGTAGCAAAACTTTATAAAGTTTTGGGAACTATTGGACTTCATAGGGATGGGTTTGAGTTTTATAAAACCCTTTCAAACACCAAACTTGCCTTGGATACATCCTTATGTTTAAGCATGGCCAAGTGCAGTGCTTCAACAATAAAGTGATTCCTTCAAATAATGTAGAGTCCTTTACAATGGACCTTATAAAATAAGGTGTTTCTTTGTTTTTCTTTTTTCTTCTCTTTGATATGTTTTGAGTGGAAAGAAATCTTTTGAAGTTATTTTTTTTAAGTTTCCTAAAATTATAATGAAATAATTGTTTTTGTTTAGGTATTCAAAAAAAGATGATGTTACGTGATATTTCAAAAATTAAAATAACAAAAATAATTGGTTTGTAGCTTTATGAAACTTTAGGAAAAAATAATTTAAGATCTAAATCTGTTTTGAGTAATTTTAACGTAGAATGGGATCCATGAAAATTTTTAAAAAGTATTAAAGAAACTTTTATAAAGGAATTTAAAAATAAAATGGAGAAATCCTTAAATGAAAATGTTCCTTAAGTTGATGTAGCATTACATTATTTTCCCCTATACAAATGACATTTAAAAGAAATGAGGGCTAAAATACACATCTATAATATTATTTACCCCAATGCCTTAGCTGTAGGTTAACTATCTAAACTTATCCTAGGTTTTATATTCATTACCAAGCAAACGAGATAGAATTACCATTAAAAAGGTGCATGAGATGCCTTAGACCACATATTAATTATCCAAACCATCGAAATGGTAGAATGACCATTTAAACAATAAAAAAGATTTAAATGGTACTAACATATCACGTAAATAAATGAGTAACGCATAAATATCTATAAAATTTTGATACATGAATATATAATTGGTAATTTTTCAAAAAATACGTTCTTTTGTTTTTAAGTGTTTAAATATAATTAATATTTACGTACCACTTATCGATTCACATAGTAAATTAGTACTGTTGAATCTTTTTTCTTAAACAACAAATCGTTACTTAACGATGCAACACATGTTTTGTGTTTCTTTGTTTATAAACTTTACGTATCACTTATCGATTCACATAGTAAATTAGTAATGTTGAATCTTTTTTCTTAAACAACAAATCGTTACTTAACGATGCAACACATGTCTTGTGTTTCTTTGTTTATAAACTTTCAACTCAATTACATGTTACCCTTAAATGCATTTATGGTTTAAGTAAGGTTTTAGTTAGTAGACTCTGATCATTATCTTATACTTAAATATTTTAAAAACTCTCTTTCAAATTATTATGGATATTAGGTGAGTCTTCAGCATTTATGTACCTTGAGTTCTTGTAAATCTAATCAAATTTATTCAAATTGTAGTAACTTGATTTAGCATTTTATATGCGATATTAGAAGCTATTAACACCAATAGTTAGTTTGTTGATTGTAGGTTTTATCAATATCCACTCTATTATAAAACTAGTTTGTATTTATTGTTAGTGGGTCGAATTTAACAATATTTATATCAATATCTCTTATTTTTCGTCCGAATATGCACAAAACCTAAAAGCATAAACTTCTAACATGGTGCATGATTCATAAAGTATGTATTTCTTATGTCCAACTTGTTCCATCAAGTTTAGCACATTATTTCACCTCCTTATAACTTTTTAAAATATGCATATACCTGATGATGACTATCGAATGATGTAATAAAAGTAGTTTTCAATTAGATTGCAATATGATTTCTACAAAATGTATGTTATTGGTTACTAAGCATGGGAGTAACTAGTTCATTCGATAATTTTAGAAAGTTTTAAGCTAATCAATCTAACTTTTGGAAAATAATGTTGTTCTTAGCCCTATTCACCCGAGCTTATAGCTTAGCAATTGGTTTATAAGGAACTTCTCATTGCAATCATTTTTAAAAGCGCTAGTTAGCTTTTTCTAAGCACTTGTCTATTCGGTAATAAAATGCTTTTTTTTTAAAAAAAAATGGCCAATTGGTAATAAATTGCTCACCTCTCTATTTTGCATAAGTATTGCCAACGTGTTACTATATATATTTTAAGAACACAAAGATTGCATTAATTGAGCTACTCATAATATTACTAATAACAAGAAGTAAATATGATTGCGTCAAACTTTTCATTACTTTGAACATGAAAAATAACAATAGCAATGAAGGTAGATGATAACAAACTAGATAATTATATCACAAAATTGGAAACATAAGCTTAAAATCACTAATAATCATTAAATAACATTAAAACCCTAATTTATACTTAATCAAGATGTTAGCACGATATGTTTTGAGGACAAAAGATGTATTTATATATGTTGTGAATCATGTAAAATTTGTCACATTTAATTTTTTTATGGTTTTTTAGGTAATTGTTTTAGGGTTAACTAATAGTGAGGGGTATATACAAATTTTAAAAAAATTACAGGAACTAAAGTCACAATTAAATAATTTAGGATATTTGCAGACACATACTAACAACGGTGCGTTTAGTTTGTTGAATAAAATAAGTGGGGAATTAAATTGTGATTACCAAGAAATGAATAAGGATGTAATGAGTTGTGCATTTATATTACGATATTTAGTTGAACGTAAATGAATTGAAATTACATTATTTACTTCGTATAATTTAACAAGGAATAACGCTTGAATAAGTAGTGATGTCCCTACTTAAAAGAGTAATAAATTATTAAAAAATAAAGTCCAAATAAAACAAATCATAACAGCCTATCCCAAATAGAATGTTAAACCCTAATCCCCACATTCAATCTCCTCATCAGCTAAAACCTTAATCCTAATTTTAAGAGAAATCAATGGCACATAACACGAAGATCAACTCGACGAAGCATTTCTCGAGGTATGAAATTTGAATCCTTTTTCTTTTTCTCTCTTTCAATTCACATAAAACAATTCTCTTCCCATCCTCATTTGTTTTACTTTCTTTTGAATCGCAATGCAATTTCTACTTTATGATGAAGAAAATAATCGGTATGTAATTCCATTATCTTACTTAATGTAGTTCCTTGCTCTTGTCATGGTGTAAGCAAGTGGTACTTTAGGTTCCTGTTTTGTCTAAGGGTGTTTTCCTTCTTTTCAAAAAATATACAAATGCTTTAGAAGATCAAAAACAAGATGCCAAAATATTTAGCTTAAGTGTAAATCTATTTATATCAAGTATAATCCATTAGATAACTATAATGGTTACAATTTTTTATATATTTGAACTATTTGCCTGTTTATAACTAGTATTTTGATACTTAAACAAAAAGGTTGTGTGCCTAGTTATCCATGATAGCTAGGATTTACTAAAAAAAAAATCCATTATAGCTTGGAAATTGGAACAAATTTTAGAGCCCATATTATAAGTTCCACAACTAACTACTTGGGGTTCTAATTGACTAAAGGATCCGATCGAGCTTAAATTATAAAGTGAAAGTAGAAATGTTAATAAAAATGATCATGTAAGTTTGAATTTAAGAAAATAAGTAATAAAATAAAAGAATATAAAATTTCCAAATTTTAAGTATATTACTCATTATTTATTGAAAATGTGTAAAATGCATTCCGATAATTAATGAATTACTAGAGATAAATTATATTCACACTAAAAATCATAAAATAACCTAAATAATATTTATAAGTATTTATTTATACCATATATGAATTTATATGTAGGTAGAATTACGCGTAATTACTTAAAATATGTGAAATGTGTTAAAATAATGCTAAATAATTAAAGAAAATTCATAATTAATTAATAAAAAATAAATAAAAATCATAAAAAATGAGGAAAATTCCAGAAAGTGGTTGTGGCAATCTGGAATTGAAGAAACAAAATGAACTAATTAAAATACAACAAATAGAAAGTGAAATAAAAGAAGAGATAAGACAATTATCTTGTTTAATTAATGCACAATAATTCCCTAAGACCTCTATAAATACTCCAAATTTTTTAGAAGCTCATTTTAGATGTCTAGAATTTTAGAAAATTAAAGAGAGGCAAAATTGAGAGGAAATTAGGGTTTTGCAAAAAATTACAAAAAAACTGTATAGTTGAGGCTTTTAAGGAGAACCTAGACCTAATGAACACCTGAGAGTGAACGATCACCACCACTACTATATGGTGGTGGTAGCGCCTAGGCCGGTCGACAAGGCCACGGTAGCCGGTAGTGGTCAGAGCTACCCACACGGGTGAGTTTAATTTCTAACTCAATTTTTTTTTAATTTTGTAAAAATATTAAATGTTCTTAGAAAATTATGAAACATATTATTCTGAAATATTTTTGTATATAGTTTTTAGGAAAAATATTATTTTAATGAAAATATATCTCGTGATACATGATCCTTAAGAAATAGAACAAAATCGAGTATGTTTAGGATTAGAAATAAATGATCTTAGAAATATAGTTTTGAGCCCAAAAATTTTGTGTAGACTACTTAGACAATATAGAACAATTCTAGAAAGATTTTTTTTCAAAAATTAATTTTCAAAATTTTTAAATAATTTTTAGGCCTTAAAATAATGCATAAAATGGGTTATTTTTGGTTAATTAAGTAATTAAATGGTTAATTACTGATTTAGTATGTCATTATATGTTTAAGATGTTCAAATTTGATGAAGTATGATGTTTGTATCCTTTAGGGTGCTAGATGTAATTATTAGGGTAATTATGTAGTAAATAAGTAATAGGAAAAAATAATAAATTTTAAGTTTATTTTGTAAATTAGAGTAATTAGGTGCAAAATATGATCTGAGATGAATTTAGACATTTTGAAATGTTAATTGATATTGGGAGATGATAATTAGAGTGATAGAAATGTTAGATGTGTATTATGTACATAATAGGTAATAATACATAATATGTAATTATTGCAAATATAATAAATAGAAGATATTAGGATAAAAATTGATATTAAATATATAATAAGAATATAGAATAAATCTGACAAAAAACTTAAATTTACGTAATTATATGAAAAATGTAAAAATTTATCATATCAAGAGTAAATTCGGTACACTAATAAGGATTTAAGTGTACCAGATGGAATAAAATACTGACTAGGGGTATTTATAGTATTTAGAATATTTGGAAGTAATGTGATTAATTTCATATTATAAATTGAAATGAGTTTTCTAGGATTTGTGTATAAAATAGTACTTAGAAATTAAACTAGAACCTAATTTAGAAATTGATGTTGAAACTGAATCCGAACCTGAATCTAACCCCAAACCTAAAATAATTATAAAAGATTTGAGAACCTAGATAATTAGATATATTAAACCCTAAACCAAAGATAACAATAAGTATTATAGGATAAAAACTAATCTATAATAGTTATATGAAAACTAAAACAACATTGGTATTATATGGATAATCGGCAATAGCCTGAGCGAGTCGGATCTTTAATGAGCAAGGGAAGAGTCCAAGTAAGTTGGGATTAATACAGTGTTGTATTTTGGAGGCTTGAAATTGTACTTGATTGTACTTGTACTGAGCTGATGATATGATTTTTTATTTGCTGCTTGGCTTGTATTGTATGATTTATATGAAATTATTGACCACCTTAAACTGAACTGAATCAAATTTATGACCTGTAAACATAAATCGGACCTGCATAGCAACCCATTAGGGAAAATTTAGGATTCTATGGCTAAATACCGATTTCTTTGAAAGGAATAACGATAAATAGCTTAATGGGTCTCTTCTTCATCCTTAGTTGAACTAAGTGATCAGTGAGGAGGTCGCGGTAAGGGTGAAGTTAATAGTTCGAAGGTAGTTGTGGTAGGAGCGGTGTCTCCATTGCACAAACCTAGGTTTGGTTGTGAGCTGTTGCATTAACAACTCTTCAACCCGAATTAAAGCGGGCGCAATTTCTCTAATCTCACAACTTGCTGAATAACGTTGTGCGATGACATTTGCTTGAATATGAAATGTACCTAATAAGTTGGTTGATAACCTTATTTGTGTCTATGCTATAGTTTTAAGTCTATGGTATAGTTTTAAGTCTTTCGTCCTAACTTACTGAATTGTGGTTGCTCACATCCCTATAGCTGTTGTTGTAGGTGCTAGTGATAAAGCAACTTATAATTACCTTGACGCTAGTAACTGTAGGATTTTGGAGAGTGAAGATGTAAATAAAAGACCAAATTCATTCTCTAGTTAGAATTATTTTAAAACTTTTAACATTAGATTACAAATTACTAAATTAGATTGTGAATAGATTGCTAAATCTTGTAAATACACTCAGATTAATTTAATATGAATATTTATTTTTCTTAAATTCACAAGTAAACAATTATTTAATTTATGAACTGTTTACTTCAAAACGAGCTAATTGTTGACGTTTTGTGTAAATTAGGTCTAGGATAGCGGTTGTAAGGCCAACTTTTATCTTAGAATGGCTTATACAGCGGGGTTGTTATAAATCTGTCGCTTCAAGGTATAACATAAATGACCTAAACTGATTCAAATATAGTTGTGACTTATGCCAGGATTTAGAGTGGTTAGGTCAATAATAATTTTGTCAACTTGTTTAGGTTATTTCCTTTTAATTTCAAGAAGTTCATTATGCTAAAAACTAAGGAACTTGCAATATTCCATATTAATTTTCAGGTTGAGTTATTGGTATATAGCCTTTACAATATATAATAGGAAGGTAAATGTAAAAGAAAGCCTCCGTATGTTTCCACAATTAGTCAAAGTTATGAACTTGGTTAAAAACTAGTTAAGTTATAATGAGCTCAACTTGTGACAATCATTTGCATTTTTTAAGGATCAATTAAGACATCGACATTTAATAAAATATGTAGCAAATTTCTCTGCTTGTAAATAATAGGATAAACGAAGAAGAATATTATGTTTTACATGCTTCATTTTTTATTAATGTTTCTTATAGGCCTTACCAATGTGATGTAATGTATAATTTGTTGTTTGTTTGGCTAATTTCTTTAACCACTTATGTAATGTGTAATATGGAGCAAATTTTACCACAATATAGTAACATTTGTTTTCTCCTTCTTGTATAAGTTGTCTTTCAAATAAGAATTGTTAAATGAATCCTTATAAGAGGTCATTTTTTCTTTTTTAACTCCTCTCTTTATATAAAAGCCCTATATTACACAATGGATATTATATAATGTACTCATATAAGTGAACAATAGCCATATATTTCATAATCTTTACATTTTACAATAGGTTACCATGTCAAGCTGTTCCGATTCATTCACTTCTACAAATGCAAAAGCAAGAAACATGAGTTGTAGCTATGGTGAGCAATTAAGATAACTTGAAGGGTGCGAGGAATCCCTCGCAGTTAAGATAACCCCCATCAATTGGATAATAGCAACTTGCATAAAAGGAATAACTTGAGTTATCTTTCAAATCATATGGTCTTTACTTAAACAGACAATATATATATAGATGAATCATACCTTGAGGAATTTTGAGACCATTTCTCCTACTCATTGCATCATGTAGCACTTTATTGTCCATAGTTGAACAGGCAAAACATAAAAGAAATGCATGCTTAATATACAAACATCAAGAACATTAGTAGCCATGTCATTTTTCTTGGTTTTAGATCTTAGTTTATCTTTCAATAGGACTTTGATTAGGTTTTGAGTTCCATCTAAAACACCCAAACAATTCTACACCGAAAGCCAAAGTGAATATGAAGCTAAAGTTCAAAGTAGTCTTGATTTAAGGTATTAATGTCATTGCAATGCATTGATTATATAGCTTGAAATATTTCTAGTGGTCGTTGACATGGTGGTATGGAATGGGTTCTAGCTTCTTCAAAAGGTGGTTGCTAAGATGTAGAGTTTCATTTAAAACATTGTGGAAATACTTATTAACTATTGCTTTAGATCTTTTAAAATTATGTTTCACCACCTTATTCTTTACATGATGGTCAAGAATATGTAAAAACATTGTAACTTGCTCATCAACCAATATGTTTTTCGATGCCTTTAACCCTCTTATACACTCTAACATTTAACAAAGTTTAAAGAATGCATTTTTATGCACTCTTAATTGTTTGATACAAGTGTCATCATTAGTGTCCATGAGCTTTCAAATGTATTGCCTATGTTGGTAGAAATTTAACTTGTATGATCGATTTGATGAACAATAAGCATGCAAGACCAAGGAATGCAACATAAAGAACAAATTACATGCAAGATTACAATATTCTACTCATAAAACTGGTAGTAGGCAAGAAAATTTCCTTCTCTTTTGTGACCCAATACCATACAACTGTAAACGATCCATCACTAAAAAAAAAAAAAGGCATTATGGTTGAAATCATACTATCAATTTCACTGATATGTATTGTAGGAACACACAATGATGGTTTAAACTATGAAATGAATATAGCAAGGTACTATTGTTTTGAAGTACCATTGAAATTGATGGCCTAACTAGTGAGTAAATTTCTAAGAAAAACTTCTGTTTTCCTTAACAATCAAAACATTGATACTAAACATTTCATCATCAACAAAAGTGGACATCTAGTCAAGAAAATATTAGTTTGAAACATTATATAGGCCTCATTGAACATATAAATGCAAGACAAACTCGTATGACGGTAAAGTGGAGTGTAGATGTATAGTACATTGTAATGGATGTAATAAAAGAGAAGGGCATAATTGATTTACTTTAGTTTGAAAATAAAACTACAAACCCTAAATCGCATAAATAGATTAACTTTGTTAAAAACAATAACAAAGTAGGCGAAGACATTATCATACCTTGTATAAGGTGTTGAAAACCTTCTCTTCATTTGTTGGTACAAGAGAAAGGGATGCATAAGCGGATTGGGTTGTTGCAAAAAGGTTGATGCAGCAAGGGAGTGAGAGAGACGAGCTACTTTAGGGTTTCATCGCTATCATAGATGGAGAGAGGGGGTTGAACTTTAATCTCATGATGTTGATTTTTTTTTGTTTTGGAGGGGTAGTTGGTGTCATTTGGAAAAGATTTGGGTGGTAGTGTTAGAAATGAAAAGGAAGAAAGGTTATTGAATCGGGATTTAGAGATTTCAATTGGGAATTTGCATTCAACCTTTTGCTGTAATAGGCTTTCCATGGAATCTTAATTTAGTTTGGCAAAAGTGAATTGAATGTTGTAACAAAGGCCCTATAAGGAATGAGGGGGAGCCCATTCCCCCCAAGTGAATGTTATTATCTCTCTTCCCTTTATGCACTTAGTAGTATAGTATAAAAATATTTTAGATGTGAAATAAAATAGTTATTCCTTTACTACGAATCTATTACTAAGGTTGGTTTGTAAAATAGCTTATTCTATGGAAGTTTTATTGTTGCAATTTATTCTCATGGTAAAGTAATGGCTGTTACTATATATATATATATAGCATATTTTCATGATCTATCTATAAGTCCTTAGCTTAATAGTTAAGCTATTATATTATTATAGATGACATTATAATTATAATCGAACAAAAGTATACTTGATACATTTCTATTTTATTTCTAAAGAATCGTAATTTTATTTCCATTTTATTATATTTTGCGAACTAAATGTATACAAAAGCTTATCCTTTTTTTTACTTTGTTTTAACAAAAAGTTTGGTTTGGGAAAAAAAAAAGAAAAGAAAAGAAAAAAAACCTTTTGGTTCACTTATGTAAAATAAAATAACTAGTCCTCCTTGGAGAGCATAAAATTGTCAACTATAGAATTGACAAGTAACTCAAGTAACTAGACGACGCCGTCTCTCCTCTTTTTAAACACCTAGCCCTGCAGTATAAAACCCCCCACAAACTGCTAAATTTGGGTTTTCTTTAAGTTCGCCCATTCCAAAGCCAAGAACTACCGTCATCCCGGAGCTTAGTTGCAGGCACCATGGGTCGTATGCACAGTCGCGGGTGTGTCTCTCTCTAAATCTTCTTCTACGTTTTCTGATTTCTCATCAACATAGTGTAAATTCATTAATTTTGCATGACACAGTAAGGGTATATCGGCCTCGGCTTTGCCCTACAAGAGGACTCCACCAAGTTGGCTCAAAATTTCTGCTCAAGATGTAAATTTACTATTCTGGACTTTTTTTTTTTTCCCTTGTTTATAACTTAAAGCTTTTATTTATTACTTCAAAAAGTTCTCTTTTTATTTTTTTTTGCTTAACGTTTCTTTCTTTCTTTTCTTTTCCTTTTTTTTTTTTTCTAAGTGATATGAGTATGATATGATTGTCATTATTATACTGATCTTAGGTTGAAGAAAACATTTGTAAGTTCGCGAAGAAGGGTTTAACACCTTCTCAAATTGGTGTGATTCTTCGTGATTCTCACGGTATAGCACAGGTTAAGAGCGTTACTGGTAGCAAAATTCTCCGCATTCTCAAGGCTCACGGTATGTAGTGATTCTATTTTTGTGAAATCGATTCCAATCTTTGAATTTGAAATGGAAATTTTTTGCTCTCAAAAAACATCTAGGTTTTGTTGACTAAGTTATTTGTAATTGTCCCAATTGGTGGGAAAAAGGATTGATACAGGCTCTTGTAAAATTAGAAAGCCCCTCTGCAATTCCAAGGGAGTCTTTTCCATCGAATGTGCCTATGAAAATCTTAGATCGCATGCCCCAAAAGTTCGTTGGAAAAATTTGGTGTAGCATAAAAAATTGATTTCTAGGCATGCTTTTATCCTTTGGCTGGCTTGCTTCAAAAAACTTTATGCTTTGGACAAGCTTAGCAAATGAGTAACATCCCACACAACGTGCTATCTGTGTTGTTCTGCTCCAGAGGACCACGGCCACTTGTTTTTCACCTGCCCATATACAAAAGTTGTGTGGCACATGGTGGTCTTGGATTCAGGTTGTTCATCTTCTCTATCCCCATGGCAAGTATCAATCACAGCCCTTATTAATAGTCCCACCATGAGATCTGCATCCACTTGAGGTCTAGCGCTAGCTGCTGGGATTTATAATATTTGGAAAGTGCACAACAATGCTCGTTTGTGAAAACTGATCCCAAGACATGAAGTTTTAGCCTCATCCATTTTGAAATACAATTACATACATTTCTATTGTTAGGATTGTTTGTTAAGTCCTCTTTTGTATCCTTTATAGATCTTTCTCTGTATTTTGAGTGGTTTGCTCTAGTCTCTCTTTTGTACAGCCCTCGTGGGTCCCCTTGCTGATTCATAGCCTTTTTTTCATAATTATTTTATCATATCAATAAATTATTCATTTACCATATATATATATATATATAAAGCCCCTGCCACAAAACATATGCCAGTATGGATTGTGATAGAGCAAAATGGTGAAATGGTAATTATGTAGGCAAAACCTCCATGTTGCATCATGTGTTGGTAGTTTGTAGTATTTTGTCATATGAACTGATGTGTCACTGTGACAATGCAGTGGGACTAGTTGGTGATAGAATTAGAACGAGACTCTCTAGGAAATTTGAAATCTCTTGCATTATTTGAGGAACTGAACTGGGTCAAAGCTTTACCGTGCTTCATTTGAAGTTAACTCTTCTTGACTAGAAAACTAGTCCTCTAAAGCAGTGGCATGCTCTTTACATTTGATTTGGAATTTGACTATGTGAGTGGGATAAGGGAATGCAAGACTTTACTGCGTTTCATTTGAGCTTGATTCTTCTTGACTGGAAAACTAGTGCTCAAGAGCTGCTATATGTGCTCTTTATATTTGATTTAGAATTTAACTAGGTTGGTGGTCTAAGGGGAATGCAAGAGGAGTCCATGTAGGATTTTCCTTTGCTTGTTTATGCTCTTAAAATGAACTTCTATGGGTTGTAAATTGTAAGAGGTATGTAGGATTTTCAATTTGTGAAAACAGTAGTACGTACACTGAGAAAGTTTCAGTTGTTGGGGGAAAAGAAACAGAAAATAGTTTTCATGTTTGGTATTACCTCATTCAAAGACTGACACAGAGAAAAAAAAAAAGGAAGAAGAAGAAGAAGAATTTACCTGACCCTACATTTTGGAGAAAAGCATTTGCTTTTGTTCCCTCTCAAGCCTTTGATATGTTTTGCACGTATTCTCTGTTACCCATTGTTGTTAAAATCACAATTATATGTAAATATCTATTCTTGTCAATTGGAATTTTGTTAAACTTACTCTCTCATGGGGCTGTTTGTTTTTAGGACTCGCTCCTGAAATTCCTGAGGATCTTTACCATTTGATCAAAAAGGCAGTGTCTATTCGCAAGCATTTGGAGAGGAATAGGAAGGATAAGGATTCAAAATTCAGGTTGATTTTGGTTGAGAGTAGAATCCACAGGTTAGCCCGCTACTACAAGAAGACAAAGAAGCTCCCTCCTGTTTGGAAATAGTGAGCTCCAGACCTACTCTTCTAGATAGATTAGTGCACATTGTGTTAAGTACTTTGGCTATGTTGCTGTATTCTTTTTTTTTGTTTCTTTTGGGTATATGTATATATTTATTGCAGTTGAGAGTTGGCTCATAGCTATAAATTGATTATTTGTTTCCTGCATATTTATGTGGAGAATAATTACCTTAAAAATTGTTCTATTGATCTAAGAGGTACAAGAACACTTGTATCATATGAATTTGTGCTTGTAAATTCATATTGTGTCTAGGCTGTGTGATTACATCCATCTTTGGGCACTTGTGGCTAGATCTTATTGTTCTTTTAGGATTCTCCTGTACGTAGCGGTTTGGTATTTATGCTAATGATATATAGGTGTGGGGAATGGTATGGTTTACTTATGACCTAGGTTGAAATGTCTGGCTTTTATGTATGATTTCATATTTGACTTTTGGGGGCCATATGCTGTGAAATGAAATAAGGACTTTCATGTACTCCTTGTATCTCCATGTCATTAGCCATGCTCTTTTAACGATAAGGTAACACTTGTATGATCACAAATTACATTAGCAAATAATTCTAGCTAGTTTCTCAATTAATACAATGTCCACATATATAGCACTATCTTTTGTTTTCTATGTTGTTCCTGAGAGTTGAAGGAATTAAATGGCATTATTTTATGGGCATGTTTCTGATGCTTCTCATTCTTTTGCAGTGAATCAACTACCGCTAGCACCCTTGTAGCTTAATAAAAGGATGATTGCTGTGAGAGGCATCAGGGTGCTACTCATTGAAGCAGGGCCTTGCGAATTTAGTACTTCAGAAACTGTTATTTATTGTGGAGACGTCATCCACAATATGTTACTCTGATTAGATGTAATCAGACATCTTTAGGATATGAATTTTGCCTTGTGGCCATCAGTTGGTCTCTAGTTTGCTAAGCTATTTACTGTTTTTGGTTTTGTTTAAAATTCATTGATGGATATTATAGCTTTTTGGTTTTCTGCTGTTTTACACATTTGAAAAGAAAAACAAGCTATTGGTGTTGATTAGTCGAAGGTTTCCCTCTAACTCTCTTGATTGTGTTTCTTGATTGGGTTCCCTGGAGCGCTCAGTCGAACAGAACTCAATTAAGCACGTTTTAGTTTGCTTGCATTAAATGGTTCCAAGTATTTTTTTTTTTAACTAATTCTATTTGGTGCTTGGATAATATAAAATATTTTTCTCACATGTTGCAGAATCAGGACAGTCTGCCAATTCGCGACACTTTATGCCAATCCAACCCAGATAAATTGTAGACGAGTTTATGTTAGTAAACTTGATATGGTTAATAAACAAGTTGGACCAATTATTGAATGTATCCAGGTTTGGGACTTCGTAGACTTGTTTGTAAATCTGCTAACGAGTTTAATATTTGAGCTTTTAGCATCTTCTAAGTTTCAAGTTTTATTCTAATGTAGCTCTAATAGGGATCTCGTCTAATAGATAATTGGCCATCTTTTTTATATTTCCCTGTACCGTGTTTCATTCATACGGATTCCATTTTGAGAGATATTTATTATATTTATATTGGACCGTCCGTTTATCTTTTCTAATTTTTTTACACATTTATTTATTTTAAAAAGTTTATATTACAGTATTATAGTAACTTTCGTTTAATATCCAGAATAATTTGAGTAGTTCAGTACTTTTTGGATTCAATGATAATATAAAACATTTCTAATAAATGGATCGTTTGCAAATTCAAGCTTTAAACACATTAATAAACTAGTCCAACTTTGGAAGACCCAGATATGGGACACACCTCAGTACGAATTGCCAAGGTAAAATTGAAGATTTTCTGCCAGTGATGAAAAAAGCTGCTCTTAGTTTAAGCCCAGAAGCACGAGCATGACGGGCAGCATTTGCTTGTTTACAATTTCTATGAACTCAATTACACAGAATGTCCTTTTCCGGATAAGGAGTTCCATGAAATGTACAATGATTGTCAACTGACTGTGGAACAAATCACAGAATTCTCTTCGAGGAGGAGCTTTGACTTTTGTCTTGATTTACAATCTCCTCAAAAATTGTCCAAGACCATGAAAAACAACAATCTGGAACCAAATTGCATGAATCTCTCCAACCACTAGTACCACCTTTTTCCCAAGTTCCTCCCCTGGTAAAACCAAATCTGATTGCAGTAACAACACAAGCATAGTCCACGTCTAAACCCAGACTCGTGGCATACAGCCCACATAGAAAGCAAGCGGCAAAGACACTAAGTACAAGAAGAGATGTTATTGCAGCGCAAGCAAGTCTGGTTCAGGTACTAAGGGGAGATCTCTCTCAACTGACTCGGTTTCTTGGCGCTCGTGCCCACTCTGTCTTTCTTCTGAACTTTCACTTTGGCCATGGGCTTCAGTTATTTCTGGAGGTTGTAAGTTGGGTTCAGAGGTTGAAGGTGGATGTGTTTGCACATCATCCTTGGCAGGATCACAATGATCTTCACTTAAATCATTAGCGTTGCTGGGGCTACTAACTGTTGCTACAATCTTGGCACCTCTAACTAAATCTGGCCGAGCTTCAACTCCAACTCGCCTCAGGTGTAGCTGCCACATTTTACTCAGACCAGTGAAAATAGGAAATTCCAAACACAAAACACCCAAGTACTTTGAGCACATCCTACTTATGCGAATAATAACGAAAACATATTGAAGCATAAGAATGATCCAAAGCCAACATGCTGAGCATCACATTAATAACTCTTAGAACTACCTGAAGATGTAAATTGACTTCATCAGGGCGAGAAAGAAACGGAAAGTCTCCACCAGTCTTTAGGTAGGCCCGTCTTGCTCCAGGATACCTTTCACTGAGCTCATCTTTGAGAATTTGAGGAGTTGCACAGTAATCATTGGTCTTCAGATACAAGTTTAACAAGGACAAATGAAAACAGTAGCTATCAGTAAGATGTTAATAGATCAAATGAAAATTAAGATTAAACATGAAAATTCCCACCGTTTGTATATAGTGCAGTGCAAAGCATGCCATATATTTATAGATCAGCTTCATAGGGCACACGCTGAAATTCACTTCCATGAAGGGATTGGCCAATGATTTCCCCACCCCCACCCCTTTCTCTCTTTTGGGTAATCAAATAGACAGATTCACAGAATCTCTTTAGTAAATCAGCAGGGAACCTTTTACTTTGACCAATGTGGCATTGCTATTAATTAAAGGACAAGAAAAATAAGGAGAAACTATGATTTCTTTCTTATACAGCACTTCTCTTACTGAAAAAAGCATGCTATTCATTCACAGAACTGCGCTCATACATGAAGCAAAACCTAACTCAGTATATGCAAAGTAACTCCACCTACTTCTTAAATAATTCATTCAAACCTGGAAATCTGTATTATAACCTATCTCTGCCATTCCTCCCACTCCCACCTAAACATTATGCACCACAACCCCACTGTCTAAGCTTCCAGGCAGGCCTCATAAATCCATCTATTCCAGGCAAATCAATCTTAATGCAACTGACTGGCCTCCCCCACATGCAAACAAAATTTATATGATTATTTAACGCAAAGAATGGGTTTTCTGGATTTTCACAGTAAGTACTAATTATTCAGGACGGATTACATATGGTCAAAAAAGAGGTTTGTGTGACATACATCCATAATGGTAGTGAACGAATCTGATAGAAGCAAAGACCCAACAGTAGCAGCATCAACTGACAAAGTCAGCCTGGATGCCAAGTCTTCCCTTGATAATGTCTCGACCTACCAATAATGCAAAATCAAACCATGATAACATGTTGACATTTTTATGGAAAAACAAGAACATGATAGGTATTTTCAAAAAAAAAAGCAAAAAAGCAAAATTACAAGGATTTATTGGTTGCTTTCTGATAATTACCTGCGAAACAACAAAGTCGACTGAATCAGCAATGAATGGTTCATGAGGGCCATCACGAATTCCCGTCAACACATATCGCTTTAGTAGAAAAGAAGGGGTCCAACTTACTCTGTAGAGAGAATTGGTACAAGCAGGTTACCAGCAAAGGGGGTAAATTTTGAATTCAGAGATCCTAGATAAATGTTAGTTGCACAAAGAGATAATGTCAGAATGCATCCGCTTATCTAATTAGGGAAAAAGAAAAAATGCTGTTTAAATTTTCAAGATGCAAAAAAGTAAGGTTCTCTCCACTGGCGTATCCACTAATAATATCAATAATATTCATAGCAAAAGGTCCTTCATTATGGTAACTAAAAGAATAGTCTCAAAAAGTGGGGAACCTAACTGGGGCTATTTGGAAAGAAGATTGGTGCATGATGCTGTAAGTCAGAGGGAGAACAATTGGAAACCTACAGGATAAGAAAAATTTCTGAATCTCTTCATGTTTGTATGTCTACTTTTCAGTTTGATTACCTGAGAAGAATTGAAATGAGATGGCTTTAAAGAAAATTTAAGCCACTTTCTTTTGGAAGGTTTTTAATTCGCAATAATGAAATTAGCAACTAGACAGAAATACAAATCTTCAAAACTGAAAATCGGATTTTAAGATGGGGAATCTACCAAATGCGAATGGTTGATGTAGAGAACTCCTTACAATCTCATCAGGTTGGTTGAAGATATTGAATAGATTAATCTAAACTTCAGATCACTTCCTAAGCCAAATACAAAAACAATATCTAGGAGCATTAAATCCTACTAATGAGAGAATTTGATGACCCAATCACATCAAGAATAAATAGTTTTGCTCCATTACCATTGATATTCACAGGTGACTTTTTCTGTGTTTTATGTGCATCAAAATGATATGATGAACTACAGTATTAAGTTGCAATTAGAAAACAAGGCACCTGAGGGAAGCTCTACAAGATGACTAGAAATTTAAACAGGTAAGATGAAAATGCAAAATGGCAATTGCCACATGGATTGATGTATCTTAGTCTGCATAGTTTCTGCAACACTTAACCACTTCAAGGGCACAAATATTCGCTGTTTGCCCATTTGCAAGGCTACAAAAGTGATTGAAAGAAAAGTTTTAAATAGTGACTCATTCACGAAAAACTATCGCGATCAAAGAATATGCTACTTTTCATACAGGTAATCAGGTTTTGGCAGGTCAGTGGATGCATGGCCTGCACAATAGGTATGTCAAAAGAATCAATAATTCGATGGGATTTCTGCATGTTGTAGTATGCATTCTTTCAAAGGCTTCTGCTACAATGGTTTTATACAGAAAAAAGAAAATAACAACTAAAAACTGATGACAGTCTTCAGTTGATAATTAATTATGATATATGATTACATACACAGGGGCCCATGGCATGGCAGCTGAAAAACTCTGGGTTGATAAGAATGTATTGGACAGTATCAATGACCTCACCCGCCTAGGACGATGTTGAGCAAAAAGCTGTGCTAGAAAGCCTCCAAGGGAGGTGCCATAAAGATGTACCTATCGAAGCAATCAAATATATGGCTAATAAGAAAGGAAATAGAACCAAGCTAGACGTAGAGAATGAAGAAAGTATATTATGCATAAAGCAAAGACGAGCAGTTGAGAGAGAGAGAGAGAGAGCAATAAATCAAAAGAAATTAATTCATGTAATACTAATTTTGTTGTTTTTCTTTTTAATTGTTTATGACCATCAAGACAACTTATTCAAACATTGAATAAATTTTCATGGAACCATGTAAAACAAAATGCAAATGTACCCATTCGATAGAGCTGGAAACTATGAATCAAATGGAACTGCATCTCTTACATGATGAACATCAATAGCATCCAAGAACTTTTCAAATGCTTGAATCCACTCATGATGATTCCAAACACGTGGAATGTCCACAGCAATCACGCGATAACCCTAAATCAAAACCTTAGATTAAACAAGGAATGAAAAATCAAGCCTTTTTTTGGCAGTGAAAATCATAGCATGGTGTGTGGTTCACTAGGAATGGCGGAAAACGCTTACCTTAATTGACAGTGACATGACCTGTTTGTAGTACACATCTGCAGTTCCTGCAGTTCCAGGTAGACATATAAGGGGAGGCACGACCTTTGGACCAAAATCGTAATATCTCCATTGCTTAGTGCCAATCTGCCGTATACAGAAAAAGAGTAAGGTGTCAAAATGAAAAAATTGGTCATGTGGATTGCTTCTGCAGCAACATCATATTTTTAGTTGACATTTGATATAATATGCAGAAAAAAATACCAGCACATCAAACTAGATAACAGAACAATCCAAAGTCACAAATTGAATACACCAACAAAACTAGATTTGCTCCATGCATATTTTATTATAGATAAAGAAAGCAAGCCTTTGGCACAGTGGTTAAAGCTGCTCCTTTGGTGACATGTAGCTATGAACTTGAAGCGAGGATACAGCCTCTTTACAAAATGTTAGGATAAGGTCGTCTAGATATGCATCCTAGTCTCCCCTCAACCCATACTAGCTAAGCAGCACTGATCTGGGTGAGCCCTTACTTCTTAATAGAAAAAAGACTATCTTGTATATTACAGCTGCAACAAATGCTTATTCACTCTGTAAAATTACTCGTACAAATGGTATTACATCATTAAGTCCAATCCCTTTTCATACACGTCCTAACAGATCTAATTATCAAATTGGAAAAAACAAGTATAACAGCTCTTTCCTAAGTTTTCTCTCAAGCATTTTAAGATGCCACCTATCTCTTTTACATGCTACTTAGCATCTCATGTACATAAATTTTTGGTATAAGCCATACCCATCTGTAATCACCAAACTTTTTTCAACTTAACTGTATAATCTTCCCATAGAACTTCTTTTTGAAGTTATGCGGCATCTTATGATCATAAAAACTTGAATAATAAAGGTTCATCTTTGTTAGATCCTTCATCTCTACATAACATTGAACTTATACACCAGAATTTCTCCTCATACTGATTTTATTTCATTAATTCCCTTGTTCTGATTCGCCCTTTGTACAAACAGTTGATTGATTTCTATTTTCTATAGCTTTGGCAACCAAAATTGCCTGCACTCAGCATTTTTTAATTCAGCATAACTTTGATGAAAACAGTTCAACTTCGACCCAGAACTTCCACACATGCAAATCTGATATTTGCTCCATCCTAGATTTTGCAGTGAAAAATAAATAACCAGTAAGAGAGCACTGACTGAGAAAGGGCATTTAAATTTCACAACAGCCTTATCAATAGCTCAAACAAAAGTCAGAAACCATGGCTATGTCTTAATGTAATGCTAGTTTCGTCAGCAAAAACTCTTATTCCTCCCTATTAGAACTGAATATTATAGCTCAAACGACTCAGTGTCAGGCTGATTTCTCTTCTAATCCTATAATCCACTGAATTTTGCTTAAATCAAGTCTGCTTTTCTATTACTCTGACTATTAAGGACAAAAAATCTGTAAATATCAAGGTATTATATGCTTTGGTACATAAGAAGTTATGTGATCTTGATGAGCCAAGACCTTGAACCACCTCAAGAAGGCTCCATGGAAGAACCGGGTTCAGGACTTAGTGACTCAAGCCATGACAACATGATAAAGATTGATGAGCAGCTGCACAGGGTCCACCGTCCGGACGTTAGTCCTTTTGCCATCCAGATGGCAGCTAAAGAAGAACACCCCATCCAGACACCCAAGTCTCCTTCATTTGGACAACAGAGATTTAAAGGTCAATGTCCAGACTCTCATTCACCATCAAACCCATAGAATCAAGTGGCCTCCCATCTAGATGGTAGTCTGCTTGCCATCTAGATGGTAGATACAGAACCTGCTATTTAATCTGTGCATTTTATAGATGTTCTCCTGATAAGACAATGACTTTATTTACACTTTTGCCTAACATGTTTCAGGGTTATGGTTTACTAGCAGTCGTTTTACCATTAAAACACTCTTGTTCTCCTCTCTAACACATGAGCCCTTTGGAGTCATTTTAGTTGACTATTGAGCATTACTCTTTAATCCTTTAGGTTCTTATCAATCTTATATTGAGTGTGGTGACCTGTTATTATCTTCACCTTTAATACCCTGAACTTATTACTGTTATAGCTTAAGTCTAAGAGGAGAGCTGAAACCCAAAAGACTAGCTTGATAATTAGGAGAGCCTTTTAAATTTAAGTGATATACTTAATCTATGTTATTTTCTTTTATAAGTCTATGACATTATGACCCCCTTTTGAAAGCTAACGCCCATGTTAGTTGACTCTAAACTGCTCACTCTAAGTAGCTTTCACCCTAAATTGCTTATTGAGTGACTTTTACTCTAAGTAGTTCATATCTTACTTCACTAGGTAACCTTTTCTTAAGTAACCAGCTCCCAAATCGCTCTTTTTCCTAGAAGTTCTCTCTTAGATCATTTCTTTTTTAGGTTGCCCTTTCTTAGACTAGTCTGAAAGGTGAGAGTGCCCCTTACACTTAAGTGCTACAGTTAATCAATATTACGTTCTCATGTGAGATTGTAATAGAACATTTTAATGTTTGTAATCCTTACAGGTAATATTTGTGCATTCCTCTAGTGCTATTTGCATCCATATCCCATTTACTTTTTCCTTAACTCATAACTTCTAACTTGCTACTCTTACTTGGTGCCATCTTTGTGCAATTCTGGTTTCGAGCTTCTCACCTTGAATTGTATCATATCTAATATGGTATCAAAGCTCCTTAGATCAACACGCTTCGTGGTAGTAAGTTTTACTTTCTCAACACTTGTTACTTTTGAAATTGTTGGGCTAAGGATTGTTGTTCATGATTGCCATTTGTAAGTTTATTGGATGTGAAGAAGTGGTGGAGTTGTTCCATATAATAGCAAAGTTAAGAGCACTTGTGATTGATGTGGTAATGAATTTGCAAACACAAGTGCTAAATATGGGCTGAAATAGAGTTGATACTCAAAGAGGAGTTGGAGATAGGAATCATATGTCGCATAAGCATGGAGATAATTTCAAGAATGGATGTGTAATTGATGAAGGAAAATATTATGCTGGTATTTGTTACTACAAAAATGAAGTTCTAACCTTTGAAGGAAATTGTTTGTTGGATGAATATTTAGAATGAGAAAAAAAAAAAGAAAAAGTGAAGAGAGTATTAAATGTTATGAATATGATGAGAGGACTAAGGTAAGATTGGCTTTCCTTGAATTCACCAGTTTTATAGTTATAGGGTAGAAGGGCTTGGAGTCTCTACGCTTAAGAGATGGGGAAGGAGATGTGGTGACTTAGGGAGAGATGGAAAGATTGTTAGGGAAAGCTTTGTACCCCCCTCACTCCATCAAGAGATGTTTCTAAAGTTGCAAAATTTACAAAAGAGTGGCTATAATATTGATGACTATGTAAAAGAATTTGAGATGTTAATGATAAGCTACAAATTAAATAAGCCTAAGGAGCAAACCGTAGCTAGGTTTATTAGGGGATTTAAGTATGAGATAAGTAAGTGTTGTTAAGTTATAGCCTCATGAGACTCTCGGTGATGTGATTCAATTAGCAACTAAGGTTGAGAGGTAGTGTTAATTGAGTCATTTTAGATCATTTCTTCCATTTCGAGTTTTTTAAAATCTCCAAAAGAATTTGTAGGAAGTGACAATCAATGAGAGGATGAGTATGAGATCACGAAAAGAGAGATTAGCAAAACTTCAAGCATGGAAGTAGTAGTCATCAAAATACACCAATTGAACTTTAATGAAGAGGAGTCTAAACAAAAGTGCCTATAGAAGAAGAAATTGAGTCACATGATTGGGATAAGGACATATTGTTTCTCAATGTCCAAATCATCGAGTTATAGTGGTTAAGGACCCATATTGAAGCTAGAGGTGGACAGTGAAAAGGAGGAAGAAGAGGCAATAGATGATGATATTGAGAAGGACATTACTAATTTTGTTAGGAAGCATATTAAGGCAAAAAGGGAGTGACTTGAGGCTTTTGTAGTGAGACAAGATGCAAATGACAAGGCATCTATATTTATAGAGTTGATCAATGATAGGAATTGTTTCATACTAGGGATTGGAGAATAGAAAAACATGTGACATTATTGTAGATTGTGGAAGTTATGCAAATGTGGTCTCTTAAGAGTTTGTTGAGAAGATGAAACTTCCAATTTTAGCTCATTTGAAGCCACATGGACTCCATTACTTTAATGACAAAGGAGTGGTGCATGTGTACGAGCAAGTAAAGGTGCCACAAACTATTGGGAAATATATAGATGAAGTGCTATGTGATGGACTCATGTTATTTTAGGAAGACAATGGCAATTCAATACGAGGATATTATGGCTATTGAAGCACTTATTTAGGAAAGACAGCCAAAGCTATATTTTACTGCCCATAAGTGTGGAACGTCAAGCCAAATAAGTTACTTTATTACTCACTCTTCTTTTTATTTGAGGAAAGAGCAATCATTGGATTCAAGGATGGATCATTCCCCACCCTAAGGCAATGATGCAGCCAAGAGTCCAAACTACCTTAAGAAGGCTAGGTTTAGGACTTAACAGCTCAAGGCATGACAACATGCCCAAGATTGATGAGAAGCTACATAGGATCTACCTTTCAGACGATAGCCCTTGTGCCATTTGAGCAACAATTGAAGAAAATGGCCCCATCCGAATGCCTAAGCCTTCTTCATTGAAATGGTAGAGATTTGGAGGTTACCATCTAGAGGGTAGTGCAAAATTGCTTTCATCTAGATGATAGATACAGAACCCATTTTTAAACTCCACATTCTATATATGTATTCATTATAAGACTTTGGCTCTATATACACTTTTGCTGTAAACGTATTTTAGGGTTTCTTTAGGGTTCTTTTACAATCATTTTACCATTGGAACACTATTATTACCCTCTCTAGTATATGAACTCTTTAGAGTCATATAAGTTAATTATTGAGTTTCACTCTTTAATCTTATTAGGTTTGTATGGATCTTATATTGATTGTGATAAACCCAATATTGGATTCAACAATCCTTTAACACCTTGGAATTATGTTGGTGTTTTCAAGCTAGTCAAAATTTGATGTAGGATCCAAAACTAGTTTGCATTTAGTATTAGTACAATACTCCTGCTATTTTATTTGTATCTCTATCCTTTATTTTCCTTCTAGACACATTAAAACCCACTTATGGCCACTTACCTTAAAAAAAAAAAAAGAAAAGAAATTCCACTTATGGAAAGATAACTTCATGTCTTTCTTTGTGAAAACTTCATGCTCTCCATATGAGTGTGTTCCTCAATTTTAAGTAAATTAGGCTCGTCTTCAAGAATAGTGACTCACAAAGCCACATCCATAAGTAGATGTACAAGGCCGGTAACGTTTGAAACACAAGCCTTTATCTTTCTTATCTACAAACTCAACATAAGAAAATTGTCATTGACCTTTATTTCTTTGAATTTTTCATTGTGTATATTAGAGGTTCTTGAAGTAGCATCCTTATAAGTAAAAGCAAGATGACTGAAGCTAATAGAAGGATCTCCTTTTCTAAATGTACTTTGAGAGTATAAAAATTGAGGATTCTTAGAGAAATTATTATAAACTCAACTTTGTCTAGGTACATCAACTCTTCGAGTTAGATTAGAACAAAAATTCCACCTCTAAACTCCTCCACATCAAACATTTCTATGAATCTTACAACCTTTTTCAAAGCTAACATGCAAACTCGTAGCCAAATATCATTGCATAAGCCCCATATTAATAACCTAGAAGTTGCAACTTAGGTAAATTTGGGGCTTTTGCCCATAAATCTATGAACTCATCTACATACAACTCCACTAAAGAAGTTTGTCTCAATGTTGACAAATTCTAATAAGGATTTGTTGCAACTCTTCCACTAAACTGCATCATCTCTTGCATAAGCCTCTCTTAATTCAACTTTGCAAGTCAACATATAAGCAATCTCAAGAAAGAGAAAGCTTGGGCGAGGGCACAAATGAGAACTACATTTTTTTCTTTTGTTTTTTTTGGTGTGGGGAGGGGGGGGTTGTGAAGGGATGGGTAGGGTTGGTTTGCAGTAGAGCTAAGGTCGATTTTTTTCCCTCCTTTAATAAAAGAGAGTATAAGGAAAAGGGGGAATATGCCCTAAAAAAACAATAAAAGCACCCTCAAGGGTGATCCAAAGGTAGTTAAATAAAGAGCCCTAAAAACTGTACAATAGCACTACCTACTAAGGTGATTCAAAATAAAGGCTAAGTCAATAGAGCAAAGAAACAAGTAGAGAACACCACAAGCTAACTCTTTAGGTCCTACTAAGATGCTTGCCCATCTTCTTCTTCTTCTTCTTGGCACGAGCAACTCCAAAAGACGTTTTGCGATATGCCAAATCAAAGGAAGGAGAGACAACGATGTTGTTGATGAAGTTAGCCAACATCATGATGAGAGAGGAATCTAACCTTAGAGATTCATCGAAACTCGTAGCCTCACCCTTAAGCTGGCCACTATCACTTGCTTTAAAAGAGCCATTCTCAATGATTCTCACTTCTCTTAAGGTCATTGTCACCATGTCCAAATTTTCATTTGAAGAAGTAGTAACCAGTGTAATTGTGTTACCTATAAGGTCAACCATTTTTTAGAGTCGAGGATTAATTTGCGAAGGACCACCTTTCTTCAAAGAATAAGTGCACACATCATAAGAAAAAATCTTAAAACAAAGGCAATTAGGAGACTTTCATTGGTATTTAACTTCAATAGGAACCTTTCTTCCATAAATATAGCAAATCAAGATTGAGTTTACAAAATCACAATTAGCTTGCATCCCAACAAATACTCAAGCAAACTCAATCTTTCTTGCATAGAGTTATAGAGTCAACAATCAATGGTTTTCTAAGTCTACTTGCTACATAGCTAAATACTAATGGTTTTCCATTGGTATTTAACTTCAATAGGAATCTTTCATCCATCAATATAGCAAATCAAGATCAAATTTACAAAATCACAATTAGCTTGCATCTCAACACATACTCAAGCAAACTCAATCTTTCTTGCATAGATTGATAGTTACAACAATCAATGGTTTTCCAAGTTTACTTATAGCATAGCCAATACCTTTCTTATGGAAGAACTATCAGTACATTTGAAAGTTTAACCCATATAGGTAAGCAACTAAGAGCTTTACTTGTAGACGACATATCCATTTCCCAATGAAGAAGGATAATATACCAACTTGCAAAGTACTAAGGGGTTTGAAGAACCTTTGTTACTTGGCCATCGTTCCAAAACTTAAAAAGGAAAGTATCTCTCTCATTTTTCAAAACCTTAATCAAATTGAAACGATCCCATATTGCAAGGGAAAATCTTTCTTACTATTATAGTAGGCTTCTATAAAAGATTTGCATTCCTTAGCCTCATTAGATGGAACAAGTGTTGGAGAAGGATAAGGCCAAGCGGAGAATAAGATGACAGAGGAGGAAATTGAAGATCCAAAACATTAGAAGAAGAGTGGTTGGATGGAACCCTTTCTAGCGAAGGAAAAGAAGGAAGAGGGCTGGCGGGAGAAAAGGAAGCATGAGTAGCCAAAAATAGAATCTCTTTGAAGCACTTACCTACCTGGCCAGCCACGACTGTAGAAGGGGCAGTTGTTATAAGTTCAGAGATGATTACACCGACTCCTAAGCATATGGGCCAACCCAGTAGATGGTGGTGAAACCAAAAAGAGGAGAATGCTGGCACTCACAAAACCGAGGACATTATCAAAGAAGATGATGATGCCAAATCGATAACTTACCCTTTAATAAGATGACACTGGCTTAAAAAGTAGAAGGTTAGATTTCAAAGAAGATGGCTCAACCATGGATGAGTAAGCCGCTAAAGAGGTAACAAAAGGTATATACTTTGTCAAAGGAGATAGCTATAAGGAGATGGTCAGCTTCAACTTGAAGGAAGGATGCAAAGGCACGCGGAGTTACTGAAGTGTGTAAAAACAAGTAGGCCATGGAGAGAAAACCTAATCGTTGGAGAAGAAGACCACAAACAAAGGATGTTGAAAAGAAGAAAAGGTGACGATTGGGGATCGACTCACCAAAAAGGTAGATGATCAATGAAGCACACTTCTAAGAAATTTATAGATAAAGGTGGAAGAGGAAAGTCAAAACCTTAGATGGAAGGAGGTGGGAAAACAAAATTCAAACTAAAGAAAGCATTTTCTCTTTATAGTATAGTCAATAGAGTCAATTGAATATTCTTCTCAAGCTTCATACCTTAAAACTCAAAAGGCAAGACTTGAGAAATCCAACTTAACGTATATGTTCCACTAAAGTAAGGTAGATCAATGCGATTTGTATTTCCTCTTATATCTTAATCGATCTTTAACTCTACTTGATTATAATCGGTTAGCTACTCATGCAACTTCTCTAAATCGCCATAAGTGCGATTGAACTTTCTAGAATTTTGATTAATAGAATATTGTCTTCTCCTTATCATATGTAAATTCTTGCATCATCACTTTTTGAATTACTTCCTTCAATTGACATCAAACTCCTTTGCAAAGCAAAAATGTCGTCTACAAATCAATTCACTTTGTCAAAGAGTTTACACATCGACTTATCAAACATCTCAACTCTGTTTAACAATATAGTCATTCATCATCAACAACCATTGATCAAGAGAGAGAGTTTCCCACAAATGGTGCCAAGTGTGCCATCTTAGGGTCTTCTTTTTGTCTTAGGTTAGGTGGTAGAAGGAACAAAGAAGCAACCATTGAGTTCAATAGGCAAACAAGAGACTATTTTGTTGATTATCAAAGAAAATATTATGCCACCTCCAGGATTTCACAATATATTTTCCGATCCCCTTATTTTATCAAACATAAGAGTTACTTATACTATGATGTATCTACTCCCATTGTTTGTTATACGGTACAATTCTATAAGAAAGAACAATGGAAACTAGCTACTAACTTATTGACTTCTTCTAGATATTTCTAGATACTCTAGAAACTTCTATAACTATCTTCAATAGCTGACTTCCCTTCCCCTACCTTCTTTGATAGATCCTAGTAATCCATTGACATGTCTTTGGGTACACATTGACAAGCCTCGCAAATTTGTCCTCTAATGTAACTAAGGTCAACCTTATTGGAATTCCCATCCATCAGGCATGCTTAACTTGGGTTCAAGCACACATCTAAGCAGCTATATCAATGGAACCTTGGATGTTTAAGAGTCCTGCAGTTTGCATGTGAAAGATAAACCTTCCATTCATAAAAGCAATGTCCTTATTAATATGGGTATGCATGTCTCGAAGACTAGAACCACTCCATTAAAGTAGGATGTCAAAGGTCGCAACTAATAGTTTAGTCAAATCAAGTTCTCCTAATCACAATAATTCATTGCTTAAAGCACATGACACTTCTTTTCCACAATCAAAATAATTTTTAATGTGGTCTCCTTTTTTAGTTCACTTACTGCATCTTTAGCAAAAATCCCAGTGCATATCTTCTAGTCCATCGAAAAATTTATTCTTCCATCCAAATTCATATTCCCTGCTTACTTAATTTGTCCCTAAGCAAAACATCACTCCTTACATGGCATTCTCATGCCCTAAGAACTTGCTTTTGGTTTGCTTAACCATGTTGAGAAAAATTAAAGGTGATGCATGACTTTCCAACTCTTTCCATGTATATGACAAAATCCTCCTGAATTGATGACTTAAATCATTGGTGCTGCTAGCACTTGCGTTGTCAGGCTCATCGCACCTCAAACTACGTATCTAGTCGACTATCTGCTCCATAACCATAGAGTTTCCCCCTTTATTGAATAAAGGTTTGCTACCATAAACTTTTTCCACTACAAAAATTTCTCAGATGATCTTCTTACTCGTTTCCTTCTTTCTGAGCTATCCAATCAGCTTGACATATCCTCTGAGTAACTTCAATAAATATCCATCAACAGCTCATCAAGTCGAAGATGTGGTTCAAATAAGGATAATTACATTTAGGTTTCTAGTCTACATGACTATATTAAATTACTAGAATCCACCTCCTTAATGCTCATGAACTTCTAACACCTCATACTCAAACATTTATCACAATATAAGTGATTATAGTTCTAAATCTTTTCTTTCCTAAATACCAAAAAGAATCATGTCTAATGCCTTTGGAGAGTGTCTATTATTTTCTAAGCTATTCATCTTCTTATCAGTTCTAGAGATCACTAGATCTCTCATATCTAGCATCCGAGCTGAGACACCCACTAAGCCAGAGGAATATCAAGAACAGTAAAACTAATTTTATTTATCAAATCAAATCTATTTGAAATTTTCACTTGACTAGCAGTGAGTCAAAATCACTAATGAACATCATATCTAAATGATCGCATCATACTTAACCCTGCTTCATTAACAGCTAGAAAACTCCTTTGATTCTCATAGAATATAGTTGATCACAGAGGTTGTTCTTAAGAATTTCAATCCAACTTGTGGCCGTTTTATAGTAAGTGTCTGTGTTATCTACATGTACACTGGCTTCTGGAATGCTGGCAATATAGCAATGAAACTAATTCTTAGAGGTAAAGCAAAACACAGCATAAGACGACACTAAAGAATGAACCTCTAACTATGCTGGCCAAAGTGAATAATCACATCTACAAAAGATTTATGAAGCTATGTGAAGGAAATTGACTTCTCATATCCTAGTAGCTACAGCTTCAACTTTAAAAACTTATACAAAGCAAAGAAATAGGTAAAAAAAAAATACATGACCCAACTAAGCTAAATGTACCATGTGAAGCATTACATGGTTGCTGGGTTAGTCAAGGAGGCCTCATAATCACGTCGGACCAGAAGACTACGCTTGATAAAACCAAACATATTTACACGAAATCCCAACTTTAGCCAGTCCAAAGCACTCAAAAACAAGAATATTCCATAATCTCCCCTTAGATCAAATGACAATTCACCAACATTGCCAAAATGTAAAAAAGAGCACAACATGCCACCAAGATTGTGCTCCAACCTAGGATTACCAATACGGTCACCTGGCAAAAGCATGCATTCTTATACTTGCAAAGACACTGATCAAAAGAATCCCCAGCATCAAATTGGTGATTCCAGAACTGCCCAACTAATTGTCCGCAACAGAAGTCAAATTTCACAAGGACGCTATAGACTGAAACTCAAAATAAGTCACAGTTTTCAATCTGACCCGGAATATAAAATCCATTGATATGCTCACCAAACCCCTCAAAAAACAGTCCAAAAACCCAAACTTCATTGCTCAAACAGAACCAAATTATTAAAGAAACCAAGCAACAATGATACTAAAACGCACCCATGTTAGAATTAAGCATAACTAAAATAAATCAAACATCCAAAAAGCCAACTTGAAACAAAGCTACCAACTTTAGCAAATGGTTGGGGGGGTGGGGTGAACAGTTGAATCATGAATAAATGGTCAAACCCAGAATTGAGAATTCATTATAGAGAAAGATTAACGTACAGGGATCTTGTGCAGAGGAACCTGAGACTTGAAGTAAACATAATCTCCGGGCGCCGAGAAGACGCCTTTCATGGCTTGCGTTTTCTATAAAATTCTAACAAGATCCATATGAATTTCACGTCATAAAATCATCATTTCAAGGTTGAAGTTTAATGTTGGACTAATGAATAGCTCTTCTCTTGAGTTATTTTATCTATTGGGTATCAGGAAATGAAATGGAAATGGTTTTTTTTTTTTTAATTAAAATTGGTGTCGATGATTGGTGATGAATTTGATTAGTGAGGAGAGAGACCAGACAGGGACAGAGACAGCATGTGGAGATTGGAAAACTTGGGACGGAAACCCGATAGTCAAATTTAACGGAGTTATATCTTAATTTATTATTATTATTATTATTTTGGCCGAATCTATCTTAATTTATTTACTTTGATTTTTTTCTTCAATGTTATATAAAATGTTTAGCGTTGCTGCTTATTAAATTTGTAAAATTTTTCACTTTTATCAATTGTTTACAGTTTTGATTTATGATAATCCATTGTGATTTTAATAAATCTTATGTTAATAGTAAAATATAAGCTATGGATAGCTTTGGCAACTTCTCTCAAAAACTATCAATTATCAATAACTTTCACAAAAACTATTGATAGTCTTATATTTTTTTATTATAGCTAATTTTGTTTTTATTATCAATAAACATGATTTTTATTAAATTCAGAGTATTTTATTGTAAATTAAAGTTTTCAATAGATACTGTACCGTGAAAATGCCTATTAAATTTGCTACTTAAATAGCACTTTGAATTTTGGAATTAAAATTTAAAATTTTATTAGATATGACATTCCAAATATACAAAATTAAAAGGGTTAATGTTGTAGATGGTGTATAAATTTTGTCAAAATGTGAAATTTATACTTTGAATATTGCGTCCTTGAAAATGAGACTATTGCTAAGTCCTCATAGCTTAAAAATCATAAATACCGCTCTAAGGTCTGGATGGCTTAAAACGGGATCATTTTTCATATTTTTCATTTCTATTAAGGATATAGTTTGTCGGAAAAAGGGTTACATACTATAATCTTATATAGCAACAATTGAATTATGTCCATTTTATAGGTTTTACAAAGGGGAAGAAAGAAGGAAGGATGATACATCGCTCAAACATGATTTAGTAATGACAGGGTGTTATCCAAATTTACCTCTACCAATAGGCAGATATCTTTTGATATATTAATATCCATATGATTTAAGAGAAAAGAAAAAAATAACTACTATCTGATTAATTATTTAACTCTACAAATTTTATTATATTTCTCTCTTTCCTTTTGCTGTCTTTTTATCATTCTAACTATCCATTTTATCTCTCTCTCTCTCATCTTATTTTTTATGTGACTGATTCCATCATTCATCTTATCATAAATTTATATTCATTTGAATCTCAATTATTGAATAAATCGTAAATTTAACGGTTTAAATTTAAAAAAATAAGAATGAATAGTAGAATAAAGAATGAACTGATCCTATTAAAATAGAGAACGGGATTGTAAAATCCTTCTACTATAAATATAAAATTTATTTATAATTGTAATGTTTTCGTTTCTATCATATTGGTACTTTCTATGTTCTTTATCTATTTATCTACCTGCTTTCCATTAATAATTACACTAGAAATCATTTAAAATAAAATTTCATCCAGTTAAAAATCTTTAAAGAGTTTTAGAAATAACTTGCCGAAATTGAAAGACTTATAATTTGATTATAAAAATTAAAAAAGTTATAAAGTATTTCTATTGTATGTGTGTGTGTTTTTTTTTTTTTTTAAATTTCTAGCACATACATTGTAAGTATAGAATTTGCTAGTTTCAATTTTAAAATAAAAACCAAGACTACATTTGTAAAAGAAGAAAATTTTACTTTATTTCTTCCCATACAGTCAATTAAACATGTTTTAACATTATAAAACAATCATGTGTTCGTTTAAAAGCTTGATTATGATTGTGAAACTAAACTCCACGTAATGTTTAAAGGAGCTATTGAGTTCGAGCCCCACTTTACTCATTTTACCCTAGTTAGTTAAAATGATACAATTTGAGGGATTTAAAGTAAAATCTCGACTCAAAAGTAAAAAAGAGCATTTATGGATATAATAAACCATGCCACATCTAAACAAATTTAAAAACTTCTAGGCTAATTGATTGTAAAACTAAACTCATTGCTATATAATAAAAACTTGATTATCTAACTTGAATATAGATAACATTTAATTTTAAGTAAATAAAACAAATACAAAAAGAACTGGATGATATAATACAATACAAACTTATTGTATCATATTTAATCTGTATATTAAAAATTAATTATTTATATTATAAAATAAATAATTTTTATAATATTTAATAAAAATAATATTAATTAATTTAATATTATAACATGATAGAATATTTTTTAGAATATAAAATATTTTTTATTTTTATACTATAATATAAATCAGATAAAATTTAAGCATTTTATTTACTTTATCAACTCAATTTTCATTCAATTATCAAGTAAAGTTACAAACTAAACATACTAATACAATATCCCAAAAATTATGTAACCAAATGTTACTATATAGTATACGTTTATAAATGACCATCAATTCTCCCCCATTCTATGAGTATGTTTTCCTATGAATTCCAGGAAGCATAACTAGGTAAATCAGTTGTTGCAGGGATTAGGCAATAAAACTATTAGCATTGGAGTTCAATGTATGGGATTGAGGAAATCACATGTCAGAAGATTCTTGTTTGTTGGAACAGGAAAACGTGTTCCCATCCTACGAATAAAATCAAACTTCATAAATGTAATGTACCAACCATTTACAAAGTTACAGGGACCGTAAAATCTTAAATGTTAGCAACTCCCCATGAAACCGTATGCAAACGTGAAATTATTGCCTAAGACTAGATCACAAAGCACACTTTCTACAAGGCGGAAAAAGAATCGAAATTCTCTCTCCCTCCTCCATCTCCTCCTTCCAAGGGGTGCGTTGATGCATTGATTCGATAGTATAACTTACACTTCATTTCATGGTAGATAGCACCATGAAGTGTCCCTGACGAGATTTGAACCTAAACATCTATCATGAGAGCGTAGAATACTATAAGCAACCTATATAACCCAATAAGGAAATCTGCAACATCAGAATCCGAACCTAAAGGACAAGCAGCATATGATATATTTCAGCAAACACATTCACACCCACACACACATATATCCTGTAAACAGAGAAGTACAAATCGACCATCTGACTCTGTTTTCTTCAAGATTGGAGCCAGAGTCACCCAGAAACCTTAACAGCTCGTGAAGAAACAGAAACAGGCAAAAGGATTAATATTTGATCCTCAAATGTCCTTCAAACATGGTACAGAAGACCATAAGTTCAATCCAAACAGAAACTTGCAAATTCATGGAAACATTGGGGAAGATCAATTTATTTAGATAGTTTTGCAGCAACTGAAGAAAATAAAAATAAAAAATGAACACGGTTATGATCTTTCAGTCGTGGACTATACAGCAGCCTAGGGGGTGAATATCAAATGGCATCCTAAAATAGGCAGAGAACAACCACCAGCATCTCGATGACTATTTTCATAATCTTCATCTTCTTTCAGTGCGAAATGTTTTTCTCTGCAAACAATTGCCCACGGGGCTAATGACTAGATAGGAAATGGTCCCTTCTCCATGAAACTTGCAGATAGGATTTCAAATAACGGATGAAGCCAATCAAGATGTGATGTTTTACATAGAATCGGTATGGTATAAGCTCCTCTGAAGATTCCACCACAAAAATCATGAAGTCATGTAGGTTACCACGAACTCTTCTTCGAATCAGATTGGTACTCGAGGTACCATTGAACAAACTTCTTCAAACCAGTCTCCAGATTCGTTGAAGGCTTATAACCCAACTCTCTCCGTGCCAAACTAATATTAGCATGCGTAAACTTCACATCTCCATTCCTAGGCAATGGCAATATCTTTTTATCAGCTTTCACCTTCAACAGCTTTTCCAATATCTTCACAAGCTTGGTAACCGGCACAGGCGATGTATTCCCCAAATTATAAACCCGCAATTGCGCCGGCCCTTTCTTCTTTCCCCCACTACCCGTACTCTTCTTCGCCGTATCCAAAGCCCCCAAACAACCCTTCACAATATCATCAATATAAGTAAAGTCCCTAGCAACAGAACTATGATTGGGCCCTTCAAAGACCTGAATTTGCTTTCCCTTCAATATATCCCTAGTGAAAAAGAAATAAGCCATGTCCGGCCTACCCCACGGGCCATAAACCGTGAAGAACCGCAATCCGGTCATCGAAAGACCGTAAATATGATTATAAGCATGAGCGATTTCCTCACCAGCTTTCTTAGTTGCAGCGTAGAGACTGGCAGGCTGATCAGTCCTGTCTTTCTCAGAAAATGGCACCTTCGAATTCAATCCGTAAACCGAACTCGAAGACGCCCACACAATAGACGGCTGCGGGTTTGCAGACTTGCAGACTTCCAACAGATTCACAAACCCTGCAATGTTACTTTGAACATAAGATGATGGATTAATCATAGCATATCTAACACCAGCCTGAGCAGCAAGATGCATTACGTGGGTAAATTTAACTAAGTCAAACAACTTCATCAACAATTCTCTATCGTTAGTATCTCCTTCTACCACAAAGATCCCATCCTTATCAAGCAACATTTGACGTGCCCTTTTAAGGTTTACATCATAATAATCATTAAAATTATCAACACCCACCACGCCGTTGCCGCGCCGCTTCAGGGCGATGGACACGTGAGTGCCCACGAATCCCGCCGCACCGGTGACGAGGACAGTCATCCTGGCGGCGCGTGAGGGATCCTTTCCCGTGAGTGGGGCCGCACGCGTGGAGGCAATGACCCAGCGCTCCCAGTCCGAGCCGCCCCATGAGTCGCCAAGGAAACGGCGCGGCGCGTGGGGGGGAATCGTGGGAGAACAGTGGCGGGATAGGAAGATGATTATGGAGAGGAAGAGGGTTGAGAAGACGGTGAGCTTAAAGAGGGAGGAATGGAGTTTTACGCGGTGGAAGTACGGAGGCAGGAAGTATTTTTCCGGCTTGAGTTTGCCGGGGGTGGAGGGGATGTCGTCGTGGGACATTATACAATGAAAAAGTTTAAGGCTTTGTGTTGGGTCAAAATGAGCGAGTGAGAGAGGGAGAGAATTTGCAATGGAAGTGGAAAGTGGAGAAATGAGGTTGGAACAAAAATGGATGACGCAGGGGAAGGTAGAGGTTTATAGATATCAAATCAAAAACTGTTAAAAAGAGTTATTTCCCATTTAACTATTGCAATTTTGACAATTTGTTGTATGGAAGGAGGTGTCGGTATTTTGGATGGATTTGGTTCTATCCTCCTCGTGCTCCTCCATTAAAACCACATGACATGGAGAAAACAATACACAATAAGCTATATAATTGAAAAATAACATCACGTTTCTTAAATTACTTATAATTAGCATTGGAGAAAAAAAAAACTGTAAATGGCGAATTGAACCTAAAATGAATTCAACTGAACCTAATTGAAAAATTATTTTTCTTTTAAATTATTTGATTTTGTTATATATAAATAGTTTGCTTGTTGGATTTAAAAAAGCGAAACAAATCAAACTGTTTAGTTTAAAAAAAAATCATATAATTATTTTATACTTTTTTAAAAAAAATTTATATCAACCTTCATGAATTTCATTACATTTTTTATATTTTATTTTTAGCTCAAATATTAAGATTAAGTTAGAGTAAGTTTCATCTGAAATTTTATATTTAATTTTTTTAATTTTCCTTTTCTTATATATTTTTAAAATAAATCAAAAGTCTGACCTTAATGCTCTTTATATGTCTTTCATTTTCTTTTCAATCTTTAGTGTGTCTTTTTTATTTTCTTCATATCACTTTTGAATGGACAACTTTATTTCTCCATCCTTATTGTTTTTCGTTACAATAGAGTCTCTTATCCTTGTCCAATTAAGTTAAGTTTGTTAAGATTTTGTATAATTATACATAATAAATATAAGAAAAATTAATCGAAAACATATGAAAATTTAATAAAAAGAAAAATATATTATTAAAGATAAAAATTGCTTATTGAAAGTAGTTTGAACTATTGATTGAATCAGACCGAATTAATTTTAATTAAGTTCAAAAAATTTATAAACCAAGCCATATAGTTAGATTTGATTTAAAAAAAAATCAAATCATTATATTAAGTTCACTTCAGTAAGGAGGTAAACTATATTGAATTAAACTGTGCTTACCTCCACCTATAGTGTCAAGTCTCTCATTTTAATTAACCTAAAATAATTCCTTATAGCATGTTCACTTAAGGGGAATAGAAATATTCATTCCTCCTTTATTTCTTATGAAGTCTTTATATGTATTTTGCGATAATGGATTTTTTATTCTAATATGTATATATTGAATTCATTTGTATCAAAACTATTGTAATTTAGTTATATAAACACTAATTTCCTAGTAGATGAATTGGATTCGATTTCGCCTTGCCAATAGTTGTAATATATATAATTGGTGAAAAGAAAAATTCACTAAGAGGATATGATATAGATCTTCTTATTTTTTTTATATGAGTTGAATGAATTTACTTCATAGATTGATTGTTTACATTAATTATAATAAAAAAATGTTGTTTTAAGCCATTAGGTCATTTACATATATGTATGGTGACTTGAATCGTCACTTTCTTTTTCCATCAAGTAAATCGAACTCATTGATTCATCAAACTTCTTAAATCAACTTAAATAGATGTAGCTTTAATTATTTTCTTTTAAAGAAAATAATAAATTTCGATTTGTATTTTGTTAAGATTATATTTTTTATCGTCTTTACTTGTAAGACATTATAGCACGACATGTCTCGGTAATCACATCATAACAGTTAAAGACTAAGTTCTATTAATATTATTGCATGGCATGTATATAATAAGCGACCTAAGATAAGTAAAAAGTTACGTGGGACTAGATTTGATTTTGGGTTTAAACTCATAAAAAAAAGAGAGAAAAAATGAACAAGCGAATAAAAGAATACTAGTGGATAATATATTCGTATTATGTGTGTTTAAAATAAATAAAATTATGTACTATAATTAAATACTGATAAAAGATAATAATAAATGAAGAAGATAAAGAAATGAGAGTGGTGGGGAGAGCAATAAAAATAGTAGGAATGTTGAAGGGGAAAGAGAAGGAGAAGAGGAAGTAGTGGGAATGTTGAAAAAGAGAGTGAGAGACATAGAGAAAAATATATTTTCTTAAAATTCCTAAATTTTCCTATATATATATATATTAAAGAAAATTATTTATCATTAATGAAATTTTTATTTAAAAGATTAAATAATTAAAAATAATCAAGATGTTATTTCAATGGTTAAGTAAAGTTCCAAACACTTTAATAATATGGATGGCAAATAAAAGTTGCATTGAGAACCTCAAAAGATAAGGATAAATCCCATAAATAAGACTTAGGATTAGTATAGACATCAACAATATAACTTGATTCTAGAGATTTGCACTGGTAGAATCAATCTTAAATCATTGGTTCATGGGCTGATGAATTAGGCCCGATCCTTGAGGTAATAGATTCGGACTGGTTTGATGGCCCTCGAATCATATAGTTATTTTTTTTATATTTAATTTTTCGTATTTCCATCAATTGCTATAAATAATTTGAATAACTACTCGAGCATTTCTATTTATTTTTTTCAAATAATTCTTACTTTAGTTAAACAGTAGTGATGGGTGAACGGTTTACGATTATTTTCGATTAAAACTTTTTTCCATTTCGAAATAGTTGATTGGATCATGCAAGTATGATGTTATATTATAATGTTGAGTAAAATTGGCCAAACTGATAGAAATTATAAAAGAGGAAGATTTCTTACTCGAATCTCATTATACATTATTAATACGGGAAGAAACAAATTACAATGTAACTATAAACTATTATTTGTAATGATACGTTATAAAATATTATTTCTCATATCGGAGTATAGCTGCTAAATAGAAATATAAATTACCATGTCATCCATAATGGTATAGAAAAGTAGAGAGAAAGGCCATTTCATAATTCATACTTATAGAAATTAGGGGTAATGAGAGAACTTTTTTTTTTTGTTAATTTTAAGATTAGCTCGAATGTACCTATTTACCCACTAATCGAAATTAGACCGCCATAGTTTACTATATTTTATTAGAAAACCTTTATGTAAAAAATTTCTAAGCGTACTTGATTATCTATTTACATTTTTTTTAAGAAAATAACTTTTGTCAATGTTAATTTGAAAAGCCTAAGAATGAATTCCTAATTTTCAAAAAACCATACCATTTTTTTTTTAATTACGAAAGCAATTTACTAGGTGACGAATCATTTTTGAATGAAAAAAAAAATGGTTGTTAAGTCTCACCTTGAATTCGTTCGTGCTTAAGAGTGTAGCCCATAGTTGAGTTTAGGCTTCCATTTGATTTATTTCTATCATTAAAGTACTTATCCTCTTCGGTTGAAGTACCACATGGCTCTTGTTTTCTGTAGGCTGCCTTGTACCAATCTTCGACATAGGTGCTAATCTTGACGTTGACAATAGAAATGGAGGCTCACCAATCGTTGAAGATGAGGCTTACCATATCGAATGCTTACTTAATGGCTATTGTCGACATGGAAGCAACAAGCACTTAACGAGTGATGTGAGATAAAATAGGGTAACTCCTCTAGTGCCTTCACCACCACTCCAAGATGTTGAAATCCCTAATGGCGATACCTTCAAAGAACTTAATTTTTTGTACTCATATAGTGTTGTAGCTTGGTTAATAGCCCCTAATTAGTAGCCCCCTAAACCATTGTCACTTCAATTTTTGTATCAGCAAAAACTCACCTGCAAATGCATAACGGTTTTTAGTAGAGGTTAGCGAGGGAGAGATTGATGTCTAGCCACCATGTTGACACTAATAGAGCATAAAAAGCTCTTCCCAATCAATTATGGCTACCGAAACCTACTATGCTTTTAAGCTATACATCTTAGAAATTTGTTAAAGAGTCAATATGATTGTAGTAAGTATTTAACTAAATTTACAATAATTCAGTTTTATAGCAAGGATCTAAAATAGTGGTTAGGAGATAAATAAGAGAAATTTTCTTATATTATGATAACCACTTACATGCTATATAAAGTGTACAATCATGCAAGTTCGGGCCTTCATACACCTCAAGTATTATGCCAAGAATGCTGACGATTGACGTCATGAATAGTTGGACATTAGGCTTATATACTTGAGTAAAAGTTTTAGTTGCATGAATAAAAACCTTAAGAACTTTCAACAACCAGATAGATATATCCTAATCACTGCAGTAAATTCCAACTTCCCATATGTAATATAGCATAAAGTTATACAGTAGTTTGTTGTAAAAAATAGTGATATGCAACAACTTGTACATTAAGTTCCATGATGCTGCATGTCCATCTTAATTTTTTTGGGTCTCTTCCCATGTTCCATGTAGTAGTTTCTCTACTTCTTATGTAAGGACGGCCTCTTCGCTATTAGTTTTACCATGTCTTTTATTAGGGATATTTTGTCCTACGAAGTTGCAACACTATCTTTGACACACAAGTTTAGAATATGATATCACATCTCATATGAAAAAATATCCCCTTCAGGATTGGTTGACAAAAATTTTGTAGATCCATTATGAAGGTGGTATTCCTACTTGCATTGCCAAATCCAATTGAAAAAATTTTCTTAGCAACTTATACTTGTTAAAATTATGAAAATAATTTTATATATGTTTGCGCCTTATGGCGATCGTTGAATACCCTTAATGCCAACAATATTTTACTTAGTTACCAAGTATCTTCAATCCAATGATAAGTTATGTTCATATATGAATCATTACGAAATGAATCAATCCATACATTCGCACATATGGAGATTAATGTATCTAATGAAACAAACTTACCTATGAGCTTTTGCTTATCTTTGTGGTAGAGCTCTTAATTGACCTTGCTTAACATGTTATGGCTTTCCTAGCGTGCGCCAAGGTTGAACATCTCTTACTCGTATCTACTTTGCCATGGTGATGTACCTGTGTTGAAGGACAAGTGCATGCTTGTGAGGTATTACGTGAAAATGTAATTGTACTTCTCCTAATTTACTGCATTAACAGTGGTTTGGACAAACCACCCTTTATGTGATTTGTTATTATGTCTTATCTATCTCAACCTCTTCGGGATGCCTTGATCTAAGGTGTCTGTTAAGAGTATCGTAAGGGTTGAACATCTCTTGCTTGTATCTACTTTGCCATGGTGATGTGCCTATATTGAAGGATAGGTGCATGTTTATGAGGCCTAACTGTATTGCATTAACATTGGTTTAGACAAACCACCCTTTGTGTGATTTGTTACTATGTCTTATCTATCTCAACCTCTTCAGGATGCCTTGATCTCAGGTGTTTATTGAGTATCGTAACCTTTGCTAGTCTTCCATGCGTAGTTCATGTTGCAATAGTTGTAATACGTTCATGAATTCCCTTGTTTATCTATACCTTTACGAAAATGTTTAGTAAAAATATTAGATTTATTATGTTTAACGGGCTTATCTAAACTTAACTCATCTATTGCTGCTCCATCTTAGGAATTATTTTGATGTTGTCCTCCTCATCCTCAAAGATAGTCGCGGGGTAACTCATGAGCGGAGGTTTAAATTCAAATGGTGGTGTAGGTCTGCAGTCAATGTCTATCATGATACGTGTACTCTCTCCTCAATGTAGTTATACTCCAGGTATGTTAATATGTTTATGAATCATTGTGGTGTAGACGATGTACCCATGCTCGTAGCCTTCCACTTACCTTTCTCGCTCGATGAGGAAGCATGCTTCTTTTCAAGAAACGTACATCGAAAGAAACAATCCATAGAGATATTTTGATTTTTCTTACTAAAGAGCAAAACAATTTATGTAGAAAAATAATTCTATTTTAGTGTAGCAAAATTTAAACCTTCAAATATTGAAGGCTACATGAGGCTATAAGTGTGTAAGTTATGGAAATACTTGAAGCAGAAAATACATGGTGAAATTTGAGTACGAGAGCAGATTATAAAGAGCAAATATCAAAAGCATTATAAGTACGTGAATGAGGATTGATGAATTTCTAAAGGCTTGAGTCAATATGTGTGTGTAAATTTATATACTCCTTCAAGTAAAATGAAGCATTACTTTTGAAGTTTCAAATTTAAACTTCATAATTCCCATAACCATTCAGATTTCAGACAAATGCTCTATTTAGAAAAAATTCTTAACATGAATTATGCTACACCACATATGTATTCTCCTTCTACATGTGGATTGTAGTGGATAGTGGACTAGCAACTGATAAATTTTTTTAGATAGGCACATGCTCATTTACTTTCAATGTTTTAGTTCAATTATTTGTTGATTTTTCATTCAAACATGTATCCATATTCGACATCTAATTCTCATTTCTATTTAGTGGCTTTCCCATCATTACTCATCCACTTTAGCCTTATCTTTGTCTTTGGCTTCGCATTTACACATGCATGTGTGATGTGTTCTTGGCCATACCATTTCTTTTCAACTTCTATATGAGCTATGTGTGTATATGTATGTATTATATATTCAATTCATGAATCATTTGATGCTACTTTGTCTTTTTATAATTCCACTGAAGCTTACACATTTACACATTTAAAGGATGCCTAAGTTTGTGACTTTTGATTCTTCTTCTTCTTCTTTATTTATTTTAGGGGTAGCCTGGCCTTGAATCGCCGAGTCAATTGGTGGTTCGATTCGCTGGTTCAGGGCTTGCTTAACCTATCGATTCCCAACAGTCGAACTGTTTGGGCCCTTAGGTCCCAGTAGTTCAATAGTTGGTTTAGGCTAACTAACCCTAAGCCAAGCTAATTCAAAGTTGGGAACTGGTCATTGCATAGGTCTACATAACTCTCTCATAGTCATAGAGCATCAATTTTTTTTTTCTTTTTTTTTTCAATGATTAGGTAAGCATCAATTTGCCTTGGAAAGATTTGGAGAGGACCAACAAGTAGATTACATATTATCAAATCTAAACCAGATTGGCTAAGGAGACATAGATAACTTAAGCTACATTGAAGAAAACTATGTCAAGCAAATCTCCTACTAGTAGATTTGGCTTAGTCACATTAATTTCCATCTTGCATTGCTATTATTTTCCTCTTTAGGCGTACTAAAATCTTTAGTATATATATATATATATTTTGTATTTGTTGGTTCTTAAAATTGAGTAGCTAAATTATTTTGTAGTTCATAGTGTAACTTATTATTTGTTTTGTAGAACATTTCAATTTTACAAATGGGTCTTAAATATATTGTCAATGTTTGATGTTGTTGCTTGCGAACTCTAATCTAAGTTAGCTAATGAAAGTTGAGAGATTCTAGTGCAAAGATTGAGTTAGTGCAAAGCTTTCCTAAAAGCTAACCATAATACTTTACTTCCATTAGTCAACCTAGTTTTTAGTCAATTTATGCCAATAGTTAGATAGCATCATAATTTGCACTTAAGATGAGAGTAACAAATGGGATTACTATAATATATCACTTGTGAAGATGTAATGTGTTATCTTTTGTCAATAATCACTTTTAGATGATTTGATTAAGTGAATAGATGTTTTATAACTTGAGAAAAAGTAGATAATGAGTGTTTAAGGATAATTGAAACATAAAGATGAAAACTTTTGCTAAGATTGTGACTTTCACAATTGGAAATCCGATGCTATATCTTAAATTACACTTTTGTTATATAGTTTAGATGTGGTAATCTCATTTTTAAAATTTTTCAACATGGTAAGTACAAGTTCTATTTTAGCCAACTGAAATATAGTCAAATTAGCCTAATTGTTTTACCAACATCTCATTTTTGACCCTTTGCTTACCATATTATAATTTAAAGTTATGCTACAACTAACCTAATATGTTTAACGATATTGTTTGTTACATTACATCAAAATTTCTAGTAGTGTTGTTAGGAAACAAGATATTAAACAATATTACGCTCATTGATTACGTTCTGGATTAATTTATTATATACTTTTTTTTTTGTGTCTCATTGAATTTGTATGTTTATCTTAAAACAATTCCTTCTAAACCATTTACTTCATTAAATTGAATAAAGCTATAATATAATATTCATTACTAAGGAATGGAATATAGCTGTAATAAGATTGTCATTTGTTGATTTTAGTATTAATGAAGGTATATTGAAGAAAAATAAATCACATTTAGAATTAAATTTCTATTCATAAGTTTGAATGATGAATTGCTATCTAGTATTATTTTATAATTGCCATGATGAGTCTAAATATAACTAGACGTTATAATACCTACCTATAATAACAACTTTATAAGTTGAAGTTATTATAGAGTTTCTATTATGATAAAGTGAATGCTCAACTAATGTTTATGTAGGAGCTTTATGAGGATCTTTTGACTTTAGTATTGTTTTATTGATTTAAAATTATCATTGTATTGTGCCATTGATAACTAAGATAGTTGTAAGATATAGTAGGTTGGTGTTAATTACTTTGATAGTTAGTTCTTCTCTTATTTAAAACTAGAATCTAAACTTTCGATGATCTTTAGAATCTAAATTTTGTTGTTTTGCCGATTATTGTAAGTTGGTAGGATAATATCCTTATATAATATGTTTGCTTGCCTTTATATGAACAAACAACATCGGAGATTTTGGCCCTTAGACTTATGGATAGAGAGAGTTTTATGCAAAATTAAAATAGTTAGATATAAATTAAGGAGATACCATGATTTGGACATAGATATTGATTAAGTGGCTGATTCTTTTTATCACGAAAATGGCAACAATAATGGTTATGGGATTAATGCCAATAGTCATAATGAGAATCATCCTACAATATTGGAATACTTTACCATGCTAAATGCCATTGTCTCATGGATAAGCAGCATAAGACCACTTATTATTGTTCACAAGTTTGATATTGGTTTCATAATAATAATAATTTAAAGGATTTGTAGTACTATCAAACTAAATGATATGAAGGACGATAAAATAAGGATAAGATTATTTTCATGTTCCCTTATAAATAAGGCATGGAGTTGGCTTAACTCCCAAATCTTAAATTTTTTATGACTTATAATAATTTATGTAAGTATCCATCATCAAGTACTTTATTATCGAAAAAGTTGCTAACTTGTGAAACAATGTTACAAGCTTGATATAATTAAATGGAAAATCTCTATATGAAGGTTAGGAGCATTATAAAGAAATAAAACACAGTTTTCCAATTTTTTTTTTTAATAGACTTTTACATTCAATAAAAAGAACTATGATGTGGTAATTGGTAGGGGCATTAATGGTAATATCAATTGAGAGGCTTATGATTTATTGGAAGAAACAATATCTAACAACTATCATAAGACTAATGGGTGAATCACATAACTTAGGAGAGTTGAAGGTATGGATGAATGGGATTGTATGATAATGGTTAATGATAAGTTAGATAGCTTACTTTATTTTCTAAGAAGCAAAACTTAAGAACTATATATGCCTTCCTCGGACATGTTGTTACGCTCCAAAGTGGCAAAGTTACAACAGTCCCAATGTGCAAACCATTCTAAGATAGAATCTAACCTTATATTTACTATTCTAGACTTGATTTACATAAGATATTTTTAATTAACTTACTTTGAAATAAACAGTTCATAAAATAAATAAGTTATTTACCTAAGATAGTATGAAAAAATATATATATTGGGATTCAAATATTACAATTGATGTATACAAGATTTCAATGTACTATATTACTTAAGTAATACTTTGTTTAAAAATGGAAGACTCTAAAATAAGAACCAAGACCTTAGAAATATATCTGTTCTTCAGATTTATTTCTTCACTTCTTAGGATTTAGCAGTTATTAGCTTCAAGGTAAATATAGGTTGTTTCCTAGGTAACACCTACAATAACATTTATAGGGACGAGAGTAGTCAACCGCTCAGTAAGTTATGATGGAAACTCAAAACTATAAATCAAGCATAAATAAGGTTATCAACCAAATTAATTAGATGTAATGCATATACAAGCAAGTGCTATTGCACAACATTATCCGGTCCATCGTAAGATTAGAGAAATTATACTCATTTTAATTCAGGTTGAAGAGTTTAGTGCACATATTAAAAACTCATGACCAAACCCAAGCTTGTGCAATGAAGACACTGCTCCTTCCACAATTACCTTCGAATCGTTGATTTCACCCTTATCATGACCTTTTCTCTTATCACTTAGTTCTGCTAAAAATGAAAAGGAACCCTAAACATTTCCCTTATTGGGTTGCTATATAGGTTCATTTTAAACTTACAAGTTGTGTATTTAATTAGATTCGATTTAAGGTATGCAAGCATTTTATACAAATCCTACAAATTTCAATCTAGAACATCAATCAGAATCATATAATCACATCAAGAAACGTGTACACACAAGTATGCGTACAGTTAATTATCTAAAAAATCAAGTGTTATCCCAAGTTTTCAAGTACTGTAAAATAGCACTCTAAAATATAGTAAAGTATCAATCCCAACTTACTTAGATTTCCCACTTGCTCACACAAGATATGGCTTACACAGGCCATTATCGATAATTCCTATAATATAAATGGTATTTTAGTTTTCACATACCTACTATATATAGGTTTTATTATGTAATTTATATTATGGTTATCTTTAGTTTACGATCTTCTTATATTTAGTGATTTAGGTCTTAGTCTTTTAGAATTACTTCTCCTGTTTAGCTTGGTTTCGAATTTGCTGCTTTTGCTAATTTTAATTCAACCTTTGAATCAAATTCTAGTTTACTATTTTACTACCCTTTTGTTGATAAGTCCTTTAAATGCCTGTAACCTTTTTTATGGTTTATTTAAGGAGTATAATATTTGGTTTAGGTTTTTGACTTACTCTCTAATTTTCTTCTATTAGCCTTAATTTTTATTTTTCTTTTAAATCAGATTCTAATCCAAAATTGTTCACATTTTATCATAATCATTCATACAATGTATGTATACATGTAAGTTTTAAATCATTAGTTTTATTTTAGAATTATAATTTTCTCAACTATTCAAGTTTTGTACTTCCTATAACTAAGCTAGTTCTAAAGTAATTTTTTGTTTCAATTTCTGAATCTGTTTTGGAATTAGGTTCTATTTTGACTTCTGGTCATCGTGTAATTTGCAAACTCTAGGAATTCCTTTCGAGCTAATATGTGAAATCCATCTAACCTTATTTGGGCATCTTAAATCTCCTATTAGCATATAATCAATATTTTGATTAATAAGGTATCTTATGCTCCTAATTTAAATCCTTAATTTGTTCCCAATGTGAGGATAACATATGTTTTTTATATAAATTCCTAGATTTATATTCTAATGCATATTTATATTGTATTGTTAATGCCATAATTTCCTTAATTGAACCTTATATACTTTATCCTTTCCATTTTCACACATTAATTATCTAATAATATGCATATCTAACATTCCTAACACCCTAAATATCATCACTTATTACTAAATAACATATCAAGACGTTTAATTATAACCTAAGTCAGAATTTGCACCTAATTAATCCTAAATAAAAAATTTAACTTAAATATACCCCTTTACCTACATATTTATTATATATTATGCATAAACGCTAGGTAAATATATAATAATTAGTATTCAAGCTTCATTAAAACTATGGAAAATATATTATACTCAGTAAATTATAGTTGTTACATTTTGATCATGAGAAGTATTAAGATAGTTTAATATATATTATTTTTTAAAATATCAATTTTAGGTCCAATTTTGCTAAAAATTTGCTTAAATTATGTAAATGACCAAATAAAATTACAAGATTCAATATGGATATTCCCATAATCATAAATAAACTCCAAAAATCATTATGAATAAGATTTATTAAGGAATTTAATCAAAAAACCTATTTCATTCATATGAAAAAAATGACAAATTCAACAAAAATAGTTTTAATAAATACTAACTTATATTTTATCAAAAATTATTTTTTTTAAATTATATATATCATATGAGAAATATGTACACAAAAAATTAGCTCGAAACATTATCATTTACTATTTTTGAAAATTCATACAAAATTTGTCTAAATCAAGCATGTTCTTAAGAACCTATATAAACTCTTCTAATTTTAAAAATATGGTTTATTATTCTAATTCCCCATATAAAAATACCTAAGGAAACTAAATTTCATAATTTTTGTACATCATTTGATATTTTTAATAAAAATAGCAATTTATAAGAAAAAATCATATATTTTTGGTTCTTTGGCCATCGAAGCTCCATTGATGGCAAGGGTAGCTTGTCAAAACCATCACCATGTTAGACTTTGGACTCTTAACAACCACCATGTCAAGTTTTCATTTGGTCATCGTTTTTTTATTTAGCCCTAATTATACTATAATTTGTTAATTTTTCTGTAAAATTGGTTTCTCTTATCCTCTCACCTCTCCGTTTTTTTTTTCTAGACTCTAGAGTGACCAAAATGAAGTTTGGAAGTGCTTCTCAGAATTTATAGAAGTGATTAGGTTCTTCTTTAATTTGACTTGTGACAAATGTCCATTATTCTCCCTCTTTTTCACTTTCTACTTAGGTAATTTTTATTGGCTAAAATTTACACCCTCAATACCAACATGCCATACCTTGAATTTGGACATTTCTACACTTTCTAATATTTTTCTTGATTTTTTTATGAATTTTATTTAATTAATTAGTATTATTTTAGCTTATTTTAGGTATTTTAAGTAATTTTCATATATTTTTACCAACACATAAATACATATATAATACAAATAAATACTCAAATGTTATTTATGTTATTTTATGATTTTTAATGTACATATAATTTATCTCTATTATTTCATTAGTTATTAGAACTTATTTTATATGTTTCCGATAAATAATAGATAATATACATATAATTCAATATTATAATAATTAATTATTTTATTATTTATTTTCCTAAATCTAAACTCACAAGATTACTTTTATTAATATTTCTAGCTTTTTAGTAAAATTTAAGCTTGATTGGATAACTTATTTGATTACCTTAAATTTTATAGATCGAACTCTAAATACCTAATTGTAGGATTTACACATATAAGATTCATGGCTAGGGTTATTTGAGTAAAAGTAGCCAAATGTTAGAACAAGCGCATTATGTGGTCACTTTTAGTGAAAAATAATAATTACTAAAATATCAACAACATAGGATAGAGGAATCATGCCAATTTAGGTTGGAGTAACTAAGGAAGTTGCTAAGGACCTAGCAATCCATTGGGCTTCTAATCAAAGTACACCACAAAACTACCTTCAAATTAAGGTAAATTACATGAAAACTATCTTTAAATAAGTTTTTGAAAGGTAGTTAATTATAGGTTTGTTAGCTTAAAATCCTAGTTTGATCAAATTATGTATCTTTTGTGCGACGTACTACAAAGTTAGTTGCCAAATTAAGGTGAATTTGTGTAAACATTATAATGCGCTCTACTTGAATGAGGAAGAGTATAAGATGGGTCTTGAAGAGGAAGATGATGGAGAAAGTTAATTAAAAATCATAAAGTTCAGCTAAAGACGATAAGAACAAAAGATTTGAACTTTAGAGAGTAATTCTATAATGAAACCTACATGAGAGGCATAAAGTAAGATACTTAAGGAAATTTAATAAGGAAAAATTTAATTTTAAGGAAAGGTGTAAGAAAATAGAGAGAAAGTATGGAAATGAGTTTTAGGTAGAAGAATATGAATAGATAATAAGAAGTGAGGGGCTACTTGAATAAATTAAGGAAAAAGAATGTAACAGGAGCTAATAAAAGGTAATAGGAAGGAACTCTTGAAAAAATAAAGTATATCAATAAGTATACTTCAACAGCCATTTTTAGCACTTAAGAAGTTGACTATTTATACTTAGTGGTAAATTGTAAGATAGTATGACAAGTAATTGTTCTCTCAGTGTATTGTTAGGGATGTGGATTACCATAAGGAAATCATAACTTCTAAATCCTTGCTTTACCTTAAACTTGGTTGATCATATAATTAGGTAAAAATATATACATATATTCCTATGTTTTTCAATGGAAGGCTATTATGATATTTAGTATTATTATAGCCTTTCCAAAAGTGATTATGCCTCATCTAAATTCCCCCCCCCCCCCCCCCCCCCCCCCCCCCCCTCATTCTTTGGAACCACAATTCCTACTTAACTTATAACTTATTAGACCTTAAACTAGTACACTTGATATGCTACATGATAAAACTACATAAGATTATGCAATCCGCATAGTACATGGTTTACCTCCCCTCTTATGGGATTTAATTTCAAGTGGATCAACTTGTTTGGAAGAGGGTTAAGGCTTCAAAAGAGTTTCACTATTAAGCCATTCTTGATTTATTCCATCATTTACTTTTTTAGTAGAATCAAATAATATTAGTATATCTTATGGTATGTTTCATTATTATCATTTAAGTGATACTTGCAATATAAGTGAAAATTAAGGTCCAAAATAAAAAGAATGAAATTGAAGATTGGAAAAAACAAAAAGAATGTAATTGAAGGGATTTGCTAGAGCATTGAAGGTATAGTGCAAATAATCCACTATGGAGATATTTATATTGTGAAATTCAAATTCATTTCAACAAAGTTCAAGATGTTGTTCGAATGATACACAAGATGTAAAGATGAAATATGCTTGCCATGAATTATATGTTAAATGGAAATTTTCCTATTTTTAAGAGATGCTCTACCTACCTTTGCAATTATTTTCCGGCATTTCTTTTCCAAGGTTATTGGGAGCTTTCTAAAAGTTGATCTCCATTTTTGACACTTTAAAATTTTAGAATTTAACTAGTTTGTTAAAATTAGTTTTTAGCTTTCTAGTTTTTGTGAAAGTGGGCAATCATCAAGTGAATATCTCGTGTATGCGTTATGGATCAAATGCTTTACATGCCAATAGATGAGCATTGCAATTTAGAATGGTATGTTAAGTAAGATGAAATAGAAAGGCATTAGGAATGAGGGGCAGGTGATCTTAATAGGCTTGCATACTAATGTGACAGTTAGATGAACTAAAACACTTCAACTTAACACCTTTTGATCTCTAGAGCACTAGTAGCTTGAATGGATAAAGCTTTTTCTTCAATATGATTTGATATTTAAGATCAGAGGCGCTTAATAGATGAATTAGACAATATTCATAGAGTTCATTTATGAATGATTACTATTTGATTATCTAGATAATCAAGAGACAAGGCTATTTAGGCTTTTTAGGGTCATTGACGAGCTTTTAAAAGAGCTATTTATAAGCTCGGTGACCAGTTGAGGGATCTAATGAGTATATGACCTAGCTAAAAAAGGTAAAAACTAGATAAGTCTATTTAATGAACCTTTTCCTCAACACACAAATTCGGTTCTAATTAATTAGTTCAAATTATCATGGAGCTTTTCTCATTTCAATACATTTGACTTATAGCCTACTTTTTTTTTTAGTTTTCTTTTTGTCTTTTAATTTGATTTATTTCCTAGGTTTTAACACCTCACTATTTCCTCTTAATCATAAGCTCCAATAAATATGATAAATTTAAAAAAGAGAGACCATTCATAAAATTATATTTGCTTGCATTCTTACATTATGGTGTAAGAGATCCTTACTTTAGATCTTACAATTAAATTATACCCATTTGGTATGATGCTTTTATCACCCTCACTACTTAGGTTATTGCAATTATTGGTGGCAATATCATCTAAAAACAATATCCGTTTTGGTGCCCAATTGATCTATCATAATCCAAGTTTCTGGATCTCTCTCTCTAAGTGTGTGACATGGTCTACTATATTTCATTGAAATAGGTATTAAAGTATATAGTTTGGCTAAGGAGGAATTTTAAGGTGAAAGAAGTAATGTTCACCAAATAAAAATTGAGAGTAAAATACTCTAGTGCCTTTACTTTTGGAGGAAAACTCATATCTATGAATTTGCCAAGGATTTATTGGAGAACACGTTACAACCAAGGAGCATTCAAGTCAAACAACAATTGTGTGCCCCCTTTCCCACGAAAAGTCAAAGAACAATAATGTACCTTTCTAATAGTCGTGATATGCATGTATATACGATCCTTTATAAGACTTTCATATTCAATGTTGAGCGAAATGGGGTTCAACTTGCTCAGCATAGATCTTATCACTCCAGCTCGATTTCATGTATCCAAAAATAATTTATTATATAAGCAAATGGTAAAGATAAAACAAAGATTTGTGTATTTAAATTCACATAGTTTTGTCATTGTGCTTGTAAAGCACCACGAAAAATTATGAAAAGAGGGATAATCATTTAGGAACTTGTACAATCCCACGGATGAACTATAAGCTCATCAATTAATCATTAAGATAGTCATATGAGCTAATACAATAGGAATTTCTATGGATGGAAACAATGAGTCCCATCACGGTAAAGATAAACCAAATTTTGGAATAAAAAACTATCTTATGACTCTGTAGAATTCCTCTAAAATTTAATATCCTATAGAACTTACAACCAAGTAAATTGAGAGGTACTATCCACAGCCAAGAGTCCTATTGATGGTAAATGTAAAATAAATTTTGGAATAAAAAACTAACTTATTACTCTTTAGAAATCCTTTAAAATTTAATACCCATAAAACTTATAGGGTACTTTATGTGTATAGAAGCTATAAATTACAAAAGAATCACCACAAGAAAATCCATATAGAAAGTTTGGATTTTCGATTTATAAAGAAGGGAATTAAAATACGGAGATAAAGAATAAAATTCTAATATTTATTAGTAGCTAGTGTGTATCCCCTTCTTATAGTGGCAAAAGAGTCAATAATAAGAAGACATCAGAGAATAGGGGTGAAAAGAATAATATTGGTTAGTAGTGGGGAAGAAACGGACAAAAAAGGTAAAAAATAAAAATTATAATTAAAAGATACTAAAAATAAAGTAATTTACATTTAGAGTTTCTTATGGATGGTGGGCTTAAATTTTCATATCTATCTATTTATTTCTTCTTTGTTTTTTTTAGAACTTGGAAAATATAACACTATTTTATATTGATTACTATTATTTGATAATTTTCTAGAGGTTAGATATTAGGTATCAAGAATCTCTATCATCTTACCTTTAGAATACAAGTTTTTTTTATAAATATAAAGTTAGGTGACATCATATTCATGTCTTATCATATAGAAGTAAGTTTTCAAAAATTATACTAGAATCTTATTATACGTGACTTTCCTATTCTGATTAAACGCCTATTCGGTTGAATAGGGCATTATAGAGTACATGGTATAACGAAAATCAGGTTATCTACTTACCCTAGATAAACCTAGAAAAGTGGATATATAACTCCTAAAATTGTTGTCTCTACCTATATAAATATTCTTGAAAAGCGTGAGTTTATTTTCCAAAATCACTCCATTGGTGGTTGGTAAGGTGGTTTGGGGGTTGAATTATACCTTTTATCAAATGTAGGTGGACGAAACTTAGGGGATACGTGTATTGGAAGATGTGCCGCATTAATTTCACAATTGTTAAACGTCTAGGGCATTGATATTTCGTAATGGCACCGTCCAATTTTTTCTTAATCGGGGAAAGAAGTAAATACAGATGTAAAGTGGCTCTATAATTAAATAAAAGATGGCAAGAAACCACAAAGTATTGAAAACCAACTAAGGATCTTGTTTTGTAATGTAAGTCTTGTCGAACCATGCACATGGATGTCCGAATATTAATGTGTTGCATCGCAACAAACTATCAAATTTCCATGTGCATGAAAACTCATCATGAAGATTAAACTTCAAGATATATATATGTGTGTCCCTCTGGGTGCAGTTAGCTCGTTTCTGGATTCCTCTCTCATCTTGTAAAATATATCAAATGACAGAACACCTTTTACAATATTGCAGCAAATCCGAGCACAATTATTGGAAAAAGAACATAAAAGTAAGATATGTGGTTTTATGTCTTTGGAGGGTGTGTGTTAGTAGTTTTCTTATTTGAATTTTTTAGATCAGAGTTGTTCTTGCTGTCTTTGATTTGTCATGAATAATTTTCTACCTTTTCTTCCAGTTATACTTTTGAAAAAGAGGAAAAAAAATATTTGATGTTGGCATGAAAATAATAAAAGTTATAAGTATACAATCTTTCCATTTATAGTAATTTTGGGGAATACATTTCTTAACCAGAAAATAATTAAAGGATAATTTTGGGAAGCTCACCTTTTATGGAAATTGCACTCAACTTACTTTTAAGGGAATAGTTACCTGTTTAAATATGGTGGCGATTGAGATGGCTTAGATGTTTTCTGAAAATATTATAGTATAAATGCAAAAAAAAAAGAGAAAAAAAAGAAAAAAAAAAAGAAAGTTACATATCATTTTTAAGCACCCACAATTCAAATTGTATTATTTGCTACTATTATTTTAACAGGAGCATAAGTTATGAAATAGTGTAGTAGTTATTTATGTTTATCTGCAGTTTGAACCTTTTTTAAAATTAGTTTCATAGTTTAAAATTTGAAAAGAATTTTATAATTATTTTATACTTTTTGGCCCCTCCTTTTAAAAGAAAATAAATTAATGGTAGGGTAATTAGAAATATTTATTTGAACTTTGAAAGTTTTTATGTATTCGCAATTCAAAATTTGGAAAAGAAAATATTTTTTATGGATTATTTTATACATTTTAACTCCCTCCCTTAAAGGATAAGCTTTTGCATTATCTAATTCTTTTGATTAACCTTCAATCGAACAATCTAAAAGGTAAGAAAAAGTTTTAACCTTTACTCGTAGAGCAGTACAATAGGTGAATCCTAAGCTTGTCAATATAAGTTATTATGAAGTCTTATTTAATCTATCCACCTTTTGTCTTCACAACGAAAACATACCAATAAAGGGACAAAATTGAAATAGGAAGACATTAATTTTCTAAGCATCATGTTTTCATTAGATGCATATAAAATGCAAATAAGGTTCCGAAAGGACAAGCAATACGAGCTTTTGATTAAAATTATCACTCAATATATCACATACCATGTTAGACCTAACTATAAATAAAAAAAAGAAAAAGAAGAAAAAACAGTTTTGATAAATTGCAAATACATCATCTTATCTGTGCTCCATGTACACTTGACTCTCTTGTCTAAAATTGTGGGCTCATGCTTCCAAATCTTCGAAAAATGTCCATTTTAACTACTTTTGGAATTCTAAATACATTTTTTTTTTAAGTAGGGGTCTAAGTTTGGTAGTTTGTTGCGGTTTCAAATATAAAAGGGCTAAGTGTATATGACACAAACATAAGGGAGTGTATTTACACTTACTTCCCTTTTTTTTTTTTCAATTGTATGAAGGAAAAATGATGATAAAAATATAAAACTTAAGTGGATAGATAAAAAATGAATAATTAATTAATCAATTAAAAATGCAAATTCCAAAGTATATGAAAGATATTGATGGCAAAATTATTAAAATCAAAAGGTGAACAAAATCAAAATAGCAAAATTATGAGATTTAGTAATACACAAATGGAAGAAAATCGTTTGAAATTTTTTTTAAGATCATTTCATTTAGATTCTTTTCCCTTTTTTTTTTGAGTTTTAGTCACTTTTTTCAAAGGTATTAATCTTTTAATATTAATATATGACCTTAAATTACTTGAACATTAATTATCTTACAATAAATTTTAGATCTTGCTTCTTTTTTATCTAACTAATATTATTAAATTATTTATTTATTTTTTTGTTCATTGATTTCATTATTCCTAAAATTTAAAAAATATATATACTATGTTATAAATACACCACCTTATATTAGCTTCATGAGCACTTAGCCCCTTCATGTTTAAAATAATGCACTTAAACTTCTAAATCTTTTAAGAATGTATATTTTGATTACTCTTGAGAGTCTAGATGCACATTTTTTTACCCAAAAAGTTTTTCTCAAGTTGTGTAGAGATATGTAGCTAAGAAGGTTAGATTTAAAATCATATTAAGATTTATTTTATAAAAAATGTGCATACTGTATACATTCTTCCTTATAATTAATTCTTTTCGATATTTGGGGGATTGAAGACCCTTTTAGTCCCCCACCTAAATCCTTAACTCATTTTCATGGATAAATGGGAAAGCAACTTTCATAAAATTAACTACCAGAAATGTGATAAGGAGATTTCATACTTAAATAAATACGTCATATCTTCATGAGTAAATAAGTAGCGGAATCTTCGAAAACAATTGCCTAGTGTGAATTTTTCTAAGGCAACGGGAGGCCTAATTTGGGAATTGGGATTGTTGTTTCCTATCAAGTGAGGTGGTTTTTGTTTATTTTAAGATAGATGATCTAAGTTCTTGTAAGCAAGTCTTTCTATCTTATCTCATGTTCAGATTCAAGGGAGCCCAATAATATTTGAGGAGCTTTTGTTAGTCATCATCTTAGAAACTTATTGGGTTTTCTTAATAAAATAAATACAATTTTCAAAACACTTAACATACATTTTATGACAAAATAAAAAAAAAAAACTATATTAAAAGAATAATTTCAATGGAGGCAAGTTTCACCAGTGGAATCTTTTAATAATCACCATATGTGTCACTTACGGTCCCTTTCCTTTGAAGTAATGGAATTAATAGGGAATAAAAAAATTAGAAAAAAATACAAATGACCCATAAACATTAACTTTAATGCAGATTACTCCTTTAAACTTTCAAAATATGGTTTTTGGTCCGTAAGCTTTTATAAATTAGTAAAGAACCTCTATAACTCCTTTCAATTTTGATTTTAGTATGTAAACACCCCCCTATCTACATCCAAAATCAAAATTTAAGGAGTTATTTTTAGTCTAAGAGTTTGTTTGCTAATTTATAAAAGTTTAAAAACGGAAAACCACATTTTAGAAGTTTAGATGGGTAATTTGCACCAAAGTCAAAATTTAGAAGGGTCCCGTGTAATTTTCTTAAAAAGTTATATCTTAAGAAAGACTATTATTATGAATAGGTTAAGAATTTTTATTCCATTGTTTATTTAGTGTAATCTTTTATTGCAAAAAAATACCCATTCCAGTTTTTACTTTACTTCATTAATCGTATTATTAAGTTGATAATATGAATAAAATACCGATTTTTCTATATCTAATCATTTTGAATAACCAAAATTTATTTAGTCATTTTAATAAGGATAAAAATGGTCATAATATGTTGAACCTATTATTCCTTGTGTAAAGGAAACGAAAAGTTCAACATCTTCTTAGGTAATATTTATTCCTATTAGAGTAGGAATGGAAAACCTCCAATAATTCCCTCCATATTTTTTTTTCCAAGTAAACAGGGTAATAGATAATTAAGAAGAAATGATTATTCTATTCCCTTTTTATTACTTCTAAGTAAACTGTAAAACTCGAGAAAGGAAAATGAATGAAAAAAATAAAAGAATGAAAATAAATAAATAATTAAGATAAGGATGCAAAATGGTATTATTAAAAAGAGATAGGGGGTAATTTGGGCATGACAAAAAAGTTTAGAAAACCCTATTATATAAATAGGGACTACAAATAACAATCCTTTCTTTTCTCTTTCCTCACTCCTCACATGCAGTATATTTGATTAGATTGTTTACGTAAATCCTCCAACAATCAAGAGGATTGATTATTTATGCAAGATTTGAGGCCAAAATCAACTATTAGCTAAAGAGTGAGTTTTAGATTGTATTTTGGTGGTCTAAAACATTAAGAATCTAAGTGCTATATGATGTTTTACATCCTAAAGGTAAGATTGAGTTTTAGATGATTTTGTGGTAGTGATGGATTATGGATCGTGGATAATTCATTTTGTTGTTGAAGGGAGTGAAAAAGGGGTTGGGAATAGGATTGTTGATTCATGAAAAATAGTGGAAGTGATGGATATCAAAGTAGTTTAGAAGGGGCTTGATTAAAGGGGTGAAAAAGTACAATGTAGTCATTGCAGATTACCTTCACATGTCCAGATGCCACCCGTTGTAGCGTTTAGATGCCTAAGAGGAAATCATCCTAAAAACTTGGCGTGCTATGCAAGGTAGCATCTGGAAGCTAAGTGTTTTGACACATACAGTAAGTTTTCCCCTTATTCCTTTGTAGTTTTAGAGCATCTTTTTTTTTTTTTTTTTAATTTCTAGACCTTTCAACATGTTTTCCAACTCTTAAACAAACTCTTCTTCACCTTAAACTTAGTTAACTTTAGTGACTTATTATGAGGGTGAAGGGGTTAGGCTATTAGGAGTGAGAAATGATATTAATAGCAATATTGAGACCGAGTTAATGTTGTTCTAGTATAAGTATAATTCATAAATTAAGACTTGGTGTTTATGTTAAGACAGGTTCTAGAAAGGTAATTGAACTAGTTTCCAGCAAGTCCATAGAACTAAGTACAAGATACTTGTTTGCTATTTATATTTTCTAAGTTAGAGAAATTAATGGGACTTAATAAATTATTTGACATTAAATTATTGTATATTGTGTATGCTTGGTTGGGTCCAAAGGAGTGAAAGGACAATGATCTTAGAGTAGCACCCTAATGATCCTTACTTGATGTTGTCCTAAGTAAAGTTTTGCTTAGAAATAATTTAGGTAAATTTAGGCATAATTTGGATACTTGGTTTCTAGAGTGTTAGGGAGGACCTCACACCAATATTATATGATAAATACTATATATGTATGTTGAAGTCATAAATATTCCTATATTGTTTGACGATTAAAACAAAGATAATAACCTGTTGTTTGATGAATGATACATTGTTGGATACTTGTAATGTACGTGACTTGTGATGTGTTATTCATGCGTATGTAATTATCATATTCCATATTGGGTTTCAGCTTATTCCATTTTTAATTTTTTAAGTTTGGGTATTTGAGTAAAAATTATAGAATTTTTTTTTATTTTAGATACAATCATCAAGATTTTCAAGATAGGGAGTGGTGATTAGAAATTTTATTATGAGAATGATTTTTGAGTTAAACAAAAGGATTTTATTTTATGTACAATAAATTCTCATTCGGTATTTTATGAAATTTAATTAGTGATTATTTTAATTTATTTGAAAATTAAATTTTACTGATATTCTATTTGGAAATTATAACATGCATTTTTGAAGTTTTTAGTAAAAGACTACCCTTGACATGCCAATAAATGATAGAGATACGTAGTGAGCTATAGTATTCTAAGTTATAGAGCATTACATAAATGACTCAAGTTGCATTTACTGTTGTTAAGTTAACCTTGCATTAAAAAAAAATTCAAAAGTACAGTTATTAAAGATATAAACTTTGCGAGAGTAGAATATGTATTGGAATGCTTAGATGATATATAAATGCAGGAAAAACTACTTTATATATATTAGGCTTCCGCAGATAATGGCCTGCCCTACTCAATTTAATGGCTATAATCTAACCATATAGTCATGCACATAAGTGAGTTCAACTAACTCTGATAACCAATATTCATTTACAGTGATCATTTGAAGACATTTTATGAAATGAGTTAGGCTTCGGTTATTGACTCTATCATACGAAGAGTTACATCATAAAGAAGAGAAACAATATGGTATAAGGGGAGAGCCCTTAGTAATTTCCCCTATTTAATCCCATGATGCCTATTTTCTAACCTAACCTTAAAAAATTAATCTACTAGTTTCTCATGGGGTTCATATGTTTTCTCGATTTTCTCAAGTTATTTCTCTTTAGGTAGACCTTCTATTTTGGCAGATATTCTAAGCATTCTTTGCGGTCTACATATAGAGTTAGGCACCTTAAATGATCTTCTTAGCCTTCTCTTCAAACATTTGCAAAATTCCCTCTAATGATCCTCTTTCTAATGGCTATTAGGATGTCTTATTTCTTGGTTTGACATATTGAACAAGATTCCGTAAAATGAAACAACCTAAATTAGTGAAGCTAATTAAAAATAATTCTGTAAGGATTTATCTAGTAATTAATTAAAGGAATTTCTAAAAATTAAAGTATTTTCCCATAATCAATTTTTTAAAATAGCCTTTAGTTAATTATATAGCTAAGGGTATTTTAGCCATTGGAATGTGGAAGATAATTATTTTACGTTGTTTATTTAATTTACCTCGATACCCTTAAGGTAGTCATGTTAAATGGGGATGGTTTAGTATTTAGACAAAATCAAATGCCATTGGAGGGAGAGTTAGTTAAATGAATATTCTAGGTTCTTTTTAGCAAAATGAAAAGAAAAGAGAGTACTCTTTTCCTCTCTTTTAAGAATGGCTTGAGCCTCACTTCTCTATGAATCTTAATCTAGGTTCAATTCATCATCTAGAGGACAATTCAAGTATACAAGAGGCTTTAGATCATGGTTTTACTTAAGTTTAGGTAAATGATTTAACCTTTAATTCAATTAAGTTCTTTATTGAAAATAGCAGTTGAAGATTTCTTGATCTATTGGAATTGAGGATAACTGAATGAAGGAATCAAGCTTTGGAACTTCTCTAGTGTGGCATGAAGCTTTAGTTAGAAAGGTAAGACCAATTTTGTTTAGTTTAAGATTTAAAGCTCAATTTGATATATGTTTAGTAACTTTCTTTGATTAATAAATTTAGCAAAGTAACTAAGTGTTATTTTGATGCTTTAAAGGTAATTCAAGAAATAGTAGTGGTGGTTAGAGTTAGAGTTATAATGGGTTTTTCGATTAGAGCAAAGAACTAAAGAATAAGTTACTACAATGTAGGTCGTGTCGTTCCTTTCTTCTCATATCTAATTGATTGGGGATTTAATTAATTGAAGCATAAAAGCACACTTAGATGTTTAATTGGGGTTGAGATGGGTATGTGACGTTACATGTGTCGCATGATGGTGATATAGTTAGTATTAGTTGTTCAATTATTAGTTCATGTAATATTTGGAGTTAGTCTTGTTATATAATGGCATTTGAATTTGTTAGAATTAAGATTAAGTAAATTGAATTGATGGATTTGAAAATTATTTGTGTATTATGACCCTCCATAGTAACTTAGGTATGATCCATGTTGAACTTGATATTCTAATTGTCACACTTTGAAATGGTAAAATCGTAACAGTCTTGTCATGTAAACTATTCTAAGATAGAAGCTGATCTTACAGTTGGTATTTTACACCTGATTTACATAAGGTATCATCGATTAACCTGCTTTGAAATAAACAATTCATAAATTAAATAAGTTATTTACCTAAGATAATATATAAAATATATACTAAGATTTAAATATTCAATTAATATTTACATGATTTTGTAGTATTATATTATGTAATACTTCATTAGACAATGGAAGATTCTAAAGTAAGAGATACGACCTTAGTAATATATTTGCTCTTTAGTTTTAATACTCACTTCTCAAGATTTAATAGTTGCTGGTTTCAACGTAATTATAAGGCTGTTTCCTAGCTAGCACCTACAACAAAATTTATAGGAATGTGAACAACCAATAACTTAGTAAGTTAAAACATAAACTTAAAACTACACATCAAGCACAAACAAGGTTTGTCAACTAGTTATTTTAATGCAATACAATAAAAGAATGCCATTTCATGACGTTATCTAGTCCGTTGTGAGATAGAGAAATTACATCCACTCTAATTCGGGTCGAGGAGTTTAACATACATTTCAACAGCTTACAACTAAACCTAAGCTGATATAATAAAGATACTGCTTTTCTCGTGACTGCTTTTAAACTATTGACTTCATCCTTACCGTGACCTCCTCTTTTGTTACTTAGTTTGACTAAGGATGAGGAAGGGACCAATTGTACCATTTAGTGTGATCCCTTTTGAAAGAGTTAGTATTTGGCTAAGGGATCCTAAACGCTTCTCCTAATGGGTTTAAATGCTTGTCTGGTTAATTTTATAAACCGTATATTATTAAGTCTGGTTAAGGTGATCAATCCATATTACACAATACATAATAATTGCAAACTAATACAATAAGCCAATAGTATATTGTATAGTCAAGAATACGCACGCACAGGCATGCGTACAATCATACTACTTACAGGCATAAATAAGTATAATCTTAAGTCTTTAAGTACTTTGAAATAGTACTCCAAAATATAGTAACATATTTATCCCAACTTACCTAAAATCCTTAATTTGCTCACTCAACTCACTGTAGGTTAACTCGTCTCTGTGTATCCTATAATATAAATACTCTTTTAGTATTTATACCCCTACGACATATGGGCTTAAATTATGATTTTTTCTTGATTATTCAAATATATATATATATATATACATACATACTACTTATTATTGATTTATTTTAGGCTAGTTTTTTTTTTTTTTAAGTTTTTGAATCCATTTCCGATTTAAGTTTTAATTCAGTTTTTTATTACGGATGTTATATATGAACTCTAGGAACTTGCTCCGAACTATTATGTGAAATTAATCACATTACACTTAGGTATCCTAAATCTTGTATTTAGCCCCTAACTAGTATTGTAGTCCGTATGGTATACCTTAATCTTAATTTAATTACTGAATTTGTTCTTGATGTGAAAAATATTTATATTTTTCATATATTTTCCTAAATTTATATTTCATGAAGATTTATTGTATAATATTATTATTATCACATTATCAATTTTAACATAATATTTTTCTATTCATTAATTTCCTATATTTACATATTACCCATTATTACCTAATATGTACATCATTTGCACATCTAATATTCTTAACACTTCAAATATTATATCTCATCATCAACTAATATCTCAAAATGTCTAAATTCATCATAAATAAGAATTTATACTTAATTAACCCTAAATCACAAAATTAGCTTAATTATTCATTTCATAATATGCATAATATATACAGTTAACACCCTAAACTCCATGAATACCATCCTACATCATAAATTTACATCCAAGGATATCTCGTTACATAGTAAATCAGAATTTTTAATAAATTAACCTTAAATTATGAAATTAAGCCTACTAATTGCTTTTTATGCATGATTTTAAAGCAAAAAAATTAAGTAAAAAATTACAAAATTAAATTTAAGAAAAAATCTTCATAGCACTATAATATACATCATAAATAGTCTATATAAAAAGTTTGGAGTTAAAATTACTTTATTAAGGTCATTTAAATCAATATTAAAAATTGATTCTAGTTTAGGGATTTCTTAATAACAATATCTTTCAAGACCTAATTTTAACAAAACAAATATTTTTCCTAAAAATTATATATAAAAAAATCATATAACACTAAATTTTATAAATTAAATCGATAATTTTAATAAATTCAATAAAATCGAAATGGAATTGGGACTTACTGGCGTTGCTTGCTCTAGCTACCGTTGGCCACCATCAGCTTTGTTATCCAAATTGGATGTTGCCTCCACCATCCAATGGTGTAGCCGTCCACTCTTAGGTTGTCGTCAAGTGTCCGTTCTCTTATAATGCTCTGAATATATACTATTTTTGTTAATTTTTCTGAAAATATTATTTATCTTCCTCTCTACTCCCTACTTTTTTTTGAGCTCTCACTCACCAAAATGAATTCTAGAATTAGTTTGATGAATTTATATGGTTTTTTAGGTAGATGAATGAATTATTAGTTGCCATTTGTCCCTTATCTCTTTTCTTTTTGGTTCTCCATTTGGCTAATTCCAATTTGTTAATTTCCATTCTCTATTACCAATTTGCCACACTCCATTTTCAGGCCATTCCATATTTTTAAAGCATTTTTCTTGATTTTTTAAAATAATTTTTATTAATTTTCTTTAATTATCTAGTGTTATTTTTGCTTAGTTTAGGTATTTTAAGTGATTTTGTATATTTTTACCTACACGTAAATACATATATAATACAAATAAATATTATTTATGTTATTTTATAATTTTTAGTATGTATATAATTTATCTCTATCTATTCTTTAATTATTATAATTCATTTTATGTGTTTTCAATAAATAACGAATGACATGGTGATAATTCAATATTGATATTCAATGATTTTATTACTTATTTTCTTAAATCCAACTCATGGGATCGCTTTTACTAATATTCTTAGCTTTATTGTAAAATTTAAGCTCGATCAGACAACTCACACGATCGCCCTAAATTTTATGTATTGAATCTTGAACACCTAGTTACAGGGCTTACACTAATAATGTTTAATAGATATTTGGGATGTTGATGATATGAAAATAGGTTTAAATTTGATGATTGCATGGAAAATACATGTATATGTATGTAAATGTGTGTATAGTGGATTGTAGGTTGATTATTGGGTATTTATGATGTTTAACATGTTGATTTGATCATTAAATTAATATAATATATAAAGTAGATTAAATTTGATAATTGGATAGAAAATATATGGATATGTATATAAATGTGTGTGTGTAGTGGCTTGTAGTTGGATTATTAAGCATTTGTGATGTTTAACATGTTAATTTGATAATCAAATTGATAATATGTATAACATATGAGGTGGAATGAGAATTGGTGGTCAATTGTGTTAATTAGAGTATCTGATGTACTCAAGGTATTAATTTATACTAGCTCATCACTTCTCTCTCTTCTAAAGAGAGATTTTTCTCTCCCTTCATGGGTGCTTTCTACACCTTTTATGGTGTCGGCTAGATGTTCAAGGTTTCTTTCCTCTTTTCCTTTGTCTTACGTTTGTTTTTTCCTTATTTTCTCGTCTTTTTGCTAGTATTTTTCTATTCTCTATCAAAATCTTGTCATAGGTTTTTTTTTTTCTTTTTTTGCTCTTATGTTTACTTTGTGTAAGCGTCTTAGCATCGTGTTTTTTGTTTCTTTCTTTCTTTCGTTTTGTTGTGTTTATTTCGTTGCATTGGTTTCTCTTTTTCGCTTTCTTTGTTTTAATCCTTTGGTTGTTTGTCTCTAACAGATTTTGGATTGTATGAGTTATGGATCCTTACCACGTAAACAACACTGATGAAGCTACTATTGAAATCAACGACTTGTTGTTGGAGAATTTTCAATCTATTTTTCATATGGTGGAAAAAGTGACTGCGGATAAAATTTTGAATAAAAAGGGAGTTATCAACATCCTTAACAAAACTTCGGATAGATTTTGCCCACTACAATTCTCACATCTAAGAAAAAATATATTTTTTATCTCAATGAAGAATAACAACATCATTGATCGTATTATAAATATGAGTCTATTGATGGTGATGGGTTGTTTGATTATTATAAGGAGATGGGAGTTGCATCCGAAAATTAAGGAAATTAATTTCTTTGAGATTAGTTTTTGGATTCAAATTCATAGATTGCCCCTTGCCATGTTTTTAAGCAAAAATGTAGAAAAAAATAGAGGAAATATTAGGAAAACTTATTACTGTTGATGACTTTGAGGCTATCAAATGTGACTACTTATGGGTCCAGGTGAGTTTTCACATCTCAAAGCCCCTTATTGACCATGTTTGAATTAAAGGTGTTGATGATAATAAAATCGAAATTCACTTCAAATATGAAAGGCTAGGTGAATTCTGTTATGAGTATGGTGTCATTGGACATCTTAAGAACAAATGCCTAAATGCTACATTAGAGAATTTTAAATCTAAATTGCTTGATCCCTAGTTGAAAGCTTCATTCGACTCAATCTAGAATAGAGTCGAGCATGACTCTAATAGAGGTCGTAAGTGAGATGTCTGATATAATTCCTATTAGGGAAGGTAATCGGAAAATGGAATTATAGGATGAGAATTGGTGAATGCAAATTTGTTGCCTATTTCTCCATAGATTCTTAATGAAAGTTCAGCAAGGCCGAGTATCGTGTCACCAATCTCTTGTCTACATGTACCTACCATTACCTACCCTTTTGACTAAATAACTTCTCCGTTGACTTTACCAAAAGTTGATACTCCACCACAAATGATTCATCTTGTCTTTGCTTTTTTTCGGCTTTAACTTTCACAAACCTTAAACCTTGCTTCCAACTTTAGTCCAATCACTTTGTCAACACCTTCAACCTAACCTATCGAACAAAATACTCTCTTACCCATCCCCTTTTCTAAGTTACCTAACACTTTAGCTACTCATGGATTACTAAGTCCATCTTCACCTATCAAACCTTGTCGACCTCTTCAAATACCCTATGTTGTCCAAGAACCTCAAAGTCCACCACATGACCTTTCCTTTAGAGCTCTTGTACCTAAGGAGTCGGCCCAGTTTCATTCTCTTGTTGTGGATAAAAGTGCTAAAATTCCTTCTCCAATAACGAAAGCATAAACCTACCTTTCTATTAAGAGGTCTTATGAAGGTGAATTTAAATGGTTAAATGAGTATATGATTAACAAGAAGGAAAAATTGATATAAGGCCGAGCATCTTAAGTCTCAGAAAAAGAAGTTAACAAGTAGAAAACTAAGATAGACAGCTTAAGTGAGAAGAAAGAGAGTGATTAAAAGAAAACTGGATTTTGAAAACCACTTAGTGCAGGTCAATGTTAAGGAAGTAACTCATCTTGCTATTGAAGGTTGTAGTAACTAGCTGGAAGCCACCATGGAGACATGATTGTATTGAGTTAGAACCGTCAGGGTTTGGTTCAACCCTCAATAATTCGAGAATTAGGGTGCCTTTTGCGGTGCAATAGACCCACTTTAGTTTTCCTCATTGAGACTAGGAATAAGGAAACTAAAGTCGATGCTGCTGGAAGAAGTTTTGATTTTAATTATACGTGTAACGTTGATCCTATCGAACTGTTTAGAGGTTTGTCTCTTTGGTGGAAGAATGATATTCAAGTCACGATTCTTAAAAGCTTACAAAATCTTATTGATTCTTAGATTTAGGATCTAACTTTGGCAGTTGGTATGAGAATGTCATTTTTATGCTTCACCGGTGATGTGTACCATAACCAAGGATAGATAAGGCTGGTTATAGAAATGAGTTTAAGCTTATCAAAAACTTGAAAAGGGTGATGGGGAAACGCGCATGAGGTCAAAAAACAAAAATGAATGAAAAAGTAAGTAAAACTCATGAACAGCTCTAAAGAAATATGATGCACCAATGGAACTTCCAAAAACTCATAGCATAGCTTGATATGACATACGAGATGGTCCAATGAGGGTACTTGCCACTTAGCTTTGCTTAAGGGTTAGGATAAGAGTGAAATGAGAGCAAACAAACAATGTTTAAGAGAGAAAAAATATCCAGTGTATTAATGATAATTTAATGTCTACGGTTACATATACAAGGGGTATTTATACTCGAGAATTTAGGGCAACCTACCTAAAAAGGAAAATACCAAAAAGGGTATTGTTTTAAAGAAGTAATGTAAAATATACCAAAGGTGAAAAAGAATATTCATAGAAAAAGTAATGATTATAATAGTAGATTCTATGAGTGGTCCCAACATGTGGTAGCAATACATTTGTGGCTCCATTAGAGAATGTAGACAAAAGAGTACGAGCTGATTGAGTATCCAAGTAGGGGTGTCAAGTAGGCATGGACTCATCATAGTAGGAGTGATTGAGGCTTAGTTCAGGGCAACTTTCTTTGTCTCTTGACAAGAGTGATGCTGAGTAAGTGTTCGGCTTGAACATGATTGAGTAGGCGTGCAAGGTTTGGCTGTAGTCTAGGCATTCTTTAAGTCAACATACAACTTTTGAGAGGTGGGTAATCAAACGGCTCGGCATATAGAGTTGATCTGCAGTAAGGAGAAACTCAACCTCGATAGAGGTCGGTAGGAGCAGGAGGATTCACCTTGCTACGCCTTATAGCCCTTGGCTTGGCTATAGGTTAAAGGTCTGTTAGCTGTATTCTTTTCATTTCCTCTAAGTTGATTTGGATTTAGGATCAAATCTAACTGATCTTTCCTCAGTTCTCCATCACGGTGATATAGATCGAAGTCGACAATGTTGAATGTGTTCGAAACCCCATAATTTGCAGGTAACTCCAACCTATAGGTGTTGTCATTGATCTTCTAGAAGATTTTGAAGGGTCACTTAGCCCTTGTTGATAGCTTATTCCTCTTCTTGCTTGAAAACCTTTCCTTGCTTAGGTGCAGCCACACTAAGTCTCTAAGTTAGAATTGTTTAGTCATCCTACCCTTGGCCTTCTCTCTCATTTATCTGGTGGCTTGGTTGATTTCCCGAGTAACTTTATCATAGATGTGTTGAAGGGACTATGCTTTGGCTCTCGCGTTAGCTCTTTTTGCTCAGATACAAGCATAAAGGTGTGATCAAAGGGCAACTTGTGGTTAAAATCTTAGACAACTTTAAAAGGGGTCTGCTTGGTGGTGTCATGTACTATTTGGTTGTAAGCGAATTTGACCACTGGTAAACAGATGTCCGAATCAGTCAAGTTCTTGCCCATTGTAGCTTAGGGCAATGATCCCAAATTACAATTGACTACCTCTATTTAGTCATCTATTTGAGGGTGATAGGAAGTACTGAATAGCAGTTTGGTCCCCATCCATCGCTGTAGAGTTCTCTAGAAATAGCTTAAGAACTTTGGGTCTCTGTTTGATATTACACTTCTCGGCACGCTGTGTAATCGAACAATTTCCTACAAGAAAAGAAAAGCAATAGCCGAAGTATCATTAGTCTTAGAGTAGGGCAAAAAGTGTACCATCTTATTAAACTTATTTATGATGACTAACATGGAATCTTTGCTTTGAGCAGTTCGTGGTAATTCGAGAACAAAGTCTCTACTTAACTCACTCCATGGCTTCATCGGGATAGGCAAAGGCATTGCTTTCCCTTGGTCGACTCGTCACTTGGCCCTTTTACATATAGCAAAGCCTTAAACAATCTGATGTACATCTCACCTCATTCTTGGACAAAAGAAACGCCTACTTAACAGCTCATACGTCCTTCTCTCCCTAAGGTGTCCGAAGATTTCTCTACTGTAGACTTCCCTAATTAGAAACTCTCTTACTGAACAAGTTGGCACATATAATTTTTCTCCTTGAAACAAGTATCCATCTTTCAGATGATACTCATCTACTGTCCTTCCATTTGCAAAACGCTTAAGTATGGGCTCAAAGTGTGGATTTTCGGAGTACTGTTCCTTGATACTTACAAACCCAAACAACCAGGTCTACAGTTCAGTTAGAAGCGCATGTCTCCTTGAAAAAGCATCAACAACTACGTTGCTCTTTCCTTGCTTATACTTGATGACAAAATTGAATCCCTCAAGGAATGCAACCTACCTGGCTTGCCACTTTGACAACTTGGTATAACTTCGGAGATACCTCAGAGACTCATGGTTAGTATAGATGAAAAATTCTCTTGGTAGTAGATAGTGCTGCCATACTTGGAGTACTCGAATGAGTGCTAAAAGTTATTTGTCGTACACATAATAGTTCAGTTAAGGTCCCCTGAGCTTCTCACTGTGGTAACCCTAAGCTTCTTACTATGGTAAGTGATTGGTCAGCCTTCCTAAATTAGGACAACGCCTATCCCAATGCTAAATAAGTCACATTCCAACTCAAATACTTTGTTGAAGTCAGGCAAAGATAGTACATATGTGGAGATCAATCTTTCCTTCACCTTGGCAAAGCTTCTCTCCTCCTTTTCTCCCCATCTAAAGTCGGTGTTTTTTTTTGTTAGCTCAGTAAGGGGTGTGGCAAGGGTACTGAGATTCCTTATGAATCTTCTATAGAAGGAAGCCAGTCCATGGAAACTTCTCACCTCGACATAAGTAATAGGAGTTAGCCACTCAACGATTGTTCAGATCTTCTCGTTGTCTACTTATAAACCTCCTCCACTTATTACATAACTTAAGAATACCACTTCCTCCTAACAAAAGCAACATTTCTTAAGATTGTCGAATGATCTCTTAGCACCAAGGACATTCAATATGGCATGAAGATGTTTACAGTGACTAAACAGGTTGGCATTATATACCAGGATGTCGTTGAAGTACACCATCACACACTTTCCTATAAGATCTCTTATGACATGGTTCATCAGTTGCATGAAAGTGCTCGGGGCATTTGATAAGCCAAATGGCATAACCATTCACTCATAGAATCCATGTCAAGTTTTGAATGTAGTTTTTTACTGATCTCCTAACCTCATGCAAATTTGATAGTAGCCAGACTTCAAATCAATCTTACTGAAGATCTTAGCTCTACTCAATTCATCCCACATATCTTCTAACTTGAGGATCAGACAACTATATTTGATTGTTATCTTATTCATGGCTCAATTGTCAACATACATTTGCTAGGTAGCATCCTTTTCTAGCATTAGAGCACTGGAATAACACAAAGGCTGATACTCTCCCTTACATACCCTCTCTCCAATAGCTTGTTGACTTACCGTTGTAGTTTAGAAGCCTATTCGAGACTCATTCGATAAGCTGGCTTATTCGACAAGTCGACGCCGGGTATCAAGTCAATGCAATACTCTATACCTCAGTTAAGGGATAACATTTCGGGTAACTATTCAAGAAAGAAATCGGCATATTCATTCAACAAATTTCTCACCTTTAGGGGTAGTTTACTTAGCTCCCTTAACTTTAAGAGTTGCTTGAACAACATGAGGGTCAGTTCGTTGGCTTGAATAACCTTTTGGAGCTTAGCTTTACTCATCATCAGAGTCTTCTTTAATCCTTGAGCAAGTTTTTCTTGCAGCTTATTAACTTGACTTGACGGCATTAGGTTTAGCGTGATCTTCCTTCCATCATTCTCGAACACATAGGTGTTCCTATATACATCATGTATAACTCTTCTATCATAAAGCCATAGCCGGCTTAATAACATATATGATGCGTACATGGGCATTACGTCGTAAAGGATCTTGTCAGAGTAAATTCCAATTGTAATCGGTAACGGTACTTGCCAAGTACATATAGTGCTCCCTTCTCATTTAGCCAATGTAACTTGTACGACTCCAGATGCGCGATAGTAGGCAACTTCAACTTCATGACCAGATTAATTGATGCCACATTAGTATAACTACCACTATTCACAATTAATACGTACAGTTGGTCATCCACCTTACAGGTGATATGAAACAAGTTTTCCCTCTACCTTTCCTCATGTGAGGGTTCCATGCTCATTACACGTCGGACAACCAGGGTTAACTGATCCAAGTTCTTGGTAAACACATCATCTTTAATCAGTTCATTCTTTTGAGACGTTTCTTTCTTGACAATGCACTCTTCCCCTGGTTCCTCATCAGTACTTTCCACTTCCAGCATTGGAGCGTCTCCCTTCATGACCATAATCTTTTGGTTCAGACACTAGGTAGCCATATGTCTAAACCTTTGGCACTTGAAGCACTTGATCTGGCTTATCTTCCTTTCAGATCCATACCTTTTATCATACTTTCGGGTTAGCACGTCACCTTTTGTTCAACTCTTCTAGTCAGTCTTGATAGCCCCTCGTCTAATCGAATCGGTACTCGGCTAACTTTGGCAGTTTTCTTGAACAGGTCGGCTCGATTAAACAGGTTGGTTAGTTAAGGTTAGGTCAGTATTTAGCTCCTTCTTTACCTTTCCACTTATTAAGTAATTTGTATGGCCTCATCCACTATGGTAAATTGTTGGAGTTCCATAATGTCTCGGATGTCACTGCTCAATCTAGTAAGGAACCTAAAGATTGTCCGTGCTAGTGGTTCCTCCACTTCATAGTGGATCATAAGCATTTAGAATTCTTGGACATATTCGTCAATAGTTCAGCCTTTTTTGTCTCAACTCTTAAAGCCAAGTAAATGTGTCTTACAAATAAGCGTCCGGCACAAATTTGTTTCTGAGTATTTTCTTCATCTCAAGCCAAGTATTAATCTCTTTATATCCTTCTCGTTTTCTCATAGCTTAGAAATTATTCCGCCATATGGTGACATATTTAGAGAACTCAACAGCAACAATCCTCGCTTTCTCGTAATCCTTATATCGGTAATAATAAAAAATACGTTCCACCTTCTCTTCCCAATCCAAGTATTCATCCACATTTCCTGACCCATTAAAGCTTCACATGGTTAGATGCTCGGGGCGCTCGGGCTCGTTCTTCTTCTTCTTCGTACTCTTCTTCCTCAACGTTGTCTATCTCTCCTAAGTCAATTCTTCTTCTCACCCGTTCACCTATTCCTTTACCTTAAACTTGTCGAGTTAGGTTCTAACCCCTAACAAGTCGGGCAACTTGTGGGGTATTATGTGTGGCTTCAGTAGATTGATAAGCCGATGCATGAACTACTTGGGTTAAATCCACTAGGGGGTTGGTAAGCCCTAAAGTTAAGTTAAGAGACTGTAGGATTGAACTTAGAGCACAAGGTTTAGGGTGGTCAGTTAAAGGATGTGATCAAACCCGAATTATAAACTATAGAGAGAAATATTAGTAAAAATGATCCTGTAAACTTGAATTTAAGAAAATAAGTAATAAAATAGGATACTACAAAATTTACAAATTTTAAGTATAATAATTGCTAATTATCGAAAAGGTAAAAAATGTAATTTAATACCTAATAAATTACTAGAGATAGATTATATATATACTAAAAATCATAGAATGACCTAAATAATAATTAGAAATGTTCACATGTATCCCACATGTATTTACATGTAGATAAAAATACGCAAAATTACTTAAATTGGCAAAAAACTTAGTAAATAATTAAAGAAAATTATTAAATTAATTAAGAAAAATCAGAAAAAAATTAGAAGAGTGTGGATTAATCTAAATATGGTCGTAGTAAGTCAGAATCTGAAAAAGAAAAATTAACCAATTAAAATCAAGCAACACAAAAGTCAAAAATCAAGAAAATAGGACAATGTCATGTCAAATTAATGTATATTAATTACCCAAAATGTATATAAATAGGGAAAAATTTCAAAGAACTCCTTTGAACAGTTTAGCATTAGAGAAAAACAGGAAACTTCAAAAATTCGAGAGAAAATCCAAAAAAAAAAAAAGAAAAGAAAACTGTACAGATTCGGCTAGTGAGCCAAACCCACACCTCACCACCACCTGGAACCGAGCCACCACCACTACACTACTCCAGCCCCACCGTCTAGGCTGGCCGACACACTTGGACCAGATTTGGACGGCCAAAAAGTATCGAGTCAGTGAGTCCCTTAATTGCCCCAATTTTGAATAATTTTGTAAAATTAGTTATTTTATCCAGAAAAATATGAAACTTGTTATTCTGAGGTTTTATTGTATGTATATTTAGGAAAAAATAGTGATTTAGTTTAATTACATCTGAAAATATAGGGTTCTTAACAAATTGATCAAAACCGAACATGATTAGAATGAGAAATAAATAGGCTGAGGAGTGTAGTTTGGAGCTCAATTTTTTTTTTTGGTAGAATGCTTATGTGATTAAAATAGTGCTATGAAGCCATTTTTTTAAAAGTAATTTTCAAAAATTTTAAGTTAATTTTTAGCCCTAAAATGATGGAAAAATTGGGTAATTTTAGGTTAATTAGGTGATTTAGATACTAATTACTGATTTAGATAGTAATTAGATGTTTAGGGATGTTAATCTCTGATGTGGAACCCTAATCCTAGCCTTTGGAGTATTAAGTATAGTTAATTTAGGAAATTAGGTAGTTATTGGAAGAAATTAGCAATATGTGGAATTGAAAATTAATAAATCTAAAAAAATTAGGGTTATTTAGATAATATTAGAATAAAAATCAGAATAATACTATATCTGAATTAAGATTTAATTTTAGGTAATTGTATAAAAATATAAGATTTTCTCACATCGGGGATAAATTCGATACTCCAATTAGGAAAAACGTGTATCAGATAGTTTAGAATTTTAAATTAAGACCCAATAGGATATTTGAATACTCGAGCTTAATGTGATTAAGTTCACATTAAGATTCGAGCATATTTAAGACTTAGGAATCAAAACTAGAATCAAATTTAGGGTCTGAACCTAGGAATAGAGTAAAAAGAATTATTAGTATCTAATAGGTATACATGGAAAACAGAGTTAAATTATAATTTAGAATATGAATCCTTAAAGTATAAGTACTAAAAAGACCTCTTTGTATTATAAGACACCCAGAGATAAATCGACTTGCAACTAAGTGATTGAATAATTGAGAAATTCCAAGTAAGTTGGGTTATTACTTATTGTAATAGAGTACTAGTTTTATGGTACTCGGAGACTTAGGCTTGTATATGGTTGTGATTGTAAATAGTTTACGCATGTGTTTAGTGTATCTGAATTCGTGCTAAATTTGTAATGTGAGTGATTTTGTGATTAATTGAATTGGTGTGAAATTGTTTGAACACCCTAAATGAAATTTAATCTTATTCGACTCTAATAACCAAAAATGTCATGCGTTGCAACCCATTAAGGGGTCATAGGATTTTCCAACCAAATACTGACCCTTTTGAAAGGGATAATGAAGGATTGCAAAATGGTCCCTTCTTCATCTTTAGTCGAACTAAGTGACAGGAGAAGAAGTCGCGGTGAGGATGAAGTCAATAGTTTGAAGGTAGTCGCAGGAGGAGCGAGGTCTCCATTGTACAAGCCTGGGTTTGGTTGTGAGCTACTGCATAACATGGAAACTCCTCAACCCGGATTGGAGCGGGTAAAATTTCTCTGATTTCATAACGGACCGGACTACATTGTGCGATAACAATTGATTGTTGCATTGCATGAAAATAATTGCTTAATAATCCTGTTTATGCTTGTATGCATTCATGAGTCTCCAATTCAACTTACTAAGCTGTAGTTGCTCATACCCTTATAGATCCTTTTGCGGGTCCTGATTTCTAAACACTTCAAGTATTATGCCACCCTACAATTACCCAAAGGTTAGTCTGTTTGAAGCCAGGGGTGTAAGGATCAAGCTACTTAGTAATAATGCGTAACTAGAGTGACCGTGTAGTTAAGGATGAAAGACTGAAAGTTATTATGTAAATTAGTAAACAGTTGTGAATATGTAGAATTTCCTAGGATGTTTTGTAGACTTACATATAATTATACATGTTTATTAGAAAATTGTAGTATCTATCATAATTGTAATTGAACTTTTAATTGGACTGTTTACTTCAAAGCGTGGAGTCATCGACACCTTATGTAAATCATGTCTATAGTAGGCATTGTGAGGCCAGTTACTATCATAAAATGGTTTACATGGTGGGACTGTTGCAACTCTACAATTTCGGGGTGTAACAGGGTTAGCTACCTTATCAAGTCTCTTATTAGCACTTCTAGGGGTATCTTGGGATTGTTGGCCATGATGGACAAAACCACTATTGTCGTCCGCAACACCAGCATTGATACTTGGTTTAGTCATTTTCTTTAATAAGCTCGACCCTAAATCTTCAAGTCAAGGTTACAATTGACACTACTTCTCCAAATCCAATAACATGCACTCCCTTTAAACTAAAAGCTCAATATTTAGCAGATACGATAGCTAATTTAATATAGAAAAATTGCTCTATTTCATACATCTAAAATAGAGTATAAACAAAATTTTGAAACAAACTCTTATAATCTATTTGAAACTTTCGCTCTGATATCAAGATGATGCGTACCGTAACTAAGGATAGATAAAGCTGGTAACGGGGATGGTCCAAGTTTATTGAAAGCTTGAAAGGGTGACAAGGAAATATGCATAGGGACGAAAAAAAAGAATGAAAAAATAAGCAAAATCCATGAATAGCTCCAAAGGATATAATGCACCAATGGATATGATGTACCAATGGAACTTCCTAAGACTCACAACATAGCTCAATATGATGCACAAGATAGTCTGATGAGGGTACTTACCACCTAACCTTGCTTAAGGGTTAGGATAAGAGTGAAATGAGAGTAAACAAACAATTTTTACAAGATGAAAAATATCTAATATATTAATGATAATTTGATGTTTGCGGCTATATGTACAAAGGGTATTTATACTAAAGAATTTAGGGTAACCTGCCTAAAAAGGAAAATACCAAAAGGGTATTATCATAAAGAAGAAATGTAAAGTATACAAAGGGTGAAAAAGAATATTTACAGAAAAAGCAATGATTATAGTAATAGATTCTATAAGTGGTCCTAGATACATAGCAGCAATACATTGGTGGCTCTATTGGAGGATGCAAACAAAAGAGTACAAGCTAACCAGGTGTCTGAGCAGGGGTATCGAGTAAGCATGGACTCATCTAAGCAGGAGTGGTTGAGGGTTAGTTTAGGGCAACTCTCTCGATTTCTTGGTAAGAGTGATGCTAAGTAAGTGTTCGGCTCGGACATGACTGAGTAGGCATGCAAGTTTGGCTGCAATCTAGGCATTTTTCAAGTTGGCATACAACTTCCGAGAGGTGAACTGTTAAACGGCTCGACATATAGAGTTGATCGAAAATAAAGATAAACTTAACCTTAGTAGAGGTTGGATGGAGCAAGAGAATTCGCCTTACTAAGCCCTTTAGCCTTCGAGCTTGGCTATGAGTTAAAGGCCTAGTAACCAGATTCCTATCACTTGTATTAGAATAGTTTCATATAATCTTATGCTAAATGGAAAGGGAGTTGGCTTTTTGTATTCATCTCGAGGTCTTAGACAAGGGGATTTGATGTTTCCTTACTTATTCTTGCTTGTCGCTGGCTCTTTATCTGTGATGATGCATAAGGAGAATCTTCAGGGCAATTTTAAAGTAATTTGTATCAAGCATAATAGTTTACAACTAACGCATTTGTTTTTTGCAAATGATTCTGTGCTATTTGCAAAAGTCTTTGAGGCTAACTTCCAACGCCTTAAAGGGATTCAAGATATTTACTGCAGGGACTTAGGTCAGATGATCAATTTTCCAAAATCTTTGATTTCATTTAACAATAACACCTCTAGTGATGTTTAAAGGCAGTTTTATGAGTTGATCAATATTACTTTCACGAATAAGCTAGGAAAGGCTTCCTTATAAAATGGAGGAGATCTAAAGGTAAAGCCCTTAATGCCATTAAGGAAAGGATATTGAATAAGCTTAATGGATGGTAGAGTTTGTTGTTCTTTGAAGAGTGGCATTGCTGGAATTGGTTTTATAGTCAGTGACAGTGAACCCAAATGTCTATTTGCTGTTTCGAAATATTTGAATGGATCGAATGTAGAGTCCATGGAGGCCATAGCAGTTAAAGAAGCCTTGTTATTAGAAAAATATTCAAGTTGGTCTCATATTGAGATTGAATCTGATTGTGCTTCCTTCATTGCAAGTTTACACGATATAAATAAAGCTCTTTTGGAAAGCTAGATGTCTAGTGCAAGACATTCTTGACCTTAGGTTCTCTTTTTTATCTCCTTATTTTAAGTTTATCCCTAGGAAAGCTAATGCTTATGCTAACTAGATTGCATCTTAGGGTAGTAAGGGGATGTATAATATCTTTCGAGATGGTAATCTCCCATCCCTTTTGAGTGCTTTATTATATGTTGATGTGGGTTTTAAACTGCCTAACTCTGTTTGTCCTTTGTGATTTGAATAAATTTCCTCTCCTTTTGACAGAAAAAGAAGAAGAGTATTTTAGGTATTGAATTGGAAGTGTGACCAAATGGGTATAGGAAATGTATGTGAATATTTTAATTGTATTCTAAATAATTATAGATTAATTTTAGGTGTTGATTTGATGTTATATTTGATTCTTGAAATTGTATATGAATTGGGGTTGAATAGGAGAAGTTTAGTTTCAGTGTTGGTTATGATTAGTTTATTGTAATTATGTGTAAGTTTCATTCTTTGGGATATTTTCTGGAAAATTCAAATGTGTTCTTAACGATGCTTTTAAATGTTGTAAAAGAGTTCTTGATGAAAATAACGAGTATTTAACCTTATTTACATCATGTAAAGCTTTCATTCACGTTATTCAACTGAGTTTTAATTTAAGTAGTTTGTGTATATTAATTTTCTGGAATACAGTTTTAATGTTTTGAGTATCAAACCATATCCATATGACATTCAACCTTTTTTTTCAAAAAATTCAACTTTTATCTTCCACGAGCCTTCAAACATCAAAATTATGTTTGTTCATTAAATTTTAAATTTTCATCGATTTATTTAAATTAAATGCCTAATATCACTTCATGATCAATAAAATTTAAAACTCATGAATGAAAATAACAATATTTGGCATCAAAGATTTGGATCAAAGAATTGTAGAAAGTTATTTTGATTTTCATGTGCTGAGCCTAGTTTTTTTCATTCTGGTTTTTATAAATTAGTCTTTTTTAAATTAATTGATATTAAACCATATTCGTTTAATACTAATCATCAACTAGGGTTTAAAGAAAACCTTATATATATATATATATATATATTTGAAAAAGCTTTAGAGTCGCCATCCAACTGGAATAAAAAAAAAAGTTAAGTTATAACTAATTAGATAAATTAATTATAACTGAGTTACTAATATAATGATACAACTAATTTTTGAGAAGGTTTTAAAACTAGAGAAAAAGGGTCCAAGGTTAGGATTTTTTAAACCCTTATGGGTACCATTTGATTATCTAATTTTAATTTTAATTTTAAAAATCATCTTTCAATAGATTATTTTATAAAGTGAAACTAAATTATTAGTTTAGTGGATTGAATAATTTAAGTAATCTAAACTATAAATGGAAAAAAAGAATAGGTTTTTCATTTTTTATTATCGCCTAATAAGTATCTACATACCTTCTATTCAAGATCAGACGCATATAGTTCTTTTCTGAAAATTTTAGCGGATTGATTTATTTTAACTTTTGAAAAAAGGATCGGGTTTATGTTTTTACCTGGTTCAATTTATTTAAGGAAATTATTCTAAAGAGTCTCAATCGATGTTTATTTTTGGAAATTCTAAATAGCATCCTAATTTTAAAAATCGATTTATTTTATTTATTAAAAAAACTAATTTTTTCTAACTAGTAAAATTTTATTCATTCATTTATTTACTTATTTTATTTTATCTATTTCTAAAAATAAAAAATAAAAATGGACTATTCTTTTTTCTTCTCTTCTTCTTGCTTTTCTTCTTCTTCTTCTTTTCTTTTTTCTTTTTATTATTACACTTACATGGAAGACAAAAAAAGTAAACAAATATATATATATATATATATAAATTGTGCGAATCGGGTTGGCTTAGGTTGGCTTGGGTTAGCTTAGGTAGGCTTGGGTTAGCTTGAAGTTGACTCGATTGGCCTAGGTCGGCTAGAGTTGGCTTCGATTGGCTCAAGTTGGCTTTAGTCGGCTTGGATTAGCTCAAAAAGTTGGATTAGAGTGCTAAATCTTAGGTTTTCAAGTATGAGGAATTGGATGATGGTGGTGGTGGCGTTTGTCGAAAACCGCTGTGGAGGAGGCTATCCTAGAGAGAGAGAGTAATTGTGCTAGAGAGAGAAAGTATAGCATATGTACTTCTTGGAGAGATTCTTGTGCTTCTATGCTTTGAAAATGAAAGGAAAACACCCATTTATACTGTAAGCACAAAGCTTAAGTTAAGAAAGTTAGGAAAATTGAATTAAATTGTTGAAATTTATTAATGGGTTATGACCTGAAAAATGAATTTTTTTTTTTTTGTTTTTAAGCTCAATTTTAACTGCATAAATGATTGAATTAGGATGGATTTTGAGATGAATTCTAAAGTAAGCCATGTGTATTATACAATTTCACCATTAATTTGGTGAAATCGTGTAATAAAATCGATAAAAAAATGGCCTTAGAAAGGTTATATTGCGTTGAAAGAAAATCGAAAATCTAGGCAAGAAAATTTGTAAAGGAGGGAAGGGGGCGTAGGCTACCTGCCACGTGCCCGCGTAGTCTAAAAATAAAAGTAGCATGTCCAACATGTTATTGATTCTCTAATTAGGGCTTCACCTTGTTTCATGACTTGCGAACCAATTTCTGGTCCACATCGCAAGCTCTTTCTCTCTTTTATTATTATTATTATAAGTTAAAAAATTAACTACCTATGAATTATGTCCTATCTTTTTCCTTTTTTTTTTTTAAAGAAAATGAGCACTTTATGTATGGTAAGATTTGAACTCGAGTCTCCTTGGTATTTATGCATACATATTACCATCAAGCTGTTGGCTTATGCATTGTACATATGGACTAGGTTAACTTGCGCTAGATTTAAATATAAGCTTAGGCTCAATGGTCCTTATTATTTTTTTTTATCTAAATTAAAAACTCTACTCTTATCTAAAATTATTATTTTCTAAATTTCCTAAATCCTTTATTTTTCTATTTTTTGCATTTCTTACTTTTTTAAAAAAATTTCTTGATTTTTTAGCTTTCTTAAATTTTCTACTTTCGTATTTTTCTACATTTCTTTTTTTTTTGCATTTTTTTCTTATTTTTCTATTTTTTTTCATTTTTTCCAAATTTAGGACCTTTTATCTCTTTCTAAAAATTCTAAAATAGGGGAAAAAAATGAGGTGTTTACATAATGAAGGGGTTGAAAGTTGGAAATGTGTTTATGATTGAAATATTGTAAATAGTAATAATAATATAACAGCAATAACAACAACGACAGCAATAATAACAACAACGACTACAACAACAGTTTGCTAAGTTACATATCTTGTATTAGTTCATAATTTAGAAATACTAACAAGAGCTTAAAGAACTTGATTATTCAGCCAATTGATCCTTACTCCCCATAACTTCAAAAGAGAACTGACTTTGAGATAATTGTAATATAACATATTAGTCAGAAGTCAGAACTTGCAAGAGAATCTTTATGGTATGAGTAACCACATATTAGTAAGTAAGGTTGGAGACTTATGAAAGTATAACAAACATAAACAAGGTTATCAAACAATTAATTATATGCAATGCAACAAGCAAGTGTCATAACACAACATGGCTTGATTCGTTGTGAAATCAAAGTAATTTCACTCACTTTAATTCGGGTTGAGAAGTTTTCATGTTTATGCAATAGCTTACAACTAAACCTAAGTTATACAATAGAGATACCGCTTTCTCTAAGACTATCCTTTGAACCAATGTCCCTATTCTCATTATGACCTTTTCTCCTGTCACTTAGGTTGGCTAAGGATGAGGAAAAGATCATTATACTATCCAGTGTTATCTTTTTTGAAAGTGTTGGTGTTTAGTTGGAGAGCTCTAATAATCCCTTAAAGGGTTGCACTGCTTGTCTAATTAAGGTATTTAGGTTGGTTATGATTAGGTACGGTTTAAGGTGATTAAACAATTTCGCACCATTCCATTGATATCAATCATCAAACACAATACAAAATACAACACGAAATCAAATACCTAAGCATATGTGTACATAACTATTTATAAATACAATCATATACAATCTTAAGTCTCGGAGTACTTTAAAATAGTACTGTAAAATAGAATGAAGTATTAAACCCAACTTATTTAGAATTCTTAGTTCGCTCACTCACTTGTCATAAGTCAACTCGTCTCTATGTATCCTATAATATAAATACGCCTTTAGTGTTTACATCTTGATATTATATATATATATATATATATATATATATATACTCTAGGTTATGATTTAACTTTGTTCTTCATATATACATATTATTTATCACTGATTTATCCTAAGTTAGTTTAGGGTTCGATTTTTGAATCTAGTTCCGATTTAGTTTCTAAATCAGTTCTAACTATGGGTATTATATGTAAATCCTAAAAATGTGATCTGAATCTTAATGTAAAATTAATCACATTAGGCTTGGGTATCCCAATTATTACTTTTGGTTCTAAATCAATATTTTATTCAACCCAGTACATTCTAATTTTTATTCATATAATTCCTCAATTTATGTTTCGTAGTAGATTTAATATATTTTACTATTATTAATATATTATCCATTTTAATATATTATTTTATAGTTATTATAATTCTAATCTCACATATTCTTAAAACTACATATTTGACTACATAATACTCTTAAAAATCACATCTAACACCCTAAATACCACATCAAATATGAACATCTTAAAATACCTAATTATATACTAAATCAGTAATTATTGAATTAACTATTAATTAAACTACGAAATCCTTAATTATATACATATTTTAAAGACCTAAAAATCGCTTTAAAAATTTAAAAATTAATTTCTTAAAAAATGCTTCATAGCACTATTTTATATTACCTAAGTAGTTTATAATAAACAAATTGAGCTTAAAACTACACTCTTAAGATTAGTTAATTCTAAATCGAAACATACTTAGTTTTGAGCACCATACATTTACAAGTATAATTAAATCTAACCAATATTTTTTTCTCTAAATCTATATACAATAAAACATTAGAATAATAAAATTCATAATTTTTTGAATAAAATTAATGATTTTGATAAATTACACAAAATCAAGTTGAAATTAGACTCACTTGGCCGTTGGGATACTGGCCACCAGCGGCGGTCCTAGGAGTGTCGGCTAGTCCAGGTGGTGGGTATAGGGTGTAGTGTGGTGGTGACAACAGTTCGGTTCTCGTTGATGGTGGGTCGTGGGTTTGGTCCAATTGCTTTAATTGCACAGTATTTTTGTAATTTTTGAAAATCAAACCCTAACTCTCTTGTTTTAATTCTCTCTATTTTTTATACTCTACAAATTGCCTAAAAGAACTTCTGAAGAAATTTGGCTATTTATAGAGCTCTAAGGAATTTTTTGTGCATTAATTTGAGTCGATAATTAGCTTATCCAATCAAATTTTCACTTTTCAGGTGAGTTAATTTAATCGGTTAAATTTTTTTCTTTCTTCCCTGAAGTACCATGACCTAAATCTAGATGATTCCCCAACTTTCTAGCTTTTTTTTTCCTTGATTTTTTTTTGTAATTTTATTTAATTATTTAGCATTTTTCTAGCATTTTAGGTAATTTTACGTATTTTCATCTACACATAAATATATATGGAGTACAAGTAAATACTCTTAAATATTATTTATGTTGTTCTATGATTTTTAGTGTGTATATAATTTATTTCTAGTAGTTTATTCATTATCGGAACTCAATTTATATATTTCCAATAAATAACAGGTAATATACTTAAAATTTAATATTATAATATTATACTATTTTAGTACTTATTTTCTTAAATTGAAACTTATGACATCACTTTTACTATTACTTTTAACTTTGTTTTATAATTTAAGCTCAATTGAATCCCTTAACCAATTGCCTTAAACTTTATGGTTATAGGACTTATAGCTTATGTTAAATACAATCCATTAAATAATAAGTACACACAATGAGCAGTGAGCTTAGTTATTGATATAAATATGCAATAAGAGATAATCTTTTTTATTGAACTAATTTACAATTTTAATTACGTATTATTATCATAGGTCCAGTACTTGGTCTTTGTTAAGTATTCTAAATAGGATACATTATTATTAGTTGACTTAGTTATATATATGTTGTAGTTGGTTTAGTTATTTTAGGGACTATTTTGAGTGAGCAATTATACTTGGGTGAGAGAGTTCTAATAATATGCTATTTGTTTATTGCTTGATGTTTGTGTATTGCTTTTTTTGGTGCTATTAATTGATTGATTATTTTATGTACTGTAAACCCTACAACCAATCATTCAAGGTTCTAATCTGTTGAAAGATCCGATTGAGTCTAAATTATAAAGTAAAGTTAAAAATATTAGTAAAAATGATCCCGTAAGTTTGAATTTAAGAAAATAAGTAATAAAATAAAAGAATATAAAATTTTCAAATTTTAGGTATATAACTCGTTATTTATCGAAAATGCATAAAATATATTCCGACAATTACTGAATTGTTAGAGATAAATTATATGTATATTAAAAATCATAGAACGGCTTAAATAATATTTAGGAATATTTATTCTCACTATATATAAATTTACATGTAGATAGAAATATGCATAATTACTTGAAATATGTGAAATGTACTAAAATAATACTAAATAATTAAAGAAAATTCATAATTAATTAAGAAAAAATAAAGTAAAATAAAAAAAAGGAATGATTCAGATTTAGGTCATGGTAGCTGGGGAAAATAAGAAAAAAATTATCCAATTAAATTAGAACAACACAAAAGGCAAATTGGAAGAAGATAAGGCAGTTATCAAATCAATTTAATGCATAATAATTTCCATAATACTTTATAAATAGCAAGAAGATTTTAGAAGCTTATTTGGTCAATTTGGATAGTGAAAAAAATAGAGAGAGGTGAAATTGAGAGTAAATTAAGGTTTTAGAAAAAATTACAAAAAATTTATGTAGTTGGGGCTTTTAAAGAGAACCCAAACACGACGAGCAATTGAGAGTGGATGACCACTATCACCACACGGTAGTGGTAGCGTCTAGGTGGGCTGAATCACCCATGGTCAGCGACAGTGGTCGGAGTTACCTAAATCGGTGAATTCAATTTTTAGCTAGATTTTGTTTAATTTTTTAAAAATATTAAATATTCTTAGAAAATTATGAACCTTATTATTCTGCAATATCTTTGTATGTAATTTTTAGAAAAAAATATTATTTTGATGAAAATATGTTCTGTAATATACTATCCTTAAGAAATCATGCAAAACCTAGTATGTTTCGGTTTAAAAATAAATGCCCTTAGGAGTGCAGTTTTGAGTCCAAAATTTTTATGTAGACTACTTAGATGATATAGAATAGTTCCACGAAGCCCTTTTTCAAAAATTAATTTTTCAAAATTTTAGATAATTTAAGGCCTTATAATGAGGTCTAAAATAGGTAATTTAGGGTTAATTAAGTAATTAAATGGTTAATTACTAATTTAGTGACTAATTATATATTTTAGGATGTTGAAATCTAATGAAGTATGATACTTATAGCATTTAAGGTGTTAGGTATAATTATGAGGGTAATTATATAGCAAATAAGTAATAGGGAAAAATAGTACATTTTAAGTTAATTTAGTAATTTAGGGTAATTAGGTTCAAATCTGATTTGGGATGAATTTAGATATTTTGAAATATTAATTGATGTTGAGAGATGATAATTAGAGTGATAGAAATATTAGATATATATTACATACATAATAGATGATAATACATAATATGTAATTATTAGAAATATAATAAATAGAAGATATTAGAATAAAAGTTGATATTATATAAATAATAGGGATATATAATAAATCTGATAGAAATCTTGAATGTATGTAATTATATGAAAAATGTAAAAATTTCTCATATCAGAAGTAAATTTGGTACACTAATAAGAATTTAAGTGTACCAGGTGGAATAAAATATTGATTAGGAGCAATTATGGTATTTAGGATGTTTGGAAGTAATGTGATTAATTTCACATTATGAGTTGAAATGAGTTTCTAGGGTTCGGGTATAAAATAGTATTAGAAATCGAACTAGAACCTAATTTAAAAAATCGATGTGGAAACTGAACCCAAACTTGGCCCTAAACCTATAATAATTGTAAAAGATTTGAGAACCTAGATAATTGGATATATTAAACCCTAAGCTAAAGATAATAATAAGTGTTATAGGATAAAACCAACATATAATAATTATATGAAAAACTGAAACCACGTTTGTGTTATAGGGATGATCGGCGATGGTGCGAGTGAGTAGGACCTCGAGTGAGTGAGTGAGTGAGGAGTCTAGGTAAGTTGGGATTAATATGTTGTTGTATTTTGGAGGCTTGAGATTATACTTGGTTGTGCTTGTTAGATAGTTGGTTGTGTACATGTGCTTGATTATGAGTGATGCTATAATTCTGTTTATTGTTTTAGCTTGTATTGTAAGAGGTGATCAATTACCTTAAAATAACCTTAACAAAGATATGACTTATAATCGTAAATTGGACCAGTATAGCAACTCATTAGGGGAAACTTAGGATTCTCCAACCAAATATCGACTCCTTTGAAAGGGATAGCGCTGGATAGCATAATGGGTCCCTTCTTAATCCTTAGTAGAATTAAGTGACAGGTGAGGAGGTCGCGGCAAGGGTGAAGTCAATGGCTTGAAGGTAGTCATAGGAGGAGCGATGTCTCCATTGCATAAGCCTGGGTTTGGTCGTGAGTTATTGCATTAATGGCAACTCCTCAACCCGGATTAGAGTGGGCGCAATTTCTCTAATTTCACGATGGGTCAGACAACGTTGTGCGATAGTATTTGCTTAAACATGCATTGCACCAAATGATTTGGTTGATAACCTTGTTGTGTTTGTGATGTAGTTTTAAATTCTCCATCTTAATTTACTAAGCTGTGGTTACTTACATCTCTATAGACGTTATTGTAGGTGCTGGCTAAGAAGTGGCTTACAACTACTCTAAAGCTAGCAACTGCTGGATCTTGGGGAGTGAGGAAAAATAATTGAAAAACTGACATATATTTTTAAGGTCTAAACTCTTATCTTAAAATTTTTCATTTTTGAATAATGTATTAATTAAGAAATAGATTACGGTAAAGCATTGTAAATGTTAATTATAATAACTAAATTTTAGTGTATATATATTTTTTCTCACTTTCTTAGGTAAATGATTTATTTAAATTACGAACTATTTACTTCAAAGTAGGTTAGTCGTTGACACCTTATATAGATTGGGTCTATGATAGCAGTTGTAAGACTAACTTCTATCTTAAAATGGTTTACACGGTAAGGCTGTTACGACTTTACCGCTTCGGAGAGTAACATGTACTTGTGTGTTCACTCGAATAATTGATAAATTAAAATTCTTAATTGGAATAACCAAACATATGTGTTGTATATTTATGAGTTGTTAGATAAGTGGAAGTAGTATTTAAGCATTGTGGAATATTTTTGAAGTAATTTCTTCCAAAAAAGAATGTATTCATAAAACCTAGTGTAAGCTATAACAAATCGTCATTTATAGATTTAGTTTGGGTACTAGTAGGACATTTTATAAGTTCAAATTCTGAGAAACAAAAAACACTTTTGAAAAAATGGTTCAATGAGGTAAAAGTTCTTAGATGCTTCCACGATTAAAGCTTATACAACACTTTGAAATATTGAGATGTTGGAAAGTTAGTGTATACCCTTGGATGGATCATCTGTACTTCAAATGGATTGCCTCATTAATGACTGTAGACATCCCATAAAATACAAAAAATAGAAAATTATGGAAAAACCAAAAATAAGAAATACAAAAAAATATAGAAAATTGACAAAGTCACAAAAAATATAAAAAATTGAAAGATAAAGAATTTAGGAAATATACATAGATAATAATTTTAGATAGTATAATATAATATATTTTTTAATTTAAATTAAGTTTAGAAAAATTGACGTTGGACAAATCTAGAAAAATAGGCTTAGATTCAAATCTAACCTAGATAGACTTTATCTACATGTACAATTTAATTGCACATATAAATAATTGCTTGAGGTCTTAGGTTTGAAACTTAGTAAAGGCATGAAATGCCTTTTGTTTTTGTTTTTTTTTTCCTCTCACAAGATACATTTCCATACACTTGAGCACCATACGATACATGTCAACATATCACTGGCCACGTGTTTTTCAAGAAATGTAGTAGCTCCTTGTTGGTTGATATGGTTGATGTAGCACCTGTCACGCTCCGAAGCGGTAGAGTCGTAACAGTCCCACCGTGTAAACTATCCTAAGATAGAAGTTGGCCTTACAACCGCTATCTTAGACCTGTTTACACAAGGCGTTCACAACTAACCCGCTTTGAAGTAAACAGCTTGTAATTTAAAAAAATCAATTACTTAAGAAAGTGAGGAAATATATGTATATATACTATAATTCAATTATTGAAATTAAAGTTTATAATAATTCTCCGTAACACTTTTTCTAGTTATACATTATTCAGAAATGAAAAGTAATAAAATATGTGTTGATTCTTTAATGTTTTTCCTCACTCCCCAGGATCCAGCAGTTGCTAGCTTCAGAGTAGTTGTTTGCCGCTTCGTAGCCAGCACCTGCACGACATTTATAGGGATGTGAGCAACCACAGCTTAGTAAGTTAGGATGGAAGACTTAAAACTATACCATAAACACAACAAGGTTTTCAATCAACTTATTAGGTGCAATGCATATGCAAGCAAATACCATCACACAACGTTGTCCGGCTCGTCGTGAGATTAGAGAATTGTGCCTGCTCTAATCCGGGTTGAGGAGTTGCCATTAATGCAACAGCTCACGACTAAACCCAGGCTTGTGCAATGGAGACCTCGCTCCTCCTGTAACTACCTTCGAACCACTGACTTCACCCTCGTCGCGGCCTCCTCTCCTGTCACTTAGTTCGGCTAAGGATAAAGAAGGGACCAATTGCAATCCTGCGCTATCCCTTTCGAAGGGGTCGGTATTTGGCCGTAGAGTCCTAAGTTTCCCTAATGGGTTGCCATGTATGTCTGATTATGATTACTGGTCGTATATTTGATTAAGTCCAGTTTAGGGTGATCACTCATTTCATATAAATCATACAATACATGCTAGAGCAACAAACAGAATCATAGCATCACCCATAATCAAGCACATGCACACATCCAACTATCTAACAAGCACAACCAAGCATAATCTCAAGCCTCCAAAATACAGTATTGTATTAATCTCAACTTACCTCGACTCCTCGCTCACTCACTCAAGGTCTGACTTGCTTAGGCCATCGCCGATCATCCCTACAATACAAACGTGGTTTTAGTTTTTCATATAACTGTTATAGGTTTGTTTTATCCTATAACACATATTATTATGTGTTGTTTAGGGTTTAATATACCTAATTATCTAGCTCTTAAGTCTTTTACAATTAATTAAGGTTTGGGGTTAGGTTCGGGTTCGGTTTCAGTATAAATTTCTAAATTAGGTTTTAATTCGATTTTTAAGTCCTAAACATGCTCGAATCCTTATGTGAAATTAATCACATTAAGCTCGAGTATTCAAATATTCTATTGGGTCTTAATTTAGTATTCTAAGCTATTCGATACACGCTAGCCCTAATTAGGGTATCGGATTTAATCCCGATGTAAGAAAATCTTATATTTTGAGACATTTACCTAAAATTAAATACTATTTCAGATTTATTATTTTTCTGATTTCTATTATAATATTATCTAAATAACCCTAATTTTTTAGATTTATAATTTTTCAATTTCACATATTACTAATTTCTTATATTAACTACCTAATTTCCTAAATTAATCATACTTAATACTCCAAAGGCTAGGATTAGGGTTCCATATCAGAGATTAACATCCCTAAATTAGTAATTAGTATCTTAATTACTTAATTAACCTAAAATCACTCAATTTTCCCATCATTTTAGGGCTAAAAATTAACTTAAAAATTTCGAAACCATTCTATATCACATGAGCATCCTATAAAAAAAAAAATTGAGCTCCAAACTACACTCTTAAGCCTATTTATTTTCCTTTCTAATCATGCTCGGTTTTGAACAATTTGTTAAGATTCCTATATTTTCAGACGTAATTAAACTAAATCACTATTTTTTCCTAAATCTACATACAATAAAACCTCAGAATAACAAGGTTCATAATTTTCTAGGCAAAATAACTAATTTTACAAAATTAGTCAAAATCGAAAAATTTAAGAGACTAACCGGTTTGAAGCTTTCTGGCCGTCCAAACCTGGTCCAAGGGTGTCGACCGGCCTAGACAGTAGGGCTAGAGTGGTGTGGAAGTGGCGGCGGCGGCGGCGGCGGCTCGGTCCTAGGTGGTGATGAGGTATGGGTTTCTCTTACTATTCGAATTTGCACAGTTTCCTTTTCTTTTTTGTTTTTCCTAGATTTTCTCTCGATTTTTTTAAGTTTCCTATTTTTCTCTAATGCTAAACTGTCCAAAGGAGTTCTGAAAATTTTTCCCCTATTTATAGATGATTTTTTTTGTAATTATTATGTATTAATTAGACATGACTTTGCCCAATTTCCTTAATTTTTAGCTTTTGTGTTGTTCAATTCTAATTGGCTAATTTTTATTTTGTAAATCCTGACCTGCCAAGACCTGATTTGGATCATTTTATCCTCTTTTGATTTTTTTTTTCTAATTTTTCCATAATTAATTTATAATTTTCTTTAATTATTTACTTAGTTTTTAGCCAATTTAGGAAATTTCGCGTATTTTTATCTTTACGTAAATACATGTGGGGTATATGTGAATATTCCTAATTATTATTTTGGTCATTCTAAAATTTTTAGTATACATATAATCTATCTCTAGTAATTTATTTGTTATTAGATTACACTTTTCGCCTTTTCAGTAATTAGTACTTATTATACTTAAAATTTGAAAATTTTATAGTCTCATATTTTATTACTTATTTTCTTAAATTCAAGTTTACAGGGTCATTTTTACTAATATTTCTTTCAATGGTTTATAATTTGGGTTTGATCGGATCATTTAACCGATCGCCCTAAACCTTGTGTTCTAAGTTCAATCCTAAAGTCACTTAGCTTAGCTTTAGGGCTTATAATACAAATAAATATTCCTAAATATTAGTTAGGTTATTTTATGATTTTTAGTATACATATAATTTATTTCGAGTAATTCGTTAATTATCGAAATGCATTTTACGCATTTTCGATAAATAACGAGTTATATACTTAAAATTTGGAATTTTATATTCTTTTATTTTATTGCTTATTTTCTTAAATTTAAACTTACGGGATTATTTTCCTAATATTTCTAGTTTCACTTTATAATTTAGGCTCGATTGAGTCTTTCAACTAATCGAAACCTCGAATGGTTAGTTGTAGGACTTACAGTACCATGTTAGTGCTACATCAGCACCTTTTTCTTCCGCTTTCCTCCATTTTCCTCTCAGTCGATGATGGGGAAGGAAAAAAAAAAACCAAAATAAAACACAACACACATATGATAGTTTTTTTAGTCTTCTCTCTCTCTTAGGTTCACATATACCACCTCCTTCATACGCACCATCTCCATCTTCTTCACCTTTCAAACCCCACACTTGCAAACAATAGCTGTACCACCGAATGATAACCACATACAATCTACACCACTTACATCCATGAAGCAATACTGCGATCCATAGTAGCATAGATCACCCTCTCTCTCATTCAATACACAACCCGCTCCCTTCTTGCATGAACCCATGTACATGAGCTCCTTTCCTCACAACTAGTTCCTCTCTCTTGAAACCAATACGGCAATACCTACCTAAATTATAGTAGCAATGATACCAAACACATACACACTAAGCCTAACATGATTCCAATCCCACATACACGTAACATTGTCTCTTTCTCTCTCTCTCAATGCAACTTCATTGTCCAACTTACCGCCGATTGAACAACCCAGCGCATAGAACCCAATCAGCTCTAACCATCCTCCACCAACATGACAACCCAAAGGCCATTCCCTCTCTCTCAATCTCACCACATTGGTCCTCTCCCATGCGATATACTTAGATCCGTGACACCACAGCGAACCAACTATTACACAACAAACTCCAAACTTCATCACTTGAGCTTATGGATGGCCAATCCCCGATGCCAGCAACTAGTGACCACCGTGTAGCCATCCACTACACACGATGCACAAGAAAATCACCATTAAATATCATTACCATCGACCAAGCACCTCGAACACTCCTTTGACCTCCATCGGATGCCACCATGTGTGCTACCTAATAACCACTGTTGCTGTTGGAACCAACAACCACCAAAATGTAATGGCATCTTACCCCCCCTACCCCACAAAATAAAATACCTACAAAAATCACTTTCCCACTTGATTCGTTGCTTGAATTGATAGGAATCATCGTTGCTCTTCATCTTTCATTCGCAACTTACAAACTGTGGAGTTCGACTTGAATTAGACTTGCTCTGTGTCCAATTTGAAGATTGCTCCAAGAACCGACCCAGCTCTAACCTATGTGCTTAATTGATATATTTGGTCTAACTATCCTTTGTAATTTGATTTGGTTTTGGTACTTCTTCTTTTATATATATACATATACATATATATATATATATATAGTTTGTTTGTTTATTATTGTATTGTAACAAAAAAAAAAATTGAAAAAAAAGAAAAATAAGTAAGAAAAGAAAAAAAAAGAGAGAAGAAGGAAAATAAAAGAAGAAAAAATATATTTTATTTTTATTTTTGATTAAAGCATAATAGAAATAGATAAAATAATAATGATAATAATAAAAATAAAAATAAATAAATAGGTTAGTGATTGAAAGTTGTTTTAAAGCTTAGAAAAATCAGTTTTCCCAAAGAATAAATAAAAATAACTAATTCTTTTTCCAAATTAGGACCTTTTTCTTAGGACTTTCTATAAATAAAATTTGGTTTAGGACTCTTTAAAAAATTTTCTTAAATAAATTGAACTGAATAAAAATATAAATCTGAGTTTTTTTTTTCAAAACTTACAACAAACCAATCCGCTAATATTTTCTAAATGAATTACGGATTTGTTCCTAAATAGCCGGTATGTAGACATTCGAACGTAAATACAAGATGACTTAAAACATGAAAATTTTTCTTCTTTTTTTTATATTTGTAAATAATAATTTGATGATCTTTTTTTTAGATGTTATTGACATATGATTAGATGTTTTTGTTTTGAAAAGATAATTTTGAAAAATGAAATTAAAATCATAAAGTTGAAAGTGATACCTGTTTAAGGTTTAATAAGATAACCTTTGGATTTAGATCTTTAATTTTAAAAATCGCTTTAAAAATTAGTTTTATTGAAAGACTAGTAGCTAAATTATAATTAATCGACCAACTTAGTTATAACTTAATTCTTTTTTCCAACTTTAGTCAGGTGAAGACTTTAAAGTGTTTTTCAAAGTTAAAAAAACTGGTTTTCTTTAAACCCTAGTTGGGAATTAGTATTAAACGAATATGGTTTAATGTTGATCGGTTTAAAGAAGACTAATTAAAAAAAAAAATTGAAGAAAAACCATGTAAGACAACAACATTATTAGTTTGAGCTATTTTCTTGATGGTGGTTAAGTATCAAGATCATTAAATAGAATTGTACCTATAGATAGGTTCATGCGGTTAAGATGAGGTGCCATGTGCGACTAACTATAAGGTATTAAGGTTTGTTTAGTTTAAAGTAGATTGCGAGAGGAAAATTTTAAGACTTGTACACTCTTGAAAATCAAAATTTTTACCTATCTTAAGTTTCATTTGAACTTATGACTTTCAAACTTTAACCAATTAATTTATAGTTTGGTAAAGAACTCTAGTTCTCTTTAATTTTAATAAATTGTAGAATATTGGTTTTTATAGTTATTTTCAAGTGAATCACTTATATGTATTATCAATATATCATAGAATGTGATGAGTGAATTCTTATTTATAGTCTTGCAATCTCCAATTTATAAGGTAGTTGCCATATTCTCATAGTACAATATTGGAAGAATTTTTTACTCCATTGTTTAATTTGTATCTTAGTCAAAGTTACTAGATAAGAAAAAGCCTTGAGACAATAAATTAAAAATAAAAAATTTATACCATTAGTTGATGATACAAATTTCTATTCAATAGTACAACATACATATATCTTTAAAATTTCGAAAATAACCTAATAGAAAGTTCCCAGATCACCGTATCGAACCTTCTTGTAATTTGTATTATGAATAATTAATTTTTAAAAATGTTTTCTTTTTTAATATTTTCAATCATTAAAATTCATGTTGAATACTGTATATACCAAACATAATATAAGAGGTTACACTATCCTGCTTTTCTTATATTGTGTTGTCTAGTTCTTTTTATATTGTCTAATTCTATTAACCATAATGCTACCTAAGTACCAATTGTAAGCACTAATTCTAGTTAAGCATTCTAATTATGGCTTTCAAGATAAAAAAATTAAATTAAACTAAAAAAACTAACTATACCAATGCTCCTCAAAGAATAAAGATATATGAACTAAATAGGAAGGATATTAACTAGGTTCTCATTTAAAAAATTTACATATTCGTCTACTTTATGTTAAGATTAGTTATCTGTGCTTTCATTAGATTCACAAGGATCCATTTTCTTTCCAAGTCTTAGCAATCCTATTTATGATATTGGCTTTTCTTTTGAGTTCGCTAATTCAAATTTATCAGCTATGTAAAAGAATTTCTCTCACAAATCTAATTACCTTGATTAGAATTAATTAACTTGCATATATCTATGTTAAGCTAACCAATTTTAATTACATTAAGATGGTGAATGTTATACTCAAATTAACATGTATGTGTTCATCTCATAATCAAACTAAACCTACTCAAATAATCATAGAATCTTCTACTCCTTCCCAAATCTTTCTGATTCTATTTTATAAATAAGTTGTAAGTCTAATAACATATTCATAACCATGAAAACTACATTAGAAAATAATTAAATATTTAATAATAACATATAAAAGATTAATAATAAAATTATTCCATCCAATCGTGTCTAACCCGTAAAACCATTTATTTCATATCAAACAAATTTGCAACATAAATGGTAACAAGAAGCATAGAATTTAGTAAAGAGCAAAAGGAAACGAACGAACTTAATGGAAATTCATAAACGATTCCATGTTCTAGCCTGTTGTCTATGATGAATCTTTGTGTTTCTTGAACAAAAATTTTTACTCCTACTTAGTAAATGTCACCTTCCACCATGCCCCTTAATTATTTCATTAAAAACTTTTAAAATGTATGTTTTTTTAATCAATAAAAAAAATACACTTTATCTTAACATGATGTGGAATTTTTCAATAGAGGAGATTGGGGACTTTTCTACTCTTTTTAAAAGAATAGAGACTCTAATAGAATTTCAAAATGTTGAAGAATCAAATGGAGAAATAGTAAAAGGTTAGATTGACATATTAAAATATTTTAACTTTTCTTTACATAGTTTTTGAATGAACATTAGATATTCGTTAGAGAGCGATAAAAAATTATATTCATGCTCTATCAAATTGTGAATACATAAGGTAGATAAAAATTATTCTACTACTAATCAATTATAATGTGTTAATATGCCCCATGATTGTAATTTGATGTACTTGGTAAGTCATACTTATAATTTTATATTTTATGTGATACCCCATGGTTAAATGTCCCATATAGTTTATAAGAGGTTATAATACTAGTTTATAAATTTATGATGGTGAATACTTTATTAACACATATCAACATATGGTTGTAATTTTTATGCCAAGTGGTTGAAATATATCTATTAATGTTTTTTACTTAATTATTTTTATCTTTTGACTTGAGGCATTACAAATAGTATCAGAGTCCAGATTTTTCCAATTGGTAGATGATTCAAGTTTGGCTTCAATTCAGTTCAGAGACTTCCTGACATGCTTTTAGGATAACCTATATAGTTTAGGATAACTCATATAGTTAAGTATCATATATAGATTATGAGAAATTATGATACTAATTTATAAGATTATAGTGATTTTGTAACTTTTGGGTTAAGTGCATGGTTGTTAAAATCATGAGTTAAAATTATATTTCTATAAGTTTGTGATTTTATAATGTTTTTCTTAATTAAAATATATGTAAAATCATTTACGTGCAGATTTTTAGTGAAGTTATAAATTTTCATGTACGATTTTATAAATTTACCATTTTACCGATTTTGTATGATTTTATACAATTTTAATTATTTCAATTATTTCATGCATTCAAATGAATAATAAAATTGCGATTTTGGTAATCATGATCAAGGCTCAAGTGGATCCATTAATATTTTTTGGCCTGATTATCACCTATGTTGGCTCGAGGAATTATATTTTACATTGTGAAGTCTTTTTTTGTTTTCCAATCACAACGGGTCATTATTTAATCAATTACATTAGCTAAGATCATTATTGCTAGGTGACATCATTATTAATTTTTCAATGGGATGAATTAAAGTTAAATTCATTTTTCCCTTAGTTGTAATATTGTTGGGGAAATATATATATATATATATATATAATAAAATAAAAGCAACTCGATTACGGTAAAAGCACTTGTTTATATTTTTCCACTATTCTTGTTATAAAATGTATACGTTGACCTAACATTAGAGAGTACGTATAGTTGCTTGAGAATAGCTGAGCTTAAGGGTAGGGACCCTTTGGGTCATCCTTGTTTTAGTTAACCATTGAGATTTTTAGACACTTATCTATACTTTAAAACACAATTGACCATCTATCAATCTCAACTGTGTAAACTTTATGAATTAGCAAAGGAGATTTTGAAATATAAGCTTTCTTTATAAAAATTTCTTTCGTTATAATCAAAACCCTCAAATTGTTGCATAATATTGCAGCAATTTCAAAAAGTTGTGCAAACTAGTGGCTCTAATGAAAGCAAATAAGAGAAGGTAAATGTTGTAGCTCCTTTTACATTAGTATATATCGTGTAGATATTAACTATCATCATTATATCTAATTGTAAAAATCGTGTTTTCTATAGTCGCTCACTATTACAATTTACTTAAACTTGTAAGTTACTTATAACCATTATAATAATATTGGAGGAGTGCAAATTTTTTGTGTTATCAAGATTGAAAAAGGGTGGGAAAACATTATCCACCAAACAAATTAGTAAGACTACGAAAAAACCAAAGAAGTTCAAACAACTTTGTTGTACTTGACTATGAATAAAAGTTCTTAGTCTTATCCTGGTAGGCTCCTGATGGCATGACTGACGTAATAACTAGGAGGTTGACCAGATTGTTATGCTTTTCCGCTGACCCATGTAACCGACTTCATGTTTAATCAACAAATGGTTATGCTCATGAACTCCTCTAAGTAACGGCAGACAAGATCGTATCCACTATTTGACCAAAATAATAGCTACACCTTTTTAAAAGCTTTTTTTTTTTTTTTTTCCTGTTAAAGCAGACTCCATTATTATTGCTTAAAACTTATTGGTTAAAACTTAAGAAATCTATTTCACCCTTATCCATTTTTCTATTGTGCACAAGTTCAGTTTATATTCACCTCAATTAATTATTGAGGTTTTAGTTTCCCCTCTTTCAACCACGTTACATATTATATTACGATTTAAAAAAATGAATTATCTTATTAAAAAATTAGTATTTATGTTCCTAAAATATAATAGCCTTAACAATTATTAAAATTTATATTAAATATACACAAGTTTTATGTGTTATTTACTATCTCCCCAAGTAAGACTATTGCAAGTACGTTATTTCCTATGATCACCATCGTGGAGAGTTTCATAAGGAATTAACCTATGGACAATAGTTACTTATGTTAAAATTAATCACAAAGGTATTTTTGCATTTAAACGGATTTTATTAAATCCCTATTTGGAAATACATATATATATATATATATATACACGAACAATAAGGGTTGCTATTAACCCTTTTACGGTATGAGATATAATTCCTCGTAAGATAAATTATTTTGATAAGTCATAATAAGATTATTCAAATGTTAAATATGCTCAAATAACTTCTCCTGAATAATCTTTTCGGACGGTAGCTATTAGCCATTACCGAACGAAACCGACTCGATGCGTAATGAACGGCGACAAACTCAACGAGGTGAACTATTATTTACTCCCTCTGAAAGGAAATTTTTTTATTTATTAGGTTTTGATAGCAACTGGAATGCTTAGTAATTGGATTTCGACGTTCTATCCACCGAAGGGAAAATGACATGGATAGTTCACTGCAAAAAGTCCCACGCGTAAATTATCTACTTATTTCTAATTATTGGAGCTGAACATCGTTGAAACTTATTAAACCCTGAAGTGTGTTGGACCCTACATTGTCAGGTCGTTCCATAGTAGATTGGGTAAATTATGTGTTATAGAATATGCATTCTTGGTTTTTTTCTTTCTTTCTTTTCATCATTTTAACTTTTTACTATATTTTCATTCTCATAATGGAATTAGTTTAAAACCTGTACTGCATATAGCACAAGTTCTATGTTATAGGATATTCTGTAAATTTTCAATACTGTATAGACTAACTGTATGGTTCATTTATATTTGTAAAACATTGATGGTAAATATAACTAAATTTCATAAATATAAAATAAAAGGGAAAATCCAAGTTGGATTTCCCGATAACATACTATTTTGGGCCAAGACTTTGTCTAACAATTAAATCTATAACACATATTTATAATTAGTTTATATATGCATATGTTTATATATTTCTTATTGTATACTTTTCATCGAACCTCGTTGAATTTAAACTATTTATAATTTACATTTAAAAGCATGTTGGTGTTAATTTTTTTTTTTCGGCCAGAACATTGGAATTTAATTTGAATATCATAAATGTTGTGTGTGAATAATTAAAATATTTCAAACAAAAAGTAAAAAGAAAAAAAATTACAAATTAGAGTAAATATCCTTGAACTTATATATTTTGTAAGAACAAGTTTTAGAATGGTTGAAAAATATTACGAGATTATTGCTTTCGTTTCCAAATTTGAAGCCTACACTGGAAGGTCCTACTTATCACCTTGTTAATTGGGTATTGGCATCTTAAAATTATATAAATAAGATACATAGAATAACGAATAATATATAAATATTAATAAAAAATTAATATATAAAAATATAATTAATATTTATTATTATTATATATTAAATTTTTATTAATAATTGCACCACGTTAATCAATTCATATAAAATATTACTATTATTTTAATATTTTTTTTCTTACTCTTGTACTACCAGCTATACATAAAAGTAAGATGCTCTGCCGAATGTAGGTCACGCCTTAATATCGCTTTAATCTACTTAGTTCTAATCAAACCAGTGAAAGACTAGACATGGAAACAGGTTCATGGGTTCGTTTCTCCATCATCTCCTTCACATTGCTCTTCCTTTTTCTTCAGTCATGGCATCTACTCCGGTACTTCCAACCAGCTACAACTGAAACTAGTGATAGGACCAACAGGACGAGTCATATTTTGCAAACCGGAGTGGATAATCCTCAGAACTACGAAGTACAAACGCCAAAACATCCACTGGACCCTTTGACTGTCCTAGAAATCAACCGGGTCAGCACTATACTCTCATCCTATGAACCTTTCTCTGTCAATTTCCCTGTGATAAACTCCCTATCGCTTGATGAACCCGACAAGTCCTGGGTCCTCGGATGGAAACCCGGCGATCCGATTCCCACCCGAAGAGCATTCGTAGTTTCGATGCTAAATGGGGAGAAACACGAGTTGGTGGTGGACTTGGAGTCGGGTCGGGTCATGACCCACTTCATAAGCCGGGCCTCGGGTTACCCGGCTTTAACCATGGAGGAACTAGCGGCAGCATCGGAGGTGCCTTTCACCAGTGCGGAATTCAATGAATCCGTGCTAGCAAGGGGCGTCTCGCTTTCGAATGTTGTATGCATGACGCTGTCCACCGGGTGGTTCGGACCTGATGAGGAAGGAAGAAGGGTCGGAAAGGTCCAATGTTCTTCTAAGGAAGGTACACCCAATATTTACGTGAGGCCATTGGAGGGACTAATTGTAACCATAGACGTCGATCGGAAAGAAATCATAAAAATATCTGATACGGGTCGGGTCATCCCGGTTCCTAAAAGTACGAATACGGATTACCGATACTCGCCTTATAATGAGCCCATGAAAATGGATCCTGTCAACCCGATATCCATGGAGCAACCCGATGGCCCGAGCTTCCGGGTGGAGGACGGGCATATGGTGAGATGGGCTAATTGGGCCTTCCACTTGAAGGCAGACCAACGGGCCGGTATGGTCATTTCCCGGGCCATGGTTCAAGACCCAGAATCCGGGGAGTTTCGGAGCGTGATGTACAAAGGGTTTGCCTCGGAGCTGTTTGTGCCATATATGGATCCGGATCCGGATTGGTACTTCAAGACGTACATGGATGCGGGTGAATATGGATTGGGTGTAACGGCGACTTCACTTGTGCCCGTAAATGATTGTCCACGGAATGCGTACTACATGGACGGGGTGTTTGTGGCGTCTGATGGACAGCCTTTTGTCCAGCCCAACATGATTTGTTTGTTTGAGCGTTATGGTGGGGACATCAGTTGGCGTCATTCGGAGCTTCCAGCGTTTGGCTTTGAGGTCGGTTGTGTCTTACTCTTTGACCTTCATGAGATGCTTTGCTTTATGGTTGAAATGATATTTGAAAAAAAAAAAATTGGCATTTTATAATTAAAAAACAGTACATTTGTTGTATCCATTTATGATTTTGTTTCGTCAGATTAATAGAATTCAACAAATGTCTTCTTGTTATACAAGAAATTTTGCGTTGGAGAATTTCGACAAAATGAAAAAGGATACTACTATATTCTTTTTGAAAAAGTCGAAGGTTTAAATTGAAAAAATTTTAAAAATAAAGGATTGAAATAGAAAATGTTACAAGATAGGGTATTCGAACGTAAAAATTAAGATTATTGACCAAGAAAAAATAAAAATAAAAATAAAGATAAAAAAGGTGGATGGCTTATTATTAAAATTTTTCCCTCACCTTGATCATTGAACTGTTACAATGATTTAAAGAGACAATAAACCAGAAAATTGCTTCTTTTACTTGCATGACACCTCTAACTCTTAATTCAACACAAAACGCTAAAAATAAAAGAAAAAAACTAATTAAAAACTTAAGTTTATAATTATTATATATATTATTTTTAATTAAATATTTATTTTAATTTAATAGTATAAATATTAATATTTTAATATGATGGATTAAATCGATTGTTTTGTTTCTTAACGGTGGAACATAACAATTAGGAAAAAAAAAAAAAAGAAAAGAAAACCCGAAGTATTTGGTATTATGTCAGCGTTGTTTAATTTAACGCCATCAAAAACTTATTTTTGCAATTTTGAGACAGATTAGGGAAGCAAGGCCCAAAATAACACTGGTGGCTAGAATGTCAGCAACCGTTGGGAATTACGACTACATGCTCGATTGGGAGTTTCAAATGGACGGCCTAATTCGAGTAAAGGTGACTGTTGAATTCATTCAAGTATTATCTTGCAACGTGAATTGGACATATAAACTAATATGTTTCAATCCAAATCATCAACAGGCCATTCTTTCGGGAATGCTAAACGTGAAAGGAACTTCCTACGAAAACGCCAACGACATACCCCGTGGCCATTTCATGTCTGGCCCTCTAGTTTCTGAGAACGTAATCGGAGTTGTTCACGATCACTTCATCACTTTCCGCGTCGACATGGACGTCGATGGCTCCAATAATTCCTTCGTCAAAGTCCATTTCGAGAAGGAAGAAACCTCGCCGGGGGAATCCCCTAGAAAGAGCTACGTAAAAGCGAAACGGAGCGTCGCACGGACGGAGAATGATGCCAAGATTAAGCTCAGCCTATACGATCCTTACGAGTTTCACGTGATTAATCCGTCCAAGCTGTCTAGGTTAGGAAATCCTACTGGATACAAGGTTGTCCCTGGTGGTAATGCGGCTAGCTTGCTTGATTTACAGGATCCTCCTCAAATAAGGAGTGCTTTCACCAACAACCAGGTATCGTCTTTGAATCGGTTTAGAGTACTTCACAATGTATTGCAGATTTGTAATCGGCCGTGAACTGAATAGAATGGATCGATTAATTGTCGCCATTTTTGCGGACAGATATGGGTGACACCTTATAACAGGACAGAACTGTGGGCTGGTGGGCTTTACGTATGGCAAAGTAGGGGAGAAGATACACTGGCTGTTTGGTCTGAAAGGTATGACTTTGGAAACCATATCACCATTTATTCAAACACGTGGTGTGTCCATACTTTTTTAATTCTTTTTTTGGGTTATTGGGTGATAAAATGTTTGAGATTTACGAAGTTATTAATTCTTTTAACAGGAATCGCCCTATCGAAAACCGAGATGTGGTGGTGTGGTATACGCTGGGGTTTCATCACATACCATGCCAGGAGGACTTCCCAGTGATGCCAACAGTGGACTCAAGCTTTGAGCTGAAGCCTGTCAACTTCTTTGAAAGAAATCCAATCCTCCGGATGGCACCCTATTTCCCCGAGGACTTGCCTGTCTGCAATTTGGCTGCTAAATCATAATTGGTGCAAATATAAGAAACAAATGACATGATAGTTATTACGTTGTAATTTCGAGAATGTTAGAGCATATTGCAGGAGATTCAAATAATCTTCTTTTTATTTTTTGGCTGATTTAAGAAAAAAGGGTCAATTCATGATCTAAATTAATTTTTCAGTTAAAACTCCATAAGAAAGTGAAAAACCGACAAAGACGAAAATATTAATAAGTTAAAAAGCCCTAAAAATGAGAAAAATATTAAAAGATCCTACAAAAAAGAGAAAAGTGAAAAGAAAAATAAAAAGCCTAAAAATTCAAAGTATAAAAAAGTAGACTAAAAGCATACCATGGAGGTGAAAGTTAATTTTGCATTGTTAAAAAGTAATTTTGGAGTTAAAATAAGCACATGCAATTTAATGATTTTTGAGATTTTGACCTGAAAGTATTCAATTTTATTAGATATTTATTTTTCCAGACCAAAGTGTGCTAACTCATTTTCCAATTCATGAAATAATATCAACTTGAATGAAATATAACTTGAAATGATACCTCGTTTGGACTTGAATTGATCAGCTTACACTAAATTCAATTTTGTTAAAAGCTAGCTATGAACGAAACGAGACTCAAAATCTCGGTAAACTGAATCAATTTTAAAAATCTATTTTCACATTTATAGATTGAACTCATTATTGTATACTATGCAAAATTACATTTTCGAAAAACATCAGGTCGAGGCCAACTTTCCGGCCTGAAATTGGATTTGGGCCTAAAATCGGCCCAGGAAAATGTATTTAAATATATATAATGTGAACTAAACCTTAGAGAAAAAAAAAAAGAAGACAAATTATAGCCAAGTGGAGAGGGAAGTATATGACAGTACGAGGGACATTGGTTCGATCCAATCTAACCGAGCCTCAGGCGCTTTATTTTAGTATATAAATAATTTTAAGGCAAATACTTGTTAGTCAGATTTTTAACTAAACCCACCCTTTCTTTTTTATCCCTATTTGCTAGTTGCATTGTTTTAAACATAGCATCCCTAAACCCCAAAATCTTTTGGTTTTCAAATATTAATAGCTAAGTTAAAATTGTTCCACTCAAATTTTAACCAATTTTTCTCAATCTATTTGGTGATAGCTTTATATTTAAAAAGTTTTTTTATTTTTTTAAAAAAATGTCTTGCTTAATTTTCAGTCAAGCTATTGATATTATATGGATAGGGTTTAATACAAATGAAAATTAAGAAAAAGATGAAGATTTGGACTCAACAGCTTGGTGTCTCTACTTGAAATGTTTTAAGTAAGCAAGTTGAGTAGTTTTTTTTTTTAAGGGTTTATTTGTTTTCTTTACATTTTTAGTCTAATTTTTCTTTAATCTTGACTAGTGTTTGTTTAAATGTGAAAAAATATAATAAAAGGAGAATTGGGTTTTTGGGCTTTGTTCTTCATTTCTTAGATATGGCTAGACTTGAGTGATTTAGAAAACTAGAATAAAATGCTTTTGTATAACCTTTAGGTATTATGGTATACACTATTTCCTCATAGTGATTTGTAGGGGTAGAAAAAAATACTTTACCAAATCGAAGCAAATTAACAAATCGAACTAAATTGTTACCTAAAATATTTGAACTAAATCATTAATTTATGGTTAATTAGGAAGGACAAATCGTACCAATCCGTAAAATCATTAATTTTATAGTTGCATGAATAACGACTTCATCAACCTCCAATATCATATTAATACTTATTATTATTAAATAAATTTAATATTTTTCATTTGAGATTACAGATTATGAAAAAATATTTTTCTATACTAAAAAATATGGTTCAATTTGTAAACCAAACCCAAACTTTATGGTTTGGGAATATTTCTAATTCAAATTATATAGTTTGGTTCAAAATTATGAAAAATTAAACTCAAACTGCATTTTAATAGTTCAATTCGGTTTGGAAGAAAAATTGAAACAAACCAAATTACACCCACTACTAGTGATTAGGCAATTCCATTCTAAGCTTCTTTTTCACTAACGATTATTGTAACACTCTAGATAAAAAGTAGTAAATAGTTAAGTTGACAAATACTAATAGGCCCATTTTAACCATTTGATCGAAAAGTTTTAAATTTGTATTGACAAGGTGTTTATAATTATGGTTCTATAAACTAGTACCATAACTTTCCATAATCCATATGGGATACTTAATCATGGAGTCTTACGATGTGTCCCTCCTTTCCCTTTAAATAAGTGATGTTCTCATCAAGCGACCTTACAATTGGGCCTAAATTTTTTCCCTTTTTTCGGTATATGATTCAAGCTACCTACTATCTATAAGTCATCCTAAAAGTATGCAAAAAATTGCATCTTGATGACACTTCCCATCTTCCTTGAACTTCTTCTCTAAATTGAAGCCAGATTGAAATTATTCATCTACTAGTAAGGGGTTCGTTTTGATGCTATTTGTAATGCTCTAAATCAAAAGTAATGAATAATCAAGTCAATAAATATTAATAAGCCTATTTTAATTTTTAGGTTAATAAAGGGTTCGTTTTTATACTATTTGTAATGCTCGAAATTAAAAGTAATGAATAATCAAGTTAACAAATATTAATGGGCCTATTTTAACTACTTGACTCAAAAGTTTTAAGCTTATGTTAACAAGGTGTTTATAACGATGGGCTTATAAATTAGTATCATAATCTCCTATAATTCATGTGAGACACTTAACCATAAGGTCTCACAGTTATAAAGTTGGAGGACCTATAAAACTTACCCTATTTGCATCACGCATTTCATATTGGATTAGTAGTTGCAACAATTATAGGTTATTTTAGCATCATTAATAGTTTCTATTAGAACTTATATTAAAAACAACAAAAAAGGAGGAATCTTTCAAAAATGAAAAAAAAAAACACAAAAAATTTCAATATGAAAAGAACATTTATAGAAAAGGTTGAAAATAAAAAATAGTTGCTTATCTTATAAAATGAGATAGAACTTTTCTAATCTTGGCGTTTAACTCGACTTTTACGGTCCAAATATTCAAGGATTGAAGTGGAATATTCTAAATGCACTTACAGAATATTCTCACTACATTTTATAAGTGTTGAAATGTGAACCGATTATGTTAAGCTAAATCCATATCAAAGACTTGATATCGGCTCTGTCCAATGATTTTGACTATATGCTTTAGTTTGATGACATGTGCTTGTGCTTTTGTTAGCTGTCTAGGATAATTGATCATCTTATATTTCTAATTGCAGTTGCTTTCTTCTAAATTTTCTCCCTCTCAATAGACCTTTTTTTTTTTTTTTTTTTTCAAATTGACTTTTGCTAGATATGTTAATCTTTCAAAAAAAAAAAAAAAATTGATGATGATAAACCTAAAGTTACGCACATAAATATGAAAAGCAGAATTGGGGGCATCTTCAACTAAATTTAGGAAATGAACGAAGGAATTTAGTGTATTTGATTAAAGGTTATATAAGAGCTAATGTATAACTCGGGGTTTTATTTGGGTCACGTACGTGTCATATAGAATTTTAATAAAGCATTTGCCATTGCATAATGGAAAAGAGTACAAATCATGAGTTTGTACAACAAGTGTCATAGATATTCTTTTAAGGTATTAAAAGGTGGAAGAAGAATGTTATATACATTCGTATATAAGTGAGAGTTAGTTACAATTAGTTAGGATTAACACTCATATAAATAGCTCTTGTACATAATAGTTTTGGATAACAAATATAGAAAAATACATAATTTTCTCCAACAAATCTCTTTGTCACTGGCCTAGTATTATATCTCTTAACACTACCATCAGCTTTGTATTTAATTTTGAACACCATTTAGAACCAACAACCTTCTTCCGTTTAGGTAATGTAGTGAGTTTCTAAGTATTATTATTTTCAAGGGCTTCTAATTCCTTATTTATAACTTTTACCTATTAACTCATCTTGAGAAGCTTATGAATAAGAAGTTGGTTCCTTAGTAGTTAATGCATTTGCTAATGATGTCACAAAATTAGTAGGGTAATGATTAGAAGTGTGTGAGGGAAACAATGGATATGGATGAGTAGAAGAATAGGATGAAGGAACAATGGAAGAACAAAATACAGGCAATACAAGACTAACGGTATGACTATAATCATTTAACCATTGTGCAAGTTTGTAATTGCGAGGAGACTGACGTATAGCAAGAGCAAAAGGATTCTGTACTGATTGTTCAAAAGTCTGAAGAGAATCACCATCGGTTGAAGATTGAAGTGATGGAATTATATCTATGGAATCATAAGAAACATGTAGGAGATTGTGAAGAAATTTTGAAATCATCAAGTTGTTGATATGGAAAACGCCTTTCATGAAACACCACATCTTCGCTAAATATACTCTTCTTGGACCCTGAATCATAGAGCTTATATCCTTTTTGCTCACTAGCATACCTAAAAAATATGCACTTAACACCTCGAGCATCAAATTTATCCTTATGTGGTGTCCAAATAGCAATAAAGCATAAGCATCCCATTACCTTACGATGATCATAGGTAAGTAATTTGTGGAACAAAACTTCATATGGGGTTCTCCAATTCAAAGAAGACACAAACATTCTATTGATGAGGCATGTAGCTACTAGGATACATTCACTCCAAAAGGTTTTGGGTAGATTTGCATGAAGTCTCAAAGCAAGAGAGGTTTCAATTAAATGTTTACGCTTGCATTCCACTTTGCCATTTTGTTAATGAGTATAGGTTATGGTTTTGTGGTAGACTATTCCCAGGTTGTGAAAGAGAGATCGATAAGTTTCAATGTATTTGGGTGTAATGTTAAAGTGGATTTGGACATAAAGAATGAAAGTGTGTAAGGTGGAAACAGTCTAAAACTTAGACTTTAAAAGATAAGTCTAAGTGCATCGTGAAAAGTCATCAATAATGGTTAAGAAAAATTGTGCCCCTATTATTGAAATAACATGATGTAGTCCCCTTAAGTCTACATGTAACGATTGAAAGGAAAAACTTGATGTATTCAAACTTCATGAAAAAGGTAGTTTATGACATTTTGCCAAATGGCATGAAATTCTTCAAATCAACATGATTACAACAAAACAAATGTATAAGTTTTGAAAGAGAAGTATGCCCAAGTTGAGCATGTAACAGATGAACATCAACATGATGGTTAAAAGAATTATTAAGCAAATGAATTGTATTACAAGGATAATTTGATTAACACTGTAAGTAGCCTTTAGAAAGCTTCTAATAAGTGTCTGAATGAATAATATATAATTCTTGAAATGCCTTTGCTATAGCCACATTCAACTTAGATCTTAGGTCCTGAAAAGAATAAATATGTATATCAATAGTAACAAGTAATGGTTAGTCTTTTAGTAGCTTATGAACTGAAAGTAGGTTGCGTTTGAAGTTTGGCACAAGAAACACATTTGACAAAACAAGTGAAGGTGTGATAGGAACAGAACTAGTGACATGTATTGTCTTAACAGCTCCACTAGGTAAATGAAGACGAATGGGTTGTGCAAGATACTATTTATTGAATAAAAGTGTATCAAATGGTGTGATGTGATTAGTACCACCCGTATCAACTATCCATGTAATCAACTTATTATTTAAAGTACTCAAATGAGCCATGAAAGTAAATGAATTATATGAATAAGCACCTGTAAAGTTTACTAAACATCCAGCTTGGTCCTTTTCCTTATTTGTTGTGTGACTTTCCTTCATGAGCTTCAAAACTTTGTGACAAAATCCCTGCAACATATGTAGATCAAACACGGTTGCACCAGAAGTGCTATTACAATCATTAAAATCAATTGTGACATCCAAAGGCATGTCACTGTAATGATCAATCCTGCCACACTAAGCTACTTTATTGCTTCTATGATTTTTCTTCCCCTTAAACCATTCGGGATATCTAATTATTTCAAAACAACTTTCCAGTGAGTGACTTGTTCCTTTGCAATGCTTGTACTTAAGCATACTTTTTCTACTATCCTTCCTTATCTCCAAAGCATGAATTAAACTGCCTTTCTTCATACTGTAAGTAGAAACCTCATCAACGATAGATAAGGAAGCAGACACTTGTCTTTACTTCTCCACTTGTTGAACAAGGTAATATGCTTTGTTTACAATAGTTAAGGGATCAATTGAAAGTACTTGATTTCGCATAGCTTCGTATGAACTGTTTATATGAGGCTATTAATCTTAATTAACTATAACTAACTCTCCCTTATATTCATAAATCTTCGTGTACAAAAGGATAAATATTGATATTTCTCACCATACAAAAGAATACAAAAAGAAAAAAAAAAAGGATTAAACAATGTTGTAGGATCTAGACCTTGGAGTTTAATTATTTACTTATTTATTTTTTACATGGAAGACTGATCTTTATTTATTTATAAATGAGGGCACCATTAAGGGGGCATTCCCCTGGCAAAATACCTGGAACAGAAAACATTGTCTTTCATAATACATGCTTGCAGTGAATAAATATAATTGGAAGCATCAGCAACTGGTAACTTTTTACATAATCAGGGGGAATCAATAAAAAGCTCTCTTGTGCCTCCATGATGTGCTTCCTTAGCTAACTTGTCTGCCACTGTATTTACTTCCCTTGGAGCAAAAGATAGACGATAGCCCTTCAACTGTTTAAATTTTTCCCTGCACGATAATAGAGCATTAGTACAAGTATCATTGTTACTCTCTCTTGAAGGCAATTCCACTGCAGGTAGTGAATCAAGCCGTATTTCTAGATGCTTTATTTGCATTCGAAGGCATAAATCGAAACCCCAAAAAAGACCCCAAATTTCAGCTTCCAAGACATCCGTGTTTCCTAGTTTGCGCTAGTAACCAAATACCCAGTTGCCGCAATTGTCTCTGACCACACCAACCACAACAGCTTGCTCCAACTCATCAAAGTGCGACGCATCACAATTGAGCTTCGGCCATTCATCTTATGGAGGTTGCCACATAAATCTCTTTCTTTTTTCAATATCCCCCTGCTACTTTTTTTGAATTTTTCTAGCCCAAAATTCATAAGCTAGTTGTCGTACCTGCTGCCATAAACTTCCAACCAATGTCTTGCTCATATGTTGCTCAAACACTAGTTCGCTTATTTTTTTTCCAACATAGCCACAATAAAAAGATGATGCTAAGAGATTGAGGTGGGCAACAGAATTTTTACTGATGTTTGGGGATTGTAATTAGTTTGTGCAACCATTCATTGAAAGTTTCGGCTGTTGGTAGTGTTTCAATAACTCCTTGCCAACTAGTGTTTATCACTGGACATAAGATTAAGGAATGGAATATATCTTTTGTGATTGCTGCACATCGTTAGTAGTGTCCAGCAACAATATTTCTGTTTTGCAATATTTGGCCTACTGAAACACAATTTTTTAGTTCATGCCACAAGAAGTGTTGGATTATGGGAGGAATAGGTACATTCCAAATTTTTCTAAAACTCAGATCTTGTTCACTTCCTTAAAAAAAACTTTAATAAGTACGTTTCGTACTAACAGAGTGAAGTGCACTATCAAGTACATTTGGATGTAAAACTGTAGGACCAAATTTTCTCCTGAAGAGTTCAATCATATCAAATCCAAAGAGGGAATCGGTCCAGTGAGTGACAGCTTCCTAAGCTTCCTCTCCTGTTATGTTTGTCACATTTTGATGGATAAGCCCATGAATGACGTTTCTAAGAGGGAGTGTCCCTATCCACTTGTCTAACCAAAATTTTGTACTTTTGCCATTTCCAACCATCCTATGGTTAAGTTTTAGCAAATTGTCATGGCCACTTACAATGCTTTCCATCAACTAGAAGATGAGGGGGCTAGTAAAGGTCGGCTCTCCCGAATATAGTTTTTGTATTTTTTATGACACAATTGAGCCTATAGTTCTTTTGTTTTGAGAGAACAGCCACGTTTCGTTTGTGTACATTGAAAAAGCCTAGACCCCCTAATTTCTTGGGTTGGCATAAAGATTCCCATGCAAGCCAATGAAGTTTCTTTTTATTATTGTTGGTGCCATTCTAGTAGAAGGTCCTAATTATAGCTTCTAAGCGCTTAATAACTTTGCCTGGTATAGATGCAGCTTGCATATAATGGTGTTTAAGGTGGTATTAATGAGTAATGTCCTTCCCGTTAAGCTTAGTAATTGCCTTCTCCATCCATATAATTTTTTATTGCATTTTCTGTGTTAGGAACTCAAAGTCTTTAGGTGTCATACTTAACCCCGAGTTTAAGGGAAAGCCTAGATATTTGCCCACAAAATCTATTTGTTTGACACCTAAAAGTTGGAGATGTTGCAGGCCAAGGTCTAATCCACATTTGAGGAGAAATATACGATAGATTTGCTCCCATTAATTTTAAGACTCAGACCATTCCTCAAGTATATTCAGACTTTCCACTATAGCCCGGCTTAGGTTCACAAAGAATTATTGTTGCACAGATAAATATTTCCTTACAAGGTGGTATGGAATGTAAAATTTATATTAAAAACAAAATGCACTTTAAGGTATACATGATACTGGTTTTACTGTATTATATACTTTCTTTTCAGAATTTACAAATTAACATAATATATATTAATGAATGGAAAAAAGGCTGATATTTTCTTTCATAAAAAAAATTATATTAATATAAAAGAAATGGCTCAAATTTTATACAAACATTAATTCTAAATCTAATAATCAAAACCTAAAAGTATAACCTTAAACTATAAGAGGTATTATTTATTTTAAAGAACTTGTACCTTTTTATTTTTTATTTATTTTTTTTCATACACCTTTGTTCATTTTCTATTTAACTATTTTTTTGGTAAAGAGTGCTATTTAAATTTAAGTTTTATGTAATATTTGAGAAGTAATTTTTAGCATTGACAAGAAAATATATCCATAATTCACCATATATAGACATTTGAAATTGAAATTTATTAAAAAAGAGAAAAAAATATACAAATTTTATGAAAAACCTTATATCCTGTAATTTTTTAAAGATATATGATATATGATTGTTTCAGATTTTAAAAATCTAACAACTTACTTACAAAGTAAATATAAATAACGCATTATACTTTACTGACCTTAAATCCACTAATCCCTCATAATTTATCATTTTAAAGATGAAAATGTACCATATCGACCTTGATCCCGCTTTTCCCCCCCTGTAGTTACCATTCAAAAGATGAAAATGATTGTCCAATAAGGTACAGTGCGGTTCACGAATACTATAGAGTTTTGTCGTCTTTTATGGTTGTCTTTGAGGGCTTTATCTCTTATGCTTCATTTCGTCATCTTCCTCTTGGCACGAAAGCCTATGGGACACTTGTGAGTTGTGACGGTGATAGGATTCAGATACATTCCCACCATCACCATGACCCAACCCCAACCCAGATTCCCAGTATTGGAATCCTCACTCACTTGTCAGTAGCTTTTACAATGGAAATTATTTCATATGTTAACGTAAGATCAAAAGTTACTATAATTACCCGATTAAAGACTTCGGAACTCCAATTATACTGAAAGGAAAACGCAAGAAATCACCAATTGAACCCATTGGGGTCGATGGTGTTACGTATGGCGTGTAAAGTTCTTAAAGGTACTTTACGAAGTTGTTTGCTTTTGATTTGTTTTTTCTTATTAGTTCTTTATCGCAAATATAACTTGCTAAAACATACTACTTTTCATAGTGAGCGTTCCACTTGTACTAAAAGTATAGCAAAAATGGTTTTTAAATTTGGGTACAATTGTTAAGATAAAAAAAAATCCATGATGATATGCTTAGCGTTAAATTAAAAACTAATTATTTGATTCTATATTGCATAATAAATATAAATTTTAAGGAAGAAAAGATGAAAAATGTGGATAGATGGGTAGAGAATGGAGTATAGTGCTCCTTTTTTTTTTTTTTTTTTTCAAATTTTTTATATTTATCTGCATTTTTCACCCTAAACAAACACATCAATACATTTTTATTATTTTGGCATACAAGCATTTTGTTGTGGGTGTATTAGGTGGCTTATCATTAAATATTTAAACGGATACATAATCTTTAAGGTTACTTTCTAAAAGTACAGACATCATACTTTTTGTTACTATTAAAGGTGGTCTACTAATAATATCTAATTATTTAAGAAATCACTGTAATAATAATTGAGTATCTCCTGAAAGATTCTCTTATTCTTGGAGTTATGAGTTATGACTAGATGCTCCAAAGAACCGTGAAGATTCTCTCAAGATACATTGAAGTATAAAAATATACATCTAAGAAATTTACGCCTTACACATAAACACCAAGTAGTTGTCCAAAGATCCCAATTATGATATTTGTCAAGTGAAATTAAACTATTAAAAGGATATATAATTGGGTTAATATGTATAAGAAATGATGAATGGTATATAAATATAAGTAAAATTTAATATATTGGAAATAATTTTCATGACACACGAGGATCTGTTTTAGTAATAATAAATTATCTTTATTATTACATATAAAAATATTATTAATACTTATCCGAAATTTATTTGTTTGTATCGAAGATTGATGCCAATAACCACAAATGTCCTTATCTCGCTGAAAAGGCTTCCAATAGAATGACTTTGCTTGCCAGAGCATCTGAGGAAAATGGTTACACGTCTACATCGTAAAATCTTATATGTTACACGTATGGCCCAGATCAATTACATGTCAAATGTAAATAATCCTTCTCAGTGAGCAATTGAGTTTACTCCACCGGTTTTCGTTTATTTTTACATTTTCCCTCATTTATATATCTTGTATTTATGATATTTCTTGTATTACGATATTTCTCAAAGTTGTACTATACTATATATGAGTGTCACTTCAAGTCTCAGGGTCATCATCCCTGTCTCAAACTCAAACACACTGTCTAAGAGACATGGAAGGAAGGCAAACCCTCCGCTTCATGTTTTTCTTCCTAACCATTGCTCTTGTCCTACTCTTCACATGGGAGAACCTCCCTTACGCCCCGCCGAATAACTCGGAGCTACTCGACTGCGACGCCAACTCGCTTTGGTGCACCTCCAAAAACCGCCTCCAAGCAAAACAACCCCAACCCTCCTCCAACGACCTCATCAAGAACAACCCCAGGACCACCTCCACGCGCCATCGCAACCACCTATCAGCCACCCCTCGACACCCTCTGGACCCACTCACTATATCCGAGTTCAATAAGGTCCGCTCCATCCTCCTCTCCCACCCGCTCTTCGCGCGTGGCTCCAAACCCTACTCCCTCCACTCCGTCGTCCTCGAAGAGCCCGACAAAAGCCTTGTACGGAAATGGAAACCCTCCGACCCACTCCCACCACGTAAAGCCTCCGTGGTGGCGCGTGTGGATGGCTACTCGCACGTGCTGACGGTGGACATAGCAACACGCGAGGTTAAAATCCACAAAACCATCCCACTCTCGGGCTACCCTACCATGAGCATCGAGGACATGACGTCGGCAACGTGGGCCCCATTCGCGAGTGCTGAATTCAACCGTACTGTCAGGACACGTGGCGTTGACCTCGTTGACGTGGCGTGCCTCCCTATCTCCTTAGGATGGTACGGGAAAACAGAGGAGAACAGGAGGTTGATTAAGGTGCAATGCTACTCCATGCAGGGCACTGCAAACTTCTACATGCGACCCATCGAAGGTTTGACCGTGCTCGTTGACATGGACACCATGCAAATCATAGATATCGTCGATAAGGGTAGGAACATACCGATACCAAAAGCCGCCAACACAGACTATAGATTCTCTCTAATCGAAGAAAACAAGCGGGTCATGGCCTTCCTCAACCCGATATCCATAGAGCAGCCTAAGGGTCCGAGCTTTACTGTGAATGGCCAAATGGTCAAATGGGCAAATTGGGAATTTCACTTGAAACCCGACCCGAGAGCTGGGGTAATTGTTTCTCAAGCTCGGGTCAAGGATCCGGATAGTGGCGTAATGAGGGACGTGATGTATAAAGGGTTCTCCAGTGAATTGTTCGTACCGTATATGGATCCAAGCGACGCATGGTATTTTAAGACGTATATGGATGCAGGCGAATACGGGTTCGGGTTACAGGCTATGCCTTTGGACCCGTTGAATGATTGCCCTAGGAATGCTTATTTCATGGATGGTGTTTTTGCTGCTGGCGATGGGAAGCCATATGTGAGGTCTAATATGGTTTGTGTGTATGAAAGTTATTCGGGTGATATAGGGTGGAGGCACTCGGAGAGTCCGATTACTGGTATGGAGGTATGGGTGGGATATTTATTATTTTAGTACTTGTGTTTTTTTTTTTTTTTTTTTAATTCTTTAGAGAATCTATTTCTCTTTTGCCATAATACAGATTCCATTGAATATCTACTATGCCTTTATTTTGATTCACTGAATAAGCGGGCCCCATTCACCTTTTAGCAATAATATGTGACAGGAATTATAAAGATAATTTAATACAATTTTAATATTTTGAAAATAGAAAGGTTACTAAATCTACAAAAGTAGAGTTATTAGCATACCATATAACTGTGATGTGTATCTTAATAAAATATGGGTAATATGTTAATAATATTATAGTATTAGATAGAAGAAAAATAAGAAAATTAAGTTTTGATGAGATAAGGGTACTTATCTTTTGAAAAGTTCTATGATTATGGTTCTATATATATATATTTATATTTTTCCTTTGCCTTTATTATTTATATCTCAATTATTTCATGGGATATGTAGTCCTTTTTGTTTGGTATTTGTCCATTTATGGCAACTTGTATTTGTTTAATGGTATGAGATTCCATTTGGGCAGATAAGAGAAGTAAGGCCAAAAGTGACATTAGTGGTTAGAATGGCAGCATCCGTGGCAAATTATGATTACATCGTGGATTGGGAGTTCCAAACCGATGGGCTAATCAGAATCAAGGTTTGTGAATTTATGACATGATATATCTCACTTCACATAATTATGTGCTTTATATTAATGAATTTTTCATGATAATTCATTATGGAAGTGCATGCATGATGTCATTGTCTCATATATTGGACCTTTTGTTTAGAAATATCACTAAAATTATTGATTTCAGGTTGGACTTAGTGGTATTCTGATGGTAAAAGGGACGTCCTATTCCAACACAAATGATGTGCCCGACCAAGAGAATCTTTTTGGCACTCTTCTATCAGAAAACACAATTGGCGTCATTCATGATCATTACATCACATTTCACCTTGACATGGATATAGATGGATCCGATAATTCATTTGTGAAGGTGAAAATTCAGAAAGAACAAACTTCTCCTGGAGAGTCGCCTAGGAAAAGTTACCTTAAAGCTATAAGAAATGTGGCCAAGACCGAGAAAGATGCACAAATTAAGCTTAAATTATACGATCCCTATGAGTTCCATATGATTAACCCAAATAAAAGGACACAGGTGGGGAATCCAATAGGATATAAAATTGTCCCGGCTGGCACGGCGGCTAGTTTACTAGATCTTGATGATCCTCCCCAAAAGAGGGGGGCATTTACCAACAATCAAATATGGGTTACCCCCTACAACAAGAGTGAGCAATGGGCAGGTGGATTGTTTGTGTACCAAAGTCAAGGTGAAGACACTCTTGCAACATGGTCTGAAAGGTACATATCTTCCTATTAATGTATCTTTTTGTTTTCGACAGCTTGATTCATTTGTTCTTTTATCTAAATCAAACTCATTTATTCATTCTTTCATTTCACGTGGTATCGATATCAAATAAGATTTATAGTATATTGAGTATCCATGTGTCAAGTAAAAGTAAAATTTACAGTATATTGGATGATGCTTGATTGCTTTAGCATGCGGTACTAGCAATTTATTATTAGTACTAAACATTGCACCCATTTTGTGGATGCTTAAATTAAAATGTATAATTATTTACTTAGTTAAATTATAGTTTAATCTTAGTAACTTCTTTTTTTTTTTTTTTTCAAATCTATTTAATTAATATTATTTAGATATGTAAGATGCAATAGTCAGATGCACTTCAACAGTATAGTGATACCGGTAATAGTCTAATCAATTGAGGAGTCAAGTCATATTATTTATAGTCCAATTTTCGTCCATCCACATGATGTAGCCTTCAACTCTCAACTCACGCCTCTTGAAATTTCCAACCAGAGTGCCAATTTTTCAAACTAGCTAAAGGTACCTGTCATTTTTGACCAAACATCAGATTGTTGATCAAATTTCGAATAATTGGGTTCTAAGACATGAGATTGGAAACCAAACAAGGTTTAATCTTATGATTTTGCATAATGGTAGTGCTCAGGTGACATACCATGTCAAGTTATTAAATAATAACTAATATAAAATAAATTTTGATAAAAAAAAATCAAAATAAATATATAGAGGAATAAATTCGAATAGCCACCTTTTTATCTTTGGAAAATATCATATTTCTGCTTTTCTAAAAATTTTAACAACAATATAAAAAATATGACTTGTAATTAATTTTACCCGTCATGTTGCTTAACCTTGCGACTTATCTTCCCTTAGCTTGGATGAGATCATGCATCTACCACTCCATGACTTTGATGTACCCTTCCGTTAAATATTAGAATTAAAAAAGTCATTCAAGTAAGACAGTGGGTTGTTTGGTTTAATGAGTATGCATATATATACATACATACATACACATATAGGATAATCAACACGTCGTACATGTAAATTAATTATAAAAAATATTAAAAAAAAAAATGATTGCGGATGAAAATAGTGACATGTCACATTTATGAAGCTGGGTTACAAATAAGCTACTTCCTATTTTATGATGGATTTAATACAATTCTTAATGTAGAATGCGGTATAAAATAACACATAAAGATAAATTTTTTTCATTATCAATATTCTAGAAGGGGTATAGCTGTAATATTTTAAAGCTTCGGGATTTTTCCTATGATTTTGATAGTTTTCAGATTGTTGTTGTAATTTACCTATGATGACTCAAAATCATTCATGTATAGCTCATGGGTTTGCTAGGTTAAGGTCGAGCTCGGGCAATTATAAACAAATCTGATTAACTTCTAATTACTTATATATACTTCGAAATTCGAACAATTTAATTTTTGGTCACTTTTTTTTTTTTCCTTTTTCATTTCCCATCTAATTCGACACTGTTCACATATGTATTTACAGGGACAGGTCAATTGAGAACAAGGATGTAGTACTATGGTACACACTAGGGTTTCATCACATACCATGCCAAGAGGATTTTCCGATAATGCCGACAGTCTCGTCAAGTTTCGATCTGAAGCCAGTCAATTTCTTCGAAAGGAATCCAATCTTACGGATCCCACCGAATTTGGAGAAAGATCTTCCAGTTTGCGAGCCTGCGGCTTCTGCTTGAACATCATCGCCTAGTTGTGTCTCCGATTTGTACCACAATGTATGCATTTTAACTTGGAAGGCCACCACTTGATCTATGTAAATATTTGATGCAGATTTTAATAAATGCTTTCTAATATCTGCTCGGAACCGTTACTTGACAACAATTTTGAGGAAATAAATATTGGATCCTTGACCTTCCCATCAACTTCCTTGACGACCTTTTTGTCATTTGTTATTATGAATGATGTTATGAGTACATTCAAACACATTGAGTAATTGGTATGTCTTGTCGTGAAACTTTTTCAAGATTCGTAATCAGCGATAAATTAGGAAAAGTAGGCGAATGAGAACACAATGATTTGTAATTTTTGTTATCGGGTGATGTAACATTTTGTTCCTAAATTTTTAGGTTATTCTACAATTAAACACATCTTTCGATTTCAATATGCAATTGAATTTTTACATATCGTTGCTACCTTGTGGTATTACTCTATTAACTACAGCTAGACAAGGAATTTAATATTTTAAAATTAAACAACTTAAATGTTATGTCTTCTTCTTTAGCCTTACGTCTCCATTACACACACACACACACACTCTCTCTCTCTCCCTCTCTCCTCCTCCACTCCACCCCACCAACCCACTTCTTCTCTCGCAACGGCAAGATTTATTCTAAAGCTTATAAATATTGGTTAGGCAAATTGAATCAATTTTCTTGTTCATTATTCTTGCTACGGATAGACCTACGAAAATTTATTAGACAATGAGAGAGGATGCATTTTATGTATATTTTCAGAGTAAAGTTTAACAAAATACTCGATAAGTGGTTAGGTATATTAGTTTATAAATAAAGTTACGAGCTTAATTTTTTATTTTTATGAAAGTCATTTCACCTTGTTAGGTTTCATTTGTGCTCATGTTACTTAAATATCATTCTCTTTTTATTTATTTATTTATTTTTACAATAACTAATATTATTAAATTTTATTAGTTATATTATTAAAGTTAACTATATAAATTTTCTTAAGTTATTGTTATTGGTGATTTCTCGACCACGTTGAGATTTAGCCTCGGAGGTGATTTGTGGACTTAGAAATGTGTGCGAGTCAGCTTGGAACAAAGATCTGACTCGCTGGGAGATAGCTCTCCAAATGAAGAATCGTGATTGCCTTAGTGGTCCCGATTTTTGGTCGGGGTCTTAGAACTTTAAAGGTCTGCCATAAATAATAAAGAAACCTTAAACAACTTAAATATATAACGACTAGTTTTTATAGCTTCCAAGGTAACTGTGCTATCAATGCACTATTTTTTTTTTAAGTTAAAAAACATATATAATAAAGCACATGCACATGCTATTACATGAATATTAATAAAGCCCAAAAGATTTTAAATTTAGTAAATCGTACGTATATATTTTATTGTAATCCAAATTGATTCTAAATGACTAATTCAACTTGACTTAACATTTTATTTTTTAATTTTTCAATTTTCGTTTTTTTTTTTTATTTTATTTATTTTTTGAGTTTTTTTTTTTCATTTTCAACTTTTTTTCTATTTTTTAAGTTTTTTTTTTTAACTTGGCCCAAAAGTGAAAGAGATTGAAATTAATTACTTAAATTTTATTTTATTTTTTAATTTCCTCGTACTGTGTTACTTGATGAATGGGATTTTTAGACACTTCAAAAGAAGAATTTGAATGCCAAACCAAATATATATATAAAAAAAATCTTATCAAATCTCTATCCCTGTGCATTAAGCTCGAGAATTTCCTTGGCATTATGGCTTCCATGTCTTAAGCCTCGAAAATGCCTTGGCGCTACAATTTCTATGCCTTAAGCCTAAGTAATGGAATAACATCTCGACCTCTACACCTTAACCTAGGCAATGTCATAACATATTGGCTTCTATGTCTCAAGCTTAGGTAATGCCCTAGCATCGTAGCTTAAGCTCATACAATGCCTTGGAAACTTATCTCTCTTACTTCAAGTCTAGGCAATGCCTTATCATTATGCTTCTACGCTCCAAGTCTAAGAAATGCCCCAACATCTCATATGTGCAAGAACTGTAGTTAAGGAGAAGCAAATGATGGAATGAAAGATCCTATCTTACTCGTATATGCGGAAACCGCAATTAAGGAGAAGTAGTGATAGCATGAAGGATCCCAACCTTCCCAAAGAGAGCTACGTATATAGGCTTATGGGAAATGTGCTTAGCTTATATATCTTAGCCAGATGAAAGTTTTCCTGAGAAAAGCGAATTGAATATGGGAGAGAGGTAACTCTTTCCTCTCTTTCTTGACAATACATAGTCTCTTTTGATGGTAAACCAAGAGTTCAGTCAAGACTCGTTGTATGTCGCTTGTAGCGCATAAGGCTTATTATGTTCGAGGCTTGCTAAGTCCTATTACTTAAAGCTTGCTTTGGTTGAGGCCTACTTGCTCACAACCTATTATGGTTGAAGCTTGCTAGGGCTTGTCACACTAGAAGCCTGCTTACTCAAGGCTTACTATGCATAAGGCTTATGAGAGATAGTTCCTTGCTAATGAACCACTCAACCTTTTATGACTCTCAAGGTGGTCATAAACCTGATAAAGAAGATTAAAGTTCATTACTATTGTAATCTTTTCCAAGCAATAAAGCTACTATGATCAAAGAATTGACAATGTAGCATTCTCACTTCAGCTATATTAATAAACCAAGCTTTTATCCCCTACAACGAAAGAAAAGAGAGGAGAAATCGAAGCAATAGATTAAATTGAGGATGAATGAGTGCTACTACTACTTCTTTTAATCGTGATTGATAGAATTAAAGAAGAAACATTAATGACTATCAAGGTTGTTAGCTTGATTGATACATTGCACTAAAGACAGACAAGGGAGACACTATCAAGGTGGGTTTAAGCTCATAGAAAACTTGATAGTGTTGGATGGTAAATGCTCGAAATAGAAATAGAACAAGTAAAAACCATAAACAATTTCAAGGATCAAATGTACTAAGAAACCTTTGTAGACTTACGAACTAGCTCGATATGATACATAAGCCGTTTAATGAGGTTACTCATCACCTAACATTGCTTAAGGGGTAGGATAAAAGTAAAAGAGGTAGCAAGCAAGGAAGCTTAACACTAAGAGGAAAATTTAGTATATATAATATTAATGAAGATGCTCCTTTATGGCTACTTACAAGTGGGTCTTTATGCCTGATATATTAAGACAACTTATTAAATATGGAAAAGATTAAAAGGGCATTGTCTAAATTAAGTAAAATACAGAAATAGATAAGGGTATAAAAGAAACTGTAGAAAATAGAAACTTCTTTAGCAAATTCTTTCATGCGGACAATTGTGAGACGTGGTAGATAATTACTAAAGAGGTCCCTGTAGGAGCAAACAAGAAGGTATGGTTGGATTTAGTTGATGCTGAGCTGATTTGCAAGCTTTCTAGGGTTATGCTAGCTTATACGTGATTTAGGGAGCTCGTAATAGATGTCGTTGAGTTGATGGATAAGTTTTTCGGGCTATCAATAGAGCAGTCCTTAGGTTGGCACTCGGTCATTAACAAATAGAAATGGGCTTAGCTTAGTATCTTAGGCAGATTAGTAGTTAGAAGCAGCTTGGATTCTTTAGATGTAGGTTAGGCTGAGAGGATGCGCCTTACTATGTTCTCAAGTCCTCAAGCTTGAGCTTGGGTCAATGGCCTAGTTGCTCGATTCCTATCATCCCTTCTGAGTTGATTAAGATTTGGGATTAAATTCGACTAGTCTTTGCTTGGCTTTTCTTCAAATTGATAGGGGTTGAGGTCGACAATATTGAACACATTAGGAATTTTAAAGTCTTCAAGTAGCTCTAATTGATAGGCATTATTGTTGAACTTTTGGAGTATCCTGAATGGTCATTTAGCTTGAGTTAAGAACTTATTCTTTCTCTTGTTTGGAAACCTTTCCTTACTTAGGTGCAACCATACTAGGTCGTTGGGTTGAAATTGCTTTATCTTCCTTCCTTTTCCTTTTTCCTTCAACTTCTTGGCAGCTTGGTCAATTTGTTGAGAAACTTTCTAGTAGATTTTCTAAAAGGATTAAGCTTTGAATCTAGCTTCGAGGTCTTCTTGCTTAAATATAGGTGCTGGGGTATGATAAAGAGGTAGCTCGAGATTAAAGCCCTAGATGACCTCAAAGGGTGTATGACTAGTAATGTTGTGTATTGTCCGATTGTAAGCAAACTTTATCATAGGCAAGTACATATCTTAGTTTGTTAAGTTTTTTCCTATGGTAACTTGGAGTAGTGAATCCAAAGTGCGATTGACAACCCTTATCTAGCTATCAATTTGAAGGTGACAGGAAGTGATGAAAAGTAACTTAGTTCCTATCCGACTCCCAAATAGTTATGGGTCAGAAAATTTGGGTCTTGCTCTAATACTATACTCTTAGGCATTTTATGCAAGTGAATGATCTCCTGTAAAAAAGAAAAGAAAAGCAATAGTTAAAGCATTGTTAGTCTTAGTATATGGCATAAAGTAGGCTATTTTGTTGAATTTGCCTACGATGACAATCATTAAATCTTTGCTTTGAGTAGTTTATGGTAAGTCGATGACAAGATCCATGCTTGAATCAACCCAGGGTTTGGTCAAGATTGGTAAAGGCATCATTATACCTTATTTAACTCAGCTTTTGGCCTTCTTATAGGTTGTACAACTCTCGATAATACGATGCATATCTCACCTCATCTTAGGCCAAAAGAATTGGTTGTTCAATAACTCATGAGTCTTTTTCTCCCAAAAATATCTAGAGAGTCCTCTACTATGAACTTCTCTTACTAATAGCTCTCTAATGGAGCAGGTCGGTATATAGAGTTTACTACTTCGAAAAAGATATCCATCTTCTACATTATAGTCATCTATTATTTGTCCTTGTTTATAATGCTCATATATTGGACTGAAACAAGGGTCTTGAGGGTATTGCTCTTTGATGTTTGCAAACCTTAACAGCCTAGATTACAATTCAGTATGAAAAATGTGCCTTCTTGATAAGGTGTTAGTAATGAAGTTGGTCTTGCCTTGCTTATATTTGATGATCGGGCTTCTCTCTTTGAAAGCTTGGTCTTACCTCGTAAGTATCTTAAAGACTCATGATTGATGTATATAACAAACACTCTTAGTAGAAGGTAATGTTGCCATACTTGGAGTACTCGGATCAATGCAAGGAGTTATTTAATTTGATTGTAGACCTCTTAACTTCTCATTATGGTAAGCAATCAGCTATCCTTCTTGCATCAGCACAACTCTTATGCTAACTCCTGATGTGTCATATTTAAGCTTACATATCTTCTCAAAGTCAGGTAGGGCCAATACTGGTGCAGAGGTCAACCTCTTCTTTGCTTCGACGAAACTTCTCTCTTGTTTCTCTTCCCATCATAATTCTACGTTCTTCTTCGTTAGTTCAGTGGGTGATGCAACAATGATACTGAATCTAGGAATAAAATGTCGGTAAAATGAAGCTAAACTATGGAAGCTCCTTATCTCGATACAAGTGGTTGGATTCGGCTAATCAACAATAGCTTGAATCTTCTCATCATCAACCCTTAGATCTCCTCCTCTAACTAGATATCCTAGGAAAACCATTTTCTCTTAACAAAAACAACACTTTTCAAATTATTGAATAGTTTCTTAGCTTGGAGCACATTAAATATAGCTTATAGATAGTCGATAAGACTTGATAGGCTAACATTGCATATGAAGATGTCATCAAAGTATATCATAACAATTTTTTTGATCAAATTTCATTATACATGATTCATTAATCTCATGAAAGTGCTTAAGACATTGGATAAGTCAACGGGCATTACCAACCACTCATAAAGACCATATTGAGTTTGAAATGCAATCTTCCATTCATCCACTGGTCTCATTAGATTTTGATGCCAACCAGACTTCAGGTCGACCTTGTTGAAAATTCTAACATCATTTAACTCATCAAGCATATCATCTAACCTTGAGATTAGGTACCTATACTTGATTGTTATCTTGTTAAAAACTCTGTTATCCCCACACATACGATGAGTTCCATCCTTCTTTGGTACAAGTAAAACTGGTATAGTACAAGGGTTGAGGCTCTCCCTCACATAGCCTTTTTCTAGCAAGTCATTAACTTGCTTTTATTGTTTGGTTGCTTGCTTAGGATTCATTCAGTAAACAAACTTGTTAGGAAGGGTAGCACTAGGTGTTAAATCAATACAGTGCTCAATACCTCGTAAAGGTGGTAGTCCTTGAAGTAGCCGCTCAAGGAATAGGTTGGCATATTCATTAGGTAACTTTCGAACCTCATTCGGTAGCATGACTTGCTCCTTTAACTTTAATAGTCTTAAAAAAAAAAAAGGTTGGCTCATTGAATCTGATAGCTTTTTAGAGCTTAGAACTACTAAGAACCAAGGTCTTCTTAGGTCTTCAAGCTAGCTTTACTTGTAACTTGCTCACTTAATTGTGGCTCATAGGATTTAAGACGAGCTTCCTCTCATCTTTCTCAAACGTGTATGTATTCCTAAACCCATCATGTATGAATTTCTAATCAAATAGCTAAGGTTGACCCAACAACATATGAGATGTACATATAGGTAGAGAATCTCATTAGAATAGTTCCCAATTGAGATAGGTAATAATGCTTGTAGGTGACATGTAGTGCTCCTTTTTTATTTAATCTATGGGGTTTGTATGGTCTTGGGTGTAAAAGGGTTGGCAACTTAAGCTTTTGAACTAGGTTGGCAGATACAACGTCAGTGTGACTCCTACTATCTATAATGAAAGCACATACTTGTTCATTTACTTTGCATGTAATATGGAATAAATTTTGTTGTTGCTTCTTCTCGATAGATGGTTCAAGGCTTATTATTCATTTGACAACGAAAGTTAGCTTGTCTAGATTTCAACAAACACATCCTCTTTGATAAGTTCCTCATTACTCTTAGTGTTCCTCTCCTATTCTTCTCTTTTTTTTAGGTTCCTCATCTATACTATCCACTTTAACCTTCGGAAGTTTACCTTTAATGATCATGGTTTGTTTATTCAGACATTGGGCAGCTATGTGTCTGAATCCTCGACACTTAAAGCATTTTATTTGGCTAGTCTTTCACCTCAAGCCTTGTCCTTTTCCAAATGTCCTCTTTGGTGCTTTATTGTTAGCAGGTTGGCTCTTTGGCTTAGTTAGGTTGTTTGTCTATCTATCCAGCTTAGTGTTCTATTGAGTTCGGTAACTTCCTTGAGTAGGTTGGCTAGTTTGGATAGGTATGCTTATTAAAGGTCGAACTAGCCTATTCCTCTTATGTCTTCCATGTTGAGCAATTCTTATAGCTTCATCTAGAGCAACTAACTGTCGTAGCTTTACTACATCTTGGATCTCTGCTCTCAATTCAGTTAAGAATCTAGATACTGTTCAAGCTAAGGGTTTACTGGTCTCATATTGAATCATAAGCATTTGAAATTTCAACATGTACTAATCAACAGTGCGATTCCCTTGCTTCAACTCTTAGAGTCTAGTGACAGTGTCATATAGATAGGTATCTGGCACAAATCTGGCTCTCAAAACTCTTCTCATCTCGGGCCATATACTAATCTCTCTATACCTATCTCGCTTTTGCATAGTTTTGAAATTCCTCCACCATATCGCAACATATCCATAAAACTTGATTGCAATAGTTCTAACCTTATCATTGTCCTCATACTGATAATAATTGAAGACTTTCTCTACCTTCTCTTTCCATTTTAAGTATTTGTCAGCATTCCAATATCCATTGAAGCTTGGGATCTAAAGCTTCACATGGTTGTCAACTCGAGGTGTACGAGCTTTGTCATTTATTTCATAATTGTCCTCTTTAGTCTCTTCGTTGACTTCACCTAAGTTTATCATCTTTTATATACGTCATCCTATTCCTCTACCTTGGTCTTGTCAAGTTAGAAATTGTCTTGGAGTAGGATGAGCCTTACCAATAATGACACCAACTTTAAGAGCAACTTAGGGGGTGTTAAAGATGGTCTCAACAGGTTGAGAGCCTAATGCATGAATAGTTCGAGTTAAGTCAGCTATTAAGTTAGTTACTTCATCAAATCACTCATCGAAACTTCTAAGGGTGTTTTACGATTGTTTATCATCATAGACAACACCACCATTGTAATCTTGGATTCTCGTATTTACACTAGAACGATCATCTTCTCTTAACTCGATCTTGTCCCCATAGTAAAAGCATAGAGTACTCAAATTTTAACTATTAGCTAAAAACAATATACATTACTATCAACCAATCAACCACGCATATACATAACTTCCTCATACAATTTCCAAGGTCCAAATATATTATACTATAGAATACTTTAACAAATAATACAAAATACCAAGCTATTGTTTGCTTTGTTTTCTAAGGCTCAATAAAGGGTAGAATAAGGTATTATACAACAAGTACTACAAAAGAATAGAACCATTGCTTCCACCATGCACTAAAATACTATAGCCAGCTCACACACAACCATACAATTAATGACACTTACTAGACCCACTATACGCTTCTATGATAGTACTCAATGTAATGTAACAATAGTATAATACAATAACAACTAACCTTATTCGATCCCTTGCTTTGATACTAAGGTGATACGCCACGCTAAGGACATACAAGGGTGATGCTATCGGGGTAGTTCAAGCTAAAAAAAAGCTTGAAAATGTAGGATAGAAAATGTGTGAAATAGAAAGAGAACAAGCAAAAACCACAAATGATTTCGAGGATCTAATGCACCAAGAAACCTTTGTAGACTTGCAAATTAGCTTAATATGATGCACGAGTTGTTTAATGAGGTTACTCATAATCTAACCTTGTTTAAGGGGTAGGATAAAAGTGAAAGAGGTAATAAACAAAGAAGCTTAACACTAAGAGGAAAATTCAGTATATCTAATATTAATGAAGATGCTCTTTTATGGCTGCTTACAAGTACGTATTTATACTCGAAATATTAGGGTAACCTACTAAATATGGGAAAAGACTAAAAGGAGTTTATCTAAATTACATAAAATGTAAGAAATAGACAAGTGTATAAAAGAAACTATAGAAAATAGAAGCTTCTTCAGTAGATTTTTTCATGCAAACAGCTGGGAAACGTATCTGTCATTCATTAGGGAGGTATTTATAGAAGTAGATAAGAAGGTACAGTCAGATTCAGTTGATGCCAAGCTGATCTGCAAGCTCATTAGGGTTTTGCCTGCTTAGATGTGATCTAGGGAGTTCGAAATAGATGTGGTTAAGTTGATGCATAAGTTGGTTGAGTTGTTGACAGAGCAGTCTTTGGGTTAGCACTTGGTCATTAATAAACAAAAAATGGGCTCAACTTGGTCTCTTAAGCAAATCAGTAGTTAGAAGTAGCTTGAATTCTTCAGATATAAGTTGAGTTGAGAGGATGCGCCTTACCATGGCCTCAAGTCCTTAAGATCAAGCTCAGTTCAATGGTTTAGTAGCTTGATTCCTATCATTGACGCTTATCTTTATCAAAGTATAGCGTATCAAGCTTTCTTGACTTGCTTGATTTGCTCATTTGTTGTTGCTAAGATAATTGGAGTTTGAACAAATTAAGCTTAGGGCATGGAGATGAGACTGGTTGTGGTCAATCGATAACATGCACTAGTAAGTCCTACTTCATTACTTCAGTATTATAGACTACTTCAGTTCATAAGAAGTAGTCTAAGCTTACTAGTAAGCAAAATCAATTGTTCACTAATGTTAGCAGAATAAAATACAAGGGAGAAATTAGTAAAAAGAAAAAAGAAGAATGAATGAAGTGCCAAGAAATCATGGAACTATAGAAAGCCATCAGGAAAAATAAAAAAAAAGAAGTGCGTACCATGTAGTATGCATATTAAACCAAAAGTTGGAATTTTATGGTGAAAATGGCATTTCTTTCCAAGATAAAAAAAACAATAATAATTATGTGAACAAGGTATCTTTGGCTCATTGTTGCAATCTCCATTTTAAAGGAAGATGAAATGGATAAAAAGAAATCCCAAATGGATTTGACAAGTTGCAGATTAAGAGTACCTAAAAGAAAGAGTCCCTCTTTGAGAAATAAATTACTTTTCAATGATACTTTGTTACTTTGCATTTTTGTAAGGAGAAAAACTATGCCCTTGAAACCATTGACAAGATAGGTGTCACAACCTAAGGGATGGCTAAGTTGTAGCAGTACCGCTATGTACTATGGGAAGATCCGAGACCGATATTATTATTGATTATGAACCTTCATTATACTATACAAGTTGTCAACACAACCCTAACATCCACTAAGGAGACTGGTATAAAGTAATATCAAGACATATAATTAAACGTTCAAACATATAATATTAGATAACAAAAAGCGTGGTGGCAAATAGTATTCTCTTATATTAAGTCATACAGACTATAATTAAACAGCTAGTAGTCCATGCTACTACAAACCCTTGAGGCATGGTTGTCAAAATTTTGATTCAACTCGTACGACTCTACGATTTTATGATTCTACAAGCTGTTTGCTTGTTAAAATCTATATAAAATCTTTTTTGTGCAAAATCCAATAGATTATCGATTTGAATCTTTAAAATCAATAGAATCTTGATTCTATATAATTAGATAGAAATATATGATACATTGACTTGATGGTCTTTTATACTAGCGCATTTTTTTTACGACTTAACAAGCCCATTATTCTTAGCCCTTGTTTATATTTCAACTTAAAAAATCATACTTTCAACTTTCCTTTCTTCTTTCATTTCAATGCTGCAACCACATTTTCATGATATTGATTTTGTTGAAGATGAAGTATGAATTGGTACTTCAAAAGACTTAGAAGATATGTATATAATTGGTAGTAACATTAATAAGGACGTCGGTGATGATGAAGATGATAATGATGATTATGGTGATGAGAGAGATGGTAGTTTTGATAATGATTTATATTAGTTTTGCACTTTTATTAATATTTTATGGATTTTCATAACGATTTATCATTTATACTCAGTTATTTGTATGAAACACATATTGTGACTAGAATTTACGACGAATTTCTTTATTTCTACCTTGTATTTTAAGTTTTCTATTGAATATTGCATATGTATTTATTATATGTAAATAGTAAATTTGTACATGTAGAATCTTACGATTCTATGATACCTTTGACGATTTTAGGTAGAATTTTGATTATGACAACCATGCTTAGAAATTATATTAAAAATTACTCCAGAGTCCAAATATGAAATAAATGTCTACTCGTACTCTCATTTTCTCTATAACCATCCTAAAGCAGTTGGAACTAACCTCAGGCATCTCGTGGCTCGGCTTTAGTCATAAGTCATGCTACAACAATACACTGTAAGGGAGTAAGTGATAACTGCTTGGTGAGTAATTTTCTTATCTTACCAATAACCAATTTATAAGCAAGTTAATTAAATATGCATATGTAATGTAGGTAAGCATATGAAATGCATACATTATATATAGCCTGCCAACAACTATGTAAAGCATGATTTTACGCTCACTATTGCTCGGGTTTAGAAGCAACTAGGTACGTCAAGATCGAGGTCTCTACATCTATTGTTTGATTAAATATCATCTTCTATTGGTAGACCCAAAGCAGCGGACTCGGTTTGACCTCAAGCAGAAGATGACACTCTCTAAAGCCAAGTAGATCTCAAAGGTCGAGATAAGAACATGTCATATGAGTACGTCGTATGATATAATAATAATATAACATAAATATGGATCTAACATGCATGATCTCCTACTCTATTGTATAGCACTAATACCCTTATTATATTAATGTAGAAACGTACAACGCATGACCATTTTATATTAAAGTAAGATAGTTATTATTCTGGTTTACAAGTGACCAACGAAGTATATGATAGATACTCCAAGGCCCTATTTACTAATGCAGTATCTAATTCTTGGTTTTGATATATTATCATACTTTAGCAAGCAATCATAACCAATTCAAGCACATATAAATACCCCAATTCCCAAGTACAACTATTTCATACATATACATATACAAACATATATATATATATATATATAATTTATCATACTCAGTCATAATGTCTAGCAATCTTAAGAATCCTCGGTCGATTCGATCCTTAGTTCCATATCACTTGAGATTATAATTAAGTACATAAGTATTGTATTTTCGATTACTTAGTTAGCTTTTTTAGTCATAAACCTTCTGCATTTACTATTTTCGTATTTTAGTCATTACTTCTTCATTTTAAGTCCATTTTTAATGTTCTTATATATATATATTTTTTTTATTTTCGAGTGTTCTTTCATTTGGTAAAGTTCTTTTTAGGTGTTTGGGCTTGTAGGGACTCAGTTTATGTCAATTAAGTTTGTTGGTCAATGGATTAGTTTGGCAATCTTAGGGTTTAGGTTTAGTTTTTGGTATTGGGTCTTTTACTTGACTTTTTGAGTCTTTATTTAAGTATTTTAAAGTTAAAATTTTTGCTTAAATTTAGTAACTTTTAATTTGGGCCGTATTATTAGTCTAGTGGGCCTAAATGTGCTCTTCTCATTTTGTTAAGAGGCCTATAGAGGATGTCTTGGGTTAGCCTTAAGACTTATTAGAATTCTTACATTTTAATTGAAAAGCCTTTTATTTTTGGTTTTAGATCTAATCACTACCTTTTAGGGTCTATATTTTAATTCTTTTAGGACTTTTTGCACTTATTTTATACCTTAGAGCCTTAAGGTCAATTCTATTCACCATTTTTGGCTTAGGTCCATTATATACTTTAGGTCGGTTTAACTTGGTAAATGTTCCAGATCTGGTCTTTATTGTTAATAAGGCTTTTAACACTAATTAAAGTCTTTAATTAATAACTAAGCTAGTTTAAGTCATTAGCTCATCATTACCTTACTTAACTTGTTTAATCATACCTTAAATTATACTTAACACTAATTAATCATCTTATTAAGCTAACAAGTCAAAATTTGCAGACCTCAATACATCCTTCAAGTGGCAGTTGCGATGGTGTTTTTAAGGCCTCTATCACATTTCCTACATAGCATTTATTTTAGTGTTTTTCCTTAATCTAAAATATGCTCCCACTTAATGTAAGTTGATTTTTCTATTAAGTGTGATACAAAAATATTGGTAATTCTACAATGAAGGTGGTGGCATGCTTTTGTGAATATCGGTTGGTGGACTTTTCTTGTTGATTTGTTAATAAAACTTACTAACCATTGATCTTTACTACATGTTGATGATGATACTTGAACTACTAAGCCTAATATGTGTATCACCTTCACTAACCATTCATATTACCATCCTAAAACTCTAAAACATGTATGTTTACAAAAGTGTGTGTATGTATAATGTACAAATCCAATATGATTCTAAGTGAAAAACTAAAGAAAATGAGATTAGCTAGCTTATTGGAGTAAAGATGCAATGGTCCTTCTTTTGTATGTATGCTGTGAGCTTGGTGGGGGAAATGCGATGTGTGTGTGTGTGTGTGTCGACTAGTTTAGGGGATGTGTGAGGGTAGTGTATGGCTTGGTGGTGGATTGTTTGGTGGTGTAGTAGAGTAGAAGGAGTGATTGGTGGTGTAATGTGTAGGGGGTAGTCGATGGTGGTGTTGGGTCAGGTTTAAGAGTGGTTTTTGAGAGAGACTTTGAGAGTGTTTTGTAAAATGAAATGATGGTGAAAATGAAAGGAAAATGGAGAGTGTGTGAGAGAGAGAGTGTGTGTGTGTGTGGTCGGTTTGTAAGGGTGGGAATGAAGGGGACAAGGTGGTGAAATTGTAGTGTGCATGGTACATGGTCTTTACTTGTACCACGTATCTTCGTGTGCTTCTTACTCTTTTTGATATAATTTATCTCCTAAAGAACAATTGTCCTTAATCCCACCGACTGATACTCTTGTGGTTATCATTAATTATGATTATCTTGTTATTAATTGAGATGTAATGAAGGTTGGTTAGGATTTAGGGTGAAATTAAGGTGATTAACTAGAATTGAGTCTAACTAAGCATATTAAACATAACTAAGAGAATTCTAAAGCTTTGTTACATTTTATTATTTTAATTTAATTAATTTTCATACCTTACGTGTACTCCTAGGGTTTCCTTAAGGTTTGGATCTGTTCACAATTATCGATTCATGTACGCGTTTAGTATTTTAGGGTTTTAAATAATCGAAATACTTGTTCATATTTAACAAATGATTTTCATTATACTATTTGATTCTCTACATTACTTTTAGGTTTTACAGGTACAATTAAAGTTTTAGGGTTAAACTTACTTTAGGGTTTCCCATCATTTTATTTAAGGTTTTTGGCTTATTTTTTAGGGTTCGGTCATTTTATTTAGAGTTTTAATCTTTATATTTTTATAGGTTTTTAGGTATTATCCATCGACTATATCTCTTATCTGGCTTCGAACTAAGCTTAAAACTTGCAGGATTTTTAATAGGTTCTAATGGAACTTAGTCAACTCAAATAAAACTGATTTAGAAGTCTCGACCGCTTCTTGTTTAGAAGATTCAATGCCTCCAAAACCGTGGATGACGCATATAACGACATGTAATGTTGATTTTATAAGCAATGCCAATGTGGATAGTAGACACATATGACATATTAAAGTAAATTTGCATGGCTCTTCAAGGGGCATTAACTTCATATGTTATGTTGATTTGTGAGCATGACACAGCCACAACGCAACGATTTTTTGAATTTGACTTAAAATGGAAAAGCAGCACTTGTAATATTAGATACAAAAGCCAAAGAATAACGAGTGATGCCGTGGTTGACAAGAAGTGCTACGAACATTCTGCAAAAACGTACCACGGTTTTTGGTAAGGGGTTATGTTTGACGATAGTAAATAGGAAAGGAGAATGTATTACATAGATCATAACAACCTCAGTTGCAATCCCTTGAATAAGGATTGGTTCATACTGAACACAGATGGATCTTACTCGACTTTAAAAAATCAAGCAACAATTTAGTGTGTAATAAGAGAATCTAACAACGAATGGATACATGGGCATGGCATTGCCAAAAAAGTGGGCTCTCTTGATATCATCTCAATTGAACTCTGGGAATAAACTTTTGCATTGAACTAAACTTGTTGAATGTAGAAATTCAAATCGACTCATTTGCAATAGCTAGCATATTTAAGGATCATACTAACTTTCGTTTGTTTTATCACACAAGGAAAAGCTCTAACACCTTTGAGAGTGGAGATTGAAGTCATACCTGGAGAACTTAACTCTGTTGCTGATGCACTGGCTGGTTGGACTCATGAAGAAGAACATGTTGATGCATCCTTTTGTTATCCTCCTGTCCTTCGTTTATCCCTTTTTAAAAGAAATAATACATCTCTTGGTCTGCATAAGGAGAAAAAAAAAAAACTCTTATTAATGCTTTTAGTTCTGGTTGTTGGACACCTGTTGTTGGTGAGACATTGGGAGCTTCAAGCTCTAATTTTTGCAACTAGCCATGTGCAGGTTATTTTACATGTACATATTTTCTCAGCAATGCTTTTTATACTCCGAAAAAAAAAAAAAAAAACAACAAGAGTCGAAGAGTTCGTCGCCAGCGGCTTGAGGAACGATAGCTCAGTGCTTTTCTTTATGCAATAAAATAAAAAAGTTCAAGCTATTGCTTCGTTCCCATTCATTAGCTGATAAGAGTGTTAGGGTATGTTTAAAAGGGCTGCATAGGACGAATTCTTGTGTCAAATACACCATTTTCATTTATAAACTTCTATCATCCCATGGAGCATATAAGTTTCTGGATGCTTAACCAAGCATTGATACCTCAACACTTTTTCCATCCTTTTAATTCCCTTATCAGATACCTTGTCAGAATTTTGTGGGGCGCTTTTTCATTTTGGTTATTTTTGGCTAAGCAAAGACACTGTATATACATATGTGTATTTTATTTTATAATAATAAATAAAATATTATTAATATTATTATATTTAAATATAATAAATTAAATATTCATATATTTTATAAATATTACTTTGGAAAATAGTGATAATAGTGGATCTATAAAAAAAATTGAAAAGTAGTTTTAGTTAGAAATATTTTTATAAAGTAGAAAATTGATTAGAATATTGACATAGTATCCTAAATACCTTTATTAAGTATTCACTTATAAACATACTCTTAAATAGGAACGAAACTCGAGATAGAAAGTAAAGTTAATAAATGGCAGATGAGTCTGTGAGTAGGATAAGTTTTGAAAAATTTAGATCCAAGAGATTTGATAGAGTTTGAGTAATCTTGGTGATGTTTAAAGTTGATTTTGGTGAAAGGAAAGAATTAATTCAATCCTTGTCCATTCATGAAGCATGGTATACTCGTTCTTTGCTAAAACGACAAATTTATTTATATGTTTAATGCATTTAATGTTGCCAATGCTCAATTATCATTCCCAATGATTTTTGCAATCATTGCTTTACCATGGGATAGATAAAATGATTGGACGCCACGAAATGTTCTCATGCTAACATATGTATTATTTACTAAGAGTGAAGATTGGCAAAGGCCAAGTGATGCAATAGTTCCCCATTGAATATTCTTCTCGTGAAAGTTGTACTCGGAATTTGTATTGTTAAGGGTTTGCTTCATGATGGATATTCTTTAAGTGTGTTTGAGAAAATATTAGCTGATTCTAAACATCTTTACATCCTTGGAAAACTCAATTTTAGAAAATTCCGATTGCCTTAAAGTCATGGTAAACAATAGAATTTGACCCTTATCAGATGGTGCCAATCACAAGCAAATTAGTCTTGTTCGGTATTCCATTTCCTTCAAAGCAAACATATGTACGATATATAAATTTATCGATTCATCTTAACAAGTTAAAAGCTGACTTAATGCAACAGATAATTTGCAATTATCAAATAAAAAGGAGAACAGACTCACATAAAGGAAGTTTCTTGTTCAAAAAGATTTATTTGATATATATATTACCCTGAGGCAACGTCTATCAAACAAACCTAAAGTGATGCATGCAATTATGCTATACTACAAACTTCCATATTGAAATATAAATAAATTTGCAGCATTAAACTAGGCACATATACTTAGATCCATCGACAAAATGAACTCTTTAGCTATGTAAATGCGCTTAATAGTAGTGTAGTTACTTTATAATACTCATGCATTGAATAGTAACCTAGCTATTTAATATACCCAATATACTTAGACTTTGCCTAAGAATTTTAATTGAGAGGCAATATGTAGAGGATTAAAATTATTATATTAATTATAAGACTCAACTCTTCGAGTTAGGTAATAGAATTTAGGGAGTCCAACCTACATTAGGACGACTCAATGAGAATTAACTTGATTGGCTCATAATAAGGATTATTGAACTAGTCCGTCTATCTCCAACTTTTCTCAAGTAAGCTTATGCACTTAAGAGGAACGTTATTGGCTTTAGGCCCATAATAAGCTCATTCAAGATAACTATAAAATGAGTAAGTGCCATTACATTTATTGATCATCAAGATAATTCGACAAATGTCATCAAGCTTAATAGTTTATAAATACTTAATGATTCCTACTCATTTGCAACCTTAGGAAAGACTAAAGCAATGGTATTCCATTGAGAGAATTCAACTTTTCAAGATCAAACAAGTAATTTAAGTAAAGAATTGATCTCATTCATTTAAGATTCAAGATTGATGCTTGAGATTCCTTAAGACTCCATTGTTTATTACTTCTACATTTAAGATTTTGAGATTGCCTATTCCTTCTCTTTGCCTCCTTCTTTCCTAGTCATCCCATTAAGAATTATTTTCTACATTGCCTCTCAAAAGCTACATATTGGGTAAGACTTACGCAATACATGCTTGACTAATCCATTTGGAGCCCCTCATCTAAAACTACTTCACATGTTACTCTAATATAGTTGGGAATCATTTACATTCCTTCTTTTATGTTTCCTTTCAGAATAGGAATTTTATACATCAAATTATTATGTGATTATCTTCCCTCTTTTCCCTTTCAATTATTGTTGTTTATGCAATATATTTTGCCTTGATGCATTCCTTTTTACTAGTCCATTCAAAATAGTTATGAACTTTATAAACAACATTTATATGTGATTTAGTTGATCTCCATACACCATTACAATTACTCTATGATTATAATGAATTAATCTTTTCAATTGGAAGATAGAATTATTTCTCTATTATTTGGCAATTATTCTATGGATGAAGTGAGCAACATTAGATGCCATAATAGATAAATTCTTATTTAGGTCTTTGGAGTAGTGGAGATTTTTCTAAACTTTCTACTAACACATCTTGTCTCCTTCATGATATTTGAGTTATATTAGTAGACAAATAAATATGTCGTACTATCTTTGGTGCCATTGGTTTATTGTATTCCCTAAAATAACAAGTAGTACCACAATTTCTTTTCTTATTCTTAGGGCAAAATCATAACAATTATAATACAAAATCAAGTGGAGCAACTCATATATTGCTTTGGATTTATCAATGTTGGTCTTAGAATGGCAACAAATGGTTTCAACTTCTTAACAACAATTTAGGATTTATCTTATAATTCAACCTCTATTCCATCAAGTGATTCCCACTCAAAAGAATACATGAATGAAGCCAATACAAATATGAGCATCTTCTCTACTAGTGCAAGCCCAGGACACATCCTTTTACCATAACCAAATGGTATGTATTGAAAGTTGTTACTTATGTAATGCCATCTAAATCCCTATCTAAAAATCTTTTAGGTATTATTTTTTGTGGCTTGTCCTAATGTTGAGGGTCCTTGTGGATAAGTTAAGGAGCAATTAAGCACCCTTTAGTATGGTGAATCTACCCATAATGCATTGTTCCTTGAGGTTCTTGTTATACCCCGAAGTCACAGAGTTGTAACAGTCCCGTCGTGTAAACCATTCTATGATAGTAACTGGATTCATAGTACCTACCATAAACATGATCTACATAAGGCGTCGATGACTCCTTAATTTGAAGTAAACAGTTGAATTAAAATTTTAGCTAAAATTACAGTAATTATAAAAAATTTTAGATCAATATACATAATTATATGTACATTCCACAGAACTTCCTAGGAAACTCTACATTAATATAACAGTTCACTAATTTATATAACGATTATCAGTCTTTCGTTCTTAAGCTATAAAGGGCACTCTAGCTATATATCCACTACTAAGCGAATTGACCCTCACACCTCAGGCTTCAAAAGAACTAACCTTTAGATAGTTGAAGGGCGGCATAATACTCGAAGCATTCAGAAATTAGGACCTGCAAAATGATCTATACGGGTATGAGCAATTATAACTCAGTAAGTTGAATTGAAGACTCATGAATGTATATAAATACAAACAAGGTTATCAAGCAATTATTTTCACGCAATGTAATAAACAAGTGTCATCACACAACGTAATTTGGTCTGCTGCGAAATTAGAGAGTGTCATGAAGGGTACGCAATTGAAATTGTCTTGGTTAAAGGATAATTTCATGAATTGGCCATTTGATGTGGATGATGTCATGGTATAGCGCTATATAGCGGCACATATTATGTAGTTGATTGAGGGTATGTTGTTCTCGAACAAGTTCAACAATTGGTGCACCTTATGTTTCTCTTACTCTTATCGAACCTTATTACAGCCAGGTGCTATGCTTGGGGAGTAACATGTTGGGCATAGCTGTATCACTAGTTATGCCTCGCTTTTAGGATGGAGGATGGAGAGATTAGCAGGTCATTAGTGATTCTTTAAGTATAGGCATTGGAGCATTTCCCACATATTACTCTTTTATGCCACATCAGTAGTTGACGATCGCTTACTTATGAGTCGATAGAGAGTGGAGTTCGATGTCACGGAGCTACCTACGCATGTAATTGGTCAGTTTAGAGATGCATTTGATTGATAGCCTTCGGAGTAGGTACATATTTAATAAACTTGGTTACTTGTAGCTTTCCAAAGTGATACTTTCTTTTAACCTCACGATTAATGTTTCTTTAGGTTGTTTGGATACCATATGCATACGAGGACATGGCTAGACTCCATACTTTTTGTTAGGATTGGAGTGATGTGTGGCCAGCTCATGTCTTGTTGATATGCTTTCACATAGTTAAGATGCATTATCCTAATCGCGTGACTTGCCAATTTGGTGGGATGTAGGAGATCTTAGCCCACCTTGATACTGGATGGGTGCTACAAGTAAGTTACTTGTAAATACATCAATAGGTTGGGGGCCTCCTAGATGTATATGGTATGTACCATTGCTATCATAATTACCTATTTATTTCTCTAGTTATATACTAATCAAACTTTTATATTCGGCTTATAGGCAGATTTCAAACATAGGTTGTTCAAATATTGTACCAAGACATTATATCAAAGCAGTATAGGGTTGATGACCTTATTTAGAGGATTATTGGGGTTCAGCTAGATGACCCACCTACATCTGGTTTGGATGTAGATGAAGACGACTCATCGCTGGATGAGCTATAGTAGGAAAGGGTTCGTTGGGGATGTGGTCATCATTGAGGGGGAGGTCGAGGACGTAAATAGGCCGTCATGCAGGTTCGAGATGATGCGTCTCCTCTACACCACTCATTGCCAACATCTCCTAAACCGTCGAGATTAGAGTTTCGTAGACCATTCATCAGGGAGAGCTCTAGTAATCAGATGTTCTACACCCCCATCATAGGAGAGATTTCTAGTAGTCAGGTTTGTACTCTTCTTGTACCATTGAGGAGGCTAGTTAGAGATCCTCACAACGATATGAGCGAGGGAGTCATACATATGCACCTTGGTCTGATCCTTATGTATATATCATATTTAGGCACTTATAGTTAGGATAGGGTATAGATTACCTAGTTAGATGTGTCGTATGACGGCGTTGACGGTATTAGATTTACATATTTCACTTTCAAGATTGTATTTTATCCCTAGTTTCCAAACATTATTTAATTATTAATTATTTGATCATCACTCAAAAGATTAAATATTTTATAGATTCAATTGATCTATTTAATTATTAAGAATCGGTCTTATTCAATTAACTCAATATAGTCAAATAAAACTTAATTTAATCATCTACTTTTGTTTTGTTTTCATTAAAATTAATTAGTGAACCTTTGGTTCAATAATCTCTCCCTTTTTTATGAGGACAAAACTTTTATATACTTAAGAGCTTCCCCTCAATCTAATACTCCTCCTTAATTTAGCACTTGATTTTAGGATATTTAACAATTGAATAAGATTAAGTGAGTGTTTGCAAAATGAGAGTATTGATTCCTTTTAGGACTTAGGATATGTTAAGTTATAATATAAGTCCAAAAAGCCAAAAAAGAGATAACCATTATCTAATCAACTTAAAAAAATATAATTTATCCAATCTAAGCAATTTTTTATTTTTTGACTCTATAATGACTTAAAAATTTCTCCCCCTTTGGTTTCATTAAAAAGAGTAGGATTCAAGTGGTGAAGAGGGAAGAGGATTCAAGTCAAAATTTTGGCAGAGTTCTAGCTTATATCGGAGAGAATGCCCCTTGCAAGAAGAAGAACAAAGAAACATGAACCAGTTAGCAATGACGTTTAAGAACAGCAAAGCAAGTCCATCAAGGACAAAAGTTTAGCAAGTACAATACAAGAGTAATAAACATCTACCAGGGATAGCTAAGATCACTAAAGTAAGTCCATTAAGGACCAAAGTTCGCAATACAACGGAAACATAAAGTGGCGAAAGGCCAAGTCCATAAAGAAAACATAAGAAAGATAAGAGAAAGCTAAAACAGACAATTTAAGCAATAGGTGGATCATCATCTTAAGCTTGAGGAAGAAAAGGGCAAGATGGGTAGTGATAATTTAGCTGGAAATGACTGTAGAGCTCTTGAAACCTGTCATAAAGGTGATCATGAATATCCTCCCCAATTTGATTGAACTGCATCTTTGAGTATTGATAGAAGGGGTGTTGAGACGCAAGAGGACCAGTTGGATCAAATGTAGGAAATCCAAAATTAGGTGGAGGTTGGTGAGAAGTGCCTTCAGGACTGGGAGTAGCATCAGGACTGGGAGCTGTACCAGAGGGAGTATGATCATTGTGATTGCCAGACCCATCGAAAGATGTGGGTGGGTCATACTCAAAGCCAAGATCAAGTGGAAGGAGAGGTTTCCTTCTAACCCAATTGTTGCCGGTCTTCTTCTAAACCCCCTGACAGATGTCAACAAGTTCAAGATGCTTGACATAAGCTACCTGTAGAGGTGTAGGGAATTATACACCCTTACGGATCGGTAATTGAGTAACTAGCTGGCCAAACCTAAGGAAAGCTTGAGAAGGGTTATTGGTGATATGCATAAAACATTGAACCATAATGTTGAAGAAGTTGATTTGCTTGTTCATGAGTGTCGAGCTTGATTTTTTGGTTTTCTTTTATTTAAAATTAATTTCTCATTTTCTGATTAATACTAAATCCTAACCCATTTAATATTAATCATCGACTAAAGAAATTGAGAAATTTCGGTTTCTTATTTAGGAAAAGTTTTTGGAGTTGTCACTTGACCGAAGTCGAGGAAAAAAAATCATACTTAATTGGGTGGATTGATTACAATTTAGCTACCGGTCTTTGATTTTAATTTAAATGAAAAACCAGAGGATTCCAAATTTGGGGGCTAACTTATTAAACCTTAACGGATACCACTATTTATTTACCGAAATTAGGATTATTTTTTTAATTATAATATTTAAAAATAAAAAATCAAAATCAAAAGAAAAAAAAAAAACCTAAGTTTATATAAATTTTATTGTCACCTCGAAGGTGCTTATATACCCGTTAGTTGGGATCAGACGATCGCAGTTCTTTTAAAAAATTTTAGTACGTTGGTTTATTTTAATTTTGAAAACTGATCAAGTTTACGTTTTTTAATTTATTTGATTTTTTCAAAAAAATTTATAAAAGGGTCTTAATTAAATTTCTATCTTCTTGAAAATTCTAGAAAGAGTGCCTTAAGTTTTAAAATGGGTTGATTAAGCTTTTTATAAAAATTTCTAAGTGATAAGATATTTTTCCTATAAAATTCCTAAAAGACCCTTAAAACAAACTCTTTTATTAAAAAGTCTTTATTATTATTATTATTTTTTAGTGGTAAAATTATTTTATTTTTATTTATAACTAATCAAATAAACTAAAACAAGCCAAGATAAGATAAAAAAAAAGAAAAAATCAAAACAATCTACCTGAATTAAACTCGAACATGCAGGCAGTGGATTAGGAGCTCGGTCGGAGTTGGCCTTGGTTTGGATTGAAAATTGACTCAGTTCTATCACCGAACTACTTCACGAAATTCATACAAACACTTTCAAGAGCCAAATCGAACACAGAACACCATTTTGAGGATGTTTTAATAAAAGTGCAATTGATGCTGTTATATTGCGTGTAAGTTGTTGGAGGAACATCTGTCATTGTCTCGGCGTTTGGGCGTATGATCGTGTTGCAACTGTGGAGTTGTGTGTTGTTCGTTGGTCACGATTTTTGCAGGCCATCGTTGTAGTCGAAGTAGAATGTGTATGACCGTTGTTGGATGTAAACAGTAGCTCTGAGAGACAGGGTGAGCAAGGATGGTGTGTGTTTTTATGTTAGGCGATGAGCTGTTTGTATGAAGCTATTATGATGTTGTTCAACGTTGGTTGATGGGGGTGTAATATCAATGTTGGGTGAAGATAGCATGTTGCTGGATGTTGGACGGCGATGAATGAGTACGGATTCATGGGAAGCTGATCGTGGATGTGTGCTTGAGTATTCTGCTATCGGTATAGATCAGTGCAATATGTGATAGTTGTACAGCAGTGGGCTATTCATGGGATAGTGCTCGTGATTGTGATCGATGCTGTTATCAGTATGATTGGTGGTGCGTAGGATAAGTGAGGCTTGGATGTGGATGTAGGGTATTGCTGCACATGTCTCGTTGCTCTGTATTGTGGACGCTACAGCTATGGATAGTGGCATAGGTTTTTTTTTTTTTTTTAAGCTTAGACATGTCAGCTTGTGGGCTATTATGCTAACTTGGTCGTTAGTTAGGTATGGGGCTATTGTTAGGTGAATTAAGGCGTAGTAGTCGTATGACTTATGTTGCCGTATTGTTGATAGAGTGTTACAAGAGAAGGACTAAGTCACGTATGGCATGCTGGAGCTTGAAGACTGATCAGTGTCTCGCTGGCAAGAGAGAGCATATTCTTTGTTCGTTAATTGTGAGAGAGGGGTCTGTCATGTGGACGCTGTTGTTCATCTATGAATTTGTGAGGCGTGGGTAGTGAAGTGTTGGTAGCTTGGATGTTGGGTTGTATTGTGCATGGCAGTGGTTGAATCGTACTAGTAATGAAGGGTGTTTTTTTGTTATGCCACATGATCTCTATTTATAAAGCTCGAAACAAATCAAATAAAATCTAATCAAATCTTTTATATCGATATGAATCCGATTCGATAAAAACTAAATCATTTATATCAATTTAAACCCTATTTGATAAAAATCAAACTAGATTTAAATCTTTTATAACGATTCCAATCCGATTTGATAAAAATCAAATTAGATTCGAATCTTATAAATTTTTATTACATTAGATTCAAAAGATTTGATAAAATTAAAATTAAATCTGAATCCCATATGCTCAATCGATTTTTGTGTAAAAATAAAAAGATTGAAATAAAAGACACTTAAGTATCTAATGAGATTTGAACCCAAGACCTTAAATCCAATCCAATCCAATACTTCAATGCTTATTTATTAGGCTATTGGCTTGTGTCTTGATTTTTAGTATAATTAAATTGCATTTAAATCACGCGACTTCCTAAAATAATTATTTGAACTAAACTAAAATGAAAACTATTTGTCCCTAATATAAGTTATTTCCTAAAAATCTATAAAATCTTTATAATTTTTTCTTTTCTTATTTTTTTTGGTATTTTCATCATTTTTCAATTTTTATATTTTATTAATATTTTTATTTATTTTATTTATTTATTTTTTGAATTAGGACCCATTTTTTTAGAAAATAAAAAATTACGACTATGAAGGAGCAAAAATTAGGTGTCTACAATGAGGAGATAATAGAGGATCCATAAATTTTGATTGGTAACATTGGACTGTTGTACTTGACGAGGACAATAGCTGTAGATCACAATATGGTAGAGAATCTTAATCTTAAGGTTAAGTTTAATAGTAGTTAAATTCTTTATCTTCCCTTAGTTAACTCCAATGCCCTTATATCGAAAAACTATTCATAGAATTTTACCCCATAAAAGTTTACATTCACATAAGTTCTTTCAATAGAAGTGCCAATAAGGCTACAAATATCCTTAGGAGTAATGGTTATTAAAGTGCCATAAACATAAGTATAGAGGACAATGTAACACAATTCATCACTTGGATTCATCTTTGACTTAGACTTATCCTAATTATCTAAAGAATCTGACATCTTACAATAAAAGTGTTTGAGAGCATCATCATGTACCTCATTTGGAAGTTGAAGGATAATAAGGACATGGTTGGTGATGACATTGGGAATGGCCACAATGTGAAATTCCTTGAGTACTTCCAAAGGATAGAATATTTTAGTATTAACTTTTAATTTGACAAACTTTTCAAATCGTTGGGCGTATTGACATGAAGGAAAGAGGCGATGATCACAAGCCAGTGGTGCAAAACTATAAGCAATGCGTAGCACCATGGTGGTTAAGAGAGGTGAAGACAAGGGAGAGGGAAGAGGAGAGGATGAGTAAGGAAGTAGAGATTGTAGGGGATAGAGACTAGGTTAGCGGTAGAGGTAGGAGAACGGTGGTGGCTACTTGATGGTTGATGAAGGATTTTAGAGAGAAAAAGTTGTGTGAGGAAGAAGAAGAAGGTAAGAGGAGATAAGGTGAGATGGGAGATAAGTGATTAAGGAAGTAGGGAGTTGATTTGGGTAGGAAAAATAGGATTTTGATGGTTAGAAGAGGAAGGATTGAAGAGTGAGAGAGCAGTTAGGGTTTGTGAGGAAGTGAAAGAGGGGTTTTAAGGAAGAAGATGAAAGGGAGAGAAGGGATCATGCATTATTAATTTATGCCTGGAAACATATGTATTAGCATGCCGGTAGTGAGGGAAGTCGGTATGCCGGTGATGGGATCAAAACTGATGTTAGTTTCTTATAGAAAATAGTATATTGGCATACCGGTACCGAGGGGTATCATTATGCCAATTCTAGGATCAGAATGGATTAAATTTTCTTATCGAGAGTGGTATATCGGCATGCCTGTAATGATGGTTACTGGCATACCGGTTGTCTGCAATTTTGTAGAAAATATATTAAGTCCACTTAATTTATCCAAGTTGCTAACTTAAGTTGATTTAGATTGATTTAATGAGCATTAAGGCTTGGAAAAACTAAATTTAAGTGAGATTTCAAAGATTTAGCCAAATCAAATCCTAAAAATCTATGAAGTGTATAACTAAGAAGAAATGTGCATATATAAGCAAGTCATGTGAATAGCCATTGAGTTTTTGCACATCGACACTTCAAGCAAATTTTAAATACATATTTGACCATAGTAGGAACAAATTATAGCTTTGAGGCTCCATAAAATATAAAATCATTACTTGAGTTTCTTAAGATCAAAGTTAAGCATGTAAGTAATTACTAAGCAAGTAGAGATCCTTCCTTAATTTCAACATAAGTTCATGCTTCAAATATGTTTGAAGTTATCAAGAAGCATAAGGACTCATGATTAAATCAAGTAACATTTATATTGGCATAAATAGGAAATAAATGCTCCATATAGCACTTAGAGCCTAATAAAGGTCTAGAAAGGTTAAATATGCACGAAATTCAAATCAAGTTAGTTTGATCACTTAAACATGATTTAGGGATGAAAAGAGACATGTGAAGCTTAGTTTTGGGAACTAAAACTGATATATGATGAATTTGTATATTTGTGAACTTGAATACTTTATGAATGACTTCAACTGTGCCCAAAACATGCTAAATATGATATTTAATCCATGAAATCTGTATGATCATGTTTTTTAGACCTCAGTGTCGATTTTGTTGGTCAAACTACTTAGTATATCATTTTTACTCAAAAATGTTATCTTTGTTCTCATGTGTCTAGCACTCATCTTATATGATCATTCCTAATTCTCTTCTTAGAGTGAAAAATCTTTCCTCACTCAAGGGTTTAGTGAAGATCTAAGCTATTTGATTGCTAGTATTAACAAATTTTAAGCAAATATTATTGTTTTGCACATGGCCATGGATAAAGTGATGTTTGATTTATATATGCTTAGTTCTTGAACGTTGAATAGGGTTTGTGGTCAAATTTATAACACTTGTATTATCACATTTTATTGGGACATTGGTGAATTTTAGACCATAATCAAGTAATGTGTGCTTTATCTATAGTACTTGGGTGCAACAACTACGGTGATAGGAATCAACTCCTTAGACTGATCACAAGAAGCTGAGTTAGAGGACTTCAAAGGCTTGCATTGAAAATACTATCTCTAAGCTATAGCCGAGACGGGGACTCCTATCTAAATTCAACCTCTTACCGACTTGTTTATTAGATCCTCATGTGTATCCAATATACTCTTGCCTAATAGTGAAGTCCTAATCTAGAAGACAACCCAGAACTAGTCGAGCCGAGCTACTAACCTGACCCACTGGCATTTGACTTCAAAACAGTTGACCTTTTGCTAGGATGATTGGCCTTTGACTTGATTCAGATTAGGTCGGCCCCTGACTGTAACAGATTCTTGCTTTCACCTACATTGTATCATATTCTAGATGTTCAGCTACCAAGCGACATGTATTTCCTAATACAGCGTTCCAAAATGATTCTTTTTTTTTTTTTTCCGTATTGAATATTATTTATCCTTTTTACCCCTTTTAGTATGACTCATGTAATCTAATTGTAAAATACCCTTTTGTGTTTTTATAAATGTAAAATAACCTTAGTGGGTAGTTACATATACCCCCACTTTCCTTGTATGCATATTGATATCCTTTTCAATATACAAATTACTCATTTAAGTGACTTTAGTGTTTTTGTTATCTTTTAACTTTTTTCTATTCTCTTTAGCAAGGAATAGTGGCGAGTGGCGAATGACTCTTCAATTAGGACCGGTGTGTCATATCCGGCGAATTGTAGGTCAAGTAGGATCAAGTAGGATCGAGTGGTGAGTCATATTCAGTTGGTAGCTGCTCGAGTTTTGCTAGTTTCTTTTTTCTGTTTCTTTTTTGATTAGTTCGTTATGATGCTTTTTTGTATATTCGACCCTAGAGATACATTATACTGGCTGCCACATATTATTAAGTTTTGTTTCTTTGAATGCCATGACACTAAAGAGTTACCAAGGAAGTTACATGTGCCGCTTGTGCTTTTTGGATTAACATTGCAACCAGCAAAGTCGGCATTAGAATATCTAACAAGATTAATGAGGTGAACTTAGGATATCACACACCGATTTCAGTGGCGATTGCAAGATACTTGAAGATGTGTTTGATCGCATTTAAGTGAGATTCTTTAGAGCAAGATTGAAATTCTGTACATAGACACATAGCAAACATGATATTAGGCCTAGTGTAGTTAAATATAGAAGACTTCCTATTATGACCCTATATATTTTTTCACGAATGTTCTTTTCACTTTCTTCTTTATTAAGTTTTAGAGTGGTGCTCATTGGAGTTGACTTAGCCTTACAATTTTCCATTTTAAACCTTTTTAAGAGGTTCTTAATATATTTAGCTTAGTTGATGAAAGTTCTATATTTGGTTTGTTTAACTTGAAGACCTAAGAAATTGTTGAGTTCTCCCATCATACTCATTTAAATTCATTTTTTATACATTGGATAAACTCATTAACTAAATCCATGTGAGTAGCACCAAACATAATGTCATCTACGTATATTTAGATAATTAGACATGAACATTGTGTTGCTTAATGAATAATGTTGTGTTAAGTTTTCCTCTTGTGAATTCATTTTTTTATCAAGAAGCTACACAATCTTTTGTGCCAAGTTCCTCTAGGAGCTTGCTTAAGTCCATATAAGGCTTTATTCAACCTATATACATGTTTTAGGAATTTGTTATCCCTAAATCCCGGTAGTTTCTTTACACATACATTTTCTTTGATATAGTCATTTAGAAAGGCACCTTTAACATCCATTTGATATAGTTTAAAGTCTTTATATGTAGCAAATACTAAAAGCATCCTAATGGCCTCTAATCTAATAACCAAAGCAAAGGTCTCATCGAAATCAATTCCTTCTTCTTAGTTATAACCTTTTGCAACTAGATGTGCCTTGTTTCTTGTTACTAGTCTAGTTTCATCTAACTTATTTCAAAATACCCATTTAGTTCCAATTACTGGTCTATCTTTTGGTTTAGGTGGTAAGTTCCATACCTCATTTCTAGTAAATTGATTAAGCTCTTTTTACATAACTTAAATCCAAAATTTTTCATTTAGAGCTTCATCTATATTTTTTGGTTCAAGTTGAGATAAGAACACTACATTACTTAGATTCTTTAGAGAGGTTTTAGTTTGCATCCTATTAGATGGTTCTTTTATTATTAGATCTTTATGGTGATTTTTAACAATTTTCCATTGTTTAGGTAAGTCTATCTTAGAGCTGTTAATAATTCCATCTTGCTTAGTAGATTTTTCTCATTTGAAATGGATTGATTCTTGTTAAGATCAAGACCATCTAATTGATTACCAATATTCTCTATTTCATCATTAGACTCTCTGTATGCATATGTACCATCAAATGCAACATGAATCGACTCTTCTACAACAAGAGTTCTTTTGTTATATACTCTATAAGCCTTATTAGCAAGAGAATAACCAAGAAAGATGTTTTCATCCAATTTTGAATCAAATTTTCTAAGTTGTTCCTTTCCATTATTGAGAATATAACACTTTGTACCAAATGGATGAAAATATGATATGCTAAGTCTTTTGTCTCTCCAAAGCTCATAAATGGTTTTCTTAAGAGAAAGTCTTGTGAAAACACGATTTGATATATAATAAGCAGTATTAATGGCTCCGGCCTAAAAATACTTTGGTAGATTATTGTCACATAGCATAGTTTTAGCCATTTTTGCAAGGGTTCTATTTTTCCTTTTGACAACTCTATTTTATTGTGGAGTTTCAGGTGCCTAAAAGGTATGTTCTATTCAATTTTTATTAAAAAAAATCTTTCATTTTATGATTTACAAATTCCCCCTCATGATTGCTTCTTATTGAGACAATAGAAAGACCTTTTTCATTTTGGACATGTTTACTATAATTCAAGAATACATGATACGTTTCATCCTTGTTTGTAAGGAATAAGGTCTAAGTGTATCTAGTGAAATCATTAATTATGACCAAGGTATATTCTTTTCTTCCCAAACTTAAGGTTTGGGTTGGACCAAATAGATTCATGTGCAGTAGTTAGAGTGGCCTAGAAGTTGAGATAGCATTTTTTTATTTGAAAGATGACTTGGTTTGTTTACCATATTGATATGCTTGATATGTTATATTTTTATCGAAACTAATCTTAGATAATCCTTTAACAAGATTCCCTTTGGTTAGTTTTAATAAGATATCCATACTAGCATGTCTTAACTTCTTATGCCACAATCAACTATCATTCTTTTGAGTGAATAGACAAGTTTTAAGAGAACACGGAAATATATTGAAGTCAATTTTGTAAATGTTTCCTCGTCTATATCCCTCAAAATGGATTTGGTCATTGTTAATGTTTTCAATAGAATACTTTGATGCATGAAATATTACTTTGTATCCTATATCACATAATTGGCTGATACTATGTAAATTATGCTTTAAGTTATCTACAAATAATACATGCTTAATAGTAAGATCATTATTAATATAAATGTTACCTTTTCCAATAACATTAGCCTTCCAGTTATCTTCGAAGGTCACACTTTCTCCATCCTTTAAGTTTATAGATGCAAATTTAGATGCATCTCCTATTATGTGTCTTGAGCAACCGCTATCTAAGATCCATTTATTATTTTGCCTTAAAGGACCTTACAAAACAAATGGTCATTTCTTTCGCAGCTACTTTAGTTTAGGTTCTTTGGGTTTAGTTGTTACAATGTAAGCTTGTCCATTAGGGACCCAAACCATTTTACTTTTGTTATATAAGGGGAGATTGTGACGTATTGCGCATGTATGTGCAATATGACCATATCTTCCATAATAATTCTAAGTTTTATTTGATATCTTAACAAGGTAGCTTTTGTATGCTCTATACACATTTTTTCTTAATATAACCTATTTTGGTTTTGTTTAACCCTTACCTTTGTGTTTAAAGGATTTTTTTTAAGATTTTCTCTCCATCTATAAATTTTTCCATGGTCTTCCTTGAATCATCTAAGCTAAGATTTTAGGATTGAGTTTTCAATTTCAAGTCATCCTAGCTTGTCAATCATACCTTCATCATTTTTTGCCTCAAGTTTAAGTTCTTTCATTTCCTTTTCAAAATTTTCATTAGCTTCCTTCAATTCGTTATTTTCAACTATCACTTTATTGTTTATAGTACTTAGCTCTTCATTTTCCTTTGTCAAATTTTCAATATCAATTTTCAAATATTCATTATTCTCTTCTAACCCTTCTTTTGCATTAAATACCTTATTATATTCACTTTTGATAATATCAAACTTATCACCTACTTCATTCATTATTTGCTTCAAGACTTTATTTTTCTTTTACACTTTTATGAATTTTTTCGATAATTCATCATACATACTTTTAAGTTCATTAAATGAAGAGTCATGTAAGGGGGAGCATACCTTTTCATTGAGAGCCATGAAACAAGTTTTATTATCGAAGTCACTAGAATCCCCATCACTCTAAGTAGCTATCATAGTTTTCTTTCTTGACTCTTTATCAACCTTCTTGAGTAAAGGACAATATTTTTGAATATGTCCCGGCTTTTAATAATTGTAATATTTGATGATTTCTTTCTTTTTCTTTTTAAACTTAGAAGGTGATCCATATCAATTCTTATCTTTCTTAATCCTTTCGTTGAATTTCATAAGCTTTTTAAACTTCTTTGCCAACATTGCAATCTCATCATCATCTTTATTTTCTTCTTCACTTGAGTTTTTCTCCGTAACTTTTAGAGTGATTATCTTTTTTGTAGAATCCTCTCTTTATCTCTTCATCATCTTATGTGCATTAAGTGTTCCAAAGAGTCTCTTTTTTTTTTTTTTGGTATTTCATTGAGATCATGAGTTTCCTTAGTTGCGGTTCTCTTGACTTCTTAATCTCTTAACAAAGACCTTAGAATTTTAGAATTTATTTTAGGATTAGTAAATGTTTTTCTAAGAACACTCAAGGGATTAATGATATTGATAAATCTATTATATATCTCATTAATTGTTTTATTTAGATCCATCCTAAAATTTCAAATTGCCCACATAATAAGCTTATTTTTGTATCTTTTACTCAACTAATTCCTTTATATGTGCTTTTTAGTTCATCTCATATTCCTGTAGTTTAATCATTTACTTTTGTTTTCTTCTCATTAAAATTATTTAGTGAACCTTTGGTTTAACAGGTGCTAAGATTTCAAACCATATAAGCCCTTTTATATATTTATTTATTGCTCTTACTTATAGGTTGTGTTTAGTTATAAGTACTGAATTAAATAAAGAGAACTGGACAGTATAAGTATAATGAGGACTGGGCAATACAAGTTTATTATACTATATTTGGTTTGTATAGTATTGGATGTAAAATTTAAATTAAAAATTAATTATTTATACTATATAATAAATAATTTTTATAATATTTAATAAAATAATATTAATTAAGTCAATATTATAGTAGAGAGAGTTACTTTTGAGAATGCAAAATATTTTTATTTTTATTTAATAAATTTTATTTTTGTACCATAGTATAGATGGAATAAAATTTGAGCCTTTTATTTAGTATATCAGCTCAATTTTTTGTATAGTTACTAAGTAAAATTACAAATTAAACATAAGATGAAATTTTTTATTCAGTCTAATACCATAAAAATTACGTAACCAAATGCTACCGTTGTTTCAATGTTCATAGCATCAAGTTAAACAAATAAAGAAACAACATTTCATCTTCATTCTTTATAATAATCAAACATTAGATTGTTAATCAAATTTCAAATGATTGGGTTGAAGACTTAACCTCAAGATTAGAAACCAAACAAGGTCTAAAATATCGTTAAACAAATCTTGAAGAGTCATATGGCACAAGGCCTAAGGTCAACATATTTAAATAAGTTTTTATTCATGTTGGCACTCAAGGTAAAATACCATGTTAACTCATTAAATAATAAAAAATATAGCACAAATTTTGATAAAAATATCAAAATAAATAGATGGAGGAATAAATTTGAATGGCCACCTTTATCTTAGGAAATACCATATTTCTTTTTTCTTCTCCTGAAAATTTTAATAATAATACAAAAAATATGACTTGTAATTAGTTTTACCCGTCATATTACTTAACCTTGCGACTTGTCTTCCCTTAGCTTGGATGAAATCATGCATCTAATCCTTGCCTTTGACATACCCTTCCATTAAATTTAGAATAAAAAAGTCATTAATGTAAGACATCGGGTTGTTTGGTTTGATGAGTATGCATATACATACATATACATATACATATACATATATATATATATAGGATAATCAACGTGTCACACGTGTAGATTATTTATAAAAAAATATAAAAGAAAAATAATTATGGATAAAAATAGTGACATGACACAGTTATGAAGCCAGGTTACATATAAGCTCCTCCCTATTTTATGATGGCTTCAATACGATTCTTAATGGAGAATGAGGTATAAAATAACGTATAATGGTCAATTTTTTTCATCATCAATATTCTTTAAGGGGTATAGCTGTAATATTTTAAAACTTCGAGATTTTTTCCATGTTTTTGATAATTTTCAGATCGTTGTTGTAATTTACCGATGATGATTCAAAATCATTCGTATATAGCTCATGGGTTCACTAGGTTAAGGTCGAACTTGGACAATTATAAACTCATCTGATTGCATTCTAATTACTTATAAATTATATATACTTCGAAATTCAAACAATATATTTTTAGCTCAGTTTTTTATTTTATTTTATTTTAATTTCACTTTTTCATTTCCCATCTAATTCAACGTTGTTCACATATGTATTTACACGGACAAGGTCAATTGAGAATGACGATGTAGTATTATGGTACACACAAGGGTTTCATCACATACCATGCCAAGAAGATTTCCCGATAATGCCGACGGTGTCATCGAGTTTAGACCTGAAACCGGTCAATTTCTCCGAAAGTAATCCAATCTTATGGATCCAACCGAATTCCGAGAAAGATTTTCCAGTTCGCAAGCCTGCGGCTTCTACTTGATCATCATCTCCTAGTTGTGTCTCCCATTCGTAGAACGATGTATGCATTTTAACTTGGAAAGGACACTACTTTATCTATGTAAATATTTGATTTAGATTTTAATAAATGCTTTCTAATGTGTGCTCGGAACTGTTACTTGATAACAATTTTAGGTAAGTAAATATTGGTTCTTTGACCTTTCTATCAACTTACCTGACAATCTTTTGTTATTTGTTGTTATGAGTCCATTCAAACTCATTGAATATTTGGTATGTCTTGTCAGGAAACTTTTTGAAGATTTGTAATTAGTGATAAATTAGGAAAAGAAGGTAAATGACATCCAAATATTTTATAATTTTTTGTTATTAGATAATGTAGCTTAGTGATAGTATTACTAATATCTCATCAGGATAGAGTAGGATTTGAATCTATTACTCTTCATAGTTAGCGAAAAAAGAATATAAAAAACCTCTAAATATTTTGTCTATCAATTTCATTACTTAATTGAATTTTTATGTATTACTATTACTATGTGGCATAACTCTATTAACTACTATTAGATTATATGGTTTTTTTTTTTGTAAATGGGCACTTATTATTGTATATTTGAATAATCTTTGGAATGTCGAATTGTTGACACATGGAGTTTTCCTTATTCAAATAAATTATCCTAACAAAGAATTTAATTATCATTTAATATTTTAAATTTAAACAACTTAAATGTTATTTCTTTTATTTAAACCTTACATCTCCATTACTCTCCTTCTCTATCTCTTCAATTTCAATTATGTCCTTTGCTCTGGTAATGGCAAGATTTGCTATGAAGCTTATAAATAGAGTTTGGGCAAATTAAGTGAAGGGTAGAGCCTTTTATTGCAAACTAACCACTTGCCTGCTAATCAATGTTCTTATTCATTATTCTTGCCAGGGATAATAGATTTTTAAAAATTTATTAGACAATGAAAAGTGTATATTTTATGTATATTTTAGGAGTAAAGTTTAATAAGATACTAGATATGGATATGTAAACAAGGTTATGGGCTTAATTTTCATGAAAGTCATTTCACTTCTTTAGGTTGCATTTGTTCTTATATTACTTAAATATCATTCTCTTTTTTACTTTTGTTCTTTCACAATAACTAATATTATTAGATATAAAATTTCACAAATCTCTATTATACTCAACCATATGGCATCTATTTGCTTATCACCTTATGTAGTAAATGGTTTCTATTTATGTTGATTTTTTTAGCTAAGGTGCAATTTTTAATTTCATTTTCATCTTTTATTTTATTCTATCTTTCTTTCATTTATTCTTTTTCATTTTTCATCTTTTTAATAGGTTGGCGAGCTTGGACCTACTAGGTTGGATAGGTTTAACCTCTTAACTTAGTAAGGCCTTGTTTAGTCACTGGGTGCCTACATGGGACTAACCCTTGTAGGCAGTCCAAGTTCAATTTTAGACTCGCTAGGTTGGTTTTAGTACTAATCTTCGATTTGGACCACTCAAGACAACGAGATGATCAAGAAGACTGGTATCTATATAAATGTAGAGAGTAAAGAGGTATAAGTCCTTAATTTCAAGAAATCAAAATCCCCTACCTTACAAGCTTGAGGGGATATTTATATGTATGGGAAGTGATAGTGTGATAAGCAAGCTTCCTTCCTACTTCTACCCATATTCGAGTTAGTTATATGAAGATTATGACAGCATGCTCTGTTACCATCTTAACTATAGACATTCTTTGCCATTGTTTAGATAACCGAGATGATCAAGAAGACTAGCATTGCTAGCTAGGTTTGCTTCATGTGGATATTGTAGCTAGTTTGAGAAAATATTAGTTGATTCTAAACATCTTTAGGTCTTTAGAAAACTCAATTTTAGAAAATTCAGAGGACCTTAAAGTTATGGTAAGCAATGTAATTTAACCTTAATAAGATGGTGCCAATCACGAAACAATTGGTCTTGTCTAATATTCCATTTCCTTTAGAGTAAACATATGCACATTATATAAATTTATCTACTCATCTAAACAAGTCGAAATAAAAAAATCAATTGAAGTTGCTAATATAAAGTCAGTACATGGAAGTCAACTTAATGTAATAGCATACATCAAACAAAAAGGTGAATCGACTTGCATAAAAGGAAGCTCCTTGTTAAAGAAGATTTATTTAATATATACATGTGTGTTGCCTTAAGGGCAATATCTATTTAGTAAACCTAAAGTGAAGAGCGTAATAAAACTACCACAAACTTGAGTATTGAGGTATAAATAAATTTGCAACCTTAGGCTAGGTTCGTATATTCAAATCTAAAAACAAAATGAAGTCTTTAGCTATTGAATGTGCTTGGTAGTAATGCAATTACTTTACAATGCACACGTACTGAATAGTGACCTAGTTATTTAAAGTAAGCAATTAATACCTAAAATACTTAAACTTAACCCAAGAATTTTGGTCAAGGGACAATATATAGAGGATTAAAAATTGCTATATTAATTATTGGGTTTGATTCTTTAAGCTAAATGATAGGGCTTAAGGAATTCGGTTCATATTGGGATGATTTAAAGAAAATTGACTTGGTTGACTCAGAAAAGGGATTATTGGACTAGTCCATCTGCCTTCAACATTTCTCAAGTGGCTTTTTGCAATTATGAGGGATGTTATTGGCTTTAGGCTAATTAACAGGCTCATTCATGATGGTTATGAAATGAGCAAGTGTCATCTCAGCCTTTGATCACCAAAATAATTCAACTAAATTCATTAAGGCAAAAAGTCTATAAATACTTAGTTATTCCTACTACCTACAACCTTTAGGAAGACTAGAGAATCAACATTCCTCTAAGAGAATTACACTCTCTAAGATCAAACAAACAATTTAAGTAAAGAATTAATTTCACTCGTTTAGGCAACAAAGTTAATGCTCGAGGTTTCCTAAAACTCTCTTGTCTATCTCTTATGTATTTAAGACTTTGACTTACCTATTCATCTTCCTTGCCTTATTCTTTCCTAGTCATCTCATTTGGTGTCATTTTTTACATCACCTTACAAAAGCCACATATAAGGCGGGACTTAGGCAGTACGTACATGACCATTCTATTCGGAGCCCCTCATCTACAACTACATCATATGCCACTCTAATATAGTTGAGAATCATTCATGTTCCTTTATCTATATATGTTCCCTTTTAGTATAGGAGTTTTATACATCAAATTATTATGTAATTATCTCCTCTCTTTTCCCTTTCAATTATTGTTGTTTATGCAATATATTTTGCTCTTATGCTTTCCTTTCTAATAGTCCTTTCAAAATAGTTATGAACATTATAAACAACATTTATATGAGATTTACTTGATTTCGATAAATTGTTACAATTACTCTATAATCATAATAAATTAAGCTTTTCAATTTGAAGATAAAATAGTTTCTCTGTTATTTTTACTCTGTAATTATAGTAAATTAATCTTTTCAATTGGAAGATAGATTAATTCCTTTATGATTTGGCAATTGTGCTCTAGATGAAAAGTAGCATCAATGGCCACAATAGAAAAATTCTTATTTAGATTTATAAAGTGATGGGAGAAATTCTTATTTAGATTTATAAAGTAATGGAGATTTTCCTAAACTTTCTATTAGAGCATTTAGTCTCCTTCTTAATATTCGAGTTATATTTATAGACAAATAAAGATGTCATACATTCTTTGGTGCCAACAACTTGTTGTCTTTTCTAAATAATAAGTAGTGGCACTATTTCTTGTTCTTAGTATGAAATCACAACAATTGAAAAAAAAAAAAATCATGTGGAGCAACTCATATATAGCTGTGGATTTATCAATCTTGGTCTTAGAATGGCAGCAAGTAACTTCAACTTCTTAACACCAATCCCAAATTTCTTTATTCCATTAAGCGATTCCCATTCAAAAGAGCGCATGAATGAAGCCAATACAAACATGAGTATCTTCTCCGCTAGTGCAAGCATAGTACACATCCTCCTACCAGAACCAAATGGCATGTAATGAAAAATTATTACTTGTGTAATCCCATGTAATATCCTCATCTAAAAACCTTGCAAGTATAATTTCTGATGGCTTGTCCCAATGTTAAGGGTCCTTATGCATGGATCCAATGTTAAGGAACAATTAAGCACCCTTTAGTATGGTGAATTTACCTAGGAATTTTTTTTAACCAATTATGATAAAAATAATGTTATTTCTACATAAATTTGAATGGTTATTATTTTATGGCAAGGTATTTTCGTAGATGATGATATATCGAAGACAATTAATATTTGTAATACCCATTACATGCTTAGAAAATGAACTATAATTATTGAGATACCTTTTGGTGTAGCGGCTCGGATTACGTAGAAACTCTAAAATTAAGTGTACTTAAGCTTGAGCAATTCTAAGATGGGTGATCTCCTAGGAAGTTGTTGCACCGAGGGATAAAATTGTGCGACGTTTTACGTTAAAGTAGACAGTACTTTGGTGAGAAGAGTTCCAATTGGATCGTTATAAGCTTAGTGGCAATCTTAAACCTGTGTAATGAAACTGACGAGGACGTTAGTTTTGTAAGGGGGGTAGATTGTGATACCCCTTACATGCTCAGAGAATGAACTCTAATTATCGAGGCGTCTTTTGGTATAGCAGTTCAGAGTACGTCGAAACTCTAAAGTTAAGTGTACTTAGGCTGGAGCAATCCTAGAATGAGTGACCTTTTGAAAAACTGTCTTACTAAAGGACAAAACCATGTGGCGTTCTACACCAAAGAAGACAATACTTCAGTAGGAAGAGTTTTGATCAAGTCATTACAATATCATAAAGGGCGACATATATGGGGAACTAGTAAAAAAATTATTTGCATAGTTTTCCTTTCTAGAGGAATAATCAATGTATGATATTCTTTTCATATTCTTTATGGGGTATCAAAATGATTAATACAAACGGCATTAGAACAATCTTATTTTCGAATATGATATTGATAAACCTTCTATCATAGCTAATTAAGTTTGTTAAGTACTTGTAGAAATTTTAATAAACGAATTGATCATGAAGACCTAACTCGTAACAAATAATTACACATATTAGTTTCATATAACAATCCTATAAAAAGAAAAAAGTTATCTATTTGAGTTGGACAAATTCTACCATAAGGTTTATTAGAAATTCTATATGCAAGTTTTATGGCTATACTACGGAAAGTGCAATCAAGAAGTTTGTGTTTTTTCCCCTTTTTTGGTGAATTGCACATTGCAACTTAAGGGAAGGATATTTGTACCTCTTTAATTCTATTGATTGATCAATATTTATATTACTAAATTATAAAGGTCTTGACTAAGAAGTATATATTTATAAAATCTTAAAATTTGTTTTGTGATTATTAAAAAGAATATTCAAATTATAGTTTCATGTGTTTATTGAGAGTAAAACTTAAAATAGAATTTCCGTATTTAGGTGATTATATCTTCCTTTAATTATATATAGCAATTGTGAGGCTTTCCTTTAAGGGGAAATTAAAATTTTAGTGAAGGTTCTTTCAAAATAAAAAAGCAAAATATATGTTTTGTATGGATTTCCCATTAAAATCATATTACAAACAAATAAGATAGATTTTATTTTATAACGCATTACTTATTATTGTTCCTCATATCTATTGAAAGATGTTTATTGAGAAAAAAAAAAGATTTAATTATACTAATATACTATAATCATTAATGATTAATATGTAAATATTAATAAAATTTTAATATGAGATAATTAATAAATATATATTTTTAAAAAATATTATAATATTTATATATATTTAAATTTTATTAATATTTATATAATATATTAATATCATTAAATAAAAATACTTTTACCTGTTTTAAGAAATCAACACAAAGTTTAAAAGAAATGCTTTCTTTTGACTTACACACACTTCCGTAAATCACACGTTGGATTCACATATGTTCGACTGTCACTCATGACGCAACCGAGATTCCGGTAATCGGAATCTTCACTTGCTAGTCGGGTCCCTTGCTCTTTGTATGGACAAAATTACTTCTCAATGGTACTGTCCAATGTGAAAGCTATTTTGTCGTGACAGGATGCTCACGTACAGATGAGTAGGACGCCACGTGAGGCTTCGACGGCAATCCACGTCCAGAAAGTTCACACCACTTATTATAATATTATTTTCCTTTCCTCTTTCACGTTTCAAGCGTACAAAATTATGGATGCAACTGCAGAGGATTCGAAATGTGTTTTATAAGCTTTAGTATTTTTTAAAATTTTATAAAAGTTTTAAGGTTTTATTTTTTATTTTTAAAACTTAATTTTATAGGATTTTTGAACTTATGGGAGTAGATTTTTATAAGATTTAGACGAAATCAACGGAAAAATAAAAGATAAAGAAGTTAAATAGAATTATAATTATATTTATTGATTTATATAATAATTAAATCTAAAAATAAAATGTATTGCATAATATAAAATTTATATAAAATATATATTTTCTATAAATTAAAAATAAATATTTTTATTAATATATATATTTTTTATTAAATTAAGTTTCTTATGGAGGTTTTTTATAATTTTAAAACCCAATCTTATATCTTAGGTTTCTAAATCTTATAAGGTATTTATCTAATTCGACGGAGCAGGCATTCTTTAATGATCTGTACAATTCCATTCTCGTGCAAAACAACTATTTTGGAAACAGTTTTCCATAGCTCGCTTAAATTCAACTGTCCAAAAACTGATTTTAAATAGAAACAATATTTTCGGTATTTTAAGAATTAATTTTAATTAATTTTAAAATCTGATTTTGGTGTGGTATTTTAAAAATTATTAAATTAAAAGAAAAATTATTTTAAAGATTTTTTTTTTAAAAATATAATTTTATTTTCCTTTCCAAAGACCGACGATTTAACCCTATATTGTATAAGATAAATTTATAAGGAAGAAAAGACGGAGAATGTGGATAGATGGGTTATCTTTCTGCAGTTTAAGTTAATTTACAATAACCGCTCATTTATCTTGTATTGATGATTTTTCTCAACTTTGTACTGTACTCTATATTAAATATATGAGGGTCAACTTCATGTCTCAGCTCACACTCACTCAAAAGACTCTGTCCAAGAGAGATGGAAGGAAGGCAAACCCTCCGTTTCATGTTTTTCTTCCTAACCATGGCTCTTGTCCTACTCTTCACATGGGAGAACCTCCCTTACGCGCGACCGAATAACGAGGAGCTCCTCGACTGCGACACCAACTCCCTTTGGTGCACCTCCAAAAACCGCTTCCAATCAAAACAACCCGAACCCTCCTCTGACAACAATCTCAGAAACAACCCCAGAACCACCTCCACGCGCCACCGGAACCACCTTTCAGCCACCCCTCAACACCCTCTGGACCCCCTCACTGTATCTGAGTTCAATAAGGTCCGCTCCATCCTCCTCTCCCACCCGCTCTTCGCGCGTGCCTCCAAAACCTACTCCCTCCACTCCGTCGTCCTCGAAGAGCCCGACAAAAGCCTTGTACAGAAATGGAAACCCTCCGACCCACTACCACCACGTAAAGCCTCCGTGGTGGCACGTGTGGATGGCCACTCGCACGTGATGACGGTGGACATAGCCACACGTGCGGTTAAGATCCAAAAAATCCTCCCACCCTCGGGCTACCCCACCATGACCGTCGAGGACATGACGTCAGCAATGGTGGCCCCATTCGCGAATGCTGAATTCAACCGTACTGTCACGACACGAGGCGTGGACCTTGCTGACGTGGCGTGCCTTCCTATCTCCTTAGGATGGTTCGGGAAAGCAGAGCAGAACAGGAGGTTGATTAAGGTACAGTGCTACTCCATGCAGGGCACTGCAAACTTCTACATGCAACCAATCGAAGGTTTGACTTTGCTCGTTGATTTGGACACCATGCAGGTCATAGATATCGTAGATAAAGGTACGAACATACCGATACCAAAAGCTGCCAATACAGACTATAGATTCTCTTTAATCGAATTAAACGACCGGGTTATGGCCCTCCTCGACCCGATATCCATAGAGCAGCCTAAGGGTCCGAGCTTTACTGTCAATGGCCATATGATCAAATGGGCAAACTGGGAATTTCACCTGAAACCAATCCCAGAGCTGGGGTAATGGTTTCTCAAGCTCGGGTCAAGGATCCGGATAGTGGCGTATTGAGGGATGTGATGTATAAAGGGTTCTCGAGTGAGTTGTTCGTACCGTATATGGATCCGAGTGACGCGTGGTATTTTAAGACGTACATGGATGCGGGCGAATATGGGTTCGGGTTACAGGCAATGCCTTTGGATCCGTTGAATGATTGCCCTAGGAATGCTTATTTCATGGATGGTGTTTTTGCTTCTGGCGATGGGAAGCCTTATGTGAGATCTAATATGGTTTGTTTGTATGAAAGTTATTCGGGTGATATTGGATGGAGGCACTCGGAGAGTCCGATTACTGGTATGGAGGTATGGGTCGGATATTTAATATTATACTATTTGTGTTTTTGAATGCTTTGGAGCTTTTATTTCTTTCTTGCCACGTTGAGAACTTCATTATTTCATTTCACTAAACACGTGGGCTCCATTTACCTTTTAGCAATACTATATGGCATGTAATAATTTGGACTTTGAAAGAGATCATTATATTTAATGCAATTTTAAAACTTTGGAAATAGAAGGCTTTTAGTCTACAAAAATGGAGAACTATTTTAAACCCAACCTCTATATATGGCAAACTACGTAACCGTAATGTAATGTGCGAAACAATAAAATATGGATAATATGTCAATCATATGACCATAAACGATAAATAAGGAAATTAAGTTCTTATGCGGTCATGGTAGTCATCTTTTAAAAAGTTTTGTAATAATTGCTTATTTCAAATATTTCTTTTGCCATATAAGGGGATATATATATATATACTTTTGAAAAGTTTTGTGATAAATGTCGGTTTGAAGTTTGATATTTATAGCCACTTGTTTAATTTAATAGTATGAGATTCTATTTGGGCAGATAAGAGAAGTGAGACCAAAAGTGACATTGGTCGTTAGAATGGCAGCAACAGTGGGAAATTATGATTATATCGTGGATTGGGAGTTCCAAACGGATGGGCTAATCAGAATCAAGGTTAGCGAACTTATTACGAAATATGTCTCACTTCACGTAACTATATGCTTACATTTGGGAGTGCATGCGTGATGTCAGTCGGGTGTATGTTGTCCTTGTCCTTATAAGGAATGTATGTTTATACATAAAATGAAGGAATAAAGAAAACCCTTCTTGGTGCTTGCTTTTTCTATAATGTCAATTATATTATCTGCTTGAGATTTGTCAAGAATCACATAAAAGTTGAGCTATACGGTTTTACCAAATTAGAGAAATTGAGCTATTCAGTAATTGTGAATCAGTATAGTTGGTAAGCATTTATGGAGAAGAAAAGACTATGAAATTCTTTATTTCCCTTTTCTTTTCTTTTCCTTTTTTTTTTTTTTTGGTTAGACAACATTACAATTTAAAAAAAAGAAAGAATTTGAGTTTCATTTATTCTCTTGAAAGTTGGCATTCATATTATTAAATTAAATTATAATAGTCTTTAACTTTATTTTCTTATGTTTGAAAAGTTTTTAAAACGAAAGTTATGGATTCCATATAACAAATTAAAGATGGATAGCATGGAGGCACTTCTAATCTTGTAGGTAGGTCATAAAAGAGAATTATTAAAATTCAACATTTATCACCAAGTTACTCGTTTCAGGGCGGACTAAGTGGTATTCTGATGGTGAAAGGGACAACCTATTCCAACACAAATGATGTACCCGAACAAGAGAATCTCTTTGGCACTCTTCTATCAGAAAACATAATTGGGATCATTCATGATCATTACATCACATTCTACCTTGACATGGACATAGATGGATTTGATAATTCATTCGTGAAGGTGAAAATTCAAAAAGAACATACTTCTCTTGGAGAATCGCCTAGGAAAAGTTATCTTAAGGCTGTAAGAAATGTGGCTAAAACCGAGAAAGATGCACAAGTTAAACTTAAATTATATGATCCATATGAGTTTCATATGATCAACCCAAATAAAAGGACGTGGGTGGGGAATCCAGTTGGGTATAAAATTGTCCCGGCCGGCACGGCAGCTAGTTTGCTAGATCTTGATGATCCTCCCCAAAAGAGAGCGGCATTTACCAATAATCAAATATGGGTTACCTTATATAATAAGAGTGAGCAATGGGCAGGTGGATCGTTTGCATACCAAAGCCAGGGTGAAGACACACTTGCAACATGGTCTCAAAGGTATGTATCTTCCTATTGCTGTATCTTTTATTTTCAATAGCTTGGTTTCAACATGGTCTCAAAGGTAAGATTTACATTATATTGGATGATATAGGTATAATATTCATATCAATTAAATTTTAGGAGAAAATATAAATAATCTTTTCAATTTTAACTTAAGTGTAGATTTACTATTAAAATTTAAATATTGCAAATTAACTCCATATATTTTGATAAATTGATAAATAGTTTTCATAATTTTCAAATATTCTCCGGACTTTAACCTTCATGCAGGAAAGTCTTCTAAACTTATGAAAGTATATTTTAAGACTATTAAAACTTTAACTATAGTATGATTTATTTTTAAAAAAAATATTATTTATGTTATTAATTTATCAAAATTTAAAGAATGATTTATAACATTTATAAGTTTTGAGAATGAATCTACGTCTACTTTAAAGTTTGAAAGTGATGATACCGGCAATAGTCTAATCAATTGAAAGGTTACATCATGTGTTGTCCTATTTTGCCATTTCGGTCCATCGACGTGATGTACCCAACCAACTCACAGAAAAAAAATCACACGGTGGTGTAGCCTTTGAAAATTCCAAGCCGAGAGCCAACTTTTCAAATTAGTTACACATACCTGTCATTTTGACTAGAGATATTATATTTGGATTTATTTAATTTATATTTATAAAAATATCAATTAAACTAATTATTTTTCTACTATAAAATATATATTTTTAAATCCTATGTCTTAAGAATATGAGAATTTTTGTTTTCTAATTTTGAAATTTCAAATAAGATATAAATAGAATAATTTTCTAAATATCAAACACATATAGATTAGATATAGATAATATACATATAAGATACATAAAAGAAAATAAAAGAAAAATTACAATCCAAACAAGATTAAAATACAATAAAATAGTTTTTTAAACACCACATTTTATGCAAATATAGATAGGATACGGATCAAATACAGATAATATATAGAAGAAAAAAAAAAAGGAGAATTCAAACAGAACTTATAATGTTTCAATGTTTCATTCTGCATGTGCTTCTAATTTTACTAACCAATCACTACCTAAAATTTAATTTCTTAAAATTTATTGAAAAATCTATTGGTTAATGATTTTTAGAGAATAAAGATAAAATAAACTATGTTGCTTTATCGATTTGATATGAAGTTATAGGTTAGAAAGAGAAAGAGGCCCAGTAAAAAGGAAGGTGGACAGCAAGAAAATACTAGAAAAGAGAGTGTGAGAGACGCTTTATAGTAAAATAGGTAAAGAATGAGAATACTAGCTAGACTTTCATTTGCTCCTAAAACTTAAAAAGGCCACATTAAGTTCCGTAGAAACAGGAATTGATTACTTGGGATCTAATTATAATGTTTGGTAACGATAATATTTAGGAATATCGGATTCCACAAGCAATCTTTTTTTCATTAAAATCTATGCTTTCGTTTCCTTGTTCTATTATTAGGAATCCAATCGTTAAAATATTCTTCATCTCTTGTAATAAAATCGTCACGATCTCTCTCTGTCCATCTTCCTCTTTGTATGAGTTTATTTGTCAATCCCACTCATAATTTCAATATTCACATCAAGTCAATTGTATAAAACAATTGACATCCCATTATTTATATAATCTCAATGTCCATATTAAGTTAACTAAACAGAAAAATAACATTTCATCTCCATTATTTATAATGACCAGACAGTAGATATTATTAATCAAATTTCAAATAATTGGATTCTAGGATTTAAACCTCAAGATTAGAAACCATATAGAGGTTGTAAATATAGCGAAACAGATCAGGAAGAGTTATATAGCAAAAGGTCAACGCTATTTAAATAAGTTATGTACTTTATTGGTGCTCTGGTGACATACCGTGTCAATTTATTAGGCGAGGAAAATAGCATAAATATTTTTCCCTAAATATTTTAATAAGAATATTTAAGATTATACCTCGTAGTGACTTCACCCTCGTAGGACATAACATCGCGACTTGTCTTCCCTCAGCTTGGATGAAATCATGATGCATGTACTACTCCATGCCTTTGATATACCCTTCCATTAGAAATTAAAATAAAAACGTCATTAATGTAAGACATTCGTTGTTTGGCTTGATGACTATGCATATAGGATAATCAACATGTCATACATGTAGAATGTTTATAAAAAAAATAATAATTGTGCATAAAAATTTTGACATCTCATATTTCTGAGGGTAAGATGATATAAGCTCCTTCCAATTTCATGATGACTTCAATACGATTCTTATTGGAGAATGCGAGAAAAAATAACACATGATGAGAAAACTTTCATCATTAATCTTTCGGATTTTTTTTTTTCTTTTTTATAGTCCATAGATTATTTTTGGGATTGTTTTAATCTTCTCTTCTAATCTTTATTTAAATTCATTTAAATTTGAATTATTAGATTAATTTAGACTATTAGATTAATTGTGAATTCAACAGTTTAAATTTAAAGTAATATAAATTGATGGTAAAATGAATGGCTAAATCAATCTTATCAAAAAAGAAGACGAGGTCATAGATCCTTCAAAAGGAATGTAACTTTAATATTTTAAAATTTCAAGATTATTTTGCTATGATTTCGATACTTTTCAGAATATTCTTATAACTTACCTATCATATGATAACACAAAATCTTTTAGATATAGCTTATGAGGTTGCTAAGTTAAGTTGGACTTAGACAATATAAATTCATCTTATTTCCCTCTACTTACTTATACATACCTTGAAATTCAAACGATTTATTTATTTTTTTGGAAAGTTACACTTTTAGTTCTTGAGCTTTACCACTTTTTCTAATTGAAATATAAAACTTTTATTTTTTTCTATTTCATTTTTCAAATTTTCTAAAAGTTTGCAAAAAAAGAAAAAAAATTCTCAAATAGTGAATTGTTAGTTTTTCTATTAGGAATAACTTTTTTGCAAACTTTTAAAAAGTTTGAGAATTAAAATAAAAAAAAAGTTCGAGAACTCAATTATAAAAAGTGATAAAGTTCAAGTATTAAAAGTGTAATTTCCATTTTTTTTTCATCATTTGTTAATTTTTCATGCAAAAGCTTTTTTCCTATATTTTTGTTTTAAGATTTTATATTTTTAGTTTTTCTTCATTTCAAGACCTAAGTTCTTAAAAATGAATAATAATCATGTACCAAAAGAACAAATATGCATGTATGTATGTATGTATGTAAGTATATGTTATTAATTAAAACACAAATAAATATATAAAACCTAAAAAGAAAAAATGAAAAACTTATATTTTATATTTTTAGTTCTCTAACTTTACCATTTTTTTAATTGAAATCTTGAATTTTTATTTTTTTAATTTTAGATTTCAAACTTTCTAAAAGTTTGCAAGAAAGTCATTTCTTAACATAAAAACTAACTATTTCCTAATAAATGATTCTTTTGTAAATTTTTAAATAGTTTGAGAATTGAAATAGAAAATAAAAAAATTGAAAGACTTAAATTAAAAAACATGACAAAATTCTAGAATTAAAAGTATAGTTTTTCCTTTGGTTTTTTAACTTAAGTTCTATCCTATCTAATTCAACACTGTTCACACATGTATTTATAGGGACAGGTCAATTGAGAACAAGGATGTAGTATTATGGTATACACTAGGGTTTCATCACATACCATGCCAAGAGGATTTCCCGATAATGCCGACGGTGTCATCAAGTTTCGATCTGAAGCCAGTCAATTTCTTCGAAAGTAATCCAATCTTACGGATCCCACCGAATTCGGAGAAAGATCTTCCAGTTTGCAAGCCTGCGGCTTCTGCTTGACCATCATCTCCAAGTTGTGTCTTCGATTTGTAGTACAATGTATGCATTTTAACTTGGAAGGCGACCGCTTGATCTATGTAAATATCTAATGCAGATTTTAAAACAAACGAAGAAGAATTTTATCTAAATATATTTCCTTTATTACTATATCTAAATATATTAAAATAAACTAAAAATAATTTTCTCGAAGGTTCTCTTCGGAACTTAGCTAAATGGTTATCTAGAGTAAGCACTAATCACTCTATTATCATTTATTTTATATATCGTCCACAATATTAAATCCGAAGGTCTAGAGTCTTTAATCCTTTATATTTTTCATTTGAAATTATACAAAACTGTTATTAAAGTTTATTACAATTTTAATGGAACGGTGTATAACTTGCAAGGAAAAGGATGGCATAAATAAGGCATCGTTCACAGTTTAAAGAGTTTTATTTCAATTACTCTGCAAAACTATTTTTCTCTTAGCTCTCCCATGTTCCTCGCGGAAAAGAAACTACCTACGTTTTAATTTCCTCTGTAATTTCTTATCTTCCCCTATTTCTTTTGCCTCTGCTACTTGTGTCAACGGAACAATAAAATCTTCTCTATATCATCTCTATGTCTTTCTCACTTCTACCTTCTCTATATCATCATATATATATATATATATATATATTTCCTTTTCAAACCCTAACTTTATGAAAAGAATCAGAATCCCTTCTCAAACAATAAAATTAGATGGTCAAAATCTTGTTAAAGGTATTTGTTCAAAATAAGTTCAAACAATATAATTTTTGCTAACAAAGAGAATTTATTTAAATGGCTTATGCAGATCATTTAGTTAAGAATAGTGATATGGTATTGTTTGATCCTATTTGGTCATATTTTGCAATTACTATCATTCGTGAAATCGATATCTTGCACATCACTAGCAATTTAAATGAATTCTCTAACACATTTTTTACTCTTTATTTGCTTCCATGTCATTTTTGTCTATATATCTTTATTTTCAATCTTTTTATTAATGAATGAAGCAAAAGAATCCATTGATTTTCCAAATAAGTTAACAAAGTTATTTAGTTTATATATATATACTGCAGAAAAGATTTAATTTTTCTATTCACCTAATTTATTTTTTGTTAATCAATATGCTTGTTGATTTTTCTTTTTCTTTTCCTTTTTGATTTTGTATCATGTTTGTTTTGAAGAAAATTAATCTACAATTATAATAACACTAAAAAAGCCTATTAAAATTACCTTAGAGTTGTCATACCATGTTTACACCCGTAATATAAAAACTGTATTGCAAGTTAGATATTGTAAGATCTTAATTAAATATTCACTTATTATATGGTATGTACATCTGAAAATCACTATGTTAATTAATATTCCATAATTCGCCAGAATTGTAAAGAATCAGAATCCCTTTTTAAATAATAAAATTAGATGGTCAAAATCTTCTTAAAGGTATTTGTTTAAAGTAAGTTTAAAGGGATAAACATTTTGATAGTAAAAGAACACTTGCTTTAATATTCTCCCTCACATAATCTAAGTTAAGACAAAACAATATTCTATCTTATACCTATCCTTCGAGATTTGAGTCTAGTACACTCATTGCTTGGCTCCTAACTTACTCCTAGTTTAGAGTAACTTGCAATAAACACTATGGAGGGGTAAGCAAAATGAAAAATGATGGCTCGGTGAGTGCATTCCTCACTACTATCATACAGAGCCCATATTATGTATTATTTAGCATAATATGTAATCTATCCATATATGAAGTGAATGTATGCGTGATAAATGCAAGTAACACATCCTTAGGAGTCTGAAACCATGAAAGGTATAGAATTGTGTCATCTACAAGTCAATTATCCTTAGTATTTATCTACATAAGGCACTTCATTTCATCTGCATGAGGTTATCTATAGGCATGATCCTATTTTATGGAACTCAACTATTAAATTAGTCGAAAAAGGGTGCTATAAGGGCCAAACAAGGTGAACCCTAACTCAGGACATTTACCATCACCCAATTGGCAATGATCAATTAGCTTTACCTCAAAACTATCGTTTGTGATTTCTAAGCATACATACCAAGGATTTAGAAAGGGTGGCTTTTGAGAGCTTATACTGAATTTTATAAAAGGCGGCTTCTAAGAGCACACACCAAAGTTTCATAAAGGCAGTTTTTAAGAGCATACACCGGAGTTTCATAAAATTTTCCCTCATCTTGAAAAACATTTCAAATAAATATTTTTCAAATGGTTCAAAAAATCTTAGCAAAGCTTAAATGCCCCAATTTATGTGCTTATTAGATTAAAGACACATGATAAATATATCCACTTATTTAAATTAATAGTTTAAAATTTTCAATTACTCAGGTGACTACACAAATGTTAGCACATAAGGTAACTGGTCATTCAAATAAATAATTAATATCAACGAACAAAAAGCATGTAAACATCAAGCAGCATGTAGATGATAGCATGTAGATGATAGGTTATTAAAACTCTTTCACTTAGGTAATTGCTAATCTGACATGGTCCTTAAGAATACCTTGAATTCAACAATTGAGTCATCTAAAGAGATACTTCAACTTTAGTGAGTATTTTGGAAAGCTATGCTACTAGAGTATAAGTGTTAACTATGATTGCTTAATGCCCTGTTATGACCTAATTTTAAGGTTTTATTTGGATTTTTCTTGATTTACATCATATTTTCATAAATTTAAATTCGGGGTAAAGGCATTAGTTTATGTAAGTTGTTGGCTTGATATTGATTATTTTATATTTGTTATTTTGGTTTTGATTCCTTATTCAAACATTTATTTAACTATTAGATGACTTAAATTAGTAAAAATTTCTTCTTCTTCTTCTTCTTCTTCTTCTCCTTATTAAGGTCAATATTATGGTTTATACCTTAATTTTATTACTTTTAATAATTAGACATATTGAGTTTAAACTTGTCAAATTATATACTTAATTGGAGATTTAGTTGTCGCCATCTGTATCTCAACTAACTCTAATTCACATTGGTAGTCCAATCAGCATGTTTAGCTAATGAAGTGACTGCCTATTACCAATAGTTGATAGCTACCCACTGCAAATTCTTACGTTGTGACTCACTTAAAAAATATAGGTCGTAAGATACACTAATGGTAGCAAGTGGTTGCGTATGGCCTTAGGGGGATCACGCAATCCTCCTAAAGCCATGGACAGCCACTGTATTGGCTTATTTTGCTAAATATATTATCATTTTAAATAGGAGTTACTGAAGTATAGACGGTGATAATTAAATATTTAATTAGGTGTATGATTAGATAAATTAAAAATTTAAGTGTATACCTATAAAAAGCAGTAAAATTAAGGTGTAAATTATAGTATTATCCTATTATTATTGTATTATTATTATTATTTAGCATAATTTTCTTGTGGTATAAAATTAAATCATCATGTATAATCTAAATTAACATAGCTAGGCCTCCCAATCCTTGTTTTAGTCGCTTAAGTTATGTGGCCTTCATTTCTTTAAATTGTTAGTTATCCTATTAAGGGTGTATTATTTTTATAAATTGATTAAAGTGAACATGAACTTTAAACGTATACCTTTTTATGTACTTACATATATGTTTAAACCTTAATAATTTATTCTATCGTTGCATAGATTATAAATACATAATATATAGCTATATATGTATATATGTCTATGTCTACATATATATATATATATATATATATATATGAAAATGTATGTGAAAATTTGTTCCTAGCTTCATATTGATTATAACAGTTAAGTTATCTATAGTTGGCACAACTAAGTTAGTTTACTTTTTCAATGATCCCTATTATTTTATTATTTATTCTTATACAATGTTGTATCACTTACTAAAACTTAAAAAATAACTACTTTCCCATGGTTGTTGAGTAAACGTTACATATACTTGTTTGTGCATTTACCTATCCTTCATTAGTGTTCTTTAAGATTAGCAGCTTCCTTCCTCAGACCTATTTACTAGAACTAAGGTTAGAATGTTCCAAGAGGTATGTAATTTGCATGTTTCTAGCAATGAATGTATGTGATATTTTATTTATTTATTATTCTCTTTTTGTTTTTTTGCATTAATTTAGTAGTCTATTTATGTGGTAACAACACATTTACTTGAAAGGAAAAAGTAACATATACTTATATTCCCTTCTTTTAATGCATCAAGTAATTTCATTTAATATAATTAATTTAGTAGCATAAACAACTAATACAAGAAACCTCATGACTTTAAACAACATGATTGGGAACTTGGGGTTTGATGTCATCCTTGCGACCATCGGGGTTTGATGAGAGTAGCTAGCCTCAACACTAATTCAAAAATCAAAACCAAAATGGAGTCCTCATTGCTTATAGTCCACTATAACATATCATTTGTTGAGTCCCATAACCTTAAATGAATCCCAGTATTGTCTATTATCTGATGCAGTTCCATCCATTAGCTACCCGCTTATCTATTCCTTGATGGCATCAATGCCTAACTACTATTTCATCTTAGAATATACAACTGCAGCCACAATCACAATCCCAGGTTGTTACTCTCCGGCTTGAGACAACCAAATACTAGTACACAATTATTAAGCCAAGTTTACATATTAGTCCAATTTATTAAGCTTCTATTTTAACACATAACATGCAGGTTACTACGTACTTACACCTAAGATTTCAAACTGTATCCAAGAACTATTTCCATATTTGATTAGTGTAGCCATTTATTTGTATACTATTTATGTATATTATATAGTCTAAAAGAACCAATTATGGGATCAACTAAATTGGTTCTTAGTAGGTTTTTCTTAACTAAGATAGACCTAGGGTTTAATAAGTCTATCCATGTAAAGGTATAATCGAGACATTTTAGTTTAGCTCAATCAAGTCATACCTTAAGATCAATTTAATATCTAGGCCGAATTAGCATATCTTAATCACAAAGCATTTTAAAACATCCTTAAGCCTTGAAAATTATCCACATCATGATAATTTGTAAAATAGAATAATAATTTCATTATATAAGTGGTGAAATGAAAAGGGAGAAGAACCAACTATTTCCATATATTATCTCATTTAGGCATTTTAACTCACTAATTTCATTAATTAGTCATATAGATATCATTCATAACATCAAATGATTAATTTAAAACATGATCATGCTTTAATGAAGTATAATATGCTAGAATTCATAAGGAAATGGTGAAAACTATATATCTCTAGGCATTTAAACATCAAGATAGAAACTTTATGCATCATAATTGTCATGTCTTAGCTCCCGTATAAGATTAAAATATCAAAGAAAATATTAAGAAACTTCATTTAAATATGGAAGTAGTTGGAAATTACCAAGTGTTAACAACATCAAATCACATGTAAATATTACACCTTTCTAGTCTTAAACTAACATATAGACTTCATTTACTACTTAAATCAACATTTAATCCATAAATCATTACATGAATCATCATGTAAATGTATAAATTAAAAAACATAAGTCAACAACGTTTAACATGGGAAGAAGCTAGAAGGAGTGTCGGTACTTCTAAGAGGAAGGGGAACCCACCATGCTCAGCTCAAATCTAAAATTTCTCTACAAATCCTTGCTTAACCTCTCCATAAGCATGCTCAAACACTTCCAAATACATCAACTTATTAATAAAATCCCCATTAACTTTACTTCTATAAGCTACGATTTAAGGAAGATATACGTAAATCATACTTTAAGTCCTAAATCTCCACATGAACATAACAATTATCACCTAAACTTAATGTAATTCCTATAGAATCATTTTTAATCTTTAAGATACTAAGTAAACTACCAATAACATAATAATGGCACCGGGTGTAAGAGCTAAGAATTATTTCTTTACATACTAATACAATCCAACATATTAAACTTTATACCCAAGACACACAAGCTCACAACTCACCCTAAATCTACCATTTGCATAGAAGAAAGCATCTTACCTCAAGAGAAGAGTCAATGGCAGCTTATTCTTCTCCAAAATGGCACTTAAGAAATGCTTTAAAATGTGTAAAATGATGATCAACCCCTAAAATTATAGGTATAAATGACTTAATAGTATGAAACCTTAAGGAACAACTTTAAAATGAGCTTAAACTCCTTAAATCAAGAGAACTTACTCTTTGTATTCTTGTAGATAGTTCATGCCATCCTTAGCTAGGAACTTGAATATTCATCTTCTAATCCTAGAAGAAAATGAGAAAAATAAGCTCAGTTAGTAGGCTTTCCTTAATTTAATCTAGGGCTTAAGTTAGAATAGTTAAGGTTTATGAAGGGTTACCTCTTTAGAAGAGAGAAACAAAATGAAAGAGCTCTAAAAGAAGGGGTGGCACAAGGGTTTTAAAGGTGGGGTTTAGGGTTTTGGATGCTTAAAAGTATACAGTTATTTTACACATGGTATTATCTTATTCTCCTAACTTTTGCTCTTTTCATTTCTCATTCTTCTTATTTATGGATTTCATCTTCTAAACTTGATTTCAAACTTATTTAGAGTCTAAGGTACTTTCAATTATTGTTTTAATTAATCAAACTCAAATTTTGACCTTCTTCTTGAAAATTGTGTAAAAGGGTATTTTGGTCATTTTTAGGAAATGTTCACTAAAATTTGGAATTTTTTCTTTAATTAAACTTTGAAAATACCTTTTTATCTTGAATAGAGTTTTCAAGACTTTAATACTCCTCATTAGGCTTTGAAGAGTTTCTTCTTTATATGCTTTATCGAATTTAGGTAAGGGGTAAAATGATAAGAGTCAACCTACTAGACCCTTGACCCGAGCATGAGCATGTAGACTTGAAGGCTTTGCTAAATGGATCCTCTCTTGCTAACCAACATGAGAAGAGTCTGACCTCTTATCTATTGCCGATCCTTACCTTGTTCATTGTTAATAGTTGTCGAGCTATAACCTTGAGGGATTCTAGACTACCCACCCTTCAACCTAGCAAGCATACTCACTAGCTTGATCATCTCTACTTTGAGCTATGAAGTTCCTATTTGAGCTGACCTAATCTAAGTTTACCTAGAGCCTAGCCCAACATCCATTTTATCTAATCATACTATTTTGTCTGTTTTCTCGAGGGTTCTCTACTAGTTGCTAGCTGTGTGTCCCAACCCCTACATGTTAGAATCTGCTAGTCAAAGCTTCTATTTTTACTTTTTCTTTTATGCCCTTATTTACTTCTTGTATTTAACTTATTTTGGATAGTACTCTTTTTGTCTTTTCTATGTATAGAAATCACTAGTGTTTCAAGTGCAAATATCCTTTTTACATGTAGTTGCGAGAATCAATCCTTATCATTAAATATATACTATGTTCATACCGCGAACTATTAGCTTGTTCTCCTTTTTACTCTTTGTTAGTGGTGTACCTTAGCCTTAGGTGTAATGCCTTGAAGTCGTAGAGTCGCAAAAGTTTTATTGTGTAAACCAACCTATGACAAGAACTGAACTCTCAATGCCTATTATAGATACGATTTACATAAGGCGTCAACGACTTCTCATTTTGAAGTAAATAATTCGACTAAGATTTTTAGCTAAAATTTACTGCAAAAGTAAAATTTTAAGTCATATATATATAATTACATTCACATTATTATAGGATCACCAGAAGAACTTACATAATATAGCAGTTAACTAATATACAAATCATATATCAGTTCTTTAAGACTTGATCTTTTGCCAGTGGATCCTCACTCCTTATAACTTCAAAAGAAATCTAACCTCTGGGTAATTGTATCATGACATCACGAATTAGAAGTTAAGACCTGTAAAAGAATCCATGTAAGTATAAGTAACTACAACTTAGTAAGTTGAATTGGAGACTCGTGAATGTATACAAGTACAATCAAGGTTATTAAACAATTATTTTCATGAAATATAACAAACAAGTGCCATCACATAACGTTGTTCGGTCCGTTGTGAAATTAAAGTAATTTCACTCACTCTAATTTGGGTTGAGAAGTTTTCATGTTATGCAATAGCTCACAACCAAACCCAAATTTATGCAATGGAGACACTACTCCTCTTAAGACTATCCTTCAAAGCAATGCGCTCATCCTCACCGCGACCTTCTCTTTTGTCACTTAGTTTGATTAAGGATGAGGAAAAGACCAATTTGTTATCCAACGCTATCTTTTTCGAAAGTGTCAGTATTTGATTAGAGGATCCTAATGATCCCCTCCAGGGTTGCAATGCATGTGTTTTTAAGGTATTTAGGTTGATTAAGATTATATTTAATTTAGGGTGACCAGACAATTCCACACCACTCTAATCACAACAATCATCAAACATAACATAGATTTTAGCACGAAATTAGATATATAAGCATATGCATAAGACTACTTACAATCGCAATCATACACAAATCTAAGTCTCTAAGTACTCTAAAATACAATGAAGTATTAAACCTAACTTACTTGGAATTTTGAGTTACTTAACCACTTGCCTCAGTTGAGTCATTTCCATGTGGCCTATAATATAAATACGTTCTTCTTAGTACTTATACTTAGATTATACATAATTTAAGTGAGGATTTAACTCAATTTTTTTTATATACCTATCATTTACTAACGATTCATCTTACATAAGTTTGGGGTTTGGTATTCGAATCGGATTCTAATTCAGGTTCTAATTCGATTTTAACTATGAGAAATCTTAATATCATACTAGGTCTTAATTCAGTATTCTAACTCACTCCGTACACTCTAATCCTAATTAGTGTACCGGATTTATTCTTGATGTGTGAAAGTTTTACAATTTTTGTACCAAATTTAATATGTACTAATATTATTATTATATTATCTAATTTAACCTATTATTTTATATATATTAAAATTCCAATTTCACATATTATGAAATTACTCACATTTACTACATAATTCTCATATTAATTGCAATTAACACTCCAAATGCTAGGATTATGTTTCCACATCACAGATACCATCCTTAATCATCTAATTACCTTCTAAATCAGTAATTAATCATTTAATTACTTAATTAATCATAATCTAAAATTACTCATTTTCTCATCATTTTAAGGCTAAAAAATTACTTAAAATTTTCAAAAATTAATTTTTATAAAATAGCTTCATAGCACTGTTCTATATCACTTAAGTATTCTATAGAAAAAAAAATTGAGCTCTAAATTATACTCCTAAACCTATTTATTTCTAAAATATACTTGGTTTTGTCCAATTTTTTAAGAATCCTATATTTACAGACATGATTAAACTTAATCATTATTTTTGCCTAAATCTAAATATAATAAAACATCATAATAACAAATTTCATAATTTTTTTAGGTAGAATTAATAATTTTAAAAAATTTGCAAAATTGGATGAGATTTGGGACTTACCTGGTTTTTGGGCTTTTGGCCACCAACACCAGTTCAAGGTATGTCGGCCAGTTCAGGTGGTCAGTTTGGAGTAGAGTGGTGGTGGTGATTCGGTCCCAAATGGTGGTGAGGTGTAAGTTCGTCCTATTGACCTTAATTGTACAGATTTGAGAAATTTTTTCCTAAAACCCTAATTTCTTTCAATTTCTGGTGCTCTCCAATTTTCCTAATCTTCTAACAGTCTAAAGAGTCTTCTGAATTTTTTTGGCTATTTATAGGGCCATAAAGCAATTATGGTGCATTAATTTAGACTAGACAAGGCCCATATCTTTTCCTATTTGCCTTTTTTATTGCTTTAATTTAATTGGTCAAATTTTCCCTTCTTTCCTCTAGCTACCACGACTTGATTTGGATCATTCCCAATCTCCCTGATTTTTTTTACTAATGTTTCTTTGATCTTTTATAATTTTCTTTAATTATTTAGCAATTTTTTAGCTAATTTTAGGCAATTTAGGTAATTTCGTGTATTTTTACCTACACTTAAATATATGTGAGGTATAAGTAAATACTCTTAAATATTATTTAGATCATTTTTAGTATACATATAATTTATTTCTAGGGATTTGTTAGTTATCGAAATGTATTTTCCGCATTTTCAATAAATAATGGATAATATGCTTAGAATTTGAAAATTTTATATTCTCTTATTTTATTACTTATTTTCTTAAATTCAAACTTATAGGGTTATATTTACTAATATTTCTAACTTTAATTTATAATTTAGGTTTGATCGAATCATTTAACCAATCACTCTAAACTTTGTGCACTAAGTTCGATTTTATGGTTATTTGGCTTCTATTTAAGGCTTACGTTAGGCCATGTGGATTTTATGTCATTTGGTTATTCACTTTTCTTTACGATGTGAGTCTTTTAATTTATCACATTATCATTAACCTTTTAACATGATAAAATGATTCCTTAAATATTTGTTCAACTTTATATCATTAAAATGCATGACTTTAATAGTAAAACCATAAGGTGATAAGAATATTACTCTAAATTATCCCTAATTACTTGTTGTATGGAATAAAAATGAATAAAGACTAGTATGTTGGTTGAATGATAATCATGTTTTATTGATTATGGATATGAGATATTAATTCAGCACATAGATACATGTAGGAGTACATTATAATAAATTGATTTATCATGAGAGTACTGCATGGATCAATTTGATAAGTACTACTTATTGTAGAGTTATTGTAGGATTCTTACATAACAATTTTCATGTTTTGACTTAGTACTTTATCATTTTCAATTAGATGATTATAAGACTGTGATTGGATATGGAATATATTATGTGAAGGAATATGAATGTTCATAAAGGAATTTGTCCATCTCATTAATTTGAGATAGATATCTTTTAGGCTTTTGAAGCGTAAGACTGAGAAAATGCATGGTCGTACATAAATGATATTGATAATCAAATGAATTGATAAATAGTTATCGGTATCATTTGTCTAAGTCAATCAAACTTTGGATTTAAGAAACGGATGATTAAGTAATATAAGAGTGTCTTGATCCACACCTTATATTTAATTATTAGATATCATGTGATAAAGGAACTTAATAAATGACTATCTAATACGTAAAGTTGGATCATTGACGTTTACTTAATTTAGGTAGACATAATGTTTCGTTAGAAGCCACTTATGCCTTATAAGTTTGAAAGGAGTTTTAGACTTATTGTCAATATTAAGTGAACGCATAGGGTTGTAAAAAAAAAAGCTAAATGGGTGATAGTAATTATAGAAATATTTATTATTCTTAAATAGTTTAGGAATGATAAATAACGATATTTATTATTTTGGAGAAAAATAATAAATAATAATATAATATATTAGATATTATTAATATATCTCTTAATATCTTCAAGAAGATATTACCGTTCCTCTTTATATAGATAAAGGCATCTCTCTATTAAGGTTACATTAACGATTTTTATTGACATTAGAAACATAAAGAAATTCTGCATACAAAAAATAGAGAGAAAAACAGAAGGTATTGTGAGATTATTCCCATGTGAATATAGATTTAGTTAAAACGTGCTAGCACACTGCTGCCTATTTCATAAGTTTGTTTATGTGTGGATACCAGTAGAGAGTGTTTGTGTGTTGCAAAACTTGTAGATCTACAAATTTGTGAAATACAAAAGGATTGAGATAAGGTAAATTCGCAGTCCCTTCTTGATTTAAAATAATTTGTTGCATGTAATTCGCAATCTTAAAACCCAATACTCTTATCCTATCTATTGAGCAACGTTAGTAGAGAGTGACCTTATTGAGCTAACTGTACATTGACTAGCCGTATGTTCGTGGAGGTTCCTTAGTGTGTCATATCCTCAAAACAGTTCATGGTTTTACTTGTCTTTCTCTTATTTCGTACGGTTGCTACCGTTCATTTCAAGCTCTTCATGAGATTGGACCCATCTACAATGTCGTTGTCTTTGTTTATCCTTAGCATGGCATATCATAGAGAAGGTCATTTTAGAAAAAATTGATCCTAAAATTTGGAATTTTCCCTTCATATGACCTTTTAAATTTCCTTTTTATTCACATAATGACTTATGAATTTTAGGGTGTTTCAATATCATTTTTAGAGCTAATTGTTCTCATTCTCCATTTACAATTTCCATTCACAAAAGCGTACCTACAAGATCTATTCTAGTACATTTCATGGTTCTTAATGGAAAAGAAGATCATTTCTACTGATTGTTATCTGGCTTTGCCAACATAATTATAGGAATCTGTATTTGTTTATTGTATCTTTTTTATGTACCCAATTCGACATGTATTCCAAAATCATTTATTAATTATTATATTTGTATTTGCTTGAATTTATTTACAACAATTAATGTTTATATGGTTTTTAATGTGTATCACTAAAGTTTTACATTCCATATATAAATATGTATATATGTATGTATCTAAGAAATTTTCCTTTATGTAATTTGGATTGAAAATTACAAGACTCTAACTCCAACTCCTTGAGTGTGTATGTGTATGCGTTGGAGTCTTCTCAAGGCCAATTAAAGGCTTACCCTAAATAGAGTGAAGGTAGTCCATAATGCATTGTCTATTCATGGTTTGATACCATTTTTTTTTTCTTTTCTATGTGCCAAATTTTTTACTACATTATATAGAAGACATATATATTGTAATGAAAGTAAGAAGAAGCAAAAGTAAGGACAAAATAAGAAGACTTATATCATAATTTATAAATGTGTTTTATATAGAAATATACTTATTACAAATACACCATCAAATTTTAATACAAATATGTTAAATAGAAATTTGCATATAAATAGGCATGTTACAAAATTATCCAAAAAAAAAATACACATGTTATAAAGTTATATCTGTCTACAAAAAGAAAAGAAAGTTTTAATACATGGAAACATGAAAAACAAAACACATAAAAATGAGGTTTATGTAATACTCCTTAAATGCTAAGTAAGGGAATTCTAATTATCGAGGTATTTTTGGTGTAGTGATTCAGATCCTATTAGAACTCTGAAGTTAAGTGTACTTAAGCTAAGTGGATTGGTGACCTCTTGGGAAGCTGTTGTACCAAGGGACAAAACTGTGTAACGTTTAACACTAAAGAGAATAATACCTTAGTTGAAAGAGTTTTTGTTAGGTCATTACAAGTGGTATCGGATTAATTCTCCAATTGAAAGGGCATAGCCATTGCTTAGTGGTAGTTTTGGACCTGTGTAATGAAATTGACGAGGATATCAGTTTTGCAAAGGGGTAGATTATCATACCCCTTGAATCTTAGATAACGAAACTTTAATCATCAGGGTACATTTTACTATTATAGCTCAGATCTCATTAGAACTCTGAAGTTAACCATGCTCGAATTAGATGGATAGGTAACCCATTCTCATGTGATGTTTAACGCTAAAGTCGACAATACCTTAATTAGAGGAGTTTCAACTATGTCATTACAGTCCATTTGTAATTAAATTTTATATTTGAGAAAAATGCCAACTTTATATGATTATCTAAGATTAAGATTGTTGTAGCTTAAATATTGATGAAAGAAAGGGAAGTCGACTGATTGTCAAGAATAAGGATGAGGATGCTAAATGACTATTTCATTGTAATCATTAACGTTAGAGCGGTGAATCCTATTGAGCAATATGTGAGAGGATTGGATAGGTCTTTTTATGTCTTTTCCACCAACCTAAGATATTGAAATCTCGAATGCCAACATTGCCATTGAACTTATAATTGGTGCTTTAGTAGTGCTAAAGCTTCATTTAGGCCCCTAGACTTGTGTCTTTTCAACATTTGGGCACTTCCTTCACATATGAATTGTTAAAATACCATATCCATTTTTTTTTTTCCATGCAAAGATTAAGTAGTAGTAGCATACATTCATGCTTACAATTTTACGGAAAAATTTCTAATTTATCTAGTTTAGGTGATGTTATGCTTCGAAACAGTAGAGTTATAACAATCTTACCATATAAACCGTTTTAGGATAGAAGCTAATATTATAGCCGCTATTTTAGACTCGATTTACACGAGATGTCTATGACTAACCTACTTTAAAGTAAATTATTTATAAATTAAACATGTTATTTACCTATAAAATTATGAAAAGTACATATTTACATGAATATAACTCAAGTATATTTATAAGATTTAGTAGCTTGATCATACTCTACTTAAGTAATACATAAATCGACACTAAAAGTTTTAAAGATAAAATTCAAACGTAAAATAATAATTGATCGTCAGTTTTATATCCTCACCCTCTATGATTTAGCAGTTGTTAGCTTCAAGATATTTATATAACCACTTTTTAGCTATCATTTACAATAATATTTATAGAGATGTGAACAACTAACTGCTTAGTAAGTTATGATAGAGACTTAAAACTATATATATCAAACACAAATAGGGTTATCAACCAAATTAGTTAAATGCAATGCATATACAAACAAATGCCATTGCATAACGTTATCCAGTTTGTCATGAGATTAGAGAAATTATATCCATTCTAATGTAGGTTGAGGAGTTTAGCATACATATTAACAGCTCATAACCAAATCTAAACTTGTACGGTGGAGATACAGCTCTTTCCGCTCTTCTCATGATTACCTTTGAACCATCAACTTCATTCTTAGCATGGGTTCTTCTTTTACCACTTAGTTCAATTAAGGATGAAGAAGTGACCTATTATGCTATTTCGAAGGAGTCGGTATTTGATTGGAAAACTTTAAATGTTTCTTTAATGGGTTACTATGCATGTCTGTTTTAAACTTACAAGTCATATATTTAGCTAGGTCTAGTTTAATGTATTCAATCATTTCACACAAATTATACAATTACAATCCAGAACATTATACTAGAATCACACAATCAAACCCAGAAATATGTACGCACAAGCATTCGCACAATCAACTATATAACAAATACAACCAAGTATAATCTCAAACCTCCAAGTATTATAAAACAATACTCTAAAATATAATAACGTAACGATCCCAACTTACCTAGACTTTTCACTTGCTCACTTAAGGTGTGACTTGCAACAGGCTATTATCGAAAATCCTTATAATACAAAGGTTTTTTAGTATTCATATAACTACCTTATATAGGCTTTATTCTATAACTCTTATTATTTCTACAGTTGAGGGTTTTATTATGCCTAATTATTCAGGTTTTTAAGTTTCTTACAATTATTCTTAATTTAGGCTACATTTTAATTTAGCTTTTGAATCTATTTCTAAATTAGGTTTCAATTTAATTTTTGATTACAGGTTTTATATGTGAACCTTAAGAACTCATTCTCAATTATTAAGTGAAATTAATCATATTATCTTTGGGTATTATAAAACCCGTATTTAGCCTCTAATTAGTATTTTAGTTTACATAGTATAACTAATTCTTAATTTAACCGACGAATTAGTTTCTAATGTGAGTATAACCTATATTTTTTACATTTCCTAAATTTATATTCCAAATTAGATTTATATAATATTTCTAATATTTTAATATTATCAATTTTAACCTAATTTATTTCACTCATCTAATTTCCTCTTCACATATTATCCACGATTTCCTAATTTACACATCTAATACATATCCAGCCTCTCCAACATCACTAGTACCATTCTTAGTTAGTATCTAACTTCTTAAAGTATCTAATTACACCCAAAATCATAAAATTAACTTAAACATATCGTTTTACCTATCATAAAAGTATCTTTATAATATGCACATTATACACAACCAATGTCTCAAAACTTCATAAATACCATCCTACATTAGTAACTATCATTTAAAGATACTTAATTACATACTAAATCGGTATTTTCATCAAATTAACATTAAATTACTAAATTAAACCCACAAATTACTTTTTATGCATGATTTGAAGTATTAAAAATTAAAAAAAAAACAACTTAGAAAATGAATTTTTAAGAAAACTTTTGATAGCACTATTATATATATCCTAATTAGTATAGAAAAAAATTTTGAGATCAAAACTATATTATTAAGGTTATTTAAATTGAAATAAAAAATTAGTTTGGATTTAGTCATTACTTAGAAGCAGTATATCTCAAGGCCTAATTTTATAAAATTGATATTTTATGGATGTGCTAGTTCAAGGCCTTTCTAAGGTAATTTATTGCTTGTTGCCACTGACTTAGTTAGCTCATAAACACAATTTTATTCTATTTTCATTATAGGTTAGAACTACGTGGTTTTGTCCCGCTAGTCGAAATGAGTTGGCGAATATGACCCATGTAAATCAATGGGTCTATGGCCTATTAAAACCTATAATGGATGTATTAGTTCACGGTTGACTCATGACTTTGAATTGTCCCATCCTTAGATTTGGGCAAGTGATAAAGAAGACAACATTCTAAAACTCTAACTTTGACCTTATTTTATATTGTTTATAGTTACTAAATATTATTTAAATAAGTGATATTTTAGTAAGGAAAACATTTTGACAAAAGTTATATGAAACTATAGGGGAAATATTTGCTTAACATAATAGATAGTTTTTATATTAATAACCTTGACTTACTTATGATTTATTAAGAATTATTAAGCATTAAAGGATTACTTAGTAAAATTAAAAATAAAAGATCATGAGAATATGTGAGACACCGGCATCAATTCTTTTGCTTTAACATTCTTGAATAATATTTATTATAATTGTACATTAATAGAATTGATAGTTCTTTACATTATTAAAATAATGATTTGATAAGAATTATTAAGCATTTACGAGATGTTTGCTAACATGAGCATATGTAAGCACCAAGATAGTTACCAATTAGTCAATGCAAAGACTAAGTTTTTAATTTTCAAAAATTAAAATGGCAAATGCTTTTTTCCTTTCCTCCAATAATATAATTGAATTTTTTGATCTTCTTATAAACCCTTAGTTGAAAATTTTAGATAACAATTTAATATGAGAATAAACTACTCCCAAATTTGTGAAGCAAGAGGAAATTGTTTAATTCTTTGAAAGGATTCATGCTTAAAAGACTCTTTTCTGAAGGTATATAAAATAGCAATTTATCGTATTCACATTAGTCTTAATCATATATACAACAAGGTGCAAAAAGGAGAAACTAGATTAGAACATAGAATTAAGATGAACAATCTTTAGTCTACATTCTCGGTTGCTTTTTTTAACTTTATTTTCTTTTAGTGTACATTTTGTGAAATCCCCTTTGGTTATGCTATGGTCTTAGTTATTTTCCCTTTTAAGAGGCCTCATTTCCAATAGGGAACTATTTGGATTTCTTTCCAACGGTTTAATTCCCTTTTGAAAGAGTTTTAAACTCGTACATTAGTTTTATTGAAACTTTTATGCAAGAGTAACATGTTAAATGCCAAAATCGATGTAGTTGCTATTATGTTTTCAGTTTTTGGTCAAATTTAATAATTAGTTTGTGTAAAGGTTCCCTTGCTATGAATTTTAAGAAGTTAGAACTCATGATGTTGTTAAAAGGCTAAAGAGTAGTAGTGCTTACAGGTAGGGAGTGGTGGCAGGTTGGCATCTAAGAATTTTGGTGTTAATGAAAGGTTAAGAAGTAGTAATGGTTAAGGGTAAGGAATGGTAGCTATGAATTGTAGTAGGTTAGCTAAGATTTTGATGTTGGTGCTTATAGTTGTTGTGTAAGGTGCTTGTTTTGTTTAGAGGGAGTAAGCAGCTTAGTTTGTATCTAGAAGTTGATAGGGGAGCTAGGGCCCCACCGGGGGGGGGGGAGGGGGGGCAGCATTGTTTAGGGGTATTTCATTAGAGGTCAAAGCTACTTCTTGGAAGCCTAATTAATTATAGCATTGTTGGGGCATAATGTTAAAAATTAAGTTACTAAAGAGAGGCACTTGATTGGTCTTGTGAGGGGTACGTAATGGGTAATCAAAGGTTATGCGCTCAGTCGGAATCATAGGATTTCTTATGATAGGCGTAATGAGCACTCAATTAGGTATTGAAGGTTGTGAGGTGCTCACTGGTGGTCCTTATATTTGCGTGTACCTTACATTAGCATGCCATCTAGGTGCTTGATGTTATGCCCCGAAGTCGCAGAGTCACAACAGCCTGCTGTGTAAATTATTCTATGATAGGAACTAGCCTCACAGTGCCTACCATAGACATGATTTACATAAGGCATCGATAACTTCTCACTTTGAAGTAACCAGTCCTATTAAAAGTTTAACTACAATTATGATAAATATTACAAATTTCTAATAAACATATATAATTATATGTAAGTCTACAGAACTTCCCAGGAAATTCTACACATTTACTACTGTTCACTAATTTACATAATAACTATCAGTCTTTCATCCTTAACTACAAGGTCACTCTAGTTACACATTATCGCTAAGTAACTTGATCCTCACTTCCTTGGCTTCAAAAGGACTAACCTTTAGGTAATTGTAGGGCGGCATAATGCTTGAAGTGTTCAGAAATTAGAACCTGCAAAAGGATCTATAAGGGTATGAGCAACTACAGCTCAGTAAGTTGAATTTGAGACTCATGAATGCATACAAGTATGAACAAGATTATCAAGCAATTATTTTCATGTAATACAACAAGCAAGTGTCATTGTACAACGTAGTTCGGTTCGTGGTGAAATTAGAGAAATTAGAGAAATTTCACCCGCTCCAATCCGAGTTGAGAAGTTTCCATGTTATACAGCAGCTGACAACTAAATCCAGGCTTGTGCAATGGAAACCTTGCTCCTCTCGCGACTACCTTTGAACCATTGACTTCACCCTCGCCGCGACCTTCTCTCCTATTACTTAGTTCGACTAAGGATGAAGAAGAGACCATTTTGCAATCTTACGCTATCCTTTTCGAAGGGGTCGGTATTTGGTTGGAGAATCCTATGATCCCTTAACGAGTTGCAATGTATGACATTTTTTTGGTTATTAGAGTCGAATAAAATTAAATTTCATTTAGGGTGTTTAACCAATCGCACACCAATTCAATTAATCATAAAATCACTTACATTACAAATTCAGTACGAAATCAGATACATCAAACACATGCGTAAACTACTTACAATTACAATCATATACAAGCCTAAGTCTCGAATACTATAAAAGTAGTACTCTAATACAAGAAGTAATAACCCAACTTATTTGAAATTTCTTAATCGCCCGATCACTCAGTTATAAGCCGATTCGTCTCTAGGTGTCTTATAATACAAAGAAATCTTTTAGTACTTATACTTTAAGGATTCATATTCTAAGTTATAATTTAACTCTGTTTTTCATATATACTTATTATATACTAATAATTCTTTCTACTCTATTTTGAGATTCAGACCCTAAATTAGATTCTAGTTTTGATTCTTAAGTCCTAAATATACGCGAATCCTAATGTGAAATTAATCACATTAAGCTCGAGTATTCAAATATCCTATTGAGTCTTAATTTAGTATTCTAAATTATTTGGTACACGCTAATCCTAATTGGGGTATTAGATTTATCCCCAATGCGAGAAAATCTTACATTTTTATATAATTACCTAAAATTAAATCTTATTTCAGATTTAGTATTATTCTGATTTTTATTATAGTATTATCTAAATAACCCTAATATTTTAGATTTATTAATTTTCAATTCCACATATTGCTAATTTCTTATAATAACTACCTAATTTCCTAAATTAACTATACTTAATACTCCAAAGGCTAGGATTAGGGTTCCATATCAAAGATTAGCATCCCTAAACATCTAATTATCATCTAAATTAGTAATTAGTATTTTAATCATCTAATTAACCCCAAATTACCCAATTTTTCCATCATTTTAGGGCTAAAAATTAACTTAAAATTTTCGAAAATTAATTTAAAAAAAATGGTTTCATAACACCGTTTTATATCACATAAGCATTTTTTTAAAAAAAAATTGAGCTCTAAACTACACTCCTAAGCTTATTTCTCGTTCTAATCATGCTCGGTTTTGCTTAATTTGTTAAGAACCCTACATTTTCAGACGTGATTAAACTAAATCACTATTTTTTCCTAAATCTACTTACAATAAAATCTCAGAATAATAAATTTCATAATTTTCTAGGCAAAATAACTAATTTTACAAAATTATTTAAAATCGGGGCAATTAAGGGACTCATCGGTTCTATAATTTTTTGCCGTCCAAATTTGATCCAAGGGTGTCGGCCGGCTTAGACGGTGGGGCTGGAGTGGGGTGGTGGGGTTGGTGGCTTAGTCTCAAGTGGTGGTGAAGTATGAGTTTAGCTCATTAGTTGGATCTACATAATTTCCTTTTCTTTTCTTTTCTTTTTTTTTTTTCTGGATTTTCTCTCGATTTTTTTAAGTTCCCTATTTTTCTCTAATGCTAAAGTGTCTAAAGGAGTTCTCTGAAATTTTTCCCTATTTATAGACATTTTAGGTAATTAATATGCATTAATTAGACATGGTATTGCCCTATTTCCTTGATTTTTGACTTTTGTGTTGTTTAATTCTAATTGGTTAATTTTTCTTTTTCAGATTCTGACTTGCCACGACTATATTTGCATTAATCCATATCCTTCTGATTTTTTTTTTCTGATTTTTCTTAATTAATTTAATAACTAAGTTTTTGGCCAATTTAAGTAATTTTGCATATTTTTATCTACACGTAAATACACGTGGGATACATGTGAACATTTCTAATTATTATTTAGGTCATTTTATGATTTTTCGTATACTTATAATCTATCTCTAGTAATTTATTAGTTATTAAATTATACTTTTCTCCTTTTTGATGATTAACAATTATTATACTTAAAATTTAAAAATTTTGTTATTTCTTAAATTCAAGTTTATGGGATCATTTTTACTAATATTTTTCTCAATAATTCATAATTTAGGTTTGATCTGATACTTTGACCAATTGTTCTAAACCTTGTACTTTAAGTTTAATCTTATAGTCTCTTGACTTAACTTTAGGACTTATACTTGAATCCTTATACAAGTGGTTGGAGGTGTTATAGTGGTGAGTAAAGATGTTGTGAATTGTTGTGTTAGCTTTGGTGGTGTGTTTGGTAATGACGTTCTTTGGTAGAGTGTGTTTGATATAATTGTTGAACGTTATACATAGTATAGTGGTCGTTTGAGTTGTGCGTGATAGTTAAGCTTAGGGTATGGTTTTACTTGAGTTTAAAATTTAATCTTTTTTAGTTAGTTAAGAAAAAAAAAAAAGAAATAAGAAGAGGAAGGAGAATAAAGGAAAAAAAAATTGAAATATTGTCATGGGGTATGAATTGGAATTGGTTGAGTTGATAGGGAATTTTAAGTTTTTGAGAGCTGCTTCGAGGAAAGGAGTAAATACAAGACAACCACTTGACAAATGATATGTGAGATGATGGAGATGATGCTACATTGGAGATGACAAATGTTGTGTCGTAAGAGGTAGTAAATAATCTAGTCTTTGACAAGACATATGAGGGGAAGAAAAACAATTTGCGAGGAGACAACCACATTAAATGTTTGGTGGGTGATGTAGTGTGTTTGATTATAATGAATAGTAGAAGTTGTATGAAAATGGGTTGAAAAGTTGAGGTGTACAACAATCATACATCTAAATCCATATCGACCACAATGGTTAACAACATCAACTAAAACCTTACATTTACATATTCAAAACAAATGAACCATTTAATTAAAGAACTTTTTGACTTAACGATAACAAATTTGAACCCAATGTTCAACACTACAAGCTTACGTATCGATGGAGAAGCATTTTAGACTTGGGCAATCGACTCGATAAACTTGTGGTCAAGTCGCATACATCATTTGATGATTACACCTAATCAGGAAGAAGAGTGATTAGTTAGGCCTTATTGGAGGTTAATTGGATCCCATATGGTAGTTGATCAGGCTCATGTGATAGTTAATGGAGTGCCTTAAGGATTCAACGTGGCTCTCTGTATTGTTTGCCTTCCATTTTTACCATGGAAGTTTCCATATAAATAATCGCTTGCTTCTTGCTCCAGTGTAGGCTTATTTATAGGTTTTTTTTTTTTTTTTTTTTTTTTTTTGTTTTTAACTTCGTATTAGTTGACTACTTCACATGTTACTTTGATGTAGTTGGAATCATTCATGTTCCTTCTTCCATGTTCTCTTTTAGCATAGGAATTTATAGTTCTCATTATTACGTGATGATCTTCTCACCATTCCCTCTAAATTGTTGTTTGTGCAATATATTTTCTCATGCTTCCTTTCTAATAGTCCCTTCAAATATGAACTTTATAAACAACATTTATATGCGATTTACTTAATCTTGATAATAAATTATTAAAATTACTCTATAATTATAATAAATTTATCTTTTCAATTAGAAAATAATATGTTTTTCTATCACTTACCAATTATTCTTTGGATGAGGAATAGCATCGATTACCATAGCAATGTAATACTTATTTAGATCTATAGAGTGATAGAGATTTTTACTAAACTTTTACTAAAGCATCCGATCTTCTCGATAATATTCAAGTTATATTCATTGACAAACAAAATATGTTGTACCATATTTGGGGCCAAAAGTTTATTATAATCCCCAAAATAACAGGTAGCAGGATAGTATCTTTTGTATTCTTTATTTTTTTCCTAATAATTACAAAACAAAATCATGTGGAACAACTGGTATATAGCTCTCGATTCATCAATCTTGGTTTCGGAATGGCAACTAGAGGCTTCATCTTCTTAACAACAATCCCCAATTTCTCTGATAATTCAACCTCCACTCCATTAGGCAGTTCCCATTCGAAAGAATGCATGAACGAAGCCAATACAAACATGAGCATCCTCTCCGCTAGCGCAAGCCCAGCACACATCCTCCTTCCAGAGCCAAACGGCATGTACTGAAAGTTGTTACCTGAGTAATCCATTGTAACATCCGCATTCAAGAACCTCTCAGGTATGAATTCTGATGGCTTATCCCAAAGTTGAGGGTCCTTGTGGATGGATCCGACATTAAGGAACAACTTGGCACCCTTTGGTATGGTGAATCCACCTACGATGCATGATTCCCTCAAGGTTCGTGGAACAAGCAAAGGTAGGGCAGGATGTAAACGTTGAGTCTCTTTGGTGACAGCTTCTAGGTATTTTAATTGTGGTAGATGGTACTCCTCAACCATGTTATCTGTTCCTACAACTTCAGTTAATTCCTCAAATACCCTTTTCTTTACTTCTTGACGCTTTAGGATTTCTGCCATCGCCCACTCTACTGTTGTAGCTGTAGTGTCTGTTCCACCAATTATGATGTCCTAAAAATACATATTTATGTAAATTAGTAAGATAAGACTCTTTTTTTTTTTTTTGACCAATGAAGATAAGAGTAATGTTATTTCTATGTAAATTTGAATGGTTGTTGTCTTATGGCAAGAAGTTTTTGTGCATGATGATAAATAGAAGATAATTAATATCGTGGAGAGCGACATATATGGGAACTAATAGGGGAAAAATTACTGGCATGATTTTACTTTCTAAAGGAATACATTCTTTTGGTATTATTTATGGGATAATTTTTATTGTGAATGATTAATTGGAATAGCATCTAGAACGATCTTATTTTTAATTTTGATAACGATAAATTCTCTCATTATTATTAATCGAGTTTGTTAAGTGCTTGCAGAAATCTTAATAAACGAATTGATCATGAGAAATAAGAAATAATTATATAAAATCTTTAAATAATCAATATGAAGAGCCTTATTTACTGTGATGAGTTATAATAAAATTAAATAATAAAAACTATATATTGGGATGAGGTTTCAACCTCTACTTAGTATATCATTAATATTTTTCTTTGCTTTTTTCTACATCTATTAGCAAGAAAATCAAAAGGAAGCACTATTATAAACAGAAAGATTGAATCTTTCAAAAACAGTTATTATTTTATTTTTTTTATTATAGTTTCAGATAAATTTTCACATATACTATATTTATATTATTATGCTCTAATTTCTTACATGTAATTTCGGTATATTCGCATATGGAGATCTAAACCTTTATTTCCTTCATGCCTTAGTTATGCATTTATCTCGTCTTAATTAAAACGTAAATCGAAATGATATGGTACCATTAGTATGGCCTTGACTGCTTTGGTCCTAGCCATTGAAGTCGCATCCTTCGCTTCACCATCCATCTCAACATTCAAGAGGAGCTGCACCATGTCTCCCTTAGATCTCGTCCTTTCACCCTGTTTCATTCCTTCAGCAGCGCTCCTTTCGTAAGCCAATTGAATGATAGGGTCCAAAAATCGATCGAACCAAGCACGAAGCTTCTTAGCTTCCCTCTTCACACCTTGCATGTCGAGCACAGCTAGAATTGGAAGAAAATCCGAAACATTTGGCTTCCCTAAAAGGATCATAAGCTTCTCAGCTTTCCCCCGAAACTCGACGGCAAGGCTTTCACCGGCATCCGGTTTATTAACCGAGCCGCCCCACGCAGTGGCCATAATGGAATTGATCATAGTGAAGAGGGCCAATTCACCAATATCGATAGGCGTGCCAATTTTGTTATAAACATCCCTAATTGATTTTCTAACTTCCATTTTCCTCAGACCGTAAAACTCATCCAAACTCGAATTGCTCAACATTTCACGGACAAACAGCTTCCGTATGCTCCTCCAATACGGACCATGGTTGGAAAATGCAATGTCCTTGCCACCATGTGTTATTATCGATGCTGCGATATTCGGGTCGCGGTCGGAGAATAGGACATCATGGTCGCGTACAACTTCCTTGGCCAGGTATGGTGAGCTTACAACAACGCATAGTTGGCTTCCTAGCTGAAGTTTATAAATGGGGCCGTATTTTTTAGCCAATTTCGCAAACTCCGTGTGTAGCTCGGAACCTAGAAAGGGGATATACCCGAGCACCGGCACGCCGCGGGGGCCGGGTGGCAGCCTTGGTGCAGCGATTCTCGTTGAGCTTTTCTTTAGCCGGAGGAAAGTGAAGATAAGTATGAGTAATGTCAGGATAAGTGTTAAGGTTGCTGTGGGGTTCATGGAATTTGCGTCATCCCATAAAGACCACATCTTGTCGATGATATCGAACATTTTTCTTAGATTTTGAGAAAGAAAGAAACAATAAAGCTACTAAGAATAACGTAGAGCAGTTAAATGGAACGGGTTTAGAACATCAATGCAGTATTTAACGAAAAATAATACGAAAATAAATTTTAAGTAAAAATTAATATGGGAATATGATAATAAAATTATATATGAAGCACGTGATTTTACTATCCGAAAAAGTTTATATTGAGAAACATGCAAATTTTAGTGTAAATTTTTTTATACTAAAGTCATGCGTGGGACATAAATTTAATATAATTTTTTCATAAAAGATTACAATTTTAGTTTAATTTTTTTTTAATTTTGACTTTATTACAATTTTTTATTATACTTAAATGAATATGTAGTGAAAATTACATAACTTAATGTGACTTCAATAATTGTTTGGTTTTCTTAATTTAATTTTAATAAGAATATTAAATATTTATATTTTAGATAAAAAATATATTTATTTGTTGATATATATGTATGATAAGAGTATAATAAAAAAAAAATTTAAATAATATTTAAATATATCAATTGCTATCATAATCAAAATATAAAAAAAATATCCAGAAAATAAAATCTAATGTTGATCTTTACATTGATAAAAAAACATTTTATATCTAGATAATAGCGATGATACTCTCTGAAGTCAAAATTAAAAAAAAAATTACACTAAAGTTGTTATCTCTCATGAAATAATTATATGGAAGTTACATGTTTTCGATGTGATTCTAATGTAAAAAAAAAATTATATTAAAATTACATATACAATATGTGACTTCAATATTAATTTTTTTGGATTATGCACAATTCCATTATCATATTTTCGTATTAACTTTTCCTCAAAATTTATTTTCGTATTATATTTTTTTAATTACTGTCTCCCTGTACTAAACTCCAGATGAAGCACACGGTGAGAAAATGTCGTTGGTAATGGTTCTTGAAAAGATCATGACTTTCGTACCAACCCTAGAATAAGAGGGATAACGGGTGTTTGGGAATTGGGATGGAGTGTTAAAAAAACAAAAAAAATCCAAGAAGATATGATCTTGAAACGTGTGGTTTTCGTTACTGACCACACTGACACGCATCCGAACATGTAAAGCTCCCACCACGGAAGTTCTGTGGTTTAAAATTTTCTTTCCTTTTTCATTTATTTATTATTCCATAAAAAGGAAAAAGCACGTGAAAATAGGGAAAAAGAACACTGTAAGAAATAGAAATAACAGGAAAATGGGAATGAAAAGAAATAAAAAAAAAAACAAAGGGCGCGAAATATCTCGCCGGCGTACCTCGCTTAGTTTTTTTAGAGAAAAATTTCTATAGCATTAACTTAGATTAATGAATATAACCATTAATAAATTCTTAATGCATAAAAACATAAATATATTATTATTAATAATATTTAAATATTATTAATATTTATACGTTGTTAATCAAAATATACGGAGTACTAAAGTCAATAAGTCTTTTTTCTCCTCTCTCTCTCCTCGAGCGAGCATTGTATATGGTTAGTTTTGTCGCTTCCATTCTATTAATCCCTATAAAATGCTTGTAAAATTTATAAACTACGTTTAAATACATTGTACTTTTATCTCTATAATTTAAACCACTACAATCTCTATAATAAGGCTACAAACGAATTGAATGGAGCTTCTAAAAGCTTGAACTAGACTAGTTTAAAAATAATTAAATTCAAATTTAAGTTAAACTTTTTATTAAACTTGAAATTAAGACTCAATCTCATCTCGTTTAGATAAATGGTTTTTCTTTTAGCTTACACTCGATTTATTTATTTGAGTTCAAGTCGAATTAAGCTTAAAATAAGTTGATCTTAAGCCTAAATATATAAAATTAAGAAATATATAAATAAATAAGTTAACAAATGGTGAATAAGGATTATATTATTATATATTTATATATAGGAAAAAATACAAAAAACCTTCCTAAATTTTGATTTATGTATAGATTTTTTCCATAAATTTTTAAAGTAAAGTTTTTGCTCCCCTAAAGTTTGATAAATTAACAAAATAACTCCAATAACTCTTAAACTTTGATTTGGATCAGTAAAAACCTCTTAAACTTTAATTTTTGTACATAAATACCCTCTTTAAACTATAAGATGCTTGAAGGGTATTTACACACTAAAATTAAAGTTTAGGAGTTATTTATACACCAAAATCGAAATTTAGAAAGTGTTTACATACTAAATTAAAGCATTAAAGGATATGGGGGATAATTATCAATTTATAAAAGTTTAAGAAGTCAAAAATCTCATTTTAAAAGTTTAAGCGGTCAATCTGTACCTAAGTTAAAGTTTAGAGGTTTTTTTTTTATAATTTCCCTTTATATATATTATATAGATATTAGCTTTTAAATTTTAATAATATTTAATATTTATAATATATATAAAATTCGTAAATTTACTCACGAGTTTAAACAAGTTATAGCTCGTAAACCTGAATTGAAGTTCGAGCTTTGCTCGTTTAATCAGGTAAACGAGCTTTATCTTTAGTTTAAGCTTGATTTGTTTATTAATTAAACTCGAGTCGAGCCGAGTCGAGTTCGAGTAGTTCAGAAACGGCTTGGTTTCTTTGCAGTTCTATTCTTCAAGATAATTGATATATCCATTTAAATGGAAGATAGAATTGTGTTTTTCTATCCTTTGCAAGGGATGGTGATCTTACATATTATTCAACTTATTAATGCGTAGATATACAATGTTTTATGATAAAGGTTTATTGTATTCCTCAAACAACAAGTACTTGCAAATTCCCCCATTAAATTACAAAATAAAATCATTTGGAGTAACTTGTATATAACTCTAGATTTATCGATTTTGGTCTCGGAAGGGCAACAGGAGGCTTCGACTTGTTGATAACGATCCCAAATTTCTCTGATAATTCAAGCTCTATTCCATTAGGGAATTCCCATTCAAGAGTGAATGAATGATGCCAACATAAACATAAGCGTCTTCTCAGCTATTGGAAGCCCAGCGCACATCCTCCTACCAAAACCAAATGGCATGTACTGAAAGTTGTTAACTGTATAATCCCATGTAGCATCCCCATTAAAAATTGTTCAGGTATGAATTCTGATGGCCTGTACCAAAGTCGAGGGTCCTTGTGGCTGGATCCAACGTTAAGGAGCAACCTAGCACCCTTTGGTATGGTGCATCCACCTTCGACGCATGATTCCCTCGAGTTTCATGGTACTAGCAAAGGTATGGCAGGGTGTAAGCGTAGAGTCTCTTTCACCACAACAGTTAGGTATTTTAGTTGTGGCAAGTGATGCTCTTCAACCATATCATCAATTCCCACAACTTCGGTTAATTCCTCCATTACCTTTTCCGTTACTTCTTGATGCTTTAGAATTTCTGTCATAGCCCATTCCACCGTTGTAGGCATGGTGTCTGTTCCACCAATTAACATGTCCTATAAACATATATAAAATCCCAAGAAAGATATGATGTTATTTATACTTAAATTTGAATGGTGATTATTTTATGACATCAACTTTTGTCAATGGTGATAGATATAAATCATTAATATAAAAAAGAGTGACATATAGTGGGAGCTAACGGGAAAGAGGACTAGCCTTACATGATTTTCCTTTCTAAAATAATTAGTAATATAGGAGTGCACATTCTTTTCGTTTTCTTTCTAAGGTACCTTTTAACCGAATTTGACTGCTGCAAAAACCATATTCCAGTTTCATTATTGACAAAATCTTCTATTATTGATATAATATACATATATTTATATTTTGGTTATAATTATCATTATGTTATGTTATCTTTTTTCATATTATTTTTGTCCTTTTCTTTCATCAATTCTTTTCTTTTTTATTTCAATTTTCATGACCTTATATTCTAACTTAGATCAATAATATTAATAATATTAAGGTTGGGTGTAATTCGATATGGTATAATTCGCCCCTTCAAGTCGAATCGAACTTAATTACGGATTGATTTTTTTTTTTTAATTAGACCATAACTTTATAGTTCGGTTCATAATTAGACTAACTTGAAGTCTAATGTTTGTATTTTGGAACGTAAATTTGAACATAAGTATGCAATTAGGAATTCAGAAAGTTGGGAATTAGAGATAGTGACATTTAATATGAGCCTTTTGAATGCAGCCAATGTGCAAAAAATGACAAAACTAAGAGACATTGGGCATTATTCAGTTGGATAAAATATAAGTTTTATATCTCATGTAAAAACATAATTCATTTTACTTTTATCTTTTACAATTTTGTTCCGTTTGTAATTTTTTGAAACTTTAAGAAATGGCTATATTTGACTTGGAATTTTTTCGAACTTAATTTACGGTTTTGTACGATCTAGCTTGGTTTGGTTCACGATTCGAGCGGTTATTTTTTGTCTAAGCCCTAAAATAATACCATTTAGGCTCTGTTTGGTTCATCTTCTTTTTATTTTTTTTGATATCTTACTAGTATATATTCAAATCTTGCATTTGATAAGAAAAAGACATAAGAAAAATGGATATACAATTCTATAAATATATCTCTTCTAAAATTAACTACCTAATAAATTCTTCTAAAATTGAATTTATATGCTCTTTATTTTATTTAAATTTATAAAAATACCAATCAAAATTAACATCTTCAATGTATAAAATGTATATATATATATATATTTATAATATTTTCTTTTAAAAATACGTGAATTTTCATTTCCTAATTCTAACATTTTAATTATCCTTTTTATCATAATTATGAAAAAAAAAAAGAAAATGATGAAAGAGATCAAGAAGAGTACCGTCGAGAAGAGTCAAACCGACAGGAGAGAAAGATACGTTATTTTTCATATTTGGAAGTGGTTACGACAAGAAATTTCCATCGGACTCTACTAGAGAAAAATTTGATTTGGTTGAATCTTCCATCTATTTGAGAAACTTAATTATATTTATTGTGATATTTTACCATCCTGTCATATGGTAAACTATAATTATTGAAAACTATAAAGTACTGTAACATATATTCCATAACATAAATGTTATAAATTCTAAACAAATTATAGATAAGTATAAAATCATATCCTATACCTGATCTTATTCTTATATGAGTATATGTTTTTAAATTTTGAAATTAGGACCTATTTCATAACAGTAATTTTAGAACTTATCCAATCATATAGGTCTAATAAATTTTAAAATCTAATCCAACCTATCTAATTATGTAGGTGTAAATTATTTTAAAGTAAGTGCGAGTAATAATCCTAGAACGTTAAAACCAAAATAATAGGATTAGCTATCCAACAACGTAGACGTACCAAAAACATGGCCTTAACAATTTTGTTCCTAGACGTGGGCGTTGCATCATTCCCTTCATCAACCATTTCAACATCCAAGAGGAGCTGCAAAAAGTCTCTCTTAAGCCCTGTTTTTTCACCTCGTTGCATCTCTTATTTCGTAAGCCGATTGAAGGATCGGGTCATAAAATTTATCAAACCAATCACGAAGCTCCTCAGCTTCCCTCTTTATGCCTTGCTAGTCGAAGAAAGCGAGCATTGGGAGGAAATCCGAAACATTTGGCTTCGCTAAAAGGATCATAAGCTTCCCGGTTTTCCAGCGAAACTCTGCGGCAAGGCCTTTACCCGTGCCGTGTTCAAGCGAGCTGTCCCACGTAGCGGCCATAATAGAATTGATCAAAGTAAAAAGGGCCAATTCGCCAATATCAATAGGCATGCCAATTTTGTTATGAACATCCCTAATTGATTTTCTAACTTCCATTTTACTCAAACCGTAATACTCATCCAAAGCTGCATTGCTCATCATTTCATGGGCAAATAGCTTCCGCGAATTCCTCCAATACGGACCATAGTTGGAAAATGCAATGTCCTTGCCACCATACGATAGTATTGATGAAGCAATATTCGGGTTGCGATCGGAGAATAGGACATCCTGGTCCCGGACGACTTCCTTTGCTAAGGATGGTGAGGTTACAACGACGCATAGTGGGCTTCCTAGCTGAAGTTTGTTAAAGGGGCCGTATTTTCCAGCCAATTTTGCAAAATCTCGGTATAACTCAGTCCCTAGGAAGGGGATATACACGAGCACGAGCACACCACGAGGGCCGGGTGGCACGGGTGGTGGTCTAGCGGTTCTCGTTGAGGATTTCTTGAGCATGAAGAAAGTGAAGATAACTATAAGTAATGTCTAGATTAGTGCAAAGGTTGCTTTAGCATTATTCATGGAACTAGCATCATCCCATGTAGACAAAATTTGTAGACATATGCTGTATAGTAGACACTTTGTATAATTCTTTTGTTATTTATTCTATATTTTAGTTAGTTTTTCACATGGCATTATTACACGTGTCCATGATTTATATAAATACATATCAAACAACTTTGTAACTAAATTTGATCATTTCAGTTTTGTTTTTCAATTAGAAATCTTTCTTTACTGTCGAAGCTCTGTTAGGGTTTGATTGGATTGTTCAGATTTTAACACTTTTATATAAGATTAAAGCTTTCAAGGTAACTGATCCTTCATATCTCAATCATGAGTTCTTCGGTTAATAGTTCTGGTGTTGTGATTCATGCTTTGATTTCGGATCCTTTGTTCCTATTTGGTTAGGACAATTTGAATATGTTGATTGGAAGTTTGATTTTTAATATTAATAACTGCCTAAGTTGGAGTAGATATGTGAAATTAGGTTTAGGAGCAAAATTGAATATTGGATTCATAGATGGATCACTTCCTAAATCACCTAATCATTCACCTGATATAGTAAGATGGCTTAGATATGATCATATGGTATGTTGCTGGATTTTAAACTCAATGATTATTGATATAGCTCAAAGTTTTCTATATGCTCATTTATCTAAACGGATGTAGGGTGAAGTAATAGAGTAGTATGGTATTTTTAATGGTCCATTAGTGTTTCAACTGCGACATGAGATAAATAATTTAAAATAGCACAATAACATAGTAGGTGCTTACTATAGTAAATTGAAGAAATATTGGGATGAGTTAAGTCAATTGCATGTATATCCTGTGTATAGTTGTGGTTGAATGAATCTTCGTACTTGTCATTTACAAGAATAAGTGGCTAAGTTTGAATCACAAGGCAAGTTGATGCAATTCTTGATGGGACTAAATGAAATATATGATGGAGTTAAAAAATAAGATCCTCTCCATGGATCCAATGCCATTTGTTAATAAGGCTTTTTACTTAGTTTAACAAATTGAGCACTAATGACAAATCACTTCCGTTTTTAATAGTGACACTAATGCTGTTGCATTTAATATCAAAGGAAGCAATAGCTAGTTAGGTAAAAGGAAGAACAAGTCTCAGTTGGTTTATAGATACTACAAGATAGAAGGATATTCAATTGATAGTTGTTTTCAAACAATAGGTTATCCTGAGTGGTTTAAAGGCAAAAGAATGATAAAAAAGAAAGCTACAAGTAGTGCAAATTCATATGCTAATATAGTTTCGGTGAATAATCTAAAAAAAAGTATGGTTAAAACACTGCTTAATGATTTTATAAAGGTATAGTTTGATAAGGAACAACAACTTGAAAAATTAGACAGGCACATGTTTCAAAATGTGTGCATTAAAATGATAATACTTATGAAGTTTAAGAATGTGCAAGGTGTAGCAATAGGAAACGAATGCAACAGCAGTATGCAAAACTCTAGTACATTTAGAAGCAGTGTTCATTATGTAGATATCTTAAATTCCTTCTTTTCTTTTAATGCTTCAAGTAGTAATGTAAACTCTTGGATAATTGATACAAAAGCTACAGACTATATGACACTATTTTATGTTATTCTCCATGATATCACCAATCTGTTAGAACCAATCAAGATAAATTTCCTTGATGGAAGAAGTTTGTTTGTAACCAAAACTGGATTAGTCACCATTACCTCAAATTTTGCACTTCATAATGTCTTTCACGTACCTGAATTTACATACAATTTGTTGTCAGTAAATAGCTTAGTGAGAGATCAACATATGGTGGTACTTTTTAATTCCACTATATGTACGTATTAGGACCTGATTACTTTTAAGAACATTGTTGTTACAAACGGATTATGTGGGTTATATGTTCTTCAATCAAAGATGTCAAGGAGAGTACTCTTCCCTCTTTGGTTGATCAGTTTCTTTGTTTAAAAACATGTAAGAATATTTTATTTCTAGGAAATAAATCTCTTTGTTTGATTCACAAGAGATTAGGTCATACTTCTATTTTGGAACTACAACACTTGCCTTGTTGTAAAGGTCTTGATTTCAATAACTTCGTTTGCGAAGTTTGTCATGAAGCTAAATTTCATAGGCTTCCTTTCAACAAGATTACTTTTGTTTCAAAATTTCCTTTTGAGTTGTTGTACATTGACATCTGGGGCACATATATTTTAGGAGATCAATGTTTCTTAATTGTGCCTGATGACTACACAAATTCCAGTTTGACTTACTTGATGCATCACAAGAGTAAATCACATTCCATACTTGTAAAGTACTTCTCATTTGTGTTTAATCACTTTTTTTTTAGTATTAAAGCTTGTAAGAACATATAATAGAGTAGAATTTTCGACATACATGTGTCAATCATTGTTCAATAACCTTGGAATAGTTCATCAAAGAACAATGACATATACTTTGCAACAAACTGGTCAAGTAGCATGAAAACATGGACACTTACTGGATACATCAAGAGCACTTCATATACATGCTAGTCTTTTAAGAGTTTTAGGGAGAATATCTTCTTACATCTACATATCTCATTAACAAAATGATTATGGCATCTTTAGGATGGAAGACACCTCATGAGACGTTGTTTGGAAGTGTACCTACTTTTAATAACTTGAGAGTGATGGGATGCTTATGTTATGTTGCTAATTAGCCTAGTCCTCATGATAACCTTGAAGCTCGAGGAATTAAGGGCATCTTTCTTGGCTACCCACAAGGGAAAAAAAGATACAAGATTTATGATATTTCGCACAAACAAAGTTGTTTAAGATAAAAGATAAAGTTTGTGGCATATTTATTATAAAAAATCTAATTAGATATTACGTAATATCACTTAAATATTAGGTAATAAAACTTTAATCATCGAGATAATTTTTTGTCAACTTTTAGTGTTGTAGTATAGAGTTTGTTATAACTTCGAAATTAAATGTATTTAAGTAGGTTAATTATAGAATAGGTGACTTATTAAAAAGTTGTTGCATTAAGAGATAAAGTCATATGGCATACTATATCAAAATAGGCGATATTTTGATGGAAAGAATTATGATCAGATCGTACATATTATTTTAACCTTAATTTCAAAAATAAAAAAGTCGATATCCCTACCTTACCTGCCCGCCTGCTCATGCCTGGACAGTTTACGGACCTTGTCATGTGTCTTGCATGATTATGCTTGAATGTCTAGGTTCGTGCATGCTGGTTTTCCCAAAATTTTTTCTGCTTCTCCATGCCTCAGCAACCCATGCATGAGTTTGCACACGATCATGCTTGTACTGCTAGCCCAATTATTAGGCCTATGTGGTGATCATTGAAAGGACCTCAAGTAATATAAATGGATTTATCTTTACTTTAATACACATCTCTTATTTAATTAATCACATCATATCTCCTCTAAGATAGATATATAATTTAATCACAAACTTTATGATAATAGGATTGTGCCAAAACAAAACCATAAATCACCAATTATGTTCACCACCTCTTCTACTGAGATTCAGTAAAGGATATTATTGTACATCATCCTTTTTCTTTTCTTTTTTCTTTTTTTTTTTTTGTTTTCTATGAATATGGCTCAGATTTCCCCCATTGCCTCACTTTTGATTTATAAAAATTACTAAACCGAAAATATGGTTTTTTCTTACAATTCAACTTAAAAAATTTCCAATTCGAACAAAATCGAAAATTTATAGTTGGTTTGAAAGAATAAACCAAACCAATATGTAAAATTGAATCGAATCAAACCATTCTAGAAAAAAAAATAGTAATATTTTACTTTAACTAAAAAATGTCTTTTATTGTAATATAGTACATAAAAGAGTTTTTTATTTACATTTATTGAAATATATATATATATATATACTAAACTTTTAATTATCATAATATATAAATCCTACATGTAATTTGATTCAAGATTTACACTAAATGTGATTTTTATAAATGAAATTAGTTATTAACACACATTTGAAAAGTTCTAGTCATATGAATATTAATTTCATTAACCCCTGATATGATAATATTTATTATTTTCAATCAACTTAATAATTTTTATATGAAATTACATGTTTTACAATTATACTTTTCTAAATTAGAAGATATAGGTCAGTGCATAAACTAAACCAAAATTTTATGGTTTAAAAAAATTCCCAATCTAAACTGTATGGTTTGGTTTAGTTTGAAGGGAATATCGAACCAAATCAATCCATGACTACCCTTAGAAATAGGAAATATTTATTTAGACAAACAAGACAGGAGCTCGACTTTGAGAGTTTTCAGTTACGCTCTGAATCCGTAAAGTTATAATAGTTCCGTTGTATAAACCAACTTACGATGGTAATTGACCTCACAGTTCCTACCATAGATATAATTTATACAAGGCATTCATGACTCCTCGCTTTAAAGTAAACAGTTCAATTAAAATTTAAGCTAAAATTTACATAAGAAGTTAGAACCATTATTTATATATATATAATTACATCCATATTATCTTAAAATCTTAGGAAATTACACATACTATAGTAGTCGGTTAACTTACATCTCACACATTAATTCGTATACCTAAAGTACTATCAAGATATTAAAAGGAAACTCAATCATATAGCTATTTAATCCTCATTCTCCATAGCTTCAAAAGAGAATTGTATCATGGCATAGTAGTTAAAAGTCAAAATTTGCGAGAGAATCTATATAGGTATGAGCAACCACAACTCAATAAGTTAAGTTGGAGACTTATGAAAGTATAATAAACATAAATAGGGTTATCAAGCAATTAATTATCTATAATGCAACAATTAAATACCATCACATAATGTGTTCTGGTTCATTGTGAAATTAAAGTAATTTCATCCCCTCTAATTTGGGTTGAGGAGTTTACATGTTTATGCAACAACTTACAACCAAACCCAGGTTTGTGCAATAGAGACATCTTCTCCTAAAGACTATCCTTCGAACCATTATCCTCATTCTCATTGTGACCTTCTCTCCTATCACTTAGTTCGGCTGAGGATAAGAAAAAAACCATTATGCTATCCAGTACAATCTTTTTTGAAGGTGTCGATATTTGGTTGAAGAATCCTATTGGTCTCTTAAAGGGTTACAATGCATGTTCATGTGTTTTGCTATTTGAAACACACGGTTTCATTAAGGTAGTTTTATCCATCTTTTAATTCTTCTAACCTTGTAACATTTAGTGATTTTGACTAAAGCTTCAGTTTGGCTGATCGCAAATCCATTTTAAGCTTTTGCATCTTCCTTAGATCATCTCTTACCTCTTGGAAATGCAAAATGCAACTTATAGTTAGCACCTCAACCATGGAAGCTAAGTATTGTAGCATGCCTACCACAACCAAGGAGCTTCTTTGGCTTTCTTACCTATTATACGACCTTAAACTTCCAATTTCACTACCCATCAAGCTTTATTGTGATAATAAATTGTCTTTGAAACTTGCTACTGACCCTTGCTTTCATAGTTGTACTAAGCATACTGAGGTTGATATCCATTTTCTTCATGATCATGTTTCACGAGGATTCCTTCAACTCATTTACATTATGACAACTTTGCAGCCTACTGATATTTTCATTAAGAATATATCTATTGCCAAACTTACTAAAATGTTGGTCAAGTTGAGCCTAGTGGTAGCTTTACCATGAGGGGGGTAGGGGGTGTGGGTGGTGGGGGCGCTTACACGTGTCATTCATTAATTGGTTGTATCTAATTGTTAGTTAGTTAGTTAGTTTTACTTCTAGCTCCTCTATAAATAGCTTTGTAATATCGTAACAAACTGAGTATTAAGTAAGAAAAACATATTCTCTCTTGGCCATTCTTCTACCTCGTGTATGGAGTCTTTCTTGGATTGATGCAAAATACTTTAGCTTCGTATTTATGAAATTGAACATTATCTTCATGATGTTGGACTTTACAAACTTATAACTTTAATCAAATTTGAGCAAAGTTATATTGTATCTATATTAGTTTAGCTAAAAATATAATATACATTTTAAATAATGTAAAAATGAACATCTACCATTGAATTTATCCTTATTGAATAAATTTAGAAAAAGAGTATGAGCTTAAAATTAAACGAGGCTTATTGAATATGTAATGTCATGTCATTTGATCATACCCATTGAAGTACTAATCCAAATAATAAATATTTTTCTGCATCAACACCTTCCTTTTTATTATTATTATTTCTTAAAATTTTCCCATTTCCTTAATTCTAATTTTGGAATTACATGAGCATCAACTATGCTCTTAATAACTTAGGAACAAACTTAGAAGTGTGTAGTTGTAATGTTTAAAATTCAACCTAAAAAAATAAAATGATTTGTTCCTAGTGTTGGCAATATTATTCTGAATGTATCTTTCCAAAGTTGAGTTCTTGGTGTTGGAACCATCGAAGATAACTGTGCTTATGTTTGCATGTTTATTTTCATCATAAAGGTATCCATGATCTTAGTAGCAGATTTATTGAATCCTCAAAGAAATTCAATTGAAATTTTTTTTTCATATTTAAATGTAGTTTCTACGGAATTCGGAATTCTTCAGTGGTAACAATTGATAACTATGAACTTCGAGAAGAAATGTAGTATGTATGTCATAGAATTTATGATTGTGTGTTTTGACGAAATGAAAGTAGATGAAAACAAAATTACATACAAAAAGTTAAGTTAGTTGAAATATTGTAAGTGCAAGATGAATCTATACTCTCCTGCTTTTAACCCTCCTTTTGTTAGATAAATGCTGCTACTATTATATTTTCTACTAATCTATCCTAATCTTCTATACCAAGAAGCTCCTTCTTAGACCAAACATTTGAGTATATTTTCATGAATTGATTTCTATCCATGTCTTTTTAAATTAATTTCTTTCTTTATCATATGATGGCGGTTTTGTTTATTTTTCCCACTACATATGGTTTGGTAATTTAACATGATAGGTTGCTCAACAAAACCTTTCACTAATATTGCCATTGTAATATTAAAAGGTTTTAGACATCATAAAACAAAATTGAAGTATCCTATAGGGAAAATGCAACTAGAAGATGTTGATGACATAAGTTTTTGTTTAATCTATTTTGCAATAAGATTTGATTGATTATGTATATTATAGAACCTATAAGCATGTAAATAATAAAGGTGATGTATGTACTAGATTTCTACTAGATGAAAGTAGTTGAGGCTACAATATATGCATTTTGTTACTTTTGACAATGTAAATATATTCTTTGAAAAATTATTCTATAAAAACTTCTTATGTTGGTTCCTTTTTTTTCTTTCATTTTTTCACCTTCTAATACATTTCTTCTTCTTATTAGATAAAGACTTAAAACTCCAATAAATTTCATTGTAGACATTTGAATACAAAACATTGATTAGCTCTTTGTCCTAAATCCAATAAAACATTTGAATCTCCAATAAGTCATAGTTTATGGGTGAGTTGACTTACTTTACATATATCTTTGAATTTTAGATATTATGCTATCATAAGTCATTCTAGAGAATGAAATAATGTAAGGGTTATACATGCATTCAAACTTTGTTTTACATAAAATTGAATATTTTCTTCAATGGAAAATAAAATTAGATGCTACTTGGTAGCAAATTGTTTTAAGGTGTTTTTATTATAAGTAATCTACAAGTCGCTCATAGATGATAATAAGTATGTTTAGCTAGCAATCCTAAAAGCCTATATATGCTTTTTCTTTTCTTTTCTTTTCTATGAGAAAGGAAATAGTAGTATATTATAGTAACTATTATTTTCCATTATTAGTAGCCGTTTTAAATTGAAATTAAATGTAGAAAATAGTAATGGTTTAGAATAACTTTTTCATTATGTGATTAATGGTAGTTTTAAGTTGCTTTTATATAATTAATTTAGCATCTTTCAATAAATGTTATTATACAATACGTATACCTTTGCTTTTTTTAAATTGTTGCTATAACATTAGAAAAAGTGATGCTAATGACACTTTGCTACTCCTGTATCCATAATGATTTTATACCACTGCTAAAAGTTTTAGTAGCTACTAAAAATGTCACTAAATATATAAAATAAAAGCCATTATAAATCAAAACTCTTATAGTGTCATTCTAATCCCTACATCTAAGATAAGAGGCTACTTGTATAATCCCTTTAGATAAGAGGTCTAAAGAGGTTAGGAGAGAAGGGTGAGAAGCTCTCCAAAGGAATACTTTAACTTTGGCTAAGAAGAGAGATTTTTAGATCCAGTTACAATCAAAGGTGGTTAATGAATGGAAAGATAAAGCTAAGTGAATGTCGTAGATATAAGGTACAATCCTAATAGAGTCATCCAAGACCCTTTGATCCATCGTTTTTCTCTTAAGATTAAAAGGACCAAAATATTATCAGAAAGACAAAATTCAATTCTTGAGTCATTTTAAGAGGAAATAGAGACCTAATAATCATGCACAGTAAGCCTTTCACTTTGCAAGGTAAGAGGGCCATGCATAAAGGATCTAATCTAACCAACCCTTCTTCATATGTTATACTAGAAATTAGTTTTCCTCTCATTACCAACCAATGCATAGGGATGATTGCATTAAAGTCTTAATCTCCTTTGATTTCTTTTGCAATAAAAGAAACTGTGTTAACTTTACATTAGATCATGCTTGAGCAGTTTCCTATACTTTATCATCATTAACTATACCCAATATACTTTTCTTGGTTTTATCTCAATGTATCTTTTGATGGCATAACCTTTATTTCAAAAGTTGAGGTTAAGTAGTCGAAGACCCCCCTCTTCTTTAAGACAGGCTATCATTTCCTAACTCAGCCAAGGCATCTTTATGTTAGGTTTAACTTTAGGCCCCAAAAAATTATTAGTTATTTGTGTTAATTTGCTTATTATGCTAGCTATGAGCATACTCATTTGCATGTAATATGAGAGGGTTTGACCTTAAGACTTTTATCCAAGGGGTAACCTAGGTATTTCTCAAAAGAGTGTAACACCTTCATACCCAACAATTGAGAGAGTTCTTGCTTGATGACAAGGGCGGTATTTCTAGAGAAAAAAAATACCAGACTTTACCTTATTCACTTGTCTACTTTAGAAAACCAATCAAGCTCTTTAATAATTGTAGCAACATTTGCTATATTAGCTTTTGTACATAATACAATGTCATTAATAAAGGCAACATGTGATATGCTTATGTTAGATCCTTTAACTTTAAAAGGAATACAATTACCCTCTTAAACTTTTTTTTTTTTCAATTGCTCTATTAAGAAAATCCATGTAAAGAATAAAAGTATATGGAGAAAGGGGGTTACCTTACCTTATTCCTCTAGAGGGATAAAAAGGGAGCAATGGTTTTCCATTTAGAATAACTTCTAAGTAGGTAAAAGTTATGTAGTTCATGATTAAACAAATCCACCAAGTTAGAAAGCCAAAACTTTGTAGTACCTAATGAAAGAAATTCCATTCAATAATATTAAAAGCTTTGGTTAGATCCAATATGATAGCCATCCAACCATTATTTCCCTTTCTTTTATGATAACTATGTAGGATTTCCATGAGAAGGACATTATTAGATGCTTTCTTACTAAGGATAAAGTTAGCTTGAATTGGATGAAAATTATTTATGAAAGGCCTATGTCTTTTAACAAGTGTCTTTGTAATAGTTTTATAAAGAGTGGAAGAAAGACTGATAAGCCAGAAGTTAGAGATGTAGGAAGCTTGACCATGCTTAACAAGTTTAAAGGTACCAACTAAGTTCTAACTTTTTATAAAGGAAGGTAGGGATTTCACCTTTCCCTAGAGCTTTCTTAAGTCCCTATTGAAAAGGGAGTTGCTTGAATTTCCTAAGGAGTGATTTCTTAGCTATGAGCAAATTTTTGTACAAGGAATAAACCCTCAGGAGAGAAGAAAAGATTAAACTATTATCCTTGATGTCATAGATTCTATTTTTGGCTCTTCTTTCTAGAACCAAAGGTTGTCAAAATCTCTATTAGTCCCATTGAAGTAATCAAGAGGCAAGAGGTGAATTGATTGCTTACAATAGTTTTCAACTTTTTGAAAATAAATCCTATTTGATTACTTAATTATATATGGCTCTAAGTTTAGATACGATTGTGCAAATAAATAAATAAAAATTGCAAAAATTAAAAGAGAAGGTAAAGAAATTGATAAATGATATCATAGAAAAACTTTAAGAAATTATTGATTTATCATTTTATTATTGTGTGGTCGAGTTGTTGTAGCTGGTTGATCACGTGTAATGGGTATGCCAGTTCTAGGTGCTTGCATAACCATTAGCGCATTGGTATCTTGCATCACTTAGGTTTGCTCAACCCTCTCATGTTCCTAAGCACCATCATTTTTGCTCTTCTTGTATACTAGTGTCATTTCATTAAGTCTTTTGTTCCTCAGTGGAGTTGCCAAATAATGTGTGGTGGGTTATTGTAACTAGTCAATCGTGTGCGATGAGTATGCCAATTGACCTAGGAGATGTCTTAAGCTAATAACATGTGGAGGGAAGTCATTAAGAAGAGGCATAGGAGGAAGTGTTCTTGATTGTTCTTAAATTATTCTTGATTGAATTACTTCTTAGATCCTCTCTAAAGTGATTTCAACGGAGCTTAGGTGTTTATCTTAAACTTGCCAATGTTTTTGAATGAGCCAAATGAGAGAAGAAGCCTCTTATTTATAGAATGCAAAGATTAATCTTGTCTATTGAATGGCTTTAACATGAACGGCTGAGATTAAGCCTTATTGTTAAAGCTTTTCATTTACTTTAACCTTCATGGGCTTGAATATAGGTCTCAAGTATGTTTAAGGCTTTTATTAACTAGAGATGACCCATTATCATTATTATTTGACTTAAAAACCAACTGAGTCTCTTTAAGGCCCAATATGACCAAATGAAGCCCAAATAAGGCCTAAATAGGCCCAAAAGCACTGTTTCTAAGTCTTTTTTTTTTTTCACAAACAAGATAATCGAGTAAGACCAAGAGTAGAATATCCAATTCGGCAATTTTTGTTCTGAGCTTACCAAGCCAATTACCAAAATGACCCTTTATATTTTGCCTCCTGACTAAAAGTCCTTTAGACATAGTCAAAGAGATTTTGGGCATTTTTAGAAGTTATTTCTCCAACTGTTGTAGAGACGTACTGAATGCTAATTTTGCTTATTTGATTATTTCCAATATCGATGGAATTAAAGTTTCTTCTACATCACTGACTAATCGAGCATAATATGCTAGTATTCATTTTTACCACCATAGAACATATACTCTGATATGCTTTTGTATTACATTAATGATTTATTATTCATATGACATTGATTCGCATCCATCGTATAGAATTAACATAGTTGGCTCGGCTCGGTATTTCTTCCTCACACATATATATATCTTTATCTTATTCATGCCAGTAAATGGGGTAGTGCTGTCATGAAGTAGAGTGGTACTTTGGAGCATTGCAAAATGAAACATCCTTATCTGTTTACATAGAGGTAGTATAGGGGTGCAACGATAACACCCCTGCAGTACAACACTCTTTTTTTTTTTTAAATAGTAGATAGAGAAATGTAACTCCAACAAAAGCCATCCTTATCCGTTTACGTGCAACATATCTTTAGTAACTAAATAGATTTTTCCATATCTGCTCCTAAATCTTCCCTTCATTTTCCAAATCCTGCTTAATTGAATAAAATCTATTATATCTTCATATTTAAAGATAACTCAAACTTTATCAAATATACTCGCCTTCACTAAATCTTGAAACCAAATCTTCAATGGTTGGCTTATAAATAGCATGTGATATCCTCTCTTTCTCCTTATCGAAGTTCGGTTCATATTAGTAATGATGAATTTAAATCTCTTTCTCAAACACCCCAAATCTCCTCCAATGGGCTAAGATTTCATCATATCCTGTTTGTAAATCAGGCTAACGTCATCAAAATATACTTCATCAAATCTTTATTTCAAATATTTTTTTTATCTTTATCCAATCAACATTCTTCCATCAACTATATATACATCTTTTCATGTTGACTTTTCTTCCCATTTGAGTTTGAATTGTTTCCCTCCAGTCGTCTAAACAAGCGTGAGTGAAAAATCATCAAGCCACTTTGTAGCACAGAGGAAAGCATCGGATCGTCAATCACCAGTTTCATGCTTCGTCACTTTTTGTAGACTCTGTAACGAAGAGCAAAGATGCTATTCTAAGTAACAATAGTAAGGTAACTTTTTTTTTTCCTTTCTCTCTTTTGTTCACTTCATGCCAGTTCCTTTCCTTATGCATCTTATTGTTTCCTTTGTAGGTGATAGAAGCCCTTTATTGACTTGTATCAAGAAGTACATGTGTGCTATTGGTCCAAAAGTAATATGGTTCGTATATGTAAATACATATTTAAAAGAAAATCATTTTTTGCACTTTAATCCCCTCCGTTGCTTTTATGAATGGCATGATGTTGAGCTTCGTATTTGTATTTCTTTTTTTTTTTTATCTTAAGTGTCTAATACTTCTAAATGCTGATTAACTTGGTTGCTTTTCTCTCCATATCTTTTAAGAAGTGTGCATGGATGTTTCCATATTCTTGATGAGGTCATGTGAAAACTAATGCCACTTGTATACATTTTCCAATTCACATACCTTTCTTATGCACCATTATGATTACATGGTCCCTTTTGTTTTTTTGCATGATTCATTTGTCTTTAATGCTCATGATTATCAATACTCTTATCTTTACATAGTCGTGCAAGCATTACAAATGATTTCGATACTTTGAAGATGAAAATCTATGTAAAGAGCTTATCAATAGGCAAACTTACATAGATAAGAGACTCACGTGTATTGACTATTATCATTATAGAATTTTCCTTCTTGCATCATTAAGTATGTTTGTAGCTTAATAGCTGTACCCATTATCGTTTTCCTCATTACATTCCTTGCCTTACAGTTTATTTTCTGAATAACATTAAAATTGAATGTGAATGCTGTGCAGGGTTTGATTTCATCATTGGTTATGATCTATTGATTTTTCATGTTGTAGGGGTCTTCAAGTTAGATTGAGGCAAGGAACATGATCATTCTTTATTTTCTCAAAAGCTAGACATATAGAGAAGCGAAATTTCAAGAGTTTGATATCCTTAATATTTAACAAACACATGCCTATGTTTCAACCATCCCACTTATGAAAGCAAGACTGCGTGCTTTTTTTTCTTTACAGGATAGTTCTTAATGTCATTCCACTCCAAGGCTAGGCTTCATTACTTAAATGGGCTTGAGGATAATTTAAGGTATTGGCCCTTATTCTTAATACCCATACATTAATATAGGCTTGCAATTCTATGTTATCATGGATTCCTAACATCTAATGGGCCTTGGCTAGCTTTAAGTGATAACCTAGATTCCTTACATACAATCATCAATATAGGCCATCGGTTAACCTTAGCATTACCATAGATTCTTGATGTTTTAGATATTCAACGACCATGTTATTAATCCTGGTGTTGCTATGGATTTTTGTGCCTTGGAGTCAAGTAATGGGTTACGCATCCAATGGATCCATATGCAAACAAGTCACATCATCCAGTTGTTAAGCAATATGAAGAAAGGAAACATTGCTAAGTAAGACTAGCTTCCAAGGAGTACCACTAATAAGATTGTGAGTATCCTAAGGAGAGATAGATGTATGGACTTTTAACATGTGCAAATGCTCGCTTTGGAGTTCTATGCCTCACTTGAATGTATCCATCCATAATGAGCATAGGATTGTTGCTTCAGCTTCACATTTAAGAGCCTTATGTATTATGTGAATTATCATCATGCTAAGATGTTTGTTATTTAAAATTGGCATGTTATGTTGCAATATTGTTCTTCTCTCCCAGTTGATGGTGTGTCATAACATGACAAGTCAACAATTTGTGATTTACATGATACTACCTCATCTTATCATGTTAATCCCTTTGCACTTACTAGTATACTTCATGGATCATTAAGTAGAGTATGTCGCAGAGTTACTTCAACTTTATTGACAGCTATGTTAGATCTATTCAAATGATTGAGCTAATATTACTTTGATCTCATAGATTTAGTGATGTTACAGCTATCAAGCCAACTGTAGGATCGCTCCATTCCATCATAGTTGAGGTTACCTTAACCCTGTGATTAAATGAAGTCACATAAAGTCATTGTGTTCTCCGTGTACCAAAGAGTAGATGCTTCTACGAAGTGAGAATAGCTATGATGAGGTGATTACTTCAATCATGCATGGTTGAGGTTCTTTAACCATGACATCTATGAAAAGGCATTACGGATGTTATAAGATTGCTTTGACCCATCACAATAGAGACTGCTTTGAACTTATGAATGATGTCACATAATGGACATTGTACCTATTGTATGCTCAGGAGCGTATGCTTCCATCAAGTGAATACAACTACCATAATATGATTTCTTTAATCATTCATAGATGAGATCACTTCAACCTCGATCCTACAAAAAGGCGTTATAGTTGCTAAACCTACTACAGGATGCCTTCGACCCATTACAGTTGAGACCACTTTGATCTTGTGAGTAATGTTGCAAACATGAGCATATACCTGCTGTGTGCTTAAAAGCTTATGCTTCTATTGAGTGACTACAGTTACAACGATTTGATTGCTTCAACCAGTCATTGGTAAGGTTACTTTGACCTCGATTCTACAAAAAGGTGTTACAATTGCCAAGCCTGCTGCAAGATGGCTTTGACTCATCATAGTCGAGATCGCTTTGATCGAATGATGGAGGAACATCGAATAGTAACCCTGAATAAACCTGTGTGTCCAAGGATTATGATGGCAATGTTAGTTACACCAATGCCGGTTTTGGTTTTATAGAGACTATCAATATGGGATAGTAGGTAGCAATGTTAACTACACCTAATGAGGCAGTAATGTTAGCTATGACAGTTTTGGTTTTATAAAGACTATCAATAAGATAATAGGTTGCGATGTTTGCTATACTTGATGAGGGGGCAATTTTAGCTATGCTGGCGTAAAGGGATTATCCTGGCTTTAAAGGGTAAGGTGATGCTTACAAAGTTTTCCTTTATTTAAGCCAATTGTCAAAAGATAAATCTAGACAATCATGACAGATGGGTGAAAGAAAAAAAATATCACTTTATGAATAAAGTTGAATTCATTTCTTCCTTCTAGAAGATGAATACAAATGACGAGTGGATTCTGCCTTTATTACACAATTAATTACTTTTACAAAAGTTTATTCACTGTCATTACCCTTATTCTCCATCATGTAAATGTTGTTATTTTTAACAACCAATTCACCACTTTGTATTCTCTTTTAGAATATTTATCTTAGATTTATGCAATCCTTGGTGGCATGATTAACAACTCTATAATATTAGCAATATTTTGGATCATTCTTCTCTTGTGTGGTAAGATCTCTATTTACCCTTCGTAATTTGATATTCCCATCCTTGATCTATTGGTCAAGGATAGCATGCACTTTGCCTATTGGATATGGAAAAGGTAAAACTTTGGTAGCATTGTCCTTCTTAGTCTTTTTGTTTCCCTTATAACTTTCTCCTTACATAGCACTTACAGGTGGCTATTGCTTCTTGCCAAGGTCACCTCTCTGCCTGTTAATAAAGTTATTAGTTCTTCACATGTTTTCTACAAGTGTAGAGAAGAACTTAAGGGACAAATTCTTGAGATGTATAGCATATTCCGTAAACATTCCCTGAATACAGATCTTAATCAACTCTTTCTCATCGCATATGTATTGGATGTCTAAGGAGCGTTCCTTGAAGCGCTTAACGAAATCCATAAGATCCTCTTTTGAACGTTACCTGATGTGTCATATTTGTAATTGTGACTCGTTCTTAATTTTTAAAGAATTTTCAAGAAACCTTTTGCATGTTATTCCCTAAGAATCCATATACCCTAGGGGTATGTTAATGTACTATGTGTATTCCTTTTTTGTAAGTGACTTTAAGAACTCTTTCAACTTCAAATCATTCTCAAGATTCTAGACATCAAACGTCTCAACAAACTTAAGGATATGCTCTTTCGCACTTCCTTGCTTTCCATTAAATTTAGTGAACTAAGGATAAGTATAGTCCTTCAGATAAGACTTATCCACAACCCTCTATGAGTACGGAAACTTCAAATTGACCATGTTGGTAGAAGTTGCTGCTTGTATTTGTCTCATAAACCTCTCTATGTCTTCCTTCTCCACGTAGGACAAAGCAGCAGGTCTAGGATTGGCTAATGCTTGGAGCATTGGTGAAAGGTTATGAAGTGCAACCATGTTAGTTGTTAGCAGTGGTAGGCTGCATCTCAAAGAGGAGGACATTCCAAGATGGACTCTTGTTTCCTTAATCGTAAGTTTCTGATGCACTGGATTCAAGTATTGCAATGGGTTTGAAAGGACCTCTTATTTCCTTCCTTCACCTTTTGAGGGGGTTGGGTCAATTTGTTCATGTGGTTAAGCATCTTTTGGGGTGATAGCAATAGGAACAGATCCTGAGACTTGCATGCTTAGTGCGGGTATAGCCATCCTAAAGGATCCACTAGCTGGTGCAACGATAACAGCAAGTGCTTATAGACTCACCCCAAGTAATGCAGCAGCATTTGCCGATGAGGTAGTTGCCATAACTAGTGATGGGAATTGAGCTACTAGACCATTGACCCAAAGCTAAGCCTAAGAATTGGAAGGTTTGGTACAGTGGATTCTCTTATTCCAGCTGACTCCTAGTGAAGCCGAGTATTTCCCTACCGACTCATCTTGCATGTCGAGTCAAAAGACTCCTTATTTCTCGCAAATAGAGCACCGAGAAGCAGAAGGCTAAGACAATAGCTAACCCTCACTCATACCTGACCAAATACTCACTTGGCATCATCCTTGCCGATATGACAAGAGAGATGCTTTAGACTGACGAGGCTACCCTTACTTGGACAAGCCAGCTGGACGTACTTTTTATCCGTATCTTCCAATGACCTTACCAATTAAGTAGTGCCACGTGTACAGAACCATGTATTGAATTTGTTACACTAATCATTGTTTTTCTTAAATATTCATTTTTATCCTTTTTTGTTCTTATACATTACTTTAGGATGGTACCCTTTTGTCTTTTCCCTTTTTGGCAAGTTGCCCTAACTTATGGGTATAAATACTCTTGTAATTGTAGTTGTAGGAGATCATCATTAGTATACACTTTTAAGTATTCTTCCTTCCTTGCATAAACACTACTTGTTTACTCTCAGCATCTTTATCTTAACCCATAAGCAAGGCTAGGTAGTAAGTAATCTTATTAGACCAATTAGTTTGTCATATCGAATTGTTCCGTGAGTCCTTGAAAATTCCATTAGTGCGTCATATCCTCTAGAGCTGTTCATAGGTTTTTGCTTATCATTTCATTTACACTTGTCTTTTTCTTATCTTTCCCCATTGACTATTTGAAGCTTTTTGCAAACTTAGACTTACCTAGAGACTGACCTTATCTATTTTTGGTTACGATTTGCATTATCTTAGTATTAGAGTGGAGGTTTTGTATAAACTGTAGTTGGTTTTTGAAATTCTATTGTACTTTATTTTGCGTATGTAGGATAGAGTAAGTTACTATGTTCATATTAATTGTTGTGTTTGCTTGCTGTTGATTTTTTGGTTTGTGGAAGTACTTGTTTGAGCCTTGAATCAATGAAAAAAACGACTGACCAAAGTGTAAACATCAGTATTGGAGATGACAGTGCAATTGTCTACCATGGACGATAATCTCAAGGGACCTCCAAAAGTACTGATGAGAGACTTGATAAGGTGGTTAACCTCTTGGTAGATTTGACCCGAGCTATTTATGCACTATTTTGCCGACCTACTGAGGCCGCGTAAAACACTCCATAAGCTACTCAACCTATTCGAGGTCAAAACCCAACTCGATCCGTTTGAGAGAAGGATTGATTTAGCAGACATGAAAGACGAGGAAGAAGATGAGTATTTTGAAGAAGAACACGTATAAGTCCTCAAATCATCCAACCATGTGAAGCTTTGGATTCTGAGATTCAATGGATTTGAGAATACTGATGAATATCTAGAGTAGGAATAAAAGGTGGAGCATGTGTTTGATTATTATGAATACAAGGATTACGAAAAAGTGAGAATTGTTGCTATTGAGTTCTTCGGATATGCCACCATGTAGTGGAAGAATTTTTAAATGATGAAGAGAGAAGAAGGCTACCAAGAGATTAATACTTGGCCTGAGATGAAGAGAATACTTAGAAATAGGTTCATACCATAAACTTACCTTTAAGACATATTCACTGGGCTTTAAGAGCTTAGACAAGGAGGTTAGATTGTTTATGAGTATGTTTAAGAATTTCAAATGCTTATGATCTGTTGCGAAGTGGAGGAACTAACAGCTTGAATAGTCTTAAGATTCATTACTGAGTTGAGAGGTAACATTCGAGACATTGTGGAACTCTAACGATTTACCATAATGGATGAGGCCATCAAAATAGCCTAGCTAGTAAAGAGGCGAAGAAGGAGCCAAGTATTGGCCAGAATGCCAACTAGTTGACTTGGATAAGCCAGTCACCTAGCTTAGTTGAGCACCGAGCTAAATAGGAAGATGGATGTCCGTACCGAGCAGAAAGGCTGATTTAATGTTGAAGTGCCGAGCCAAACATATAAGAAACGGCAAGGGTTTAGTAGGAAGACGAGCTAGATTAAGTGTTTTAAATGCCAAGGGTTTGGATACATAGTTGCTCAGTGCCCGAACCGACAAACAATGGTCATCAAGGGAGATATCCTGAGGTTAGAGGTAGATAATACAGATGACAAACCCGAAGATGAGGAGGTCTTTGTCGAGAAAGAACCGATTGAGGAGGACATGTTTGCTGAACACTTAGACAGGTTACTCATGGTTATCCAACGTACTATGAACATGGAACCCTCACGAAAGGAGAAGTAGAGAGAGAATTTGTTTCATACCACTGTAAGGTAAATGATCAAGTGTGTGCCCTCATCGTGGATAATGGAAGTTGCACCAACGTAGCATCAGCCGATCTTATTTCAAAACTGAATTTGATGACTGTTGCACATCCGAAGCCGTACAGATTGCACTAGTTGAGCGAGAAAGGAGCATTATATGTTACTTAGCAAATATTACTGCTAATCACTATAGAGAGTTACTTAGACCAGATTCTTTGCAATGTGCTGCCCATGTATGCTTCCTATGTGTTACTAGGTAGACTGTGGTTGTTTGATGGAAGAGTTATCCATGATGGCTACAAGAATATGTACATGTTTAAAAAGGATGATCGGAAGATCATACTGAACCCGATTCCTCTAAGAGAAGTTAACAAGTTGCAGACAAAACTTGCTCATAGATTAAAAAGGGCTCTGGTGATGAATATAGTTGAGCTCTAAGAGGCCATCAATTCTGATGAGCTAACCTTCATGTTAGTTAAGCACTTTTTAGAAATGAAGGAGTGGGATAAACTACCCTAGGAAATCAAAGAGTTGCTAGATGAAATGCTAACATATTCCCAGAGTAGTTACCTAAGGGGTTACCCCCAACTCGAGGCATAGAGCATTGCATTGACTTAGTACCTAATGTCGCATTGTCGAATAAGCTCACCTATTAGATGAATCTCAAGCAGGCTATTGAGCTCTAACGATAAGTCAATGAGTTTCCAAATAGAGGATATGTGAAGGAAAGCCTTAACCCTTGTGTTGTACTAGCCTTTCTAATGTCGAAGAAGGATGGAACCTAGCATATGTATATAGATAGCCGAATCGTGAACAAGATCGCAATCAAATATAGGTATCCGATCTCGATGCTAGAAGACATGTTGGATGAACTAAGTGGAGCCAAGATTTTCAACAAGATTGATCTTAAATCTGGTTACCATCAAGTTTGTAGAGGTTAAGCGATGAGTGGAAAACAACATTCAAGACTCGATATGGATTATACAAATGGATGGTCATGCCCTTTGGCTTATTGAATGCCTCAAGCACTTTCATGAGACTAAAGAACCATGTACTGAGATATCTTATAAGGAAGTGTGTTGTGGTATACTTTGATGATATCTTGGTCTGCAGTATCAACCTGCCGAATCACTGTGAACACTTACATGCTGCTATGGATATCCTCCATCCTAAGAGACTATTCAACAATCTGAAGAAATGTTACTTTTGTTAGAAGGATGTAATATTCTTAGGCTATGTAGTCAGTAGAGGAGGCTTGTGAGTAGATGATGAGAAGATCCGAGTAGTTGTTGAGTAGCCGACTCCTATTACTTGTGCCGACGTAAGAAGTTTCTATGGACTGGCTTCATTCTATAAGCGGTTTGTCAAGAATTTTAGCAATTTCACTACACCACTTACTGAGCTAACAAAGAAAAATACCGAATTTCGATAGGGAGAAAGGGAGGAGAGGAGCTTTGCCAAGATAAAAGAAAGATTGACTTCTGCCCTGGTATTAGTTTTGCCTGTCTTTAAGAGTATTTGAGCTGAAGTGTGACGCATTAGGCTTTGGAATAAGTGCTATCCTGATGCAGGAAAGCCAACCGATTGCCTTCCTTAGCAAGAAGCTCATAGGAATATAGTTGAATTACTCCGTATATGACAAATAACTCTTGGCACCGATCTAAGCATTGCAAGTATGGTAATACCTATTTACTACTAAGAGAATTTGTTATATATACTAACTATGAATCACTGAGGTACCTTTAAAGTCAAACCAAGTTATAAGAAAGGAAAGAGCAATATTGCTGCAGATGCTCTTTCAAGAAGACATGTGTTTTTATCTGAACTACAACCAGAATGTTTGGGTAAGTATAAAAGAAAAGTATTATGAGGATCCACATTTCGGACCCATAATTTCGTGATGCATCGATGAAGGATAATGGACGAATATCATGTAGAGGATGGTTACTTTTTCCAAGGTGGAAAATTATGCGTGCCAACTTGTTCCCTAAGGGAGTTACTGATCAGGGAAACCTATAATGAGGGGCTCTCCAGACATTTTGGAGAAAAGAGGACCTGTGAGCTATTGAATGGTAGATTCTTTGGACTGAGAATGAGGAGAGATGTGTATTAAGTTGTCGAAAGCTCTACTGTATACAAGAAAGCTAAGTGTTGAGCTAAATAAGGGAAAGCACTGCCTTAGCTTGTCTTTACAAAGCCATGAACCGAATTGAGCGTGGACTTTGCTCTTGGACTACCACAAACTGTCCAAGGCATAGACTCTATAATGGTCGTTGTGGATCGGTTTAGAAAAATGGCACAATTCGTGCTTTGCTCCAAAAGTAACGATGCTTCAGCTATTATTTCTCTTTTTTTGTAGGAGATTGTGTAGATATACGACGTACTGAGAAGTATAGTATCCAATAGAGACCAGAAGTTCTTGAGCCATTTCCAAAGGACCTTGTGGCGTCAGATGGGGACTAAACTACTGTTTAGTACTTCCTGTCACCCTCAAATTGACGACCAAATAGAAATGGGTAATTGCACTTTGGGATCACTACTCTAAGCTGCATGTTGAGCCCTATTTTGGCTTCCTTAATTTAACTTATATTAAGCCCAGTCTGCTCAATAAAAATTACTTGACATTAAATTAAGGAAATATTTTTCTAAAAAATTTTAAAATTGGAGTCGCCAACCAGCTCAATTGGTAAAAAATAAAATTAGGGTTTTCGAGTGGAAAAAACTCTAATTTAACCACTAGTCTATAAATATTCTAAAAAAATTTGATTCTTAAAAAATTAAACCAAAAAAACCTGGTTCAAGGGCTAACCTATTAAGACTAAGTCATAATGTAAAAACTAAAGAAAAATTGATGGGTTTTTATTTTTATAATTTTCTAAAAATACTAAAATATACCTAAATAAACAAAAGATAAATAAAGTAAATTTTTTTATTACTAATTTCTAAGAAAGAGGGAAAAAAGTTTTTTATTTTTTTTTTTGCGGTTACCCTGAAAATACTTACATACTCGCTAGTCGAGATTAAACTGGCTATAGTTCTCTTTTATAAAAGGTTTAGTGGGTAAATTCTTTTTATTTTGAAAACTGAGTCAGGTTTACATTTATTTATCAATTTATTATTATTTATAAAATAAACCTAAGAAATCTAATTTACTTGAATTAAATAAAAACCTAACTAACTAAATATTTTTAAAAAACTCAATTAGGATTTTTTTTTTATTTTTAAAACCACTATGTGTAAAAAAATATATATCTTTTCTAAATTCTAATTGTAAGATATGTTCAAGATATGATCTAGATACGTATTTAATACGTATCTTTTCCAAATCTTAGTCACTAGATACGTATCTTGATGCATTTATTTTAAAAAAAATGTTTTTACTAAAAATGCATTTTAACTAAATTTTATTAAACATTGGAATTATCTGAAAGTCAAGCAAACAATATGAAAATAAATAGAAAAAACCTATACAAAAATGAAAAATTAATTAGTAAAAATAATTGAATTAAAATAAAATAACTAACAAAATAAAAATTTTTACCTACGAGTTGAGTCGTGCATGATTAGAGGGTGGACAAACACTATTTTCAGATGATTACTGGTGTGATCGAGGGCGTATTGGTTACTGTTTCCATTAATCACGGGCGTGATCGAGGGCATGTTGGTTGTTGTCTCTATTGATCATAGTCGTGATCGAAGGAGTGTTGGTTGTTGTCTCCACTGATCCCAGGCGTAATCGAAGGTATGTCGATTGTTATGGTTATGTGTTTGTACAAAGCATTAGGTGTTGTGTATGTCGATTGTGAGCGTGTGGTGAATTGTAAAGTAGCTTATTCGCACATGAGTTAGAGACATTGGTTAGCAAGGATTGTGCTAGTACGTGTGCTGATCAACGTATTGCTTTTGAGCTGATGTGTAGTCAGGATGTTTGGTTGGTTCACTAAGGGGTTGTGAATTTTACTTATTTAGATTATGATGTGTCCTTGATCAAGGTTGTCAACTTTGTAAGGGAAGTGTAGGTGAACTGTGCATGAATTTAGATGGTGTGTCAGCTGGTAGAGAGTTGTTGCTCGATCAAAGGAGAAGCTATGACAAACAATGCTACCTTTGGTCAAGGGGATGCAAATTGAATTTGCTGGCATCAAGGGATTTGTAGTTCGGATTTGTGGATGTTAAGCAACCGTGCAGTAGGGGATTTTGCTATTGATTGTGCGGCGTCAACTGTTGTCCAGGATTTAAGGAAGACATGGCTGGTGTGAATTGGAATCCAGATTGTGGATTATGTATGTTGTCGCGAATTGAGATGGCGAGGGACAAGGCTTATTGTTGTTGGTGAAGGTAGGAGCTATCGGTCAAGTGTTTGTTTGGCATTTGAGGGAATCGACGTAAAGCAGTGGTTTAAGCAGTTGAGTTTAGATTGTGTTAAGGGTGGTTTAGATAGGGGGATTGTAGTAGTCACTATTAGGTTTTGTGGGATGTGAGGCTACGGTTGGGGTTGTGAATTGTAGGGTATGTTTTGTGATGTTTCAACAGTGGTGTTGGTTGTTATGGGCGGCTATGCTTTGGAGAGTGCATGGCTTGTGGAAAATAAAAATCCTCCTTAACTTCCCTATTGACATGCTATTTGTAAACTCTTTAATCAAATCTTTTGTATCGAAAATACAGAATATACGATTATGATTTGTTAAGGATTTCCCTTAACTTCTAAAAACCCTAATTTATTTTAGGCTCTTTTTATTCTTCTAAGGCTTCATCCAATTTAGCTCAATAATTTCTTAACCTAATTTAAGCCCCTAAATTAAATGAATTAATTAAGCCCATATCATCACACAATACGACTCAACTTGCTACGACTCGACTTGATTTTCTTTTTCCCTTTTTCCTTTTCCCTTTTTCCTTTTTCCTTTTTCCTTTTTTATTTTAATTTTAGTTCTATTTTAATTATTTTTTTATTTTTTCTGTTTATTTATTAACCTGGCTCGAAAAAAAAAATTTGCAAAAATGAGGTGTCTACAGCTACCTCTCTTTATAGGGAAGTTGATACCCATTTTTGCTAGATTCAACTTAGATAATCTGAAAAGGATAGATCTCTTTCAAGATGAATTGCTTAAAAGGATATATATTTCGAAGACAAGATAAGATGACATTTTATTAAAGACAAAATGAGACAATGCTCTCATGAGCAGGGGATATTTTAAATGACTGAATGGCACTCCTTTGAGCAAGCAATCTAAGAAAGGAATAGATAGGATAACGTTCCTATGAGCAAGTACTCTTAAAAAGGACTAGATAGAACAATCCTACAAAGGAATTGATAGGACAACGCTCTTATGAGTAAGCGATCCTAAAAAGGACTAGGACAACGCTCCTTTGAGTAGGTGATCTAAGAAAAGATTGATAAGATAGCGCTTTTATGAGCAAGCAATCAGACAAAAGATAGGACAGTGCTTCTTTGAGTAAATGATCATAGATAAGATTGGATAGCGCTCATATGAGCAAGCTATCCTAGAAAGGATTGGATGGCACTCCACTAAGCAAGTGACCCAACTAAGGATAGGACAGCGCTCCTTTGAGCAGGCGATCCTAGAAAGGATTTTGATGAGTTTTGCCAAAATGATTTAAGACTTGAGTTTAAAAGATTTTGATGATTCTTTGAAAATATTAACTTGTTCTTTTACAATTTTTTGATAAAGGTTTCATTTCTCTTCTAATTTTTTTTTCTTCTTTTTTTAAGAAATTAAAAAACACTCTTTGATAGAAAATTGTGTTACTAATAAGTAAGAAAGTCTCAAAAACTCTAAAGATCACAAATAAGGGGTTGGCTTGCCCTTTGCCTGTTGATTACTCATTCTTTAAGTCTAATTTTTTGGAGCATAATTCATGATCTCTAAACTTTTTTAGAAGCACTGATGACCATTCTTATTTTTGACAAAGTACTCAACTCTTCAATTTTCCACTAAGGGAATAAATAACATTACTTGAAATATTTAGTTAAGTTAGACTTTCTTGTACTCTCATAGGTTTATTTTTACTTTCAATATCAATTCCAAAAATTGTAGCCTATTTTGTAGGTGGTACATTCTAGTTCATCAATAGGTATTTTCTGAGTTTGTAATGTAAGGCTTTTGGTCAATGGTTTAAACGAATGTATATCAATGTACTTAGCCATATTGAAAGAAATTATATACAATCCATCCCATGTTTACAAGCCAAGAACCTAGGAGAAGCTAAACATGGGCTTAACCCAGTTTCATGAGCAAATTTTGCTAAAGATAAGTCTATTTTTTTAGTCAAAAGAGTTTCATTAAGGGTGGTAAAGTGAGTAGGATCATACAGTAAGGGCTTTCTTTTAGGTTAGGAATTGAAAGTGTTTAGATTTCGAATACCATCACCAGTTCGGACTTTAGGCTATTTTAGTAATTTGGCTATTCTTTGAAAGTAATCACCTTACTAATATTTTCAATCTTTTTCTTTTCCTTTTTTTCTTTTTTTTTTCCTTTTGTTTTCTCTTTTTTTTTTTTGTTTTCTTTTTTTTTTTTGTCAAGGTGGTCACCTTCCATTGTTGAGTTTTTACTTAATAGGATTTGAAGCACCAAAAGGTAGGTTCAAGGTGTATAAGCTTGGGATAAGTATATATGGCTTTAAAGTGTATAGGAAAAGTCCATAGGCTCGATGTGTTTGAATAAGTATACGAGCCTAAGTGATGGTCTGAAATTCTTCTTCATCCTAAAGAAATTGAATCATCAATAACAACATTGGCTTATGAATTGGCATAACTAAGGTAAGCACAATTTAGTCTCCTCCTTTTCTCCAGATTAATGACCCTAACCTCCTAATTACCCCAGTTTGGGATAGTTTTTGGTAGGGCTAATTTTAAAAAATCCCTTAAAAAGTTCAAAAGGATTTGCAAGGGATAATTATGTTTAAGGATAATGAAATGAATACCTAATATCATTTTGACACATATACCAAGTTTAAGATAGAGCTCCTTTAAGGAATGACCCCAATTACTTACCTTGATGGCACTCTTCTCTCATGTATATTTAGGGTTAGTGTTTCGGACATGAGTTACCTCTCCTCATCCTAAACCTTTCAAGTAAAGTATTATCATTCCCTTAGGTGGAAAGTTTTAAGTTTCGAGTTCACATTTTCTTTATTCATTTTCACTCATTTGAAATAGCCGTATTTGAATTAAGCTAGCTTCATATCATATAAAGACAAGAATAAACATAAAAACTGCTTTATTCAATAACTCATATCTATTACAAGCTCCAAAATGAGGAATTATTTTGAAAAAAATATAAGAACTAAAATTCTTTTCTACTTCTTTTGCCTATTTCTATCACTTCTTTGAACTTGACCCATTCAATTAAATTGATCTCTCGGAAATATTCTCAGCTGCTTCAAATGGTGAGTCATCTTATCAGATGATAGTAATAGCTTTTCAATACTTAATATTAGAGGTTGTCTATTTGATGCCCCTTCAAAACTTGGGGAAAGAATACCACTACTAATTGACTCATCAATCTCTAGAAAACTTGGTTGGATAATCTTGGCATTAATAAAATCTTGCACCTTATGCTATAATCTCCAACAATTTTTAGTGGTGTGCCCTACTTTACTTACATGATAGTCACACCATTTGTTGGGGTCACGATCCCTTAGCTTGCATTTTTTTGTTGGGTTTTCGCATGTCAATAGCCCCACGTCTCTCAATTGCTTAAACACTTGAGCTATTGGAACCTTGAACTGTGTAAATCGCCTCCTCTTATTGTAGGCGGGCTTGTCTTGATTTGGCCTTTCCCAATTAGCGCATTCACTCCTGCTTTCTCTTTCATTGAATCAACTTCATGCTTAGGCTGTAACTTCTTATTTGCACCAAGACTTAAGCTTTGAAGTTGCTTGAGCCCATAACCCTTTACAATTTCTGTATTAGTGAGCCTTTCTTCTAATTTCACTAACTTTTCTTCTAAGGCTGTAACTCTTTCTTCCAAACCCTGGCAATAACATAACCTTTGGACTTAACCATTCAAATATGTTTCTGGCAACTTTTCCAATCCTTATATCATATTAATAGTGGGCTCTGTGTAGAATTTGGGCCTTGGATCCCTAACGAAGTCCAACTAGATCAATTTTTTATCAATTAAATCTTGGACTTTATTCTTCAACTCCTAGTAATGGTCAATAGCATGCCCCTACTAACCCACGTAGTACTCACATTATGCATTAGGATCGTATTTCTAAGCTTTATACCTTGGTGTTAAAGTTTTAGGATGTAGTAAAGCCTTTTCTTTTAAGCGGCGATAAACCCGAGACATAGGAATCAAGATATGAGTAAACCTCCTTCTAAGTGATTTCTAGCTTAACTTATTTTCCTTGAGCTCTAGACCAATGCTTAGGGTATTAGGCTCGCATATCATTAGATAAGACATCGTAGTGTTTACAACGGCTTCTAAATCCAATGGGACTAATCCCTTCCTTATCAATCTCCCTACTCTAATAGCATTTTCAATGCAACTATCAGCTGTAACTACATCTACAAACACAGAAGTAAAATGGCCTAAGAGATGATTATAATAAGGCTCACCTAATGTGCGGATGAATATGTTGATCAATTCATTTGTTGGCAATTGTACTGTAACTTGAGCCACTGTAGATCTCCATCTCTAGGCATACTCCTTAAAGGACTTGGTCAACTTCATTTTCATATTATTCACATCCATAAAGGATGGAGCCACTTCTTTGTTGAAGTTGTACTATTGATAAAAGACTCGAGTTAGCTTATCCTAAGTATTAAGCTTAACTAAGTCTCGTTGGGCATACCAAATCAATGCCGACCTAGTTAGGCCATTTTGGAAAGTTTGAATCATTAACTACTCATGTTCAGGGAATTGGGCCATCTTGCGAACATAAAGCCTAAGGTGAAGTTTAGGATAACATGTTCCATCATACTTTTCAAAATTTGGTACCTTAAACTTCTTGGGTAACTTATGGTCTTCAAATGCGCAAACACTGCTCAAGCCCAAATCACTCTGCACATCATGATCTTTGAGAACTCTCATTTTTTCTTCAATTTTCTGGAAGATTTCTTCTTCCATCTTCATCAATTTCTGCACTAATTCCTTCTACAAGCCTTTGCTGCTATTGTTGAGCTCATGAATTGATAACTCTTCAAACTTGTCTGTCTTAAATGGTATGTCAATAGGCCCCTAGGCTTAGGTATGAGCTATGGTCTCAACTTGCTTCGCATGCTTTCCCAGAAGCCCTTTCAGCTATGGTTATACCATGTTCAAGAGCTTCAAACATCTTGTTTTTGAAAATGAGTGATTATGGCCTTCAAGTTGAGCAAGATCACTTAAAAAGCAATCTTTCAAAGCCTGCAAAAATCCCTTCTTATTAACAATACTACATCGAGTTTTTAGTTTTGAAAACCGTTCCTTTTTTTTTTTAGAAACTTTTATTGGAAAATTAATGCTTATTTTATGTCATAGAAGTCTAATACTGACATCAACAAATCTAAATAAAGAAAACATTGGGACTGATGACTAAGGACATAGGACGATGATAATATTACAAAGAAGATATGGAGAAGCGGAAATTATTTTACAATGAGAAACTTATTGAATTAATGACACAACGATGACGAATCATGGAGAAAACTCTATTAGGACCATGACAACTTAAAAGCTAAACACGAAAAATGAGAACTTAGACATTTACTAGATTAATAACCTTAAGATGGAAAATAATTCACAATGGAAATCTAATGATTAAATCTTATATATGTATATATATATATTGTATTTTATTAGTTCCTAATAGTATGATACATATAGGGCATTGCAATAGAAATTAACTAAGTAAATAATCATCATAAAACTGGTTTTTTATCATAAAATATCTTTTGAAATTTCTTTTTAAAAAAAATGTTGGAAATTTTTTTTAAAAAATGACAATTCCATAATAATCTTTATCATAGTTAATTTCCATGATTACATGTCCCAAAAATTTATAAGTTGATACAAAAGATTTTTTTTTTTTTTTTTTGGTTAACATTAGCACAGGGGGAAAAGTAATGATTTTGAAAATTTTATGTTAAATGTTTTATTACACAACCCATTACTGATGAAATAAAACAAAATTTATAAGATATACACATATTACAAATGATAGCTTATATAGATAAATATGCAAAATAAATGTGATGTAATATGCTACATACACGTGCAATGCAATGGGGTTAGTAATTAATAAACTATAGGGAGTACGATGAATCCGTGGTCAAGAAATACCCTTATATATAAGTAGGTCTAAAATAGATTTTTTTTTTTTAAATGAAGTTCGCGAATACTTATATATAAGGGTTATTAGTTTTTTTTTTTTAATTTCCCTTTTTTGAAGAATAAGATCAAGTTAATCATGGATTAATTAAGTTTTTCCTATAATTTAAGAATAACTACCCCTTTTCTGAAAAGGATGATGCAAGAGGATAGGGTTTACGAGTCTTAGGTTGCGTAGCTCCAACGATTTCCAAAGAAAAACCTAGTGGGCTACATCGAAACCTGAATAAGCTCGCCTATCATCGCCAGGTGGGGGTAAAGACCCCAGTAACCTGAGAGTTACACAATGGAGGTCTGTCCTAAGTTCCTAAAGTGGCCTAAGTCCGACCATATCTAAACTTGAAAATGATTATTAAAAATAAACCTCCCCCCAATTCTCTAAGAAGGTCCATTGGGCTAGGTTTTTTCTTAAGGCCTATATCATCAAAAAACAATTAGTACAACTATAATACAAAACAAAAAAAATAAATAATAATACAAAAGCACATTAATAATATTTTTAGTTTTCACATAGTTAGCCCACTAGGCTCCCCTAGTGAAGTCGCCAATTCTGTCAAGCTCAATTTCATTTTCCTTAATCTAACCTATATTAAGCTTAGCCCACTCAATATAAATTACTCAACATTAAATTAAGGAAATATTTTTCTAAAAAATTTTAAAATTGAAGTCTCCAACCAACTCGATTAGTAAAAAACGAAATTAGGGTTTTTGGGTAGGAAAAAACCCTAATTTGATTACTAATCTATAGATATACTAAAATTTTTTTATTTTTTGAAAATTAAACCAGAAAAACTGAGTTCGATGACTAACCTATTAAGGCTAAGTCATCATGTAAAAACTAAAGAAAAATTGATGGGTTTTTATTTTTATAATTTTCTAAGAAAAAGGGAAAAAAAATTTATTTCTTTATGTGTTTGCCCCAAAGGTACCTACATACTTACTAATCGTGATCAAATCGGTCGTAATTCTCTTTTATAAAAGGTTTAGTGGGTGGAATCTTTTTATTTCGAAAACTAAGCCAGGTTTGCATTTATTTATCAGTTTATTAGTTTTTTTAAAAAAACGTAAGAAATCTAATTTACTCGAATTAAAGAAAAACCTAACTAACTAAATATTTTTAAAATACTCAATTAAGATTTTTTTTATTTTTAAAACCACTACGTGTAATAATATATATATATTTTTTCTAAATCCTAACTATAAGATATGTTGAAGATTCGATCTAAATACATATCTTATACGTATCTTTTCTAAATCTCAATTACTAGATACGTATTTCAATGCGTTTATTTATTTATTTTTTTAAAAAAACAATTTTACTAAAAACATAATTTAACTAAATTTTAGTAAACATTGGAATTATTTGAAAATCAAGTAAACAATATGGAAATAATAAAAAAAAACTGCACTAAAATGAAAAATTAATTAGTAAAAATAATTGAATTAAAATAAAAATAAAATAACTAACAAAATAAAAATTTTTACATACGAGTCAAGCTTCGCATGATTAGAAGGTAGATGAATATTGTTTTCAAATGGTTACAGGCGTAATCGAGAGCGTGTTGGTTACTGTTTCCACTGATCATGGGCATGATCGAGGGCATGTTGGTTGTTGTCTCTATTGATCACGGGCGTGATCAAGGGAGTGTCGGTTGTTGTCTCCACTGATCACGGGCGTAATTGAAGGCGTATCGGTTGTTGTGGTTGTGTGTTTGTGCATAGCGTTATGTGCTGTGTATGTGTTATTATGGATTTGTGAGTGTGCAGTAAATTGTAAAGTGGCTTGTTCGCATATGAGTTAGAGACATTAGTTAGCAAGGATTGTGCTAGTATGTGTGCTAATCAACGTGTTGCTTTTGAGCTATTGTTCAGTCAGGATTTTTAGTTGGTTCATTAAGGGGTTATGAATTTTGCTTGTTCAGATTATGATGTGTCTTCGATTAAGGGCTGTCAACTTCATGAGGGGAGTGTGAGTGAACTGTACATAAATCTAGATGGCATGTTAGTTGGTGGAGAGTTGCTCCTCAGTTAAAGGAGATGCTGTAGTGTGCGATGCTATCTTTGGTCAAGGGGATGCGGATTGAATTTGCTAATGTCAGGAGTCTTTTATGGTGTTTCAGCAGTAGTATTGGTAGTTGTAGGTAGCGGTGCTTTGGAGAGTGTATGGCTTGTGGAAAATAAAAATCCTCCTCAACTTCCCTATGGATGTGCTATTTATAAACTTTTCAATCAAATCTTTTGTATAAAAAATATAGAAAATACAATTATGATTTGTCAAGGATTTCCCTTAACTTTTAGAAACCCTAATTTACTTTTGGGTTTTTTATTCTTCCAAGGCCCAGCTCGATCCGATCCAATCCGATCTATTACAATTTAGTCTAATAATTCCTTAATTCGATTTAAGCCTTTAAATTAGATGAATTAATTAAGCTCATATCATCACACAACATGATTCGACTTATGACTTAACTTGCTACAACTTGACTTGATTTTCTTTTTTTCTTTTTCATTTTTCATTTTTTCTTTTAATTTTCGTTTTATTTTTATTATTTTTTATTTTTTCCGTTTATTTATTAACCTAGCTAAAAAAAAATTAGCAAAAATGAGGTGTTACACTACAGTGGGCAAGAATTTGGCTGATTGGGACGTCTGCTTACTAATGGTTAAGTTCACTTACAATAGAACAGTACATGACACTACTAAATAGACTCTCTTAGTCTTTTCTCACATCCCCTTGCACCTGTACTCACGTAAGAGGACTCTGACACCTTAGCTAGAGCATGATCCCTTTAGCACATCTATGATAAAGTCATTCAGCACATCAACTAAGCTGCTAAGAGGATGTGAGAAAAGACTAAGAGTAAAATGGCTAAACAATTCCAACAAGGAGACCTAGTATTGCTATACCTTAGTAAGGAATGGTTTCCGAGTAAGAGAAGGAATAAACTATCCCTAAGGGCTGAAGGACCTTTCAAAATTCTCTAAAGATCAATGAAAATGCCTACATATTGGAGCTGTCAAAGGACTATGGGGTTTCTAACACCTTCAATATTGTCAATCTAAGTCCATATCACCCTAACAGAGAGTTGACTAGAGATAATTTGGATTTGATCCCAAATCTAAATCAACCTAGAGGGAATGATGGGAATCGATTTACTAGATCATTGACCCGAAGCCAAGCTTGAGGATTGGAAGGTCTAGTACGGAAAATTTTCTTATTCCAATCGACTCCTACCGTGGCTAAGTATTTCCTTACCAACCTGTTCTGTATACTAAGCTGAATGACTCCCTATTTCTTGAAAATAGAGTACTGAGCAGTAGAAAGTCGAGACAATAGCCAACCTTTACTCATACCTGACCAAATACTCACTCGGCGTCATCCTTACCGATACTATGAGAGAGATGCTCCAGACCGACAGGACCATCCCTGCTCAGATAAGCCAACTACTCGTACTTTTTGTTCATATCTTCCAACAGCCTCACCAATTAAGCAACGTCACGTGTACAGAACCATGTGTAGAATCTATTACACTAATCATTTTTTTTTAATATTCATTTTTACCCTTTTGTATTCTTGCACATTACTTTAGGGTGATACCCTTTTGCCTTTTCCTTTTTTAGAAAGTTTTCCTAACTTATGAGTATAAATACCCTTATAATTATAACTACAGGAGATCATCATTAATATACACTTTTGAGTATTCTTCCTTCCTTGTATAAATACTACTTGTTTACTCTTGGCATCACTCTTATCTTAACCCTTAATCAAGGTTAGGTAGCAAGTAACCTCATCGGATCAATTCATGCATCATATCGAATTGTGACGCAAGTCCTCAGAAGTTCTATTAGTGCGTTATATTCTCTGGAGCTATTCATGAGTTTTTGCTTACTGTTTCATTCGCACTTATCCTTTTTGCATCTTTCCCCATTGACTCTTTTAAGCTTTCTACAAGTTCAGACCCACCTACTAATCGACCTTATCTATTCTTGGTCACGTTTCTTACTAATCGGTGCTAGTAGAGCCATACCAAGTAATGTACCAGTATTCGTAGTAATTGTAACTGCCATGCCTGGAAAGAATTGCATGCAAGTGGTAAAGAGTTGGTTCATCACATGGGTATTTTCCTGTAATATAGGTGAATCATCAATAGCAGGTAGTTGCATAGTTCTAAGTGCTTACATAGCCCTATGTATTTGAGTAGCAGTAGATCCTTGCACAGTTCTAGGTACCTGCATAGTCATTGGTGCATTAGTATCTTACATCACTTGGGTATGCCCAACCCTCTTGTATTGGTTCTCATGTTCATGAATGTGTCCGTTATTTTTACTCTTCTTGCGTAAGTCTCTCGTTCCCCAGTGGAATCACTAAATAATGTGTGGTGGAGTTGCTATAGCTAGTCAATCACATGTAATGGGTGTGCCAATTGACTTAAGAGACGTCTTGAGTTGATAACACATGGATGGACATCTTTAAGAAGAGGTATAAGAGGAAGAGCGGGCAAACTCGGTATCTTAAATGCACATGTGTGACAGTAGATTGGACTCATTGTTCTTGATCACTTTGAATCGTTCTTGATTGAATTGCTTGTTTGATCCCCTATGAAGTGATTTTAGCAAAGCTCTTGTATTTATCTTAAGCTTGACAATGTTCTGAATGAGCCAAATGAGAGACGCCTCTTATTTATAGAGTATGGCGATTAATCTTATCTGTCAAATGGCTTTAAGATGGACGATTGAGATTAAGCCTCATTATTAAAGCTTATAATTTCCTTTAGCCTTCATAGGCTTAGATATGAGCCTTAAGTATGTTTAAGGCTTTTATTAAGTAGAGAAGGCTCATTATCATTATTATTTGGTTTAAAAACCAATTGAGTCTCCTTAAGGCATAATATGATTAAATGAAGCCTAAATAGGCCTAAAAGCACTGTTTTTGAGTTTTCTTTTCATGCACAAGATAATTGAGCAAGGCTAAGAGTAGACCATCTGGTCAGGCAATCCCCATTCGAAGCCTATCAAGCCAGATCTCCCTAAAACATCCTTAATCGTGTCAATTTCGTAAACTTTACCACTCTCCCAAGATATCAGTCCATGGAATTAAATTGGGTTAAAAGCCAAATTATCAAAATATCCACAATTATTTATCATTTAAGTCATGTATACCATTTTCAACTTTATAAATTATTTAATTATATGGTTTCTTTCCCATGAACCAAGGTCATGGGAAAACTAAATGTATCAAAAACAAAAATATTAATTTGCACTCGTTTTCATCATTAAAGAAAAAATGGCAACTTACCTTTGCAATGTGAAGATGAAATTGAAGTAAAAATTGGAGTATGAAGCTTAAGATAATGATGTCAAATGTGAAAAGAAAATTTTAAAGACTAAAGTTAAAAGTTACAAATCTAGATCAAACTAAAAAATAAAAAGGTTACATGCCTAATGTGTAGCAAATAGGTGCATGTTACGTAGAGCAAATATCAAAATATTGGTTGTTTTGACATTAAATTGGTTCATGAGCTAAACCTAAGACCTATTTAGTAAATTTAGTAGTAAACGATTCATAAATAGATTAACGGGTTGATCCCGTACTTGGATATGAACTTTATTGTGTTTAATTGAGTCTATTAAGTTGTTTCTATCCTTTCTTGATTTTTTTTTATTCGATCTGTTCTAAGAAGGTCAATTCATGGCAAATCCAAATGATAGTTGAGGATGTTAAGATACTCAAGAACCCTTTTACTTGTTATTTTTCTTTAATTTCTAAATAAGATAAAGAGTGTATACATAAGATTGCTACCAAGGTAATATTGAAATGTGTTATGATTTTTCAGTCATTAAAACCCCATATCCTGAGGCTAAGTTGTTGCTTATGGATGTCCACTAAAGTCATGTTGATGCTTTTTGAGTAAATTAAGTTATGTAAAAAAAGAAAAAAGAAAGCAATCAATTTGAGTGATTCCTTATATGTAAAAATGATAATTCTAGCATATTTAAATGTTCTATAACACAAAGCACTTACTTTATCGTATATTGAAAAGTTTTTTTTCTATTCATAAAGAGGTTTTTTCTTCTTCAAAACAAAACCAAATTGCTCAATGTGATCCATTTTCTCCCCTTTTTGCAAGTTCCAACAAAAGAATGCAAAAAGGGTTGTAAGTGAATAAAACACCATCCTTTCTGCCATCGCCATTCCAATAAAAATTCTTCTCCTAAAACCAAATGGAAAGTAATTGAAGTCATTGCCACCATAATCACCTCTTCCATTCATAAAACTCTCAAGATCAAACTCCAATGGATATTCCCAGATCAAAGGGTCTCAATGTATTGCCCATACATTGAAAGAACTCAAGAACCCTTCGGAATCGTGTATCCACTAACAATGCAATTTTTGCTAGGGCAATGAGGGACTAAAAGTGGCAAGATTGGGTACATCCTTAGTACCTCTTTCATCTCTATATGAAGATATGGTAATCCATGAATATGAAACTCTTTTAAAATGGGACAACAACTATCTCTAATTCTTGTTAGATTTTTATTAGCACTTTCGATTTGCTTATTATTTCAGCCATAGCAAACTTTATTGTGCTTGATGTTACATCTATTCCTCCAACGACCATGTCCTATCCATTAATTATGAGATTAGACTTTGAAGTGTAAAGTACATAGTGATTATTGACATGAATAGAAATTCAAATAAATAAACATACCAATCTTCACAATTAATCCAAATTCAACATACGTCAATTACTTGAACCAAGAAAACATACAGATATGTTAATTCAACCCAAATTACCAATACGCCATTCATCGATCCATGTAACTTATTTGTAACGCTCCAAAACCTGGAACGCTATAGTCCACCATGTGTTCCTAACCTTTGCTGATATGTTAGGCATCTAGGAATCTATAACCTATCTAGGATCTACAAAATAATTACATGATCTTTGATGACCTACAATTTAGTAACCTCAAATATGAATTAAAGTGGAATGTCAACCACCTAATTTCCACATACCATAATAGTAAATGAACCCAACTATTATAAGTGAATGAACTTAAATATAATATAACTTTCAGATAAACAACCTAAAGTAACATCATCTAAAAGAATCACTAGCGACTCCAAACAATCAATAGTCTCCAAATATATAAAACATAAAACAATAACATATGATCTACAATAATTCACTCCTAAAAGCTAAGCTACACTGTCTTTGCTGCATCACCATAATAACAGAAATCACCTTCTTCACCATAACACAGATAATCATGACTTGCATCATTTACAGAATAACCGCCATAAACTTCATAACTTAAACCTATAGTTGAAAAATAATAACCCCGGTAAGGTAAGCTAACACCCAGTACAACATACCATATACATGTACATAATCATACATGTAATGAGCCTAACATACATACGAGTATCAATATAAATGCAATAAACAACCAGTTTTAAATCTTGTCATTTAAGTCCGCAAACAGTATAGTCTCAGTATCTTAAGACTTGAGGTTACTCATGACCTCTATACATACAATATATAAATACTACATAGGTATTGGTATTAGGTCCTCCCCAATCACCTGAGTACCAAAAACCATCTTAAATCTACTTAAGTCCTTTTAATGCCGGACTCTACTGAAGCTAGTATTATGTAAAGATCACTAGGAATCTTAGCTACATTACTAGACTCGACCAGTGGATGGTCAAAGTTAAGCATAAGTAGCAAATAGTTAAGTCCGAGGTTCATTTAGGTCCGGTTAATTTACATTAACCTAGTACACACAATCAACAAACATATATCTCATACCTGGTACTCTTATCTCAATAAGATTTAATTCATCGTAGCTTCTAGCACATGTGCAAAAGTAATAAATATCGAGTTTAGAATTTATTAAATTCTTCATAATTCGACTCAACATTTCTTCCCCTTTAACTCAAACCTTTTCCTTATTCATTAAGCTTCTAAACCACCCTCTATATGTCCTTTCATAATCTCTTATTTACTTTTTAACATCTCATAATCTACATCAATGCTAACCTATATGTTACGCCCCGAAGTCATAGAGTCACAACAGTCTCGCCGTATAAACCATTCTAGGGTAGTAACTGGCCTCACAGTACCTACCATAGACATAATCTACACAAGGCGTCGACGACTTCTCGCTTTGAAGTAAACAATCCTATTTAAGTGTTTAACTACAAATATAGTAATTATCACAAATTTTTAATAAACATACATCATTATATATAAAATCCACAGAACTTCCTAGGAAGCTCTACTTAAACATGATGGTTTACTAATTTTACATAACAACTATCAATCTTTCAGTTTTAAACTACAAAGGACACACTAACTACATATCCACTGCTAAGCAAATTGATCCTTACACCTCTAGCTTCAGAAGAACTAACCTCTGATGATTGTATGGCGGCATAATACTTATAGTAATCAGAAATCGAGACCTACAAAACGATCTAGAAGGGTATGAGCAACTATAGCTTAGTAAGTAGAATTAGAGACTCATGAGAATATACAAACACAAACAAGATTATCATCTAATTATTTTAATGCAATGCAACAATCAAGTGTCATCATACAATATAGTTCGGTCGGTTGTGAAATTAGAGAAATTTCACTCGCTCTAATCTGAGTTGAGGAGTTTCCATGTTATGAAACAGCTCACAACTAAACTCAGGCTTATGCAATGGAGACAATGCTCCTCCTACGACTACTTTCAAACCATTGACTTCACCCCTATCGCGACCTCTTCTCCTGTCACTTAGTTTGACTAAGGATGAAGAATTGACCATTATACAATCCTGCGCTATCCCTTTTGAAGGGGTCGGTATTTCGTTGGAGAATCCTATGATCCCCTAAAGGGTTGCAATACATGACATTTTTTGTTATTAGAGTTGAATAAGATTAAATTTCATTTAGGGTGTTCAAACAATACTAAATCAATCACATTACAAATTTCAATACATATTCAAATACATCAAACACATGCATAAACTACTTATAATCACAACCATATACAATCCTAAGTCTCCGAGTGTCATAAAATAGCACTCTAATATAATAAGTAATAACCCAACTTACTTGGAGTTTCTCAGTCGCCCAATCACTCAATTGCAAACCGATTCGTCTCTAGATATCCTATAATATAAATAGGTCTTTTTAGTTCTTATACTTTAATGATTCACATTCTAAGTTATAATTTAGCTTATTTTTTCCATGTAACATATTATTTACTAATGATTCATTCTACCCTATTTCGGGGTTCGGTTCCTAAATTAGATTCTAGTTTTGATTGTATAATCTTAAATATGCTCGAATCCTAATGTGAAATTAATTACATTAAATCACATTAGGCTCGAGTATTCTAATATCCTATTGGATCTTAATTTAGTATTCTAAACTATTCGATATATACTAATTCTAATTGGGGAACCGGATTTATTTCCAATGTGAGAAAATCTTACTTTTTTCATACAATTATCTAAAATTACATTTTATTTCAGATTTATTATATTCTGATTTCTATTATTATATTATCTAATTAAATAATTTTTTATAATATTCTTAATTTTCTATAATTAGCACATAATTCCTTCATTAATTACACTTAACACTCCAAAGGCTAGGATTAGGTTTCCACATAATAGATTAACATCCTTAACCCTCTAATTATTATCTAAATCGGTAATTAATGTCTTAATCATCTAATTAACCCAAAATTACCCAATTTTTCTATCATTTTAGGGCTAAAAATTTATCTAAAAATTTAGAAAATTAAATTTAAAAAAATGGCTTCATAGCATTGTTCTATATCACTTAAGCAGTTTACAGAAAAAATTTGAACTCCAAACTACACTTCTAAGCCTATTTATTTCTAATATTAATCATGCTTGATTTTGCTTAATTTTTTAAGAACCCTATATTTTCAGACATGATTATACTTAATTACTATTTTTCCCCAAATCTACATACAATAAAATCTCAGAATAATAAATTTCATAATTTTCTAGGTAAAATAAATAATTTTACAAAATTATATAAAATCAAAGTAGATTAGAGACTCACCCCATCTAATAGCTTTTGGCTTTCCAACACCGGTCCAGGTGTGTTGGCTGGTCCAAGTGTGTCGGCCGGTTCAGGCGGTGGGTCTGGAGTGGGGTCATACTGGTAGTGGCTCAGTCTAGCCCTATTTGCACAGGTCTCCTTTCTTTCTTTTATTTTTTTTTACTCTAGTTTTTCTCTTAGATTTCAATGCTCCCTATTTTTCTCTGATTCTTAACTGTCTAAAGGAGCTCTGTAAATTTCTTTCCTAGTTATAGAATTTTGTGGTAATTAATATACATTAAATTAGACATGACATTGCCCAATTCCTTTGATTTTTGGCTTTTGTGTTGCTTGATTTTAATTAGCTAATTTTTCTTCTTCAACTTCTAACTTGGCATGACTAAATTTACATCATTTCGGATTTCTCTGATTTTTTTTCTAATTTTTCCTTAATTAATTAATAATTTTCTTTAATTATTTAATAAGATTTTAGCCACTTTAAGAAATTTCGCATATTTTTATCTACACGTAAATACGTGTGGAGTACATGTGAACATTCCTAATTATTATTTAGGTTGTTCTATGATTTTTAGTATACATATAATCTATCTTTAGTAATTTATTAGTTATTAGATTACACTTTTTGCTTTTTCGATAATTAATAATTATTATACTTAAAATTTGAAAATTTTATAGTCTCCTATTTTATTATTTATTTTCTTAAATTCAAGTTTACGGGATCATTTTTACTAATATTTCTATCCATAGTTTATAATTAGGGTTTGATTGGATCCTTTAACCAATTGCCCTAAACTTTGTGTTCTAAGTTTAATATTACAGTCACTTGACTTAACTTTAAGACTTATACTATATACACCTACGCCAATATATACACCTATACAACACATACAAAGATACAGTCTTACAACATACACAGAGTCTTACACTCATGCACGACGTATGCATCCTATCATACTGCACACCTTGATACCATATACTCTAACATTGGCTCAGCGTTGCCAATATTACGTAATTTACGTCGTAACCATATCACCATCGTTCCCATCTACCTCATTAACCACTTTCACGAAAGTAAAAGGGCAAAAGCAATATTTACATGTAATTCTTGATAAGAAATACCTTAGACTCGAATTATAATTGCATGAAACTGCAAAAGCGGAAATCGTTATGGTTTTTATGACATCTCCTTAAAGAAATACGAATTTCTATGTTAAATAGGTGAAGGGCTTACTCAATATTGTCGTATCCTTGCATTTTCTTGAAGATTTGTTAGTTTTCTTATGCCCTAGCCCCTAATTCTAAATTTCTTCAAAGAACAAGTGATAACTTACCCAGTTTCAAGTATTCCTTTGCAAAAGCCCACTTTTTGCTTTGATTTCTACCCTCTAACTCTTTGAATCCATACCTACAGGTATTCTTGAGAGTTCTCCTTTAAGTTTTCTGGTAGGATATATAATAGGAAGTATATGAAATGGTGGGAGAAGAAAATAATGTAGGGGAGAGATATAAAATTGAACATTTCCCTTGAATAAGTTTGTTCTTAGTATTTAAAGTTTATTTACATATCATACTAATGTCTAAATCTTTTCCTATAATAGTATTACCCTTAGTACTTGATATTTATTTACATGCTATACCATTGTATGAATCTTTTCTCTTAACAATATTTCCTTTAGTATCTCTAATCAATTATAAGCTATACTATGTCTTCAAACCTTTATTATGTTACTATATTCCATCCGTTATTTTATATTTCTAAATTTTATTATTATTATATAACCTTTTTTTTTTTTTAGTTTTATATTATTAGTATAATTAAATCTTTTTCTTTTCTTGAGATTCTCATTATGTAGACAAGTCAACACCGTTTGACATAAAGGGCAGTAAAAGAACTAGACAAAAAAAAAAGAAGAAGAAAGAAATAGTAAGGTTTGTGTTAGTACACCATGGCATTCTTGTGTAGTATTAGATCTTTGAGTTCTCCCATATGGATAAAAGTTTTACTACTCAAATGGAAGAGAATAAGTTTACTAGTTTTTATATTTGATTGGATGCTTTATAAGATGATAATATCTTTTTTTTTTTTCAATTAAAGAGGTTTATTTATTTATAATACAAGAAAAAAACTTAAGTTTTTGTTGGAATTAGGTTTCCATTTAAATGGTACTAACACGCCATGTAGAGGGTTAAATGATATATAAGTATCAATGATATTTAAATACGTGATAATAAAAATACATATTTTTTGAAAAAAATACTAATAATGTTTTTACGTGTTAAATTTTCATTGATATTTATATAATACTCATTAATTCACATGACATGTTAATAGTATTGAAGGTTTTTTTCTCACTCCAAGAAGCTATTAGCTTCCAATCAAACGAAGAAGAGATAAAGTTGCAACTTTTCTTCTCTTTGCCATTTTAGGGCTGCAAGAAACCTAAAAGATTAATATAGTTTCAACGGGGTAGTCTTCATTAGTTGGAAGGAATTATGATAACCGCATGGTATCCTCAAATCAAATTTTTAAACGCTACCAAGTACTATCTCAGGCTATGTTTTGAACGAATCATAAGATAATCAAATAGAAAATAAAAGACTTTACTGGTTTGTTTTAAATAAGTGAACATTAGCCCTAAATTATCAACCAAGGACCCCAAAGTCCAAAATTCATTTCTTCTTCTTCTACAATATAATGAAATATAGTCCCTTTACAAGCAATAAGAAGGAGATCCACAAACACAGATGTTTTGCAAACATCGATCTCCATGGGCAAATCCATCAACAACGTAGGTTTCAATAAAGTAAATATTTTATTAAGAAGGACAACAAAATGTAGTAGATTCAACTCACTAAGGTTGTGCTACTACTCCTCACGCTCAGTGAATTGGACTACAACACTCCGTCGTCCGTCATAAATGATGTGGGTGTAAAGGTTTTGGATTTTTTATTTCATTCGGGGTTTTAAGTTTTCCTTTAATTCAGAAATTTGATTATACTAATACGTTATAATTATGTATTTTGATGAATACCAATAAATTTTTAATATATAAAAGTATTGACAAACTATTATTAATTTGTGCTTTGAAGCCACGTTTCTAAAAGTTGCTTTCATAGTATATGGATTTAGGATATTTTTCCATGCAATTGATTTTTTCAAGCGAAGAATATTTCTGACTATTTTAATTTATATAAAGTATAGCAAGTAGGGAATTTATTTTTTTCCCCACCACACATATCACATCTGCATCTCCTTAGGCACCTAAAACATCGCACAACCTTAACAATTTTTGTGGTGCGTACTACATTAAGTAATGTTCATATCTTCTTTGGGCTACTATTATCATAATAATTCAAAGGATTAGTGTTACTAATCACATGTGATGGCTTAGGAGGCAAATGTACAGTGAATAGACAGCCATGGTAGTTAACCACATAGCCACTAGGGGAAAAAAAAAAGTTTTTTAGGAGAAAAAAATGTACCATTAATAAGTAAAAAATCAATAAAGATGCTGTAAAAATCTGAAAAACACATATCATGTGAGTAAACTCTACCAAATGTCACTTTACTTTCAAAAAATACTATACTAATTATCAAACTTTTATTTTGACCATTGAAACTATTGAACATTTCAAAAATGTATAGCCATACCACTTTGATGATTATTTGAATAAATGGCAATAAAAAATCTTACATGGTATTTATGAATTGTCATCTACATTTAAAATAATTATAATATGTGTTCCTTTCCCTCCAAAAACACAAAGAAATACTTTTATCTATTAGAAAAAAGACCTATCCATTTTCCTCAAAAATACAAACTACTAGTTTCCCTCTTAAAACTAAATTATTAAGAAAATCTTTCTTTTTCCCCTTAATCATCCATATAATTTTTACTTTCGGTTTTAATTCTTTCTTTCCAACATTTTACTATACATAATATCAATATACCAATATCCTTTAGACCTTCTCTTACAAATAAAGAAAAGTATTCATAATATCATGGAATGTCAACGATTATTTTGTATAATCATAATACATAACCGTGGTAACCAAACACTTTGTTTTTGTTTTTTTTTTTTTTTTTAAAGAAAAAACTTTGTCAACTTTCAAGCATGGAATCTCTTGTAGCAAATTCTCCATTTTCCCACTAAAGCTTCTTTTTTTTTTTTTTCCATGTTTTTTTGCATCTTTCTCTTCTATCCCAACAAATGTCAAATACATTGTGTTGCCCAGTAGATTAAAAGAAAAGTTTTTTATTTATTTATTTATTTTTTTTACCTCAACAATTTGGTCTTTAGAGGGATATGAATACTTTGTTTTTTTCTTTTTGTTTTTAAGGAAAATGAATCGTTTTCTTTTAATAAATAACAATATTTCCTTTCAATAATAGTTTGTGTTTTTCAATAATAGATAATATAAAGATCCAAGTAGAGAAGAATAAAACACCAACAAAACAAAAAAATAGATAAATCAAATGAAACCCTAAGCATTTTTCTCTCACCATGTAAACAATTAAAAAGTGGAAAATACTCACCACAAGTAATGCTTTGAGATGAACCATAGTAAGAGGCGTTTTTGCGTCTTTTTCTTCTTTTAATTTCAACAAGAATTGCAAAAAATCTTTGTTGTCTCCACCACCACCGTTCTCTCTTTCCATCTTCGTTCATTTGTTCAATCATCCGATCAAAGATATAATCAAGCTTCTCTGCCAAACCCTTCATTTGTTTCTCTATTCTTTGAAGGTCAAACCGGGCTAGAGCCGGATAAAAATCAGAGATGTTTGGCTTTCCCATAAGATCAGTAATATCCGAAACAAGTTTCCTAATTCCGACCCTAGATTATCTCTTTCCTCTCCTCGGACAGTTTCACCACACAACATGTTGCTGATCACATTGAGAATCGTTAAAAACATTTGCTCTCCAACGTCAACTTTTGAACCGACCCGGCTATAAATATACCGGACGGTTCTCGGACCTGGTTGCGCTGGAGATGATAAACCGAGTCCAAGCTGTTGTTGCTAAGCATCTTGAGGACATATACCTTTCTCAACATTGGCCAATCCGAGCCACATGTGGTCCATACAATGTCGGATCCTCCATAGTTTGCAACTCGGCCCGCTAAAGGAACATCAAGGCTAGCAAAGGCGATGTCATAGTCTTTTAGGACCTCGTGGGCTGCATCAGTGAAGAGATGATGATGCCAGGTTTGCCACCGAGGTGGAGCTTGACAGTCGAGCCGTAGGTTCGTGCCAAGCGAGCGAAGTTGAGTTGGAACATCTGGATTATTTTAGTATCTAGACATATACATATATATATAGAGAGAGAGAGAGAGAGAACTGGACCGCATGGATCTTAAGACTCGAGGCTAAGGATCTTATGAAGTCAGCCATTTTAGCCGTCAACGTTGAGTGGAACATCTGGATTATTTTGAAACTTACGGTTAAGGATGAAGGCTACCGTGCGTAAGATCGCAAAGTAATAAAAATTATTCAATAGCTAAAAATGTGCCGTATAAATAATTATAAAATATTAATAAAAAATAATTTTTAAATTAATTATCAAACATAATTTATATATAATATATATTATCTTATTAATATTTATATATTATATATATAATATTTATTACCCATTAAATCATTTTTTCACGGTTTGATACAACAACAATGTTACAATATGTGTCACTTATGCACATGGATGCAAAGTCGCGTTCTTGCTTTAATCTGGACAAGGCTAATTTGGGTCACGATGCTCCCAATCAATGTATTGATTTTATTTCGATTTAGTTTCTTATGTTGTTTTATATCAATTAAATAATGTAATCAAAATATAATAATTATTACATTTTTATTCTATTCGTATTGTATCCTCGGTGAAATGAATGGTGATCTATGTCTATATGCTTTCAAACTTAATTTTGTAATCTTACATTTTTTTGAAAGCATTCGTGTTACTTGTATTAAAGGTGAATTAGCAGTTTTTACCTTTAATACTTGAAGCTGTTTTTATGTCTACTCGAACTATCATGTTGTCATTAAATTTGGTATAATTTTATTTTGGTTTTATTTGAAATTACATATGCCATTTGTGAATATATCATATGTCATTATGGATCAATTCGCTCCTGTAATGTAAGAAGATTTTGTATGAAATGACTCTTACATAATTTTAGATGTCATGCAAATGACCTATTACAGTTTATTATTAATGATTATCAAAAGTCACCATATTCGATTTTTTTTTTTTTTTATAGCATGGGCATGTACATCGATAAAAATTCGGTGAATTTTTTCTTTTTTCTTTTCAACAAAGTATACTCCATATTCACGCTTTGGTAAAATAAAAAAGATCAGAGAACTTTGGCAGATAATAAAAGTATATTAGAGAATTTTCGAATGCAAACTTGTTACATTTTCGGGTCATCATACATCGACTCGATACAGTAAGAAAGGAGTAAGTTATTGGATCGACGAATCGATAGCCTTGGTATAAACGGTGACATGTATTCAATAAACTATAATTCAAATATTTTAAAAATATGGTATAAGATTTGTGCTTCATTATGATTCAATTTTGTCCCCCTACCAATTTATAATAAGATTTTATGTAATCTAGAAGGTTTAATATCACAAATATTACTTAAATTTTAGCAAAATGTACAATTTACTATCTAATTAAAGTTCTTGTGATTATTTTTGCAACCTAAATTAATTTTATTAAGTTTATTTAATGGTGTAAACATAAAGGTGAAATAGAAATTAAACATTCTAATCACTTTAAAGTCTGAGAGGTGGCTATCAACCACTCTATGGTCTTTGAATGACTAGAATATTTATTATTTCAAAAAGTAGTTCGTTTGACTCATTAGCAGTTATAGATCAATTTTTTGCTTACTCTTATATTCACGTGAATAAACAAATTTAATAGAGTTATTTTAGGTAACAAAAATAATTATAAAAACTTTAATTAAATAATAAATTGATCTTTTTAAAATATAGATAAAAAATTATACATTTTAATAAAATTTAGGTATCATTTATAATATTTAACCTGCTATAAAACCAAGAATAGAAAGTAATACTTTTTTATCATTATGCCTTTATTATTCTATGAAACTTTTCTAAAACAACATAAAATTTGGAGTACAATTCTACTCCATGTAAGAGAGGAATCCTAATGGGTCCAAATAAGCCCTCGTTGGATGAGAAATTTTTTGCTTCTATCTTTGTTTTTAATAGAATTGATTTTGTTCTTTATCTCACCACTCATTCATATTATTTTAAATTTCAATAAGTGAATTTACAATAACTAAATAATTAAAATTTAAATAAATATAAATTAAGTATAAGATAAAAAGCAGTATTAATTCATAAAAAATAAAAATGAAACCATAAAAATTCCCTCGATATGGCGTCTAACGTATTAAAAGTATTGACCGAAAGCTGGGGTTTCCATTACCAATGACAAAATTTCCGTATATATATCCACGAAATTCTTGATACTTATCTTCTCCATATTGATAATATCCCAAAAGTCCATTAAAAGGCACGTTGTACCTTTTATTACAATCCTCTGGTGATTACTTTATCAGCATCAATATATGAAGTTTTCTATAGAACTTCTAACATTTGAAAAGGAAGTACAATTATAATACCTTTCCAAAATCAATTTATTGCTAGACTTGACTCGAACTGGCCAATAAATAGTGATTATATCAATAAAGCTCTTGGATCAACTAATAAATCGGCTAAAAAAGGAGTATATATTTTTATTGAAAACCGTTTCGGTATAGCATTAGGGCATAAATTTTCCGAAGTCAAGGTTGTTTAAACGGTTCAGTTGTTGTGGTATAAGTATTCGCGATACTTCTTTAATTTTGATTGTTTTCCGGGAGAAGACTAAATTAGATTCTTGTTATTTATTTTCTTATTTTTATTATTTGGATCCTCTAATTTTTTTTTTTAATTTTCTTAAAAATATTTCCTTAAGTACAATCATATATAGTAATGATTGATATTATAAGAAAAGATATGATATCAGCATCACATTATAATTAAAAATTAATTAGTTATAGATGTTTACATATTTATATTAGCAAAATAAAAAAAAAAAAGAGTAGAGTATGATGTATAGATATGCCTTTTACCCCCACACAAAACCAAGCTAAGCAATTCATCTATTGCGTTTGACTCTTAGACCATGTTTATTAAGGAGTTGCTTAAGGAGGTACTTAAGGAGCTGTATTAAGTATTTTAAGCAACTCTCATTTTTAAGCAACCATCTATTTTATAGATAAATATTTAATTAAAGCAGCTTATCAATTTTTTAAAACTTTTGTAGGTCTCACCTTATCATTACTATTTAAATAATATATAAAATATGTTTTAGAGATTTTAAAAGTATAAAAAATTGTTTTACTGATATTATATATTATAATAGAAATTTATTTTTAATCATAAAAAAACATAAATAATAAAAATATTGCCGTTGGCACATGTTGAGGACAGTAGACGTTGGATTGAAAATCTTCATGCTTTAGCGGCTAATTATTTAATTTAAAAAAAAAAAAGGTAGAGTTCAACTTTTTGAAGTGCTTCTGCTTTTCATACGTTAAAGCACTTGTGTTTCTAGTTTATAAGTTAAAGAACGGTGATTGGTATCAGAATTCGTGTTAAGTGTTTCTTATTAAGCCTCACTAAAACTCCCACACGTAAAATTTGTATTTGTCCACGGGCACAATCAGAAATATATCACGCAACAAACCAAAATAACAATATATATATATATATATAGTAGGAGGTGATCCAGAGTAAGAGGTGTCTTAGCATCTTCTTCTTCCTTACACCTCAACAAAAACTGCAAAAAATCATTATTATCTCCATTATCAAAGTTCTCTCTTTCCATCTTCATTCTTTCTCCGATCATCTTTTCGAATATACCATCAAATTTCTTCGCCAAACCCTTCATTTTCTTCTCTATCCCTTGAAGGTCGAACCGGGCTAGACCCGGATAAAAATCCGATATATTTGGCTTCCCCAAGAGATCAGCCATACCCGAAACAACTTTTCTAAATTCCGACCTTAGTTTATCCCTTTGCTCTCCTTTCACGGTTCCACCCCATAACATGTTGGTGACCACATTGAGAGTCGTTAAAAATATCTGCTCCGACCTGATCCGGCTGTAAATATACCAGACACTTTCTCGAACCTGGTTGCGCCGAAGAGCGTAAACCGAGTCCGAGTTGTTGTTGCTAAGCATCTTGAGGACGCATACCTTTCTTAACATCCGCCATTCCAGGCCATATGCGGTCCAAACGACGTCGGATCCTCCATAGCTAGAAATCCGGGCCACCATGGGAACGCCGCCATTGGCAAAGGTGATGTCATGAAAATGAACCGATGAAAATTACGAAATGTTGTGACGTACAACATGGAAAGCATAGTTCTCTTAACTATCGCAAATCTCGATGAAAATATATGAAGTATGTATGAAGGGTATTACAGGATTAAATGTGCTGCTTTGCCTATTTTCTATTTCATTTCATTATCTATAGGGTTGCGATCATTTGTCCTTAATTACGGCAAAGAGTAAAATAAATCAGTTTGATCATACATATATGTGGAGACCCTTTTGTCCCCTCTCTTTTACCTATTGGTATGGAGCCATGGACTAACAATAGGAATATTAAAACATCAATATGTTAGATTACATAGTTCATGTTGATCTTACTAATCCATAAATTGAATACCACCACTAAAGTTGTCTATTTATAAAGTTTAACTAAAATGAGGTATAATATAGGACACTATAGTTTCATTATTAATATTTTGGTATCCTAAACATGATTACATATATTATAATATGAGTTTCATAAAATTAGGATTTTACAGAAATAAAATCTATAACAACAAATAAGACCCATGTTATGATCCCAAAAGCTCTATTTTGCAGATGGACACTTATAAATCTCCATCAGTCCCATAGAATAATTTAATATAATATTTTAGTCCCTCCTTCAGATGAAAAGTAAGAGCATCACAACTTGGAATTCACAGCATCATTTATGAAACTATGAAATGATAATATAAACTTATATTTGAAATCCATCATCAAGGTAACGATTCAACATGAATGAGATAACGATAGAACATGAATTCTTGATTTACTTTCTTAGTTTTCTTTTTAATATATATATATATATATTTATATTTATTTATGCTTAGTGAAAATGGTGAGCCCGAACTGATACATTTGTGCATTTCGTGCTGTATGTGATTGGACTTTAGATATCCTCAAAATTAAGAATGCTAAATCATGTCATAGCGTTGTTTATTTTTTTACCCTTAGTGACAAACAAGGATTTTATTACTATATTTTGCAGTTCAGCATAAAAGAGGAATAATTCCGAGCTTGTCGGTTCCACCGTGCTAGCTAACCATCGAACGGGATTTTGTCTTAACAATGGTTCTTTAGGCAATGAATTGAGAAAAATTGTAGGAAGGAAACGATCTGTACGGAAAATTACGAAGGAAACAGTCTTTTATAGGGTCCTTATTTTTTATTTTAAGAAAGTTAAAATTTTCAATCTTACACATAACTTTTTTAAAGTACTGATCAAAATGCAAAACATCCCATGTAAAGACAAAGTCCACAATGCCACATATTTATTAGTTTCCATATTTGATTTTTAGACGTTGTTTGCCATACACTATTGATATTAGGAGTATAAATGAATTAAATTACTTGTAAACTACTCGATCTTCACTCAATATTTGTTTGAGTTTGACTCACGAAAAATCGAATTGAGATTGAGCTCAAACTATCCGAGTAGTTAATGAAGTCAAGCTCGAGTTTTATAATACTTAGCTTGATTTGCTCACGAACCTAATTGAGTTTAAGTCAAGTATAAATATTTATCGAATTCAAGTTGAATTTAGGTATTAATTTTATTATAATTAGAACAAAAAAGATATTTTTTAAAGATATCGAGTTTAAATAGACTTAATCGAGTTGAACTCAAGTTTGTTAAATACTAATTTAATTCCAATTCGAGCTCAAAATTTTAAGTTCAACTAAACTCAAGTTTTAAAATTTCAAATTGAAACTTAAATTTATAAATTTCTTTTAGTTGGAGGCTTCATCCCATTTACAATTATAATTTACTAAGGTAGACATACCAATATGATAACTTGGCATGGCATGGAAGATTTTTCGTCTCTTGTGAACTCATGAAAGTTCAATTATTGTAAAACCAAAGTTCGAACCCTAACTCTACGTTCAAAATTGAAAAAACCATGATGTAGGAGACCAAACTCATTTGAGTGCAAATCCACCTATAGTTCCATTTACACTTCTCTTTACATGCCTATATGGATAAAGGTAGTGTAAAAGAGAATCACAGTTTGTATTAGGAGGTAAAAATTTCTTGGATATTTTATATTCTATGTCAATCATTGCTACTTAAGAAATTACTTTGCAATTTGCTGGAGTCGTTGATCGCTCGAAGTATCAAATCTCTTTTTGTTTTCTCTTTCTATTTATACGTGATCATGATTTCTGTTAGAATATAGTTACAATCGGTTATGTATAATTAGATCTATTATATCTACTTTTCTGTAACTACTTCTTCTATTGTATAAGTGACTCCCTTCTACACCATCACTACTCACTACTCAATATCTAGTGTAATTCTTAAATTTTATGTTCTGATATTCCTCTTCGGTTTTCTAGTATCTTCACTTGTTGTCATCACATTTTTATGCATTATTTAGTCAACAGACAATTGAAATTATTCATTTTCATAAGGTGTCAACATACTTATTAGGATATAAGTTTGAGTAGATGAAAAGATAAAAAAAGGAAAAGTCTTCGATGAAGGCAAGACTTAAGTGAAAAATATGAGTACAGAAGACTAACAAAATAATACCTTAAGGTTTTGGAATGAACATGACATTAAATTGAAAAATATATTTCTTCACAAGGCTCATTCTTCCCACTGATATAGGCTCCTCAACAATATGAAGCTTTTTTATTTTTCAATTTTCTTTTTATTTTGTAACAATAATAATAAGTATGTGTACAATATTTTGCACACTTTTTCTTTATTATTTTTCCTTTTCTTATTTTCTAATTAATTAAATTAGCTTGTGTGTATATAATCATATCATATTATATTATTTTATATTATATTATTCAATTTTATGACATGATTGCTGAGTGTATAAGAAATTATGTGTAGCAAACTTTATTGGCTATTTAAGATGACTAAACTAATAGTTTTATAGTGAATTAATGGAGGTAGTGACAGAAACAATTGAAATTTCAATTGGATGTGCAATTCGAAAAGTTGAAAGTCCAAATGTAAAAATACAAATAAAAAAAAGAAGTCTAAAGTTCACTTAATTATAGTGACAACGTTACAAAGATATATATAATTCCCTGCGTACATTATTAGTATATTGTTAAAGGAAAAGCAAGTAAACTTTCCTGCAATAGTTTTATCATACATGACTAAAGCATTTTTTAGCAAAACCTTTATATTTATAATCTATTTGGATAATGATCAATATGCAATATGCATCATGTGAATTAAACATGATTTTTCTGGCATATTTAGATGCTCCAGAATCATGTAATAAAGCACCTATTTCAATGTTACATGAGATATAGTTTGTTTTGTCTACTCATAAAATGCTGGATCAAAAGACCTTGGTTTGGGAATGGCAACAAGAGGTTTCTTCTTCTTCAAGACAATGCCAAATTGCTCTGTAAGATCCATTTTCTCTCCATCAGGCAAGCTCCAATCAAAAGAGTGCAAAAGTGTTGCAAGTGAATACAAAACCATCCTCTCTGCCATTGCAATTCCTGCACAAATCCTTCTCCCAGAACCAAATGGAAAGTAATTGAAGTCATTGCCACTGTAATCACCTCTACCATTTACGAACCTCTCGGGATCGAACTCTAAAGGGTTTTCCCAAATTGAAGGGTCCCGATGTATCGCCCACACATCGACGAAAACTCGAGAACCCTTTGGGACCGTGTACCCGCCAATGGTGCAGGTTTCGCTAGGGCAATGAGGGACTAAGAGGGGAAGTGCTGGGTGTAATCTTAGTACCTCTTTCATGACAGCATAAAGATACGGTAATTTATGAATATAGGATTCTTCTACAATGTTGTCCCTTCCAACAACATATTCCAATTCTTGTTGGATCCTTTTTACCACTTCTGGTTTGTTCATGATTTCAGCCATTGCAAACTCCACTGTATTTGAAGACGTTTCTGATCCGCCAACAACCATATCCTGTACATTGGATTAAAGTTTGTATCACATGGTGATTACAAAATCATTGGGAAAAAAAAAAGACATCGCTAGGAATCTAAACGATTAACGCAATATCATACAATAGATTTCTTGAAAAAAAAAATTTATTTATTAAATCCGTGCACCGTCCAGCAGGGCGAGCACCAGGAGCTGAACCAACATTGTTATTACCAGAACAGAAAGACAGAAATATCTACATTATCTTGAAGGTGGCATTGAATAGACAACTCATTGGCATTGTCCTTATTTGGGGGAGGAAAGGAAGAGTTAAGTTTATGCTACTAAAATATAGTAAATAATATATTTCATCATGGATCATTTTAGTTTCTGTCTTCCCCAGTGAAAAATAATTTGACTATAACTGAATAGATGGGAAATTATATAAATAGGGCTGTCCATCTTTCACGAATTTTTCTTTTAAATGTAAAACATTTATTGGCCAAAAAAATTAAAACGTTTATCTTTTATTTCTATATCCAAATCCTCTTTTTGGTGTTTCTTTATTCAATCCACCGTCCTTTCAATTTTTTTTTTTTTAAATCCTCCCTTTTTCAAATTGACAAAAGAAAAAATATCCTGTCAATTTGACTAATGAATCTATTAGAATTTTATCGGGTGGAGTTTTTATTGAAAAACTAAACACTTTAAAAAGTGATGAATCTAATTAGAATTATGTATGAATATTTGTAGTCTTGCTACTTTAGATTTTTTTTTTTTTGTCCGTTCTTTTTGTTCGTGATATTTATCAGCACTTTTTTTTTGTGAGAGTTTGATGAGATGATAAAAACGAATGATTAAACATTCCTAATTTCTTAGAATTTGATTTCTCGACAAGAATTTTGTGCGGGGGAGAAATATGTTTTATCAATACATCTTACGTCCCCATAAAGCTTTCCTAAATGATAGATTAAAAAAAAAAAAAAAGAATTAGATTCTTCTTCATGTTAGAAAAAGGGGCTCATAATTTTTTTTCTTAACAATATAAATTATAAATTTAGAAGAGAGAATCGAACATAATCCATTTTGTTATAATTTTAATGTTTATACCACTAAATTACAATGAAATATTAAAATAATCCTAATAAGTTTGGGTACAAGACAATTACATGCTTATTACCAACATTTAAATTACAATGAAAAATATGATTTTTGTAAAAAAAAAAAGAAACTTTTTATTATAAAAATATGCAAATATGCTAAAAATATGAAAAACATGGTCATTGTTATCAAAAAATATATTTTATGATAACATGATATCAATTCAATTCTAATATAATCGAACAAACTAAATTATATATATGTTATCCTTAAGGTTTACTTATAAAATAATGTTTATATCAACAAAATTGGTTATGAATAAGCATAGGTTAGCTCGAATCCAATTTACAGATAAATCTCAAATCTTATCTCTTATATTTGATCCGATTTTATTCATTTTAAATTTAATTTTTGTTAGAATCTACTAAATGAACATACAATAATGGATTGATTTACATTAAAGCTTGGTAAGAATGTATTAGAAATGACTTTAAATTAAATCTTTATTAACATTTATTTATATATATAACAATTTCTACACAATATATTAAGTGTGTATTGTAATGTAATATGACATTTGTAGATAAATTATATGCTTTGATATATTTTATTGAATATTATGTAACGCAAATCAAATTACGTAGATATTTTATATGTATAATATATGTACATGAATAAAATATTTTATTATATACTATGCTATATGTATAATTGTTATAATAAATAACATAAGTCTTGTACACATTTATATTATGTATTATAAAAGAATAAGGTATACATGTTATAATAATATATAATATATACAATGCTATATGTAATATTATGTTCTATGGTACAAGATATATTATAGCTAGTACATATATATATTATTATAGCATATAGTATAACATATATTATTTTAAATACTACTGAGTATATATACATTACAACTAACTATAATACATGTATTTGCATATACATATTTATATTGCTATTTATTTTAGATTTACTATACATTATATATAGAGAGTATTATAGTATATTTCAAATAATTACATGTATGTACTATGTTATAACAATATACAATAATATAAATAATACTATACATTATATTCTATTAGTATATTTAAGAAGTTAAGGGTAATATTTGATAAATAAAACTACTTATTTTTTCCCCTTTTTTTTTATCCTTTTCTCTCCAAACATTCCTTCTTCCTTTTATTTTTTTCTCCATTCCTTTTTTTCATGTTTCTTGTTCTTTACGATAATCCCTCTCCTCTTCTTCTATAATTTCATTTTATTAATCATTTCTTAAATGTAAACTCTATATCTTCTCTAATTATTCAAGTTTTCTCTCTCTCTCTCATGAGACAATTATTGGCTCAAATAGAATGCTCTTATTGTTGCAATCATTTTAATACTATTTTCTTTTAGGTTTTGTGATTTAATATAGTTGAGGGCTACGTTTTCAACTTTTTATGTTTATGTGTGTGATTGTGGTATTGTTATTAGTATTAAATAATGATAAATTTTTCTTAATAGTTTAGCTATAAATTATATTAGAAACACAACAAAGGATATATTTGAAGCACCAAATCACCTTAAAAATTTGCAAATCATATTCCTACTTTGATAAAAGAGAATAACTTTAATTTGGGTATTAATTACGAACTTTCTTGGAATTATGTATATGTTTTTGTGAGTCTTTTTCAATTTTAATTTTTTTTTTGTATTGTTCTTTTTTTTTTATCTTTCTAAACACAATTATTCCAAAAAGGTAATACCTTCATTAATAAAAAAAATTAGAATTTGATTATTTTGGTTGTGATGGGTTAGGTTTCAGATAATGAGAAGACATGTACAATGGCAGAACCCTTTTCTTAAAGCATCAAGCTTTCAATTATCACAATTTCTTGGTAAGTTGTGAATTTTCTTTTTCTTTTTGTCTTTTTGCTTATCAAACAAAAAGATGTTGTAATGTAATCGAAACTTGATGCTATTATGACCTTTTATATTTGATGGATGATTAATTTTGGTTGGGATGCTTTTTTCTTTGCTATGTAAAGGTTATAGAACTTAATATTATTTTATATTTCTATATTGGAAGGAATTATGGTATATATAATCAACCAAGTTTCAACTTTTATTAGAAATTCCATGGGTATATTGGTATTTATATTTAAGAACTCCATATAAATAATGTTTAAGGTTTAGTTGTACTTTTCCATTCCTTTTTAACCTTTAAGAAATAAGATTTGATTTTTATTAAGAGATGTATTCTTGTTGTGTAATGGTTAAACTAGTTTATTTCAAGAATTGAAGTTAGATTTCTTTAATCTAATCTTATAGAATTAGTTATGTCAAATGGTTTTATGGTTATATTGAAAGTCTTAATTACACTTTTATATAACTGATGTATATATAGAATAAGGATAATAAGAATTTAATGTTAATCTTGTTTTAAAATAAAAAGAATATAGAAGATCTGCATTTTGCTATTGGCTTTAGATCATAGATTTCTCTTCAAGGTAAAATCTTAATTTAGTTAATGTATCTCCCTTTTAAAATTATAGAATACTCTTTTTTATAGGTTTTACTCATACATATTTATAATGTTTATAGGAGTCGAAGAAAAGTGTACGAACCTTATAAAGAGTTTATTTAAATACAAATAATGGTAAATTAGTGAAAATAGTGTTAGTGAAATAAAAATAATAATGATTTTTCTATGTAATTGCTTTGGAAAATATTTTATGTACATAGTTTACATTTATTATCATTTTTTTTCTCATTTTTGTGTTCATAAATATTTTTGTCATTGAAATTATTATATTTATGATTGGTTATATATATATATATATATATTTATTATACTTCTTAAGAGTGACATGTGTAAGATTCTTGTAATTCTAATGCCCATTATTTGAAACCGCTTTAAGACTTTATTTAGTTGATTTCAACAAAGATAATTTTTTACTAACATTAATTCCCATTTCGATTGGAAAAAAAGGTTAAATAAATGTTAATTTAAATTATTTATTAAATGTAAATATTTTATTAGTATATACAACAAAGAAAAATGTTGCATAGAATAATTAAGTTTTACAAAATCTTTTTGACATAGTGATTATATGCATATATTTTCCATGAAGTAGGGGTATATCTAGAGCCTAGAGGGGCTTTTCTATTTTCATATATTCTAAATACAAGGTTACAATGATAACAACACATCTAACCAAGATAACAAGATATATAAAAATGTAAAAAGTGAAAAATAATACTCACCATGAGCAATGCTTTGATACGAACCATAGTAAGAGGTGTTTTAGCGTCTTCTTCTTCTTCCTTCAGCTTCAACAAGAATTGCAAGAAATCATTGTTGTCTCCACCGCGACCACCACCATTCTCTTTCTCCATCTTCACCCTTTTTTCAATCATCCTTTCAAATATACCATCAAACTTCTTCGCCAAACCCTTCATTTGCTTCTCTATTCCTTGGATGTCGAACCGAGCTAGAATCGGATAAAAGTCCGACAAGTTTGGCTTTCCTAAGAGCCCAGTCATATCGGAAATAACTTGTCTGAACTCTGACGCTATACTCTCTCTTTCTTTCCCTTGCACGGTCTCGCCCCACAACATGTTAGTGATCACGTTAAGAATCGTTAAAAACATTTGCTCTCCAACGTTGACTTCTGACCCGACCCGGCTGTAAAAATATCGAACCGTTTGTCGGACCTGGTTGCGCCGGAGCGCATAGACCGAGTCCAACGTGGTGTTGCTAAGCATCTTGAGGACACATACCTTTCTAAGCATCCGCCAATCCGGGCCATACGGGGTTGATACTATGTCGGATCCCCCATAGGTGCCAACCCGGCCCGCTATAGGGACATCGCGATTAGCAAAGGTAATGTCATGGTCTTTCAAGACCTCCCGGGCCGCTGTGGGGGAGGAGATGATGATGCCAAGCTTGCCACCGAAGTGGAGCTTGACGATCGGGCCATAGGTTCGGGCCAAGCCGGCGAAGTAGGTGTGGAGCTGGGGGTCTAGGAAAGGGAGGTTTCCTACTAAGGGGAGGCCCTTCGGGCCGGGTGGTAGCAAATGGTAGCTTTTAAGGTAACGGGTGTATGTGAAATAAATAATAGTGGAAATTCCTATGATAAGAGTGAGAATTGTGATACAGGAATTGTCTTGTAGGGAGAACATTGTGGAGAACACAAGGAGAGAGAATTCAATTCAATTTGAATTTGCTGATTGAAGATGAGAAGATTATTAGTGAAGAGTGTTATATATCATTTTGAGATTTGAGAGGGAGGAATAACGACAACGTTGGATTACTAGCATCGTCGCTAACGTTGCCGTAGGGATATTCTATTTGTGGTAATGGCCATTGAATTAAGTCCACTGATCCCTGGCTTTTTGCAATATATTTTGTAAGCAATCATGGAAGAGGTGTGCAGTTATGGAAAAATCTTTTTCCGACGGCCAGCACTTGGATAGACTTTTCTATGGGATGAAAACACACTGAGTGTGTAGCTTTAAATTTGGATAATTAAGTAAAGTTTTGATATCTTCATTGGACGTTAAATTATAAAAACAGCTGACTAAGTATCTTTGTTAGACACCAAATTTTGATATCTCAAAATGCAAACTTCTGATATGTGAATTTGCCAATCTTCCGTTGATTATTCCTTTGACGCGAAAAATTCCTATTTCCTACTACTATTTAGCATCCGGAAAACTTTCAATTTCGGTGAGTCAAATGGGCTTTTAATTGGGATTTCAGATTTGTAAAGCAAACTCGTATGCTTTGTACGCTCAAGTATGGTGCTTCACTGCTTCTATATGTATAGTTGCGAAATAAATTCTAGTGAATATGCCTAATTGCATATAAATATTACATACGAACTAAATTACTATTAGAGTTCTAGTATATAGTAGCAAGGATTTGATTGTGGAGGAGAAAGTGATTGAATAGTATTACATTGTACGATGATAAACCAATCATTTGATACATACATGAAATGTTATACACCATGTGGCATACATACATACATATATATATACTTACATATATATATATATATTAGTGGACGACGTATTCACGATTCGTATACAAATTAAATAAAATTAAATTTATATCTTTAAAATTTAACATTATTTATTAAGTGAAAAATCATAATTTGTATTAAATAATATAAATATAGATTTATTTCTTTTTGTTTATCTATACTCTCTTTAAATCATTTGGTTTATTACTTATGAGTAAATCATGATTACGGATAGAAATCCATCCATACGAGTGAACATCAATCATTATCATAGTTATATTTCACTATAATCTGAATTTTAGCCACAAAATGCACGCACGTAAAGTAGGTAGGAGAAAAAACAGATAAAGAGAGAAGCTGTCAAGGAGAAAGATCATGTGATAAGCACTCACTTTAAATCCTTTAGTATTTTAATTATAAGCAAATTAGAATTATAGACAAAAATCTATTCATACGAGTGGACATCAATCATCATTATAGTTATATTTCATCACGATCTAAATTTTAGCCATACAATGCATGCATATAAAGGAGGTAGGAGAGAAAATAGAAAGAGAGAGAAACCGTCGAAGAGAAAAATCAAGGGATAAATATTATGTTATATGAGGAGATAGTGGAGAAAGTGGATTTTGGGATTGGAAGAGATTAATTGGAGAGAGTAGGTTGATATGTTAATTTTACCCTTAGTATAAAATAATTATAATTTTAATAAGCTATTTTTAATATCGGTTTTCTTATAATAAAATTTCAATTGAAAGGCTAAATAGTAATATTTAAAGAGGCATTTACTTAAAGGTTAATCTACTTTAATAATATATATATATATATAATTTATATAAGGAATCGTATCAAATTAGGATAGTTCAATTATATTCTAGAGTCTTCCTTAACAATTTCTCTCAACCTTACGCAAAAACTAAAAACAAAGAGTAAGTAAATAAAATCTTGAAGCATTACTCTCGCATACTTTTACATGTTAATCTAATTATTTCTTTGATGTAATTTTCTATGTTAAATTTGATCTTAAGCTATGTTTTAGTGTCTGTATAAGTGTTAAAAGTTAAGAAACTCATTGAAAGTCAACTTTTAAAATGATTTTTCCTTTCATGGATTCAATGTATATGGAACAATTACTTTAGATTTATAAATGTATAGGATTCATTTAAAAAAATAATATATCCCAATTTTAAAAGATGCAAAGCATTTCATATATAATTAATGTTGTGAAACTTGAAGTGAGAGATAGACCTAAAAAGATAGAAGGGTCAAGGGTCGAAAGGATCAAACTAAGGTCGAACTAGGATTAAAATAGGATTAATAAAAACATTAGAATATAATTTATATTTATTCATACGATAATATGAAATTATCCATATTTTTTAAATTTAAAAATTAAGAACTTTTTACGTTTTACTTTTTCTTTTTCTTGTACTTACATTTATCTTTTTGGTAAATTGGTACTTTATTAAAAAATATAAAAACAAAAGAAAATAATACCCTTTAGCCTAAAAAAACCCTATTAGGATCCTATAAGAACCGAATTAGACCGTTCGATTCAATTAAATCTAATCATGGTCAGTGTTAATGAGGTTAAAAGGTAACTCTAACTAATTTTATGAATAAATCCAATCCGAATCACAATGTGACCAATACCAACATGACAACACTTATTTTTATTTATTTATTATTATTATTTTGTCAATTATGAGAGATGAGGGGAATTTGAATCCTGATAGGGGATTAATGGTGATACCATTAAATTACAAAAGCGTTGGCAACACTTATATGAATCTATTCATTTACAACTCATTTACTTATATGAATAGAATAATAATTACTATAGAATGAAATAAAAATATATATATATATATAATAAGCAGTAAGTACATGTTATGATATTTACTTAAATCTAGCGAAATTAGAAAAATATTGTTTAGTTGGCTAAATTGAAAAGGAAATAACTATAGAATAAAATCAAAACATCCAAAATACAATTTATTATAATGAGAAATAAAAAATCAAATAAAAAGAAAATTACATGGTAGCCCCAAATCCAAACTATCCAAACCATCGACAGAGGACTGTCAAAACCTTTACCCATCGAAGAAGAAACAACAAGCTATTCGAAGGAATCACCACGGTGACAAGCGACTCTCGATCATTTCTCCCTCAAACGACCTTGAATCAAGTATGAAAGATCATTTTTTTCCATTTGTCCTTCTCTGTTTTAATTTCCTCTTGGTTTCATCTAATCTTTCTACGAATCAATAGTAACCAAGACGTTAAGTTTATTACAACGATATTTTCAAGCTCAAATCAGACACAAAACGCCAAAGTAGTGAAAGGGATAGGTGGAGAGAAGAAGCCAAGTTAGGTTTTTTCCCACTTTTGAGTCGTAGGTTCGGGAAGACACGAGTTGGAGAGCAATGGGGTTATGGAAGAGGACAACCTGAATTTTTATTTTTTTTATTTTTTTTTTGCTTCTAATGATCGATGGGGTTTGATTCCTCTCAAGGGTAAGCGTCATCTTGTTAAGGTTTTTTAGATCATGTGGGTTGGGCGAGGAATCACAATTCAGGGCTGATATTTCAGAATCACAATTCCCTACTTTGGCCGAAACACAATTCCAAAATTCAATTCCACAGAGCAAACTCCAACTTAGCACTATATTAAGTTGGACATAAGGAAGAAGGGGGGAGCTGTTAGTGTTCCTAGTAACAAAATCCTGCTCACCCCAACTGAAAGCTTACTTTCACTTTGGCTTTAGCTAAACAAAGCGGACAAGGTTGTGTACCTCCTACTTCTAGGAGTAGCTATGTACACTTTGCAATTACGCATCAATAAAAGCGGCTTCACAGCTACTTGCAGTGATAAAAGACCCTATCCATCCTTATCCTCTAGATATAAGAAAGAATAGTTAAATGGGTGGTTTTTACTTTTCCAATCACCCACTTTCCCCAAAAACAGTACCATACTACTTGTACTTAACGATTGAGCCAGAAGTAGTATTGTCAAACTCTGATCGACCATTATAATATAATTCGGTTCATCTTGTTTTAACTTCAATTTAATTTTTAATTAAATTTATTTTTTTAATTTTTTATTCCCTTATATATACAATTCTACCATCTAATTCGAATATGACAACACTAGCCGTAAGAGCATAATATGTAATTGGATACCAAAGAAATATTAGGACACCAAGAAATGGATCAATATGGAACAAAAATTATGAGTAGTACTAAACCATCAACTGACCTATCAAGTATGAGAACGTACTGGAATTTAGCATGTCTGTGTTGAGCACTAAACCACAAGCATCCTATCTAAGGTCGAAAAGAAAAAAAAAAAACTTATATATATATATATATATATGCTTTTTAAAATAAAAATTATGTATTATATTTATTTTAAAAAGAAATTTTTTTATAGTATTAGATATGGTTAAGTGGTAAGATATTCATTTTATTAAATATGAGATCTTAGGTTCAAATCTTTTAAATGTCATTTTATTTTTTCTAAGATGCATTTATTACTTAAATAACATTCTTCTTTTATTTTTTTTCTAACTTTTTCTTTTACAATTAACACAATGAAAAAAAAAAGTGGCTTATTAAATAATTAATTTCATAATTACTTGTATTCAAAATGATATTTATTCACATTACTAATATAACAAATTTGCAAAGTTATCATGAAAAGTGTTACACTCCAAACCAAGAAGTTATAACAATCTCGTTATGTAAGCTAATCTAAGTTAAAAGCTAGCCACCTTACTTACTAATATAGATATAGCTTATATAAGACGTTTACAACTATACCCATTGAGGCATCCAATTCCACACCAATCTGATGTAAACATATGAATAATCTTTTAAAAATAATCTATAAAAACTAATTTATAGTTAAAACATCCATGAAGAATCAAGTTTTATAACCTTAAGAGTACAAAAGTCATGAATTTTACAAAAAACTTCAGAAATTATATCATTAAGAAAAATTTGTAGGATTAGTAAAGAATTTATTAAAGTCCACAGGTTAATAGAGCAAAAAATAAACATTAACAGTTGAAAACTAAAGAGCCACTTATGGAGACCCTATTAGTTTTCCTATAAGTTAGTAAAGTCAATAAATAAAATAGAAACTCAACCCATTTGTTTGGAATCTCACTCTCCGACCCCGAGATGTGATCTTTTGGAATTTGGAGACGTGCTGGTAATTTACTTGGAACTTGCAAAACAACTATAAGGGATGAGAGATAACTTAGTAAGTGGGATAAAGTTAATATTACATATCTAACATAGAATAACCAGGGTTTAGTTAGATTCCATACATATACAAGCAAATACCATCACACGATATTACTCGATCCGTCGCAAGAATAGAAAAACTACATCCGCTCTAATCTAAATTGAGGAGTTTGAAGTCTTACACATGAATCGAAACCAAATTAGGGCTTGTATAATGAAACATACTCTTCGCTCGAGACTAACCTTAAACCACGATCCTCAACCTCGTTCTGTTCTCCTCTTTTGTTACTTAATTTGACTAAGGATAAAAAAAGACCATTTCAACTATCTTCATCGAAGGGTCCGTATTTGGTCCAAGAATCCTAACCGTTCCCTTAATGGGTTACAATGTATGTCCTTTTAGATATTAATCCAAATTTGAGTTAGTTTGCTTTCAAGGTAATCAAGCAATTTCAAATAATCCAATCAAGTAGTATCATAAAGTTACCAATATATAAAGTTCAACACTCTCTAGTAGCAAAACGTTATTCAAGCATGCATGCAGTATACACATAGGCAACTAACTAATTATCACAAACAAGAAACATACTAAGGCCTCCAAGTAATCCTAAATAATATTTCAGAGTGCGATGTAACACTGATCCCATTTACTAAGACATGCAACGCTTAATTATCCCAATGGTTGGTCACATCCTCTTCAATTTACCCCTAAATATTTAATATAATCAGTTTAGTTTTATTAAATATAAAATAAATGAGTTTATTTTAATAATTTAAGTATGGTGGTGACTTATTTGAAGAAAGTTACGTAACCTTTGTATTGAGTTTTAGCTTGATGTTGAAGTCTATGAATAGGTTTTGATGAAGTCTCCATAAACTAATAACCTTATGACCAAGCCTCTGATGTTACTCTAGTTATACTTCTTACTCCAACTAACCCTATAAACATGTCTCTGAAGTGATTTCATCTAAGCTTTCTAAATTAGCCAACACTCTAGTTAAATTTCTAGTTACACACATGTTGATACATGATCATTCAATAAGTTTATCATACTTACTAACACCATATCACCAAAACTTTCATACCTCCATTTTCCTACTTTAATGCATTAAGCTTATAATTGGTAATTTGTGCATAATCCCACTTGAACTCAATCAATTCAACCCTATATCCTTCTTTACCATGATACATAACACAAATAAACTCCAAAACCGATACAAGTTATTTTCCCTAAGATTAATTACACAAAATCTCTTAAAATGGGCATTTTTCATTAAATTTGGAGGCTTAAAATTCCTTAAAAATCATGTAAAATACGTTTTTCCAAAAAAATTTCACATAATTCTTACAGACAATATGAGGATATTTCAAAAAAATTTTGGCTTTAAAACAACAATAATAGAATTATTTAAAATAACTTCAAAAATTACTCAAACTTTGCTTAATTTCTTAAGGAGATCATATATCCACTGAAAAATTTTACAAATTGATATTTTTTCTTAAAAAGCACATATAGAAATATTCAAAAATAATTTTTTGAAATTAATTTATTATTTTTACAAAATTAAGTAAAATCTGGTTAAAAATTTGACTCATTGAAGAAATGCAGTTTCAGCTACCAACTCTAGCTACCCTATTGTTGACCAAGCTAGTCACCACCATTACTGTTGGGTGGTAGTGGTGGTTTGCTTCTAGAACAACCCTAGACTTTATACTCTTGCTTGGTTTGCACCTTTTTCTTTTTTTTTGCTTAGAATTTTTCTCCAAGCTTTCTTTTTCTTTCCTAAAATTTTCTAAGACAATAAGGAATTTTTATAAAGAGCATGGATGATAATTCCTAAGTTGCATGTAGAGAAAATGAATTTTTCTCTCTCGTAAGGACCTTTATACACTCTTATTTTGCCTATTTAGGTGTCCTCTTGATAATGATCTTGATCAAACAGCTATCTCTTAGCAAGCTACGCCTTTTCCATGTAATTCTAGTTGTTTAGCGAAATTTTTTTTATAAATTTTTGTTATTTTGTTATTAATTTTTAGTTAATTACGTATATTTTTTAGCATTTTTACTGTTGATAGGTATATATTCATACATACGATTTATACCCGAAGTGTTTGTTAATTCCTACTTGTTATTTTATATCATTTTATAATTTTGGTATTCAAATTATTATTTCCAAAGTTTGATTAATTTTTGTTACCCAAAACACACATTTACAACGTGTAAAATATAATATAATATAATTTTGTGAAAGAAACTAACTATTTTTTAGCTATAATACTATCATTTTATTATATTTTTATAATCCGAATCCACAGGATATCTTCATCTAACTTTCAGGACTCACATGTGAGATGTCGTCTTAATTGACTTACTTGGTGGAACTACTTGGAATTTCGGGTCTCACATTTCTACTCCCCCTTTAAAAAAGTTTTATCCTCGAAACTTCACTTTCCTACCTTATCTATTACCACCTCTAAACACTTCTGTAATTATCTAGTTATTATTAATCAATATAAGAAGATTTACTAACCTAATCTTGTAAGATAAATACGGTTATTACTTCTGCATTGCCCTTTTTGGTTCCCAAATTAATTCTACTTAAGGGCTACTTTCCCGAACATACTTTTATATACTCTATGTTTTCATTTCATAGTCTTTGAATTTGTTTATCAAGTATCTGAATAAGTTGCTTTTGCATTATATGATCTATTTATAGGTTTACTGACTTTATTTCCAAGCAATTCTGCTTAAGGCTATTTCCTCATTATACTGTTACATACTTTACACTTCAATTTCTCGATATTGGAAATTTATTCATCCAACATCTGAATAGTTGGTTTCCTTAGTATATCATCCTCTTGAAGGTCCACGAATCTAACCCCAATGTTGTGTTTGGATTTTTCATGAGTTTACATAGTATCGATAGAACGCTTCATGGTATTTTGCTAGACTCAATGATAAGGTAAGCTAACATACCCTATTCGACCTTTTTTTATATCTTAGCAGAAAGAGTTGGTGCATCTCTTAAGTGTAATTACTTTAAGAGTTTCCATAAAGGTACTTTTGATATTTACTTTATATCATTGGTCCCCATTGTACATTTAATGTATTTTAGCTATTATATGATTTATAAAGGTACAGTAGATTCATTTGTTATTATCTAGCTTACCTTCACATTAATAAATCCATAGAATTTCCCTTCATTTCTTGCTCAACTTCTACCTTCTCGTACCTTTTGAACCAGGCTTTGAAGTAATGTATTCACTTGTCTCCTAACTCAAGTACTTTTAGAGTTAATTTCTAAGTCTTTCAAGTCCAAGGTTCTTGAGCATTACAGTTTTGAGCTATCTCCTAACCTTTGATCTAGCTAAAATTCTACCACTAATAATCATACAACCTAATTCTTACTATTAGTGTATATCTTATCTCTTATCACTATTCCATATCTTGCTCATTAATTTTTGAACCTAATTATCTATTATGTTGATGTGTTGCATCCTATCATGTTTAGTTAGATTCTTCTTCAAAATTCCCATTGTCCTTACAGTTTATAGTTTAAGCACTCATACAACTAACATATAAAATCCCATAGTTAAGTTTGGCAAATCCCAATCCTTTTTCAACATACTCAGAAGGAGATAAAGATTTAGTCGACAAGTTTGTCAACAAAGTAAATATTTTATTGAAAAAGACAACAAGATGAGTAGGTTCAACTCACCAAGTTTGTGCTACAACTCTTTCGTGTTATTTTTTTTAATTGATATAATTTACCCCTCTTTTTTTAACCGAAACTAGTATTACAGTTCATTTTATAGTTCAATTTGCAAATTTTTCGAACCCAAAGAAAAATAGTTTAAGTCGATTTCGATTCAATTCGGTTCGATACAAAGTTCAAATTATTATCACAAATTAATTATTTCTTTGCTAATGCATGTGATAAAATTACAATAGAATTTTTGCTTTAATCTTCATCTTAGAACATCTTATATGTGAAATGCAACGTGAGTGGCAATTATTTCATCATCTTGCCATTAATCAAAATCATTTTCATACACCTACTTCATATGTATCTCTAATGTGCCTTAATATATCTTATAACAAGCTAGAAAAGCCTATGAATATAAAGTTTAAAACCTTATGCATTTTCCACCTGTAGCCTGCACTAATACCAAGCATTCATCTAGCATTGCTTATCATCATCCATTTGTTTGTTGATAATTTGTGCATAAAACATAGACATCTATAAAATGAAAAGGAAAAGGTTAATTTATCGATAAAAGGAAAAGATTAGTAGAAATCAAGTAAATAGAAACAAGACGATGTTTTATAAGAAAAAAAAAAATCAATTAAAATATTATTATCATTTTTCATAATAGGTTAAGTGAGGTAGATTGGTAATAATAGTTTCTTCTAACCATATTTATGAATAGTAATAGTCTAAATGACTATATATAAGTAATTAGAAACATTTTTTGACCAAACAGAAAAAAAGTAATTGGAAACATAATTTTAGTAGGAGGAAAACCAATGGCTACTATTTATAATATCTATATCATAGCCATTAACTATTACAACTATTTTCTTTTATTATTTATCTACAATAAAAGCAGATCAAGGAGTGCAACAATTTGGATGATACATCCTCTTTGATGAAAATATTAATCTGGATGATTTAAAAATAATCAAATTATACGTAGTTTATCTAAGAATCTAAGAAAAAAAAGCCACTACCCAAATGAACTAGTAAAAAATGAAGATTTGAGAAATAAAACCACCGTCAAATCAAGAAAGTCAATCTATAATCACAGTAGAAGTAAAAAGTTTCAAACTTTAATTATAATTATAATCAAGTAAGAAATTCACCTTTTTTTTCTACTTCTATCAAACAAAAGAAAGGTAGAAAAGAAAAATATAAACAAAAAGCTCCAAACTTTAATCAAGATTGCAATCTATATAAAAAAAAAAAAAAAAAAACGGAATTGAGTGTTAAGCTTATATTTTGATGTGGAGGCTTGACATGGAGGTGAGAAAAGAGTGAGATGCAAACCTGCGAGGTTGATGATGAAGAAAAAATAACTAATGAGGGTAATTAAAAATGAAAAGGTAAAAAAAAAAATTATCACTATAATATCTAGGAAACTTAAAACAATTAAAGAAAAGCGTATCAATCATTGATTGATGCATGAGAGAGTGAAAGTTTGTCACTTAAGATGATGAGAAGCGGGGAAGATTAAAAGAGATGAGACATTTGGTGTGGTTTGTGACTGATGAGCTAATGTAAGACGATTTAAAAGGAACCAATAAGGAAAGGAAGCCAAGGCATCGCCGAACGAGGTGGATGTATAAGGAAGAGGTGACTAAAAACTTTGAACAACGAAAGTGGAGGTGGATATCAGTTAAAATGTGATTGATTAAAGTTACAAATAGCAAAGAACCATGAGGTTCTATTTAATACGAAAAAGTTGTACTAAAAATATATGATATAAAATATTTTGAAATCTTATATTATATGTTGATGCATATCATCAATGTATATATTAATGTGCATATACTATAATTTGATCGTATATATTACTGTATAATAAGAGAAACAAAAATTCTTATAATATAGTGATATACATATGTTCTATAAACACTTAAATACTAAATTTAATTTAAATAAATGTACATATAGAATATGTATTGTAGAAGAGTAGTAATTAATAATAATGATGGCATTACAAGCTAAGTAAGAAAGAATTCAAACACATAATCCAAATACAAACATCACAAATAAGATCTAAGCATGAAGTTAGAATACAAACATCATGAATATGGTCTAAACATGAAATCCAAATAAAAGTCCAAAGATTACAATAAATTAAAAAAAAAATCAAACTAATCACTTTCAAGAATTATATTCAAGATGAGGTGTGTGTACTCCATCCCCCTGAGGTGGGCAACCACTCATTTCTATATTAGAAGAAATCATATTGCTTTGGTAGACTCAATTAATTGGCCTGAAACACTCCTTCATCTGTCATATGTTGTGAGTGTATAGCCTTTGGATTTTTATATAATTTAGGTTTCAAATATTCCTTTAATTTGAGAATTTAATTTGAGAATTCAATAATATCAACACAGCACATAATTTGATAAGTAGTGGAAAAGTACTAAAAAAATTCATAGTACGTAAAAGTATTGATCCACTATTATTAATTTATGTTTTGAAGTCACATTTCTAAAAGGTGCTTTCATAGTACATGGATTTGGGATATTTTTCCATGAATGAATATTTCTGAGTACTTTTAGTTTATACAAAATATAAGAAGTAGAGCAATTTCATTATTTTTTTCCCACCACCCACATCACATTTGCATCTCATTAGGCACTTAAAACATGCCACAAGCATAACAATTTTCGTGGTTCGTACTACATTTGGTAATGTTCTTGTCTTCATTGCACTACTACTATCATGCTGATTCAAACGATTAGGTGTTACTAATGACGTGATGGTTCAGGAGGCAAATGTACAGTGAATAGATAGCCACGGTAGCAAGATGTCTGCCAAGTGCAGTAGACCAACACGAGGGAAAAAATACATCACGTCAACCAATAAAATATAATATAAATATCAATAAAAATTTTGATACGAAGATATATTTTAAAAAAAATTTAATTATATTTTAATATATTAAAATTTTATTAATAATTATACTCATTAATTCGTATAATACGTTGATCACGAGGCGTTTTCGCATCTTCTTCTCCCTTCAACCTCAACAAGAACTGCAAAAAAATCTTTGTTATCTCCAACACCACCATTTTCTCTTTCCATCTTCATTCTTTTTTCGATCAACCTATCAAGGATACCATCATGCTTCTTTGCCAAGCCGTTCATTTGTTTCTCTATTCATTGAAGGTCAAACCAGGCTAGAGCCCGATGAAAATCAGAGATGTTTGGCTTTCCCACAAGATCAGTAATATCCGAAACAAGTTTCCTAAATTCCGACCCTCGATTATCTCTTTCCTCTCCACGGACAGTTTCACCACACAACATGTTGGTGATCACGTTGAGAATCGTTCAAAACATCTGCTCTCCAACGTTAACTTCTGACCCCACCCAGCTGTAAATATACCAAACAGTTTCTCGGACCTGGTTGCGCCAGAGACGATAAAGCGAGTCCATGGTGTTGCTGCTGAGCATCTTTTAGGACGCATATCTTTCTCAACATTCACCAATCCAGGCCATATGGGGTCCATACAATGTTGGATCCTCCATAGGTTGCAACCCGGGCCGCTATAGGAACATCATGGTGAGCCAAGGTGATGTCATGGTCTTTTAGGACCTCGCAGGCAGCGTCGGGTGAGGAGATGATGATGCCAAGTTTGCCACCGAGGTGGAGCTTGACAATCGGACCGTAGCTTCAAGCCAAGCAGGCGAAGTATTTGTGGAGCTCCGGGTCTGGGAAAGGGAGGCTGCCGAGTAAGGGAAGACCTTTGGCTCTTAATGGTAGTAAATGGAAACTTTTTTAGGTATCGTGTGTATGCAAAAGAAATAGTTGTGACAACTCCCATGAAATTGAGTATTGTGATTGAGGAATTGTCTTCCAAAGAGAACATGATGAAGAACAATGGAAGGAGAAAGAATTCAATTTTCGACTTACTTACCGTTGCATAAAGGGGTATCTGACTTCAACACGAATTTGTGAGTTCTTATACATTGGAGGGATGGGGACATATGAATGACATAGGTGGAAGATATTACGTTAATTTGCTGTCACGGTGACTTTAGGAGTAACGATTTAATGTGTACAAGCCAAATGTTATCTACACGTAGTATTCAAATTTTAATGAAATATTGATATGTATAACATAATATATATTATCGATATTAATTGATTTATAAATCATTCATTCTATTATTATATTTATATTAACGTTTTATTAATATTTACATATAATATAATATATACATAATATATGATCAATCTTTTTTTCTCGCTTTGTCATGTTGAATGGTCCATACTTACTTTAAACTACATTTGATTGGCAATAGTGCAAGGGTAAAAATTGAATGGAAGGTAAAATTTGGGAATTTTGGTATTTTCTCCAAAGAAGAGGTTTAGTTAGGTCACCACTTGACAATAGGTTCTTTCTATACCATATTCAGTATCTAGACATAAATATATATGTATATAGAGAGAGCACTGGACCACATGGATTTTAAGACTCGAGGCCAAGGGTCATATTAAATCAGCCATTTTAGCCGTTACATTGAGCGGAACATCTGGATTTTAAGACTTAAGGCTAAGGATGAAGGTTATGGTGCGTCCAAAACAAGATCATAACTTGAAAAAAGATTCAAGAGGTACATACACATGGCGTGTATTATTCACCTTTCCCCACAATTTGACATGGCAACAATATTACAATGTGTGTCACTTATCAAAATGGCGTTTATTTTGTAATTTGGACAAGGCTGATTTTCATCTACCCAATTTAGTTTGTTAAATAATGTAATCAAAATATAATAATTATTACGTTTTCATTCTAGTCTTATTGAATTACAATTTAATTTCTTGCTTATTTCATATGGTGAAATCAACGGATGATCCATGTCTATATGTAATTTAAAACTTAAATATGTAATCTTACAATTTTTTGAAAGCATTCATGTTACTCGTACAAAAGATGACTTAGTAGTTTTTATCTTTAATACTTGAAGCACTTTTTTGTCTACTGGGACAATCCCTTTGTCATTAAATTTGGTATAAACTGTTTATACATGTATTATTAATATCTATACATATACACAAAAGCAAATAATTAATTTAACCGGAAATGACATTATTTTGGTTTTATTTGAAATTAGATATGGCATTTGTGAATATATCATATGTTATTGTCGATGAATTCGCTCCCTGCAATGCAAGAAGATTTTGAATGAAATGACTGTTACATAATTTTAGATGACATGTAGATAACCAATTATAGATTATTACTAATTATCAAAATCACCATATTCGATTTTTTTTTTATCGTCTGCACTAGATATGGTATAGGCGTGTGCATCGACAAAAATTCGTTGAAATTTTTCTTTTTTTTTTTTTTTTTCAACAAAGTATGCTCCATATTCATGCTTTAGTAAAAGGAAAAAGATATGAAGGAGATCTTTGGTAGATAATAAAAGTATATTAGAGAATTTTCGTATGCATACTTGTTACAGTTTTAGGTCATCATGCATTGGCTTTGTACAGTAAGAATGGAATAAGTTACTTGATTGACTAATCGATAGCTTAATATAAATAGTGACATGTATTATATGTAAAAATGATATTTCTAGCATATTCGGATATCCTGCAATAAAATAACAAAGCATCCATTTTGATTTTACGAGAGATAGTTTCTTTTGTCTACTCATAAAACGTTGGATTGGAGGACCTCAATGTAGGAATGGCAACAAGAGGTTTTTTCTTCCTCAGAACTATACCAAATTGCTCTGCAGCAAGATCCATTTTCTCCCCATGAGGCAATGTCCATTCAAAAGAATGCAAAAGCGTGGCAAGTAAATGCAACACCATGCTCTCTGCTATTGCGATTCCTGCACACATCCTCCTCCCAGAGCTAAAGGGGAAGTAATTGAAGTTATTGCCATTATAATCACCTCTATCATTCAGAAACCTCTCAGGATCAAATTTTAATGAATTATTCCAAATCGACGGGTCGTGATGTATCGCCCAAACATTGATAAAAACCCGAGAACCTTTAGGGATAGTGTATCCACCAATGATGCAGGTTTCGCTTGGGCAATGGAGGACTAGAAGTGGTAGCACGGAGTGCAACCTCAGTGCCTCTTTCATGCCTGCATCAAGGTATGGCAATCTACGAATATGAGACTCTTCCATAATGTTGTCTCTACCAACTACTCTGTCTAACTCTTGTTGGATTTTTCTTAGCACTTCTGGTTTGTTAATTATTTCAGCCATTGCAAACTCCATTGTATTCGATGATGTGTCCGATCCACCAAGTATCATATCTTGTACGTACATTAATTTCAAAACTTAGTATTGTTAGGTGTGCATCACAAGTTGATTACGAAAATCATTAGAAATTAAAAAATCATAAGAATCTATATGATTAACCAAAATCAACGATTTCTTTGAAAATTTATCTTATGCAATCAATAGGACAATGTCACTAGCACTACTTAAACCTTGATCAAAAGTTCAATTTACTACTTGAAGTTTCAATTTATCTAATACCTAATTGTATATGGAAATTAATCCATCATAGCCTAAAATCTAGCATAATTCCCTAACTCGGAAAAATGAAACTTCTAAATATATGAATATAACCCTAAATTATATACATAAAATGAACCTAAGTCTATCATATATAGAGAGAGAGAATCATAAATGTGCATTACAAATGAATTATTGAAAAGAAATGAACCAAATTATAGTATTCCAAATGTTACTCATAACATTAAAATGTCCTTGTTAGAAATTTTAGTAGGATCATAAATGGAACTTGCAAATGGAATTATTGTTATTTTAAAAATGTGAAGGATTTAAATAGAAATGCTAAAAGATGAAAATAACTCAATAAAAAGCTAATAACATGTGGAGGACCCCATGAAAAAGGTAAAAAGAAAATATGGTTTGTAAATGGAAAAATGGCAAATAGACAAATGACCATTTCTATAATTTTCTCGAAATTTCTAATCAACCTACCATTGTTTTTCATCAAAGTTTGATCAAATATAAATCAAATGTTTAAAAAATATGGTTTAAGATTCACACTTTGTTAAGATTCAATTTCCTTCTCCCACTAATTTATAATAAGATTTTATGTAATTTAAAGGGGCTAATATGACAAATGGTATCTAAATTTTACCAAAATATCCAATTTACTACTTATATTTTGAAAAAGATCAATTTACTATTTAATTAAAACTGTTGAGAACTTTTTTGCTACCTAAACTAACCCTGTTAATTTTGTTTGCTAGCATAGAAATAAAGAAAAACTAGGAATTAAATGTTTCTAACACTTTAAAGCTAAGGGGTCGCAAACCCCCATTAGGTGACTTCCAACCACTCCATAGTTTTGGGACGAGAAATGGCTACTTAAAGCAAAGTGGCTCATGATCTACTTCAAAAAGTGGTTTTTTTAAGCCACTAATAGTTGGTCAATATTTGGTGTATCATCATATCCACGTGAGTATATAGACTTAATAAAATTAGTTTAGATAGTGAAAAATAACTGTAAAAACTTTAATTTAGTAGTAAATTAATCTTTTCAAAATGCATATAGCGAATTACACATTTTGACAAAATTTGGATACTATTTATGATATTAATCATAATATGAATCAATGAAGTAATACTTCTTATCATTCTAGCTTTTTCTAAAACATCATAAAATTTGGATTTCGGTTTTACTCCATCTAAGAGAAGAATCCTAATGGGTAATAAGCCCTAGTTGGAATAAACTTGTTAAAGTGGGAAAACCATCATGTCAATATGGCAACTAAAGTATTAAAGCTTAGATTGGTTTTATATATATATATATATATCTTATTTATATCTGTTCTGTATTTAATAATGAAAGTAATGATTAGAGTGTTAGAGTTGGGAAATGAAAATTCACGTACTCTTAAGAGATAAGATTTGAAAAAATAGATTTTTTGTATTGAAAATAGTTATTTTAATTGATATTTTCATAAATATAAATAAAATTAACTTTATAGAAATTTATTAGATTTTTAATTTTAGAAAAAAGATATATATGAAATTACATTTCTATTTTTTTAATATTTTATTCTTATTAAACACAATATTCAAATAAATGTCTAAAAGATGAGAAAAAGTTGAACTAAATGGCTTCCTTCATGGATTTGGATATTCTAAAGTTACTTTTCTAATATTATTTTTTTAAAATATAAACACTTGTAATCAATGGTTGATATTATAAAAAAAAAAATAATATCATGATAATATCGTGTAATAATTCAAAAGTTAAAATAATCTCAACAATTGAATTTATAACTTTATCTAAAGTACTTTTGAAGATTCATTTCCTTCACTAAAAGCTTGGATTGCACTTACCAACGACAAAATTTCCATATATTCATGAAATTCTGGGAACTTACTTATCTTCTCCATATTCGTAATTTCCCAAAGTCCATTAGAAAGCATGTTGTATTTTTGTTACAATCGTATGGGGATTGCTCATCAGCACCAATATATGAAGTTTTCAATGGAACTTCTAACATTTGAAAAAGAAGTACAATTATAATACCTTTCTAAAATTAATTTATTGCTATAATTGACTTGAACTGGCTGCTGAATATTAACTTTATCAATAAAACTCTAAAATCAAATAATAAATCAGCATAAAAAGAAGTATATATTTTTATTAAAAATCAGTTCGGTATAGCATTAGGGGATAAATTTTGCTCAGTCACTGTTTTTTAAGCGGTTCAATTGTTATGTTATAAATATACGTGATATTTTTTTAATTTTGATTGTTTTTTGGGAGAAGACTAAATTAGATTCTTGTTATTTGTTTTCTTATTTTTGTTATATGGATCCTCTAAAGTTAATTTTTTTTATTTTCTTAATATATAATCATATATAACAATGATTGATATTACAAGATAAAATATGATATCATGATAACATTATATTATATTATATTTTAAAATTAATTAGTTATAGATGTTTACGTATTTATACTAGCAAGATATAAATAGATATAAAGAGTAGGGTATGATGTATAGATATGCTTTACTTTTTTTACCATGTGAAATATAAGAGTAAGTAATTCACCTAATGTGTTTGACTCATAGAACATGTCTATAAAAGAGTTATTTAAGAGGTTACATCAATATTTTAAATTATTTTTTATCTTAAATAAATTTTTATTTTATAAATAAATATTAACCAAAATTATTTATTAATTTTTTAAATCTTTTATGAGTCCATATTATTATTACCATGTAAACAATATATAAAATATGTTTTAATGATTTTTAAAGTATGAAAAATTATTTCACTAATATTATATATTATAATAGTAATTTATTTTTAATCATAAAAAATGATTAAAAAAACATAAATAATAAAAATTTAGTCCACAAATATGGAGGACATGGACATCCGATTAAAAATCTCCATGCCATTCTTTAACGACTAATTATTTAATTTAAAAAAAAAAATTGAAGCTCAACTTTTTTATGTGATTTTGCAAGCACTTTTCATATGTGTAGCTTATAAATTAAAGTAGGCTACTTATTAAAGCCTTACTAAAACTACCATACGAAAATTTTTTATTTATCTGCGGACACAATCAGTAATATATCATACAACAAACCAGAATATATATATATATATATATATATATATATAAAGTGATGAGTACTCACCATGAGCAATGCTTTGAGATGATCCATAGTAAGAGGTGTCTTGGCATCTTCTTCTTCCTTAAACTTCAACAAAAACTGCAAAAAATCTTGATTATCTCCACCATCACCGTTCTCTCTTTCCATCTTCATTCTTTGTTCAATCATATTTTCGAATATACCAACAAATTTCTTCGCCAAACCCTTCATTTTCTTCTCCATCCCTTGAAGGTCGAACCGGGCTAGACCCGGATGAAAATCCGACATATTTGGCTTCCCCAAGAGATCAGCCATACCCGAAACAACTTTTCTAAATTCCGACCCTAGTTTATCCCTTTGCTCTCCTTTCACGGTTCCACCCCATAACATGTTCGTGACCACATTGAGAGTTGTTAAACATATCTACTCTCCGACATTAATCTCTGACTTGACCCGCTGTAAATATATCGGACAGTTTCTCGAACCCGATTGCGTCGAAGAGCGTAAACCGAGTCCAAGTTATTGTTGCTAAGCATCTTGAGGATGCATACCTTTCTTAACATTCTCCATTCTGGGCCATATGCGGTCCACACCACATCGGATCCTCCATATCTTGAAACCCGGGCCGCCATGGGAACATCGCCATTGGCAAAGGTGATGTCATGGTCCTTTAGGACCTCGCGAGCTGCCTCGGGTGAGGAGATAATGATGCCAAGCTCGCCACCGAGGTGGGGCCTGTCAATCGGGCCGTAGGTTTGGGCCAAGCCCGCGAAGTAGGTGTGGAGCTGGGGGTCCAGGAAAGGGAGGTAGGGATGCCTTTTAGGTGCATGCGAAATAAATAAATGTGGCGACTCCTCTAAGAGTGAGAATGGCGATAGAGAGATTGTCTTCTAACATAGGGAGTATCGTCAACAAATGAGAGGGGAGAGGGTAGTCAATGTGATTTGCCGATAATGGAAGATGAAAAAGATAAGAGAAGAGGGGTATATCTATAATCCACACAATGGGTTCAACATATATTATTCTAGCATAAATAGGTTTTAATTTATAAATCGACTTGTTTAATCTGTTTTTTAAATAGATTTTAATCAAGATTTTTTCGATCATTTTAGAAAGTAGATTAAATAAACTCAACTCTTTTAATCCAAAAATCAAAATGAATCGATTTAGGTGTATTTAGTTTATACATTTAATTTATATACCAACCTATTTAACTCGCTTTTTAAATAGATTAGTGTGTAGATTTTTATCTTGTTTAAAAAGTAAGTCAAATGTGTTCAACTTAATTAATTCATAAGTCAAAGTGTGCAAGGTGAAATTGACTTATTTAACTAACTTGCATACCTCTAATATATATTAATATTAACAATAAAGCTTGTGATAATTGGAATATTGAAATTTGAATCCTTTAAAGTAATCTTTTCTTAAAATTTTTTAAAATTATAAATTAATTATCATTATAAAATTTTTAAAATATCATATGATATTATTATAAAGCATTCGTGATGTTATTTTTTTCAAATATTTGGGCAAAATCAGTTACCTTATGTAATTTAGGAAAAGGATCCATTTTCGTGATAATCAACGGAAGGATGTATGAAGACATACATGAATGGCACACAAATTACAAAGTTTCTTGGTCGGAGTGATGATCCATACCTTTTCTGGAAGATATTTAGTAAGATGTAATGGGAAAGTGAGCACGGTTGTAGGTTGCACTAGACTGGACCCTAGAACTTCATGACAATGGAGTGGTTCTGGTCGTTTGAAGGGCAAAACAGGCACGTGGGTCTTCAATTTTGTATGCCAAGCTCGTATAGGCACTTCGGTTCAAACTTATTCTTTGGGAAGAGAAAGTAATTGATGAACCGATAAAAATTACGAAATGTTGTGAAGAACAACATGGCAAGCATGGTTCTCTTAACAATACAAATTTCGATGAAAATATAAGAAGTGTGACAAAAGGGGGAAAAAAATAAAATAAAATAAAATATATGAAGGGTATTACGGGATTGTTGATTAAATGTGTCGCTTTGCATATTTCCTTTTTCATTTCACTACCCATAAGATTACTTTCATTTGTCCTTTTAATTACAACAAAGAGTAAAATAAATCGATCTAGTTATACTTATATGTGGAGACCCTTTTTTTCCCCTTCTCTTTTACCTATTGGCATGGAGTAACAATAGGAATATTAAAACATCAATATGTTAAATAGTTTATGTAGATCTTAGTAATCTATTAGTTGAACATCAGTACTAAAGTTAGTCTATTTATAAAGATTAACTAAGATGAGGTATAATATAGAATAAGTTCATTATTAATACTTTTGTATTTTGAACACAGTAATATAATTTGAGTTTCATAAAAAAGATAGAGTAGAACTTTATAATAATAAAATCTAAATGACAACAAATACGACCCATATTACGATCCCATAAGCTCTATTTTGTGAACAAAAACTTATAAATCTCCATCAATCTCACAAAATAATTTAGCATAATATTTCAATCCCTCTTTAAGATGAAGAGTAGGAGCATCAGAACCTAGAATTTGCGGCATTTTTTAAGAAGTTACAAAATGATAATATAAACTCATGTTTGGAATTTATCATCAAGGTAACAATTCAACATGAATGAGCTTACAATAGAGCATGAATTCTTGATTTACTTTTTTAGTTGTCTTTACTTTACATATATATATATATATATATATATATATGCAATTGGAGAGCCTGAATCGACACATTTGTGCATTCTGGCATTTAAAGGTGTATGTGATTGGACTTTACATATCCTCAAAATCAAGAATGTTGAATCATGTCATAGCATTGTTTATTTTTTCAACCCTTAGTGATAAACAAGGATTTTGTTACTATATTTTGCAGCTTAGCATAAAAGTGGGATAATTCCAAGCTTGTCAATTCCACCGTGGTAGCTAAACACCGAACAGTCTTAGCAATGGTTCTTTAGGCAATGAATTGAGAAAATTTGTACGAGGGAAACAATCTATATGGAAAATTACGAAGGAAACAGTCTTTATGAGGTCTTTTTGTTTTTATTTTAAGAAAGTTAAATCTTCATACTTTACTCTTATAAAGTACTTGCAACATTTTCAAGGAAACGTAAAACATCCCATGTAAATTCAAAGTCCATAATGCACTATATTTACTAGTTCCGACCTTCGGTTTTCCGACCTTCTTTGCCATATGCTATTGATATCTGGAGTCTAAATAAAGTAAACTACTTGTGAGCTACTTATTGGATCCATATAGCTAAAAATGTAAAAGAAAAAAAAACGAATTGAGCTACAACACAACGTGATTGAGAAGTTAGGTTATTATTATTATTATTATTATTATATACATATACTATTATAAATATGTATATAATTTATTTCCTTATTTTTCTACATTTTTTCCTTCTCTTGTTTTTTCAATTTTTTGCACTTTTTTTATTTTATAACTTTAATTTTTTAATTAATTAAATTAGTTTTATATGCATATCATTATATTATTTAATTTTATGACATAGATACTAAGTTGATAGCAAATTACAAGTGTCACATACTAGTAGCTCTTTAAAATAACTAGATTAACAGTGTTAAAATAATTAATGAAAATAATGATCGGAGTAACTAAAGTTTCAATTGGATATATAATTCGATAAGCTGAAAATTCGTACGTAAAATGGTAAAAAAAATATAAAATTCAAGAAGTGACCATGATGTCATTCCAAAAATATATAATTCCTTATGAACATTGTTAGTATATTTGTTGAAGAAAAAGCAAGTAAATTACTTTCCTTATCTTGTTTTATCATACATGCTTGAGCCATTTCTTAGCAAAACCTTTGTATTTATAATCTATTTAGATGATGATCAATAAATAATATGCATCATATGAATTAGACATGATATCTCTAGCATATTTAGATGCTCTAAATATAGTTTATTATCTATCTATTCATAAAATGCTAGGTCAAGAGATCTAGGATTGGGAATGGCAACAAGAGGTTTCTTCTTCTTCAGGATAATGCCAAATTGCTTAGTAAGGTTCATTTTCTCCCCATCAGGCAAGCTCCAATCAAAAGAATGCAAGAGTGTTGCAAGTGAATACAACACCATCCTCTCTACTATTGCAATTCCTACACAAATCCTTCTCTCAAAACCAAACGGAAAGTAACTAAAGTCATTGCTACTATAATCACCTCTATCATTTGCAAACCTTTTAGGATTGAACTCTAATGGATTTTCCTAAATCAAAGGGTCCCGATGTATCGCCCACACATTGACAAAAACTTAAGAACCCTTTGGGATTACGATGAAATTCTAGAAAGAAAGGCAAGGTCAAGTTGTGTTTGTGCAGATGAGTGATTTCGAAATAGAGAGAGAAGAGAGGAACTATACAAAATAGAAAGTTGTTATTTTTGTTATGAGTTTAAGTAAGCCACAAGTGTACAACAACCTATCTATTTACACATGTAAAGAAGGAAGTAATAACATATGCACAAAATTGATAAGTTATAATAGATTGTGTAGCCACCAATACTACAAGTTTCGTTAGGGTAATGAGGGACCAAGAAGAGAAGTTCAAGGTGTAATCTTAGTATCTCTTTCATGATAGCATGGAGATAAAAAGATAAGAGACGAGGTGATATCATTCGGGCTTATCTATAATCTGTACAATAAGGTTTATGTATTGGCATGAATGGCGAAGTTTGTGATAACTGTGATATTCAATGGATGGATAAACACATACAATATATGAATAGTATACAAAGTTTCAACTTGGTCACAAAGTGACGACCTATATTTTTTTCTCTTAAGATATTTAGTAAGATATTAGAGTAATCTTTATTTTTAAGAAATTCATCTTTTATATTTAGATTTCATATCAATATTGTAGTAAGCTTTCTTATTAAGAAATTTATAAATTTATTTTAAGTTATTTCAAAAAATATTTTAATCTGTTTTAATATTTTTTTCAATTCCAATATTGCACTTTAACCAACCAAAAGGAGAGAGATGGATCATACGTTGTTAGAGCATCCTTACTGTGGATTCCTCGACATAGCTTCCAAGGATCAAGTAACCGCCGCTTGGTTTCTTAAGCGATAGGGGTGAGTGTCTTCATTAGTAGACGTGCCTTTGAGTCTTTAACAAGGCATGTTTCTTTTTTTCTTTTTTTTCAAGTTTTAATTAGTTAAGTTTGCGCTAGAGTATTCATAAAAACTTTTAAAAGGAATATATTAAACAACTTCTATAAAAGAATCTAAAATAAAGAAGTGAGTTCCATTGTTTTGTTTACGTAGGTCCAAAAAACTGAAGGTACTTACCTTATCGCTTTAGGAACGCGAGGCCCATTCCTTATCTCTCGGGAAGCTCGTCAAGAAGCGAGCGTTAATGTTGCTCTTTACGGAAAAGTCAGCACAGTTGTGGGTTGCACTCGACACAGAAATTTATGACAATTCAGTGGTTCTGGTTGTTTAAAGGGCAAAAGTAAAACGTCATAGGCACTTCGGTTCAAGCTTATTCTGCCTTCTTTGCGTACGCTATTAATAAGTAAAAGTTAAACAAATCAAACTACTTATATATTATTTGAACCCATTCGATATTTATTGGAGGTCAATTCACCAGAAGTTAAGTAAACTATCTAAATAGTTAATAAGATTAATTAATAATTTTATAATACTTAACTCAATTTATTTGTGAACCTAATAAAACTTGAGTTAAGTATAAATATTTATCAGAATCTAAGTTGAATTTAGATATAAATCTTATTATAATTAGAAAGGAGATATTTTAAGCTTTAAATCAACTCTAAATAAACTTAATTTAGACTAGTTGAAACTTACTAGATATTACTTCAAATTAAATTTGAGTTCAAAATTCTAAAATTGATAAAACTTGAGTCAATGAGCTTTACAATTTCAAATTGAGCTAAAGCTCAACCTGAATATTGGATCATCTTGACTCAATTTGTATTGTACATTATCTTAACTATTTGAGATTATCTTCGAAAACAATATAGAGAATATTTATACTGCTTATTAGGAGGAAAAAGGAAAAGGAAAAAAGGACCTCACGTATTTTAAAACCTCAATTTATAAATTTTTTTTTAGTTCGAGCCCTTTGCCTATTTGCGATGAAAATTTACTAAGGTAGACTTGCTAATATGATAACTTGGCATAGCATGCCATGTAAGAAAGAAAATCTCACGATTGAGGTAAGATTTAAGTGAAAGATACAAGTGGAAAAAACTTATAATCTAATAGCTTAAGGTTTTGACTTGATATAGTATTGCATGGACAAATATGTTCCTTGAGAAGGCCTATTATCTTGGGTGCTACACACTCCTAACTCATCAATATGAAACTTTTCATTTTTCAGTTTTGGTTCTATTTGTTTTTAATTTATTCAAAATAATAATAATAATAACAATATAATATCACGGTTTACAATGATTTAACAGAAGTTTATAGCAAATTACAAGTGTCATATACTATTAGCTCTTTAATATGACTAAACTGATAGTATTACAATGATTTAATAGAAGTAGTGATCGAAATAATTAAACTTCAATTGGATATGCAATTTAATAAGTTGAAAGTTCATATGTAAAATGATGAAAAAAATATATATATAAAATTCAAGAAGTGACCGTAACATCATTTTGAAAACATATAATTCCTTGTGAACATTGTTAGCATATTTGTTGAAGAAAAAGCAAGTAAATTGCTTTCCTTGTCTCGTTTTATCATACATGTTCAGGCATGTTTTAGCAAAACCTTTATATTTATAATCCATTTGGATGATGATCAATACTTAATATCCATCATATGAATTAGTCACGATATCTCCAGCATATTTAGATGCTCTAGATATAGTTTATTATTTGTCTATTCATAAAATGCTAGATCAAAAGACCTAGGATTGGGAATGGCAACAAGAGGTTTCTTTTTCTTCAAGACAATGCCAAATTGCTCTGTAAGATCCATTTTCTCTCCATCAGGCAAGCTCCAATCAAAAGAGTGCAAAAGTGTTGCAAGTGAATACAACACCATCCTCTCTGCCATTGCAATTCCTGCACAAATCCTTCTCCCAGAACCAAACGGAAAGTAAGTGAAGTCATTACCACTATAATCACCTCTACCATTCGCAAACCTTTCAGGATCGAACTCTAATAGATTTTCCCAAATTGAAGGGTCCCGATGTATCGCCCACACATTGACAAAAACTCGAGAGCCCTTTGGGACAACGTACCCTCCAATGGTGCAAGTTTCGCTAGGGCAATGAGGGACTAAGAGGGGAAGTGCGGGGTGTAATCTCAGTACCTCTTTCATAACAGCATGAAGATACGGTAATTTATGAATATGGGATTCTTCTACAATGTTATCCCTACCAACAACATCTTCTAATTCTTGTTGGATCTTTTTTACCACTTCTGGTTTGTTTATGATTTCAGCCATTGCAAACTCCATTGTGTTTGACGATGTGTCTGATCCACCAACAACCATATCCTATGCATTGGATTAAAGCATGTATCACATGGTGATGATAAAAATCATTGGAAAAAAAAAAAAGACGAAGACATTGTTAGGAATCTGAGCAATTAAAGCAATATAATACGATAAATTTCTTCAAAAACAATTTATTTATTAAATCAATGCAGCGTCCAGCAAGGCCAGGAGCAGGAGGTGAACCACCATTGCTTATTAATAGAACGAAAAGACACAGAAAATTATCTTGAAAAGACACAGAAAATTATCTTGAGGGCGGCACTGAATAGACAACTCGACGGCATTGTCCTTATCTGGGGGAAGGAGGGTAGAATTAAGTTTGGTCGATTAGTATTTATATTATTATAATATAGTAAATAATAATTTTTTATCATGACTCATTGTAGTTTCTGTCTTCCCAATAAGAAATAATGTGATTATAAATGAATAGATGAGAAATTATACAACTAGGGCTCTCCATCTTTCACGAATTTTACAAAAGAATTTAAAACATTTATCTTTTATTTTTATATTCAAATCCTCTTCTTTTTGCTGCTTTCAATTTTTTTTTATTTTTTTTCTTTTTCAAATTAACAAATAAAAAATAGAGTAAATTATGTTCATGATTCCGTAAACTTTGTAAAAAACACGAACACCCCATTTTTTCAAACGATCGCTCCTCCCCCAGAGTTTTACCTACAAGGATGCTTACGTGGCATAAACATATGTGTGTCATTGCCATATCATTGTCTTATTAACATTATTTATTATTTTATTTAAGTTGTATAATTATATATATATACTTAATTAACTAAAATAATAAAAAATTGAAAATGAATTTAGAAAATTAAAAAATTGTTGTATGTGTATATATATATATATACACACAAATGCACATGCTATATATATATATATTATATTTATTAAATTAATTAAATCATCAAAATAAAAAAATCGGAAAAATTAAAAAAATAAGGAAAGAAAAGCACAGCGGGCCGTACGTTTTGCAACCATCGAACGTTGAGTAGATCTTTAAAGGTTGGAAATTTTTTGGAAAAATTATTGAAAAAACTGGACTCCCTTTCTACTCTTTTGCTAGCGTAGTTGGACTCGAGGGAGAAAGGGTTTTTTGAACGAGGGGTACAAGAAGTCTAAAAACACTAATCGATGGAACAACAAATAAAAGAAAAGAGGAAAATGAGAATAAAATAAAAAGAGAACCGAAGGTCCTGCAGTTTGGTGCTCCGAAAAGGAAAAATGAAGAAGCTATGTCTCTAATTTTTATCGTAAGTCTGCTCCTTGTTAAAATGAAGAAGGGTTTAATATATTGGTTCTCCTGTTATGCTTTTTCGATTTTGACTTTTTTTTTTATTTTGACTAATTAATTAATTCATTCAATATATACATATATGATATGTGTATTTGTGTATATATACGTGTGTTTATGTAAATGTATAGTAATTTTTTTTTTTTATAAATTTATTTTCAATTTTATTATTTTAATTAATTAAATACATATAATTACACTACTTAAATAAAGTAATAAATAATGCTAACCAAGTGGTGATATAGTGATAATAAATTGTTATTTATGCCATATCAGCAACCTAGGTAAAAGTAGCAACCTAGTAAGTAAAAGTAGTGAGATAAGTGTAGGTTTTTAAAAAAAAAAATGAGAATCCATATCATTCACAAAGTCTATAAAAGTGATCAACCTAATTTATCTAAATAAAAAATATCCTATCAATTTGACTAATGAATCTATTAGAATTTGAGATATAGGATGAGATGATAAAAACAAATGGTTAAACATTATTAGAATTTGATTTCTCTATTAAAATTTTATGGGGAGCGGAAATATGTTTTATCAATATATCTTACGTCCCCATAAAGCTTTCCTAAATGATAAATTAAAAGAAAAAAGATTAGATTCTACTTCATTCCAAAAAAAGGGGCCTCACAAGTTTTTTTTTTTAACAATATAAATTATAAATTTAAGAAAGAGATTCCAACTTAATATATCCCATTATGAGATCAACGTTTATATCACTAAATTATAATGATGTATTAAAATAATCTTAATAAGTTCCGGTACAAGATAATAACGTGCTAAGGATAACTTTTCCTTAAAACTAACTATAGTTGTATATTATACTATATATATCTATATATAAAGAAGATTCAGCAGTTTTCGTTATCTATTTTAATAGGATCAATTTCGTTTTTTATTTTATCATTTATTTAATTTTTTATATTTAAACTTTTAAATTTAACATTTATTCGATAATTGGAACCTAAAAAATTATAAAGCAAAGATGTGATGAAAGATAAATACAAAACCATACAAAAAATCTCAATATATAGCGGTATATATCAAATCATAACAAAACTGTGGATGATAAAAGCATCTTTCAATTTTCTCTCCTAAATGTATAGTTTATTAAAAGTGGACGACAAAATAATAAATCATGCATCATTGATGTTTTCCATGAAGTGGGGTACAGCTAGAGCCTACAGAGGCTTTTCTATTTTCTTATATTCTAAACACCAAATTACGATGATAACAACACATCCAACCAACCAAGATAACAATATATATAAAAATGTAAAAGAGTGAAAAATAATACTCACCATGAGCAATGCTTTGAGACGAACCATAGTAAGAGGTGTTTTAGCATCTTCTTCTTCCTTCAATTTCAACAAGAACTGCAAAAAATCTTTATTATCTCTACTTCCACCTCCACCATCACCACCATTATTCTCTCTTTCCATCTTCATCCTTTGTTCGATCATCCTTTCAAACATACCATCAAACTTCTTCCCCAAACCCTTCATTTGCTTCTCTATTCCTTGGAGGTCGAACCGGGCTAGACCCGGATAAAAGTCCGACAAGCTTGGCTTTCCTAAGAGCCCAGTCATATCGGAAATAACTTGTCTGAACTCTGACCCAATACTCTCTCTTTCTTTCCCTTGCACGGTCCCACCCCATAACATGTTAGTGATCACGTTAAGAATAGTTAAAAACATTTGCTCTCCAACGTTGACTTCTGACCCAACCCGACTGTAAAAGTATCGAACCGTTTGTCGGACCTGATTGCGCCGGAGCGCATAAACCGAGTCCAACGTGGTGTTGCTAAGCATCTTGAGGACACATACTTTTCTTAGCATCCGCCAATCCGGGCCATACGGGGTCCATACTATGTCGGATCCCCCATAGGAGGCAGCCCTGCCCGCTATAGGGACATCGCGATTAGCAAAGGTGATGTCATGGTCTTTCAAGACCTCGCGGGCCGCTGCAGGTGAGGAGATGATGATGCCAAGCTTGCCACCGAGGTGAAGCTTGACGATGGGGCCGTACGTGCGGGCCAAGCCGGCGAAGTAGGTGTGGAGCTGGGGGTCTAGGAAAGGGAGGTTTCCTACTAAGGGGAGGCCCTTCGGGCCGGGTGGTAGCAAATGGTAGCTTTTAAGGTAACGGGTGTATGTGAAATAAATAATAGTGGAAATTCCTATGATAAGAGTGAGAATTGTGATAGAGGAATTGTCTTGTAGGGAGAACATTGTGAAGAACATCATAAGGAGAGAGAATTCAGTTGAATTTGAATTTGCTGATTGAAGAGGAGAAGATAATTAGTGAAGAGTGTTATATTGTTTTGAGATTTGAGATGGAGGAATAACGACAACGTTGGATAATAAATATTGTCGCCAATGTTGCCACGGGGATATTCTGTTTGTGATAATGGTCACTGCGTTAAAGTCCACCGGTTCCTGTCTTTTTGCAACATATTGTAGGAGCGATCGTGGAAGAGGCGTGAAGTTACGGAAAAAGATATTTCCGTCGGCCAGTACTTACTTGGATAGAACTTCTATGGATAAAAACACATTATTAAGCCTGTGGTTTGAAACGAGAACGATTTAATAAAATTTCATTCTTTTGCAATACAGTGTATGTATTACACGATGACAGCTTACCAAGTGTCTCTATTTGACATTAAATTATTAAAAAACAAAATGAAATTTTAGATATTAAATTGCTGATATCCCAAAATACAGGCACCTAATGATATGTATGGCACATACATAATATAAGAGGGACAGTTTCAAGTTTAGGATAGTTCCATTACATTCTAAAGTTTTCAAAAACAACGAGTAAATAAATAAAATCTTGAAGCATTACACTTGCATACTTTTACTTATTAATCTAATTATTTCTTCGATGCAATCTTCCATGTTAAATTTGATCTTAACCATGTTTTAATGTTTGTATAAGTATTAAAATTTGATCATAGATATAATAGACATGGACTATTGCCCCAAGAATTTTTACACTCAGGTCAAGGGCACTGGATGGGTTGATGGAGAACTCATGTGGTATCGTTCTGCTGCTAATGTAATGGAAAAAAAAAAAAAAAAAAAAAAGATTGCCCACTTGTGTTAGAAAACAAAAATTATAGCTTAGAATATGAGGGGAATGAATACCCTTAGGAAACGAGAAGATATCACGGAACTTTTGAATACACACATGGCAGACCTTGTTCTTTTACTTGAAACCAGAATTAGACTCACTTGCTGCTTATAACCCTTATCATAGGTCTCAGTATGACGAATTTGCTGCGGAGGAATTCGAAGGTCAAAGTGGAGGCATACTAGTTGTGTACAACACCGAAGCTTTGGATGTTGAAGTAGTCAGACAAATGCCACAAACCTTTCATATGAGGTGCAAGGTTAGTAATTCTACTCAATTTTTTGTTCTTATCAACAATTTCTGGATCTCCAAATCCACTGGATAAGTCAATTTTTTGGAATGATTTAAAAGACTTTATTTATAAGACTATTGTTGATAGGCCCTAGCGTACAATAGGGGATTTTAATGACATTATATATCGATATGACCATTGGGAAGACGGTAGCTTTCATAGAAGCAATGTCTTTAAATACTAGCAATGCATGAATGATTGTGGGCTCTTGAATTATTAATCAAGGGAGCCCATAATGGAGGACTTTCCAAATACTTTGAAAAGAGGAGGACCTATAAATTATTAAATGGACAAATCTTTTGGCTAAGGATGCGAAGAGATGTACACTGAGTTGTCAAAAGTTATGTTGTATGCAAGAAGGTCAAGTACCGAGCTGAACAAGGGAAAGCAATGCCTCTACCTATCCTAATAGGGTCGTGGACTAAACTAAGCATAGACTTTGCTCTTAGACTATCGTAAACTACATAAAGCAAAGATTCTGTAATAGTCATTGTGGATTTGTTTAGTAAGATGGCACACTTCGTGCCTTGTATCAAAACTAACGATGTTTCAGCTACTACTTTTCTTTTCTTACAAGAGAATGTACAAATACATGGCGTATTGAGAAGTGTAGCCTCCGACAAAGACCTGAAGTTCTTGAGCCATTTCTAGAAAACCCTGTGGCGTCAATTGTGAACCAAATTACTCTTTAGTACTTCATATCATCCCCAAACTAACGACCAAACAGAGGTAATTAATTGTACTTTAGGGTCACTGCTCTGAGCTGCAGTAGGCAAGAACTTAGTTAATTGGGATATTTACCTGCCAGTGATCGATTTCACCTATAACTGAATCGTATATGACACTATTAAGCAGACTCCCTTCGAGATGGTCTTGAATTCAATACCAAGTTGCCCCTTGACCATACCCTTATATCAACACCCACGCAAGAGAACCCCAATGCTTTGGCCAAGGCACAATCTCTTCAGTGCATGTATGATAAGGTTACTCAGCACATCGACCAAGTTGCCAAAAGAATGCATGAAAAGACCAAGGATAGGTTAGCCAAAAAATTTCAACCGGAAGATTTGATATGGCTACACCTCAACAAGGAATGATTCACAAACAAGAAAAAGAACAAATTATCTGCAAGAGTAGAAGGACTCTTCAAAATCCTCTAGAAAATTAGTGACAATGCCTACAGGTTAAAATTACATGAGAACTATGGGGTTTCTAATGCTTTCAACAATGTCGACCTTAGTCCATATCACCTTGATGGAGAATTGAGCGAATACTATTTGAATTTGATCTCAAATCTAAAACAACTCGAAGGGAATGATGAGAATCAGGCTACTGGATCTCTGACCCGCAGCTAAACTTAAAGACTAAAGGAGCTGGCATAATAAATCCTTTTATTCCAACCAACCTCTATCGAAGCCAAGTACTTCCTAGCCAAGTGACCTTTAATGCCATGCCACTTAACAGTTCATTGTTCTATTGTATGCTGAGTTGATGATTACTCTTTGACACCGAGCCGACTAATCACTCTACATCATCCTTGCTTAGAAGCTGACAAAGCCATCCCTGTTTAGACAAACTTATCTATCCGTACTTTTTGTCCGTATCTCTTAATAACCTCACCAATACAGCATCGCCACGTATACAGTATCATATGTAAAATTTGTAGCACCAATGATTATTTTCTTTATATATTCATTTTTAACCTTTTTTTCGTATATATTGCTTCTTTGGGAAATGTTCTTTTTATCTTTTCCTTTTAAGTAAATTACCCTAACTTATGAGTATAAATACCCTTGTACTTGTAACTATGAGAATAATCAAATCATTCTCAATACACTCTTTCAAGTATTTTTCCTTCCTTGTATAAACACTCTGTTTACTCTTGACATCACTTTTATCCTTTTTCTTAAGCAAGATTAGGTGGCGAGTAACCTCATCAGACCAATTTATGCATCATATTGAATTGAGCCGTAAGTCCTCGAAAGTCCCATTAGTGCATCATATCTTCTAGAGCTGTTTGTGGGTTTGGTTACTGTTCCATCCTTCATTTTTCCCTTTCACACCTTTTCCCATTAATCCTTTTCGAGCTTTCTCCGAGCTTAAACCCACCCAATAACCGACCTTATCTATTCTTAGTCACAATTTGCAACAGTATCCTTCTTTGATTTGTATAGGATAAGGTTTAATTACAATAAGTCTAGAGTTTTCTATTCATGAAATGTTAATGCAAATCTTAGAAACATCTCAAATTTCTTGGGTATGAAAGAAATCACAACTTTTAGCAAACACTTAGGTTTCCCACTAAATAAAGGTTTGAAGCCTTCTCTTGCTGATTTCTATTTCCTAATAGAGAAAATTTAAGGGAAGCTATCGGGTTGGAAAATGAGAACATTATGGCAAGGAGGTTAGCCATTGCCTAATCTATGCGGCAAGCCTTCCTATCATATTATATGCAAATGTGTTCTTTGCCGAAGGGGCTCATAAATAAGATCATAAGCATCATCAATAATTTCCTTTGGAAAGGTGACAATAGCAATAAGAATACTCATTAGGGTCAATTAGGAACTAATAGCCAATTCAAAAGAACTTAGGGGCCTTGGACTTATACATTTAAGCCTTTGAAACAAAGATTTATCCTTTAAGTGGTTATTTGAACTAAGGCATAGAAAGGTATAATGGGTTCAAATAATCAAGTATAAAAGAGTTCTAAAAAAGTTCACAATACTAATTACAAATCCATGTCGTTCATTGCAAAAGATTTGCTGGAATGTGAAGTTTAGCTAAAAATTTCTAAATTTATGGTTCTAAGCAATGGTAAAAGAGCTAACTTTTAGCATAATCAATAATGCAAGAACAGTCCTATAAGATCGATTATTCAAGGGCTTCTACCTTAAATAATTGAAAACCTCTCAATATATGACTATTGGATTTCAAAAACTAAATGGGATGAAAATATCTTAACTTTTCCAATTTCAAAAATCTTAATTCAACTTATAGTCTTGTATTTTTCAATATATATATTAAGGATAAAAATGTCATTGATGCTAATAACAAATTCATCCCAAATACAAATGAAACCTATCAAGCTCTTTTAGCAAATTCTAAGCCTCCCACAAACTTAGATCAGTGGTCCTAGATCATGCAATATCCCATTCCACCTAAAGTCAAATTGTTTTTATAGAGATTAGCACATCGATCCTAGCTTATTGTTGATATTCTTCAACAAAGAAATATTATAAGTTTAGGCAATTACCTAAGATGTGGTGATCCGAATGAGTCAATTTACATGACTTACATTACTGTCCATAAATCAAAAACATAGTTGAACACTAGCAAATGCATCTTCATTCATTAGCCTCAAACTAGTAGGCTACTTCATAATGGGTCAAAGCAAATTGCCTAATAACGAGAAGTCAACTTGCTAGCTCTTCTCTTCCCTCTTCCTTTTGTCTTAGAATAATGCTTTGGAAGATTTGGTCAGGTAGAAATCATTTGCTGCATAATCACTCTCAAATGCATACTAACTTACTCCAAGCTGTTACATATATAAGCTATGAACTGTAGGATTATATAAAAACAAGGAAAACATAAAACTTCATTGAGTGTATAAATCTTAAATGGACTACTCCACCATAGGGCTGGGTACAACTAAATACTGATGGGGCAATTTTTATTGAAACTCAACAAGCTACTATTGCAATAGTCCTTAAAGACTTAGCTGGTAAATGGATTCATTGAATGGCCTAAAAGCTTAGAAAACTTAGAGATTTTATCTACTGAGCTTTGGATAATTTACTAGGGAATTTCTTTTTGTCTATCTATTGGAATAAGGAGAGTAAAACTTTGTTGTGATTCCTTTATTGTTATCTCATCACTGCAACAAACCACTAACTGTAAATTTTCTTATCACAATGTCTATTTGTTATAGGGAAAAGCTATCCGAGATGGATCGATGAACAATTGAATCTATCCTTCGGGAACTAAATAAAGTAGTTGATTCATTAGCTAAATGGATGCAGCACCGAGTTGCTTCAATGGAAGAATGTGTTATTTCCCTTCCTACCTTTTGTTTAAATCTTTCAAGGGATAATTTATTAAGTTTAAGACTGTATAAGGAGACAAAAACTCTTGTTGTTAGTATTTCTTCTACTCGTTCTTGTATTTGTGCTCATGGACCAAGAGCTAACAACTCACATACAAACTTCTAGAGGGATTAATTCCCTCCTCTTTTGTTAATATAATATATATGATATTCTACTGAAAAAAAAGTTTAAAATGATTTTTTTCGTTATCCAGTATGTGTGGAGCATGTACTTTAGATTCATAAATTTATAATATTTATAGAAACCTAATTTTTGCCCTCTTATTTTTGTTTTTTAAAAAGGGTCTTAATTCAAAAATAAAAAAAAATTGAAAAATGATAATACTAAAGTAAAATAAAAAAAAAGAAAAATTATAAATATTTTTTAATAAAATAAATTTTTTAAAAGAAAAACGGTTTAAGGTTAATAGATTTAGTTTTAACTCAATTCAAATAGGTTTATTTTAGAGAGTAACGTAATTTAAATATATTTTAATTGTGTTAAATGTTAAAATATAGGTCAACAGCCTAACGAATAAAAATCTGAACATTAGCATTAGGTTAACTTAAGCTTACGAATTTAATTCTCACTAAATACACGTATCTTTTATTTTTTTTTTCTTTTATTTGCAAAAATTAGTTAAGCGTATGGGTTTCAAATATAATTTTAAATCTTATTAAATCTTTTGAATGTAACACGATAAAGATTTTTAAAATTCAAATCTGATTTGATTTTTATCAAATTAAATATGAGTAGATATGAAATATTCAAATCTAATTTAATTTTATCAAATCGGATTTGAATTAATATAAAAAATTTTAAATTATTTTAAAATTTTATTAAATTAAAATTGATATGATGTAAAAAATTTATTTTTCGAATTTTATATATATAGTTTAGGCGTCACAAAATAAATAACAGTTACACATTCGAAAAAAAAAAACTGAAGTCCACTTTCATCTTATCTCCTCTCTTGTCTCGAACTCCAACACAGCCCCCAATTGACTAGTCAGCGTACCAGACCAAACACATCTAAGACCCTCGATCCTTGAAGCACGCATGTAGAATCCCCACACTGGAGCACCAGCACGTAAACAAACCAAGGCCAACACTACTGTCCAAAAATCGCGTCCATGATCTGGCACGATTTATTCCTTGTTCTTCACTATCAATGTAAGAGCCCACACCAGACACACGTCTGGCACATGAGCCTACACTTCAGCAGCATCGATACTTCCACTGCTCTATCCCAACGCTCGCACAGTACACACCTGATCATCCATCCTGCTCGTTAACAATCCAAGAGCCCCAACTCCGACTTTCTTTCCGTTGTTACGCAACCGTGCAACAACTCAGACCCCCCAGCTCATCTTCAATCTGTCAACCCCCTATCCATACGCGTTTAGCAATCACACTCCACCGACCCTCTGTCACTTTCTTAGTCGACGAACACACACTACACACGCACTCCGGTCATACTTCACCAGCCACAGACACGACGCATGCCCGCCACAGCACCAAGCGCTGTTCAATCACATAAGTAGATCCACTCTCCACGTCCTGCCCACCGATCAGCTGTGATCCATACTACACACGTTGTCCACTCCTCGCCGTGTACTTCACCGTACAGCACACACCATCCTTTATCACACGCCTGAACACACAACTCGCAGTATAGTCACACGCACGGCCACTCATCAACCGATCACTTCACCGCGAACTCTAACACAACACTCGTGCACACACACCATAGCCTCACCCAACTGCACAACACCCACTGCTTCACCGAGCAGCAAATTCAGATTCGGTCTTCTTTTATTATTATTATTATTTATGTTGATAATATAATATATAAATTGATATATGAATATATTAGCTTTGGAATTTCTTAGAATTAAGTTTTTAGGATTTCTCACTTAAAAAATTAGTTTTTAAAAATAAAAATTAATTAAAAAACTTTTTAAAATATTTGTGACGTTTTAAAGAGTTTTTTTAAATACTTGAAACTTAAGACCCCTTTAGAATTTTATTTGAATAAATTAAATTAATAAATACTTAAACCCAATCAGTTTTGAAAATAAAATCAACCAACACACTAATGTCTAATCCGACTAATAGGTAAGTAAGCACCTTTGCGACAATGTTAAAATTTGTAAAAACATAGGTTTTTTTTATTTTATTTTAATAATTATGAAAAATAAGCCTAATTTTGGAAAAGTAATAATGATACCCATTAGAGTTTAATAGATTAGCCATGAATTCGAAATATTCTAGTTTTTATCAAATTGAAATAAAAAACTGATAACTAAATCATAGTCAACCCACTCAATTAATTACATTTTTTCTTTTCTCCAATCGAGTGGTGAATCCAAAATATTTTAATTAAAAAAAATGAAATTTCTTAATTTCTTTCTTTAGTTAATGATCAACATTGAATGGATTAGGGTTTAGTATTAATCAGAAAGTGGGAAATCAAATTAATAAAAAAATAAAAAATTCAAGCTCAATAATATCCATACAAAAAATTAATATATCCCAATGTTAAAAGATGTAAAGTATACATATATGAATTAATATTATCAAATTCGAATTGAGACGTTGATCCCGAAAGAGAATAGGTTCAAGGTCAAGAGGGTCAAACCAGGGTTGAATTGTGATTAAATCAAGATTAATAAAAATATTAGAATGTAACTCATATCTATTCATAAAATAATAAAATTATCCACATTCTTTAGACTTAAAGATGAGATTCTTTTACAATTTACTTTTTATTTTTTCTTTGTACATTAATTTTTTTAGTAAATTGGCACATTTTCTATAAAAAAAAAACCAAAGAAAATAATACATTCCAACTTGGAAAACCTTATTGGGATCCTGTAAGAACCAAATTGGACTGCTTGTATCGATTGGGTCAAATTAGGACTACCATCGATGAGTTCAAAGGAGTAACTTTAACTAATTCTATAGATAAGCCAAATCAAATAGGTTAGACTATCAGTATAACAATACTTATATGAATCTATTCAATTACTATACAAAGAATTTTTTTTTTCTTTGCCAAATAAGAAAATTCCTTATTAAATGGTAGTTTTAGAATTCGATGTTCCTAGTAATAAAATCCCACCTACAGCCTACCCCCAATTAAATGCTTATGCTCGCTTTGACTTTTGCTGAAACAAAGGGGGCAAGGATATATCCCTTCTAAGAGACACTATGTACTTAGGCCGTCTCAAACGAAGGATCCTAGCACAGGTTCCTAGGTTAAAAAAACTCACATTAGCGTTAGGGAAGATTGCTTTTAGAAGTTACAGTCCTTTATTGAGGATCACATATTCTCTTTTTTTTTTACATGCTTTTTAGCAATTTTATCACCATTGGGTATTTTTATAATGTTGTTTTAGTTTAAGAATGTATATTGAAAGTCCCCTAAATAATATAAATAAATCTTAGGAACTTTGGTAAAAAAAACTTTTGGATAAAATGGAAATGTTCTTAAGAAAGAAAGTCTTTTAATAAATTGATGTGGCATCTAGGGATTCAAAATGAGTTCCTTAAGATTGAGGATGGCCTTAGCAATCAAACAGTAGTAAAAGTAGCTCAACAGCTACGTGCAGTGATCAAAGACCCTAAGTAAGTAGTTTTTTCCGATCTAGCTCTAACCCACTTTCCCCAAAAATAGTAACAACAATCATTGTTACATAACATCTGAATAGCTAGAGCATAATAAGCAATAGGATGCCAAAGAAATAGTGGGACACCAAGAAATGGATAAACAAGGAAAGAAAATGTCATGTATAGGAGGAATCAAACCAATGCCTTATTATAAATTCTAAAAAACCTAGTAACTAGAAAAAAAAAATCAATAGTACTAAAACATTACATGAGTTAATAAGTGGTATATAAGTATCAATAAAATTTTAACACATGTTAGAAAATGAATATACTTTTTTAAAAAATACTAATTATATTTTTACATATCAAAATTTTATAAATACTTACATGCCACTCATCAATTCATGTGATATATTAGTATCATTGAAACCTTTCTCCGTACATCATCTACTAAGTTGTCCAAGAGCAAGTTCCGATATGTATTGCGTTTAGTCTTGAGTAAATGAGCATAAGCACCCTAGACCCATTAAAGTTAGCAACTTGAGCAACTAACCTAAACACCTACTTTTTTAAAGTTGTCTTTTAATTATTTTTCCCGCATCATTTTTATCAAAAATTGCTACCAACTTATTTATTCGTAAGTATGTATTAACAAAATTTAATTAATTAACATTGCTTTGGTATTTTCTCAAGCAAGCAAAATAATAGTGCATTATTTTTAATTATAGTGACAAAACTACCCATATATTAAGTAAGGAATGCTAACTCCTTTTACAAAGAATACAATGTAGGAAATAAATAAGGTAATACTATTCTTTGTGTAAAGTCTTAAGAAACAAAAATAATAAAGCCAATGAAATTACTTGAATTTTACACATTTGGAGAATTCACAAAGCTCTGTAAAGGATCTTGATTTTTATTTAATACTACTTTTGAAGTTGATGATAGCATGTTAGTTGAAGAATTTCCAATCTTAGAATGGTGGAAATAACATTAAGAATTTTTCTAATGCTTTCACTCAGTACCAAACAAATTCCAATGTCTCTAGCCTCTGTTATTGCTAAACTTGTGTAAAGATCAATTTCAAACTGTAAATCAATCTGAACTCGATGGGTCTTAAGGGCTCAAGTTATTTAACCATCACAACTCGTCGAGTTAGCAATCCATCAAATTGATGGGCCTAACTACCCTCGAACTGGCAATTTGGGCTAAAAGTTTAAGGCCAAGCCAATCCCAAAATTAAAAAATATATATATAAATAATATATAATATAGTATATATATAATGTAAACAAGTATATAGTATATGTAATATATAATAATTAATATACTATATATTATACTATATATAATATATCATCATGTATTCATGTTTACACAGTATAAATAAATTATGTTGAAATAAAAAAAAAATTGAACTGAAAATAAATTTTTTTTTCATGACCAATAACATAAAGTTTTAAATTGAGTTGAAAAAAAAAAGGGACGAATAGTCCACAAATTTATTTATAATAATTAAGAAAATTTAGAGGAAAAAAAATGTAGTTCAAGAGCTACTAAATGGCCCTTAAACCACTAGTTCAGTCTCTTGCTAACTCATCAATTGATAGTTCAAGGTTGATTTTGAATTGGATTTGTCCAGTGAACACCTCTAATTACTGCAATAGGACAAGTTTCTATTGCAAATGAATATATTGTAAATCGACTATGATCATCCTTATCTCTTGACTGGATGACCTAACATGTCTAAGTAATCGAAATAAGGAAGAATGTTAAGATAAAAAATTAAGGAAAAAGGAAGACTTTGATCTAACTTAAGCAAGCAACTAAATAGAAAGTAATACAAATGTTTTAGGATAGGATTAGAGTGAAGAGATTAAAAATTAAAGAGGGATGAATATCGTAACATCTAGAAACTATAAGGTATGATCAACTAATTATATACTCGTATCTCGATAAAAATATGTAGCTAAAAAATAACTATTGAATCCATGGTTTTCATAAATAAACCTCAAAATCTTATATTACATTACCTCATTTAATAAAATAATTTAACCTCCAAACATATTTGTAAAGGGAAAATCTCACATTTAGTACTTAAATTTTACCCATTTTTTCAATCAACTACTTGAAGTTTAAAAATGTTAATTTATTACTTACAAACTTTTCTTTATTATTTGTAAAACCAAGATTAGGTAGTTAGTTACAAAAGTAAGTAAAGTTAAAGTAGTTTATTACAAAAGAAAAAAAAAATTCTAGTTAAGGAAAAAAAATAGACAGAGTTTAAGAAGGAATGAGTAGGTAACCTTAACATATAAGATCCCTACCCATACCCAACTCAACTAAGTTTTGAATAGGTATTAAGGATTATAGACTAAGTTCCACATAACAATTTTCTAAAACGTACTTAAAGTGGGTAGAATAATGTTTCAATGTCTTTTTATCACATACTCACCTTCGAAGTTGTACTATAAAGTAAAAAGGGTATAGATTATAGGGTATTCTATATCACAATGTAAAATTATTCAATAAATAAAAATAAATGATAATGTTACATTTTTTCAACCAAGAAATATTTTAATAAATAGAAAAAGAAAGGTCTCGAGCCTATAAGATAAAATCCTAAATCTAAATCTACCTCTTTGTTATATCTTTTAAGTCCTAATAACCGTATTTTATGATTTAGCTTAGTTCTTGACTCTGTTTATTTTGATTTTATGAACAGCCTTAATTCATGTATGTTTCTTTTTTAGTTGTTTACAAATATGATTCTTTTTTTTATCTAATGAAACTTTTAAATTTCAAATAATTAATTACAAACATAAGCCAGATTCAAATATGTAATTTGACATTTACCATTTGTAAAAGCTATATAAACTTATCAATCCATACCTATTTGAATTCATTTAATTACCAACTGCACTATCCTACCTTTATCTGAATCTAAAAATCAAGTAATACAAATTACAAGAAATGTGAAAATCCCAATGGGATTTACGGTGAAACTCAATACATAACTACTATGCAAAAACACCCAAATACCATATCACATATAGGCCTATAACATATTATATGCAATAAAAAATAAAAAAATCAATACGATATATTTATTTTTAGTCCAAACACATAATACAACCCTAATAGCTTAAAATTCATTGAAGGTATTTATTCCTAGAGTTCTATAACAGCAGCTCAGCACCTGCCATAAGTAATAGTGTAGGTAGTAAATATCCACCATTTGCAACAAATAATATGATAAGGCCTGCAAACTTATCATCTACAAAGCGTTGTATGGGACCAACTTTATTACCGTTTGCCAAAACACTTATCTCAAACTGAGTTTGTCACCTCTAATCATGCTGCCAAGAGCTACATCCTTGGAGGACATTCTTAATCGATGTACCAATCCACCAATTAGCAGACCAGTATAGCTCTACTCCTGCTTCATGACCCGTATCAATCTTGATGCCTTCTCTAAGTCACTGCAATAACTTTAGCACTTAATCTAATTACTTCATTCAAGAGTTTAAGACCATATCTTCTTGTCTTTGGCTGCAACCCAGAGGCCTAAGTGCTAATGTATGAACATATCCCACATTTGATAGCCTAATTGATTATTAGTCAGGTTCACTATCTTAGCACGTGTATACAACACATGACAACTGCTATGACTTGGAATTTGCCACAACCTAGGTACCGCCGAATATCAATATCAACACCTAAATTCAACATTTAACACAAGTTAATATTTATATATATACTAAAAGGTTATAAATCGTAAGGTTAATACACAAAATTTCCCCTTTGTATGTTTGATTATAGGCCTAGTCAGTTCACATGGAATCCCTAAACAGCCACTTGAACGAGGAGCTATTTATGGGAAGGTTAGCTCACTTTACCCCTACAAGCTTTTATTTATTTAGTTTTTTGAAGTACCTTTTGGTTTTTATGATTTTGATGGTGATAATAGGGCTGAAATGCTTCATGGAAAAGAGATGCTAACCTGAATTGCTGTAGATATTCTTTGTACATTCTAAATTTGATTTTTCTCTTCTTCTTCTTCTTTTTTTTTTTTTCAATATTAAGTGCCTAGTTTAACTATGTTTGGTCTGTTGGGGAATTGTTTGGAGGGAAAGAGGTCTGGTTAGTTTTGATCATGTAGGCTGTTTTATGCAATGATGGGTCTGTGTCTCTGTATGAGCGTTTGGTTTTACTGTGCGCATTCTATTAAATTTCATGAATATAAAAAGGAGAAAAATCCAAGCTTATCGATTTTACTTATAACCTACTATATTAGACTAATACCAACTCAGACAATTAAACACGCAGCATATTTCCCGTTCAATCACTTTTTAGTCGGCACACACACAGGCGACGACACGTATATGTATTATTCTGTTATTATTTACTATTCTTGAAATTTATTAAATTTGCATTCTTTCTTTTATATTTAAAAACGATATCGACTCTAAGCTTAAATATCGCAGTTAGTATTTAGCATTATAAAAATTTCAAATGAAAAAGTAAAAAGAAAAAGAAAATTACAGACTTAATAGAGTTCCCAGAAACTTACAGATTTTACGAATTACAGGCACTAAAATTTTTCCAATAAATTCTAGTTCTAAATTTTTGAAACGTGTTTGTTTAAAGGGTAGGAATTTCTTATCCACCCATGGACCAGCGGACCCCTAATTAAAGCCTTGCCGTGTACACACACCATGAACTAGATCACTGTAGCACCCGCGGCACGAGGTTGACGAAACCTCTGATGGTCGTGCCTTAATTTACCACTGTTTCTGCTCCAAATGACAATCCAGTGATAGAAGAAAAGAAACGTAGAAGCGCAAGATTATGCAATCTTGCATCATTTATCATTTCTTTAACTGCATCTGGGGTGAAAAGCAAATCTAACCTTCACCGAGACGATTTAGATTATGCGATCTCAAGATTCATTAATCACAGCAATTAATGAAAAACCGAAAACCGATCGGTTAAGCTTTGGCCGGTCCACCAGGCATGCTAGGAGCCATTGTCAGATTCCTTTTGTTTACAGAATGCCGAGATAAGGATAAATTGCTGTCCTCTAGTGACATAGTAGGATACCAGAGCCCGCTTAGTCTATCTAGCAAACAGCTACAAGATAATCATAGTCAAAGGAACAGGAGGGAAATCATATGTTGGAGGGGGGAAAAAAAAGGAGAACAAAAAGTTCAATTTCAAGTCCTGTAAGGATTTGGAAAAGACCAATAGGACTACTCGCGAGTTGAAGCAGGAAAGAAGTCACCATTATATAAAATATGCAAGCTTTTCTAACCTGAAGCCCAGGATTGACAATATAGTGAGCAGTAAAATAGAAATCCCGAAACGGGTTCCCATGCCTTCAAAATCATCATGACTCCATGAGGTATAAACAGTAATTTGCAATCCGTCTATGGAAACAGAACGTCCATTTTATTAGAGCTGACAATTGAGGATAACCTCATTCAGACATTCCAACCCTCCATGTTCAATTGATAACCAGAAAACGATCTACCAGATCCCTATTGATCTGCTGTACTCACTTGTTGCCTTGCTCTTCGTGCACAATCTGCGAAATTTCTCACGAGGTGGGCACATTTCAAAGGGTCTTTAGCATGCTCTTTGTAACAATCCAAGCAGGCATTATTCTCAGCCAAACAAGGCATTGGCTTTTGGTAGGGAAGTTTGAATTCCTTCTCATGAAGATCCTTGGCTCGTTGGGTCACTTCTTTAACTATGTCCTCCTCCTGCTTTTCCAGCTTCTGAAGAACACTCTCACTTTCTTTAAGAACAGAGCGGATTGCCTCTAATTCTGCAATAGCAATCTGTGTGGGAGTGTTAACCGGAAGGAACATTGGAGGATGGAGGGGCCATCCTGAAGATGCAGTCCCCTTGTGTATTCCCGATTCATTAGATTTTTTCCTTTGATTCACCTTATTTTGAAGCTGCTGAGGCTCTCTTGGTGTCTTGGTCTTTGGTTTTCTTGTTTTCTTTTTTAGTTTCTCACCATCATCCAGAAGCTGATCTACAAGGGTATTACTTAACTGAACAGTGAAGTCACCCATAATACAGCAGCTTGTCAATATGAGTACCTGAAATTTTATGGCTAATCTAAATTCAGAAACAAAGAAGTCGTTATGAAAAAGGAAATAGCATCTCCTTTTTCAGTCTTAAACAGAGAAGCAATGCAGAATATTGACAGACAATTTTCACATCACTCAAAGCGTGTTTATAATTTTTGCAGCAAAAATGCCAAGATAGACATTTTTGGCTATCCAATGTTTACTTTTTCAGGCAAGAGATCATATAGGAACCCTAAAATCTTTTACTCCCGTAACCCAGCATATATATGATCACCCAGCCACCCATGCATACCACCTGCTGCCAGCCTATGAGCAACCCTGAGGAAATGGTGAAACTGTTTGAACAAGAAATTCAGCTGATCCTAATGTTTCTCTAAGACTCTGAAACCAACTTACATTAAGGTCAAGCCAATAATGCATCTTTTCTTTGGACAAGAATGCTGCCAAGAAGCCACTCAGTTGAGTTAATTGAAAAATTTGGGGATTTAAGACCTTTAGTAAAGGTTCTTCTTTCTCGTTAGCATTTCTATTATGGACTGGGGTGCAAGATCTAGTGATAGCAGTTTGCAAAAGAAAGGGCTACAGGCTCACAGAGTACCATCAAATTTCTAATTTTGAGGACTCATTTGATAGAACTTTCTGATCTCATAAACACTAACTGCTTAAAACAATATTGATAATGTTAATTTTGCTTGTTTATTCTAAACATAAAATCACTTACCTATACAGCTTCTCAACATTCATTTTCCCTTAATAGAAGAAAATGCTAAATCAAACAATATATGTTGAAAGACGATTAAAAATCCAACAATGCCTCCTAAAAGTACACAGATATTTGATATAATTTCCAAATACAGATATCTCAAGCAACTCTTTTCTCAAAGAATGAGCCGGTCCTCGAGCTCCAAAAAATTGATATCCATAGAAAACAGGCCATATAGGTTTGTCATCTGCAAATAGGGTTCATCAATAGATTGCACACTGTCATCTGCAAATACAGTGTTGAGCTTGCACAATGTCCAAATCTAAGTTCATGGTGAGTGGCGCATCAGGTCGTCTACCCCCTCATCAGCCTACCATGTTTGGCTACAGGAAGGAAAGAAATGAGTTATAGGTCACATGAGTGGATCATGCTCAAACAGGTTGGGGGCACCTTGGTGCACGTGCAAGGGTTACAAATGGTATTGTGCATTAAACTGGTGAGAGGTTAAATTTCTTGGTGGCACAATGTTTTTTGGGCTTTTTGCCAGTTTGCAACTAGTTCTTGCCTTACCCCAATGATAATGATTAAATCTCGCCACTCTCCCTCGTCAATGCTATTTTTCTTGCAGATCACTTCCGCCAAGCGGATAGCAAGGGCATGCTTCTCAGCTGCAACCTTATCAAATGTTGCATATACTGTTGGATAGACACAACTAATAGTTGCAAGGAACCACCTATGATTGTTGGCTCTGATACCAAATTGTCATGGACTCAATTGTAAGCTCTAGTCATGGCCATATGCAGTTTTGCAGGGGAAGGGCTCATCAGAGAGAACCCTCCAACTTTTAACTTTAGGGGCTTGTCAAAAAGAGCCCTCCAATCTTACAAACAATTCCTACAAAGAATAATACTAATGCTAGTTTTTATGCTTGTTTATTTTTATGGTGAAACCACTAATATGCAGGCTTTGTAACCTTCATTTTCGCTAAATAAAAGACAATGCAAAGTCCAACATCTCTTTAAATTAATGAACTGGAATGAGCAATACACAATTAGTTTATTATACCATAAACATTCCTTTTTATGACTACTCTTAAGAGAGGTTGTAAGGATTTTGAAAGAACCTATATTGGATGTTTACTAGCACTCTAAAGTTGTTTCCAGAGTTCTTAATCGATGCATCACATCCCACTCCAATATGGATTTCACTGCCACTTTCCCCTGCACCTCATCAACAAAGATGCCTTCGCAATATCATTAGCTTCAAGAATGCCATTGTTTTTCAGTCTACTCCCAGGTGCATGTGGCTTTCAATGAAGACCAATGACATGAAAGTTTTCTTTTAGGTGCATATAAATATGCCACCACAGTTAATTTAAATTGATGTCACAAAATGGTAATCACCAAACATATGCTTAGGGATGAGAAACATCACTAGTTGCAATCAATTGAGCATGATGATGCCATGCTATTGAGAATATTGCATGAAGCTAGGGCATGTGAAGGTACTACTTAAGAATAAAACCCTAGTGGAGAATACCAATTACAATGAAGTACTATTCTTTTCAAAAGAGACAATTAACAAGAATTTTCAGCCAATGCAGTGGATTGATGACCTATGATGGGAGTTATCAGGACATTCCACATGTAAAGAAGACTAGCAATTTACATGAGTCCACAATGATTGCAGATCAAGAACATTACTTAACAATACAGTAAATAGTGCACAAACAGGTGTTTGGAACCTCCCATGGTAAATATTCAAAAATCAAAATTATACCAGCATGATTACGGTACTGCTGTAAATGAGGCTGATACATCAAACAATCTAATGGACTGGAAAATGTCAAGCATGACACAAAAATTATTGAAAATAATGGTTCACCACTAGAGCCCAAATACAAACAATTTGTGAAAGAATATTCGAGATAACTAAAAGTTATTTATTTTAAGAAAATTGTAGCTTAAAATCAGAGCAGATGCAAACCAGAACAAATGATAGTTTGCTACAACAAGCATGACCCAGCAAGAGGACATTTCACTTCTTAATGAATCAATTGGGAAGATAATTTACAAGACAAAATGGGACTTCCAAAGTTATACATATTTTTAGTGTTGGATGGTTTCCTATTTTTCGCTCTCAAAATTTTACTAACCTGTAATCTCCGAATTTGAGCTATAACATCGCTACCTGCCCAAAGTTTCATGTTCTATTTCAAGGAACATTAAAACTTGCAGCTAAGCTGGTTCCTCCAAAAATTTTCAGAATCAGTTTCTGTGAATGATATGGGTTCAGATTTGTCCTAGTTAAGACACAAAGTATCGAAACATGAAAAGCAGTCATAATTTACGTTAGCTCCAGAACATCACTCAGAGTACATATGAGCTTGCCAATCATTTTTCTAAAACTTGCATCTATATCAAGAGTATCAAACTTCCCTTTCATGGCTAGCTGCATAACAGCTTCACCATGTATTACTCTCTATCCTGCACAACCAAACAGTTAGCATCCTTCACTAAAGCAGATTGCCATTTGATGTAGGTTCTATAGGAATCCAAGTGTCTTACTGATCAGAAAGTTTCTTTTTTCATGGGATAATCAAGAGCCACTGAGAATCCACCAGTAAAAACAGTGGTAGTTGCTACTGATCTTTCTCAGGTAATCACTGGCTACTGATCTTATATTAAAGTTATCCCCACCTCTATTGTTGATTCAAGGCATAACTTACATGCAAAGTCCATTTACAGCAAGAAGCCTAAAAGTGAGAGTGTAGCCTATAAAATCCCCAAAAAGTAAAGCAAGATCCACATCAAATAAGCAACAACATCAACATATAACCAAAAAGGAAGGATTCTGACTCACATAAAACTTCATTGTTTTGGGGAAACTAATTTGCCCTCCTCCCACAAAAATCCAATCATGGAAAATGTAATTAATTTCTCCTAACACAACCATGACAAACACTAAAATTGCTCATTTTGGTATATTCATCCAGAGCAAAAGTTAAAAAACCATCTGCTACAATTTATGGCCAGCACTCAACTGCCTCCAGACAATCATCAGGAAAATCTCAACCTTCTGCTTGCATGCACCCAAAATACCCAAACATACTCAATGGCAAACACTTCTATCCATGGTTCAGGCCATTCAAATCAAAATACCAATTCCAAAGTTTCTAGTGGTAATATGCACTTCCAGGGTGCAAGAACAGCAGGAGGGTCAGGTTGAATCCCATCAAAAAACGATTACATGCTGGAAACTAATCGACATCCACATTTGGTATAGCTGCACTAGCTCAATGTAAGCCACTAAAATTAGCATGGTAACGAATAACAATTGCCCACGGGAGAACTCAATAACCTCTTAACTGAACCTGATCGAAAACCCCCAAACCACCCAAACATCCATTCAGCTAAATTTTCAATCTTTCCTCAGTATTTTTAGCTCAGCTGGCATGCTTTCCATCAATCTATCAGGTAAATTCTTACTTTAATATATATATATATATATAAGAACTTTCTTTTACGTCAGAACAAATTTTACATACGAATTTCCTTGTAAAACGGTCCCCACTGACGAGCGGCGAGTGGATTGTTATCAACTTGTCATGTAAATATATAGGCAGTCCTAAGAAAAACTACTGCAAATGGCATTCAATAGAACATCCCAACATAACCCAATTCAGTTCGGAATCGGCATTCATTAAACGCATTTCCAATTGAATTGAAACGTAAAAGGAGCTTACCTCAAATTGAGACGAAAGGAAGAGGAAGGAGCAGACAGCGGGACCGCGTAAGTTGATCGCCCAACTGATGCCCAAGAAAGAAATTCTAGAGAGAGAGGGATAGAAAGAGATCTAGGGCTTTTTAGAATTAGGAGAAGGGAACACTTTTGAGTCTTGTAAAATGAATTAGTTTGAATATGGTGAATTTTTTCTTTTTTGGACAAATGTTCGAATATGTGATTTTGTTGGTTAAATTAATTAAAATACTACATCAATGTTTGATAAATTTAAACAAGGATTCTAGTATTAATCAGTTAAAACTAAATATAAATGCTTTTTAAAATAATTCAAATAAATAATTTTATTAAATTTCAATTATACATGAAGTCGTTAAATTATTGTGATATGACCATTATCTATCAAGCAATGCAAAGCTATTTATTTGAATATTTTATTTCAAGTAAAAATTTAAAAATAAGGATATAAAATTAATAAAAATAAAATATATTTAAAAATATTGAAAGAAATATGTAAAAGAAAAAAGCACAAAAAATAACAAGTTAAATAGTAGAATTGTATATATTAATAAAAAAATTAGAAAGAAGAAAAAGTAAAAAAAAATTAAAAAAAATAATTATCTTTAACAAATGATGCTTTTTATGACCGCTGAAATGAAATAAAGCTAAAAAAATGATTAGCAACTATCTAAAATGAGTCACATAAACTTTCCAAGTAACTATCGACCATCTCTTTTGGCTAATTCTATGTTTTTAATCTTTTATCATTTTTTGTTTCTTTCATTTTTATTTATAACATTTATATATATATATATTGTTATTTAATGCTTATTTTTTTCACCTTTTGGAAGCACAGATGTGAATACATTTTCAATGACATGAAACCTGATCCTAAAAGATCAATATATACAAAATCAAAGCTTCCACAGCCGAGCACTTCGCATCTGATAAAGCATAAAACCAACAGGTGATGGCAATCACTCCAGTACAAATTGCTAAGCATTTGAATCCCCTTATATTGACGATGTAGTAAAGTTAAATCATATAATGAGGAGACCTGTTAGCTGGTCTAAGAGTGGAAATGCAATCTAATAGTCCAAAAGTTTGTAAATCACTAGTCATTAGTGAGCCACTAAAGCTACCAAAAGACTTATATAATAGCTACGGATTGAAGTAAACATTTACATGTCAGAGGCAAGAATTGAAAAGATTACAGGACCAGTTGAAGACATTATCAAGTTTAGATCAAACTTTTGTGTGTGCTCTTTTAATTTAATTAATAGAAAAATAATAGAAAAATAATGTGTTGATTGAGTTGCATCTTAAGTCAAAAAAAGGTTAGCACATGTGCTATTAAGATAGAAATTCCTTAAAAATATTATATCTTTTCATGCGGGATAAAAAAAAAAAAGAAAAAGGAAAAAGCTTGCATTATATAGGAGAAGTATACATAAAGAAAACTTTAAGTTTGTGTTAAGTCCTTAATATTTGAAATTAATCACTACTCTGAATATATGGCGGAATTCAATCAAACTTCTTATATTTTAAGTGCATTCAGTACTTTATCTTATCCCCACTAACTAAGTAAATCTCTTTTTGTATTTCTTGGAGAAATTGCATGACATAATAATATAGACATTAAAAATTTGAAAACTTGCTTAAAATATAAAATATTTAATTAAACTTTAACATAAATATTGAGGATTTATACAAGAACTTAAATAGATTTTGCTTCAAAGATAGGTGTTTTCGGTGTTAACATTCCAAACTCATCAAAATTTAATTAGAGTAAATTACATCAGAGATGATAGATATTTCTACATTGAGACTAGTTAAAATAAAGAATCGACATTTTTCAAAATAGCTTAAATAAAAAATTTCATCAATCTACTGTTATAACATTGTTAAGTTTATTTCATGTGGCCAATATCTATAGGTGGCAATGACATGGTGCTAATGTGGGGCTTTTATGCCTGTCATATTTACAGACAAAAAAAAGGAAAAGAAGCAGAAAAAGGCATATTAAAATATAAAGAATAATACACTCTAGCAATATCTAAGGAATTGTTTATGAACACTTATGTTTATTACTCATTTATAAGAATTATTGGCAAACAAAGGATTGATATTACACACAATCCAAGAGTTAGTTTATTGAAGAGTTACATAATTCATAGAGTTTAATAACCTAAAATATGAAGATGCCATAATTTATCACCAATAAAGCAGATTGGTAAGTCAAAATTTAAGAGATGAATCTTTCAAATACTCATAAAGAGTTCTCAATAAAATATCTCAACAAAAAAATAAATAAATAAATGAATGAATCCTCCAAACAATAACGTAAGACTATTTATATTAACCCTAGCTAGTGGTAATATTGTAAATTAATAACCTAAGCCTACTAGAAAAGCTCAACTAGTACAATGTCAAAGCCTCTCCAGTTCGAATGAAGGTGGGCCTTACATTTACTCCAGCTATGTTTACCTTACTCAGATCCTACCCCAACACTCTAAGAGCCTTTATTAAGAGCATCTTTTTTCCTATTTCTTAGCCTCATGAGGAAGGCTTACCTCTAATCCCAAAAATTGTTTCAAGAGAGCTTAGTAATCAGTGAATCAAGCATACTTCCCTCTCCTCACCTTTTCATCACTCATCATTAAATGCTAAATGACCGCTTGGCACTCAACCTATAGCCTAGCTACTGGATTAGGGTAGCTGGCTCTTCTACTGATGTGACAAGCTCGTTTAATAAGCCTCCACCAATCAATAGAAGACTGATTTTCTTTTCTTGTACTAGTGTCAACCGATCCCTTTTTGCCACATATCTAAGTAAGTCAAATCCCTTAACCTATAAATAAGGATAAAGACACCAAATAAGGGATCCTTTTAGCTACTCTTAGGAACTTTCTTAATATCTTTACCTTACTCATTATGATTTTTTTTTTCTTTTCTCACTAACTTGAGCATCGGAGGACCCTCATTGGTTATGCCACAAAGGGCTTTTTCCAGGTCCCCTATCGTATGTGACAGGAAGACTACTAAGAGTTTGCTTAGGAGTTACACCCATGACATGCATCGTCACCATTTAACGTCTAACATTTATGCAAACTCACAAGCATGGTTAAGAGTAAAAACACATAAACTCCTCCAGTACTTTGAAGCGGTGATAAGCAATACACAATAGACCTACCATAGCTATCGACGAAACTACAACCATCAAACATAGATCAAATAAAGGCAATGTTTCAACAATAATGGAAACCAATGCAAAGTTCTTCAAGAAAACACCAATGTAAGACAACAACTAGTCACAAGCCAGAAACTTAAAGGAAATGGTAACCCCGATGATAAGGTTAACCTCAAAGATACTACTGCTAGCTTTCTCGACCGACCTAGCAAGCGCCTTAGATGATTCCCTACACCACCAATATACCCTATGCGCCCACACAATGGTGTTTAGACTGCATAAGGCCCATTATAAGATTTATATGACCGACTAAACACCACCCTTAACAAAGCGCATCACAAACATACCCATTTGGGCATGAGTAGGATCAGGAGGGATATCTCCCCCAAACTCTCCCTAAAGCAATTAGACGACATGAATATCTGAAGGCCTTACAAGTACATTCAACATGCCTTTAGTCTATGCTACCAGGAGTGCCTAAAGTCCTCTACCCAACAATTAGGCATAGTTGCAAGCAAAAGCCCTTTTACTCTAGTCATCTTAGAGGAAACTCTTTCGTAAGATGTATGTTGTAAGCCCCAAAGCTAAGCTGATTGACCATAAGATTAAACTTAGAACATAAGTTTTGGACGATCGGTTAAAGGATTCGATCAAACCCAAATTATAAACTATTGAGAGGAATATTAGTAAAACTGACCCCGTAAACTTGAATTTCTTGAATTTAAGAAAATAAGTAATAAAATAGGAGACTATAAAATTTTCAAATTTTAAGCATAATAAATATTAATTACCGAAAATGCGAAAAGTGTAATGAAATAACTAATAAATTACTAGAGATAGATTATATGTATATTAAAAAATTTAGAATGACCAAAATAATAATTAAGAATGTTCACGTGTACACCACATGTATTTACGTGTAGATAAAAATACGCGTAATTACCTAAATTGGCCAAAAACTAAGAAAATAATTAAAGAAAATTATAAAATAATTATGGAAAAATTAGAAAAAATCAGAAGAGGATAAGATGAAGTAAGATTAGGTCGTGGCAGGTCTAAAGTTGTAAAAAAAAAATTAGCCAATAAAAATGAGACAACTTAAAAGCTAAAAATTAAAGAAAATGGGCAAAATCTTGTCAAATTAATGCACATTAATTACAAAAAAATATCTATAAATAGGGAAAAAAAATACAGAAGTCATTTAGTCAGTTTAGCATTTGAAAAAAATCGGAGCACTGAAAAAATCGAGAGAAAATCCAAAAAATAAAAAAAGGGAAAACTGTGCAGATTGGGCATGTGAGCTAAACCCACCACTCACCACCACCTGAGACCGAACCACCACCACCACCCTACACTAGAACCACCGCCTGGACTGGCCGACAACCTTGGACCAGGCTTGGAAAGCCAGAAAGCTTTGGACCGGTTAGTCTCTTAAATGACCCAATTTTAAATAATTTTGTAAAATTAGTTATTTTACCCAGAAAATTATGAAACTTGTTATTCTGAGGTTTTATTGTATGTAGATTTAGGAAAAAATATTGATTTAGTTTAATTACATATGCAATTATAGGGTTCTTAACAAATTGCTCAAAACCGAACATGATTAGAACCGAAAATAAATAGGCTTAGGAGTGTAGTTTGGAGCTCAAATTTTTTCTATAGGATGCTCATATGATGTAGAAAAGTGCTATGAAGCCATTTTTGTAAAATTAATTTTCGAAATTTTTAAGTTAATTTTTAGCCCTAAAATGATGGAAAAATTGGGTGATTTAGGGTTAATTATGTGATTAAGATGTTAATTGCTGATTTAGATAGTAATTAGATGTTTAGGGATGTTAATCTCTGATGTGGAAACCTAATCCTAGTCTATGGAGTGTTAAGTGTAAGTAATGAAGGTATTATGTGGTAAATGTAGAAAATTAGGAATATGTAGAATTGAAAATTTAATAAATATGGAAAATTAGGTTTAATTAGATAATAAAATAATGAAAATCCGAACATAACAAATCTGAAACAAAATTCAAATTTAGGTAATTATATGAAAAAATATAAAAATTTCTCACAACATGAGTAAATTCGGTACGCTAATACGAATTTAAGTGTACTGTCACGCCCCGAAGCGGTAGAGTCGTAACAGCCCCCGCCGTGTAAACCGCCCTAAGATAGAAGTTGGCCTTACAACCGCTATCTTAGACCTGATCTACACAAGGCGTCCACGACTAACCCGCTTTGAAGTAGACAATTTGTAATTTAAACAAATCATTTAAGAAAGTGAGAAAAGTTATATATAGTCACTATAATTCAGTTATTACATTAATCAGAAATGAAAAGTAAAACATGTTTTGATTCTTCAATGTTTTTCCTCACTCCCCAGGATCCAGCAGTTGCTAGCTTCAGAGTAATTGGTTGCCGCTTCTTAGCCAGCACCTGCACGATGTCTATAGGGATGTGAGCAACCACAGCTCAGTAAGTTAGGACGGAGGACTTAAAACTATACCATACACACAACAAGGTTTTCAATCACTTATTAGGTGCAATGCATGTGCAAGCAAATGCCATCGCATGACGTTGTCCGGCCCATCGTGAAATTAGAGAAATTACGCCCGCTCTAATCCGGGTTGAGGAGTTGCCGTTAATGCAACAGCTCACGACCAAACCCAGGCTTGTGTAATGGAGACCTTGCTCCTCCCGTGACTACCTTCGAACCACTGCCTTCACCCTCGCCGCGACCTCCTCTCCTGTCACTTAGTTCGACTGAGGATGAAGAAGGGACCATTTTGCAATCCTGCGCTATCCCTTCCGAAGGGGTCGGTATTTGGCCGGAGAGTCCTAAGTTCCCCTAACGAGTTGCCATGCATGTCCGATTATGATTACTGGTCGGATACTTAACTAAGTCCAGTTTAGGGTGATCAATCCTTTCATATAAGTCATACAATATGTGCCAGAGCAACAAACAAAATCATAGCAGCACCCATAATCAAGCACATGCGCACATTCTCTATCTAACAAGCACAACCAAGTATAATCTTAAGCCTCCAAAATACAGCATCGTATTAATCCCAACTTACTTCGACTCCTCGCTCACTCACTCGAGGTCCGATTTGCTCAGGCCATCGCCGATCATCCCTATAACACGAACGTGGTTTCAGTATTTCATATAATATTATAAGTTCATCTTATCCTATAACGCTTATTGTTAGGTTTTGTTTAAGGTTTAATATGCCTAATTATCTAGGTATTAAGTCTTTTATAATTATTTTAGGTGTGGGTTTAGGTTCGGGTTCCGCATCGATTTCTAAATTAGATTCTAGTTCGATTTCTAGGTACTGTTTTGTACCCGGACCCTAGAAATTTGTTTCAACTCATAATGTGAAACTAACCACATTATTTCCATATACCCTAAATACGATTACTACCCCTAGTCAGCATTTTATTCCATCCGGTATACTTAAACCCGTATTAGTGTACTGAATTTACTCATGTTGTGAGAAATTTTTACATTTTTCATATAATTACCTAAAATTGAATTTTGTTTCATATTTGTTATGTTCTGATTTTTATTATTTAATTATCTAATTAAACCTAATTTTTCCATATTTATTAATTTTTAATTCTACATATTCCTAATTTTCTACATTTACCACATAACACCTTCATTACTTATACTTAATACTCCACACACTAGGATCAGGTTTCCACATCAGATATTAACATCCCTAAACATCTAATTACTATTTAAATCAGTAATTAATATCCTAATCACCTAATTAACTCCCAATTACTCAAATTTTCCATCATTTTAGGGCTAAAAATTAACTTAAAAATTTCGAAGATTAAATTTAAAAAAATGGCTTCATAGCACTGTTCTATATCACATGAGCATCCTACAAAAAAAAATTGAGCTTCAAACTACACTTCTAAAGTCATTTATTTCTAAACCGAAATGTGCTCGGTTTTGCATGATTTCTTAAGGACCATATATTACGGGGCATGTTTTCATCAAACTAATATTTTTCCTACAAACTACATACAAAAATATCCTAGAATAACAAAATTCATAATTTTTTAGTTATATTTACTATTTTTACAAAATTTCACAAGAATCGGGCTGGAATTTGGACTCACCGGTTTTGGTGGCTCCGGCCACCGCGGGCCTCCGTGGCATTGTCGGCCGGCCTGGGCGCTTCCACCACCGTGTGATGGTGGTGGCCGTCCACTCCCAGCTCCTCGTATGGTGTGGGTTCCCTTTAAAACCCTTAACTGTACAGTTTTTTTTTTTTCTGGATTTTCTCTCGATTTTTTGGCTCTCCCTAATTTTCTCACTTTCAAAACTGTCCAAATGAGCTCTGTAATTTTTTTCCCTATTTATAGACATTTTCTGTAATTAATATGCATTAATTTGACAAGACTTTGTCTAAATTCCTTAGTTTTTGGCTTTTGTGTTGTTCAATTTTTATTGGCTAATTTTTATTTTGCAGCTTTGGACCTGCCACGACCTTATCTTGATTCATCTTATTATCTTTTGATTTTTTCTTATTTTTCCATAATTATTTTATATTTTTCTTTAATTATTTGCTTAGTTTTCGGCCAATTTTAGTAATTACGCGTATTTTTATCTACACGTAAATACATATAGGGTACACGTGAACATTCCTAAATATTATTTTGGTCATTCTAAAATTTTTAGTATACATATAATCTATCTCTAATAATTTATTGGTTATTATATTACACTTTTTGCCTTTTCGGTAATTAGCAGTTATTATGCTTAAAATTTGAAAACTTTATAGTCTCCTATTTTGCTATTTATTTTCTTAAATTTACGTTTACGGGGTCATTTTTACTAATATTTCTCTCAATAGTTTATAATTTGGTTGTGATCGGATCCTTTAGCCGATCGCCCTAAACCTTGGGTTCTAAATTTAATCCTATGGTTACTTGGCTGAACTTTGCCCTTATGAAGACCATCCTTCATCACCTTAGGAACACCTAGAATGGTAAATGCAAAAGTTTGCTAATTATCCCAACTATACCCCATTAAATTTCCCTCTAGGGGAGGTCTTCTACAAAGCACATGAACGCCTACTTCATGTACCAATCATTAGAGAAACACCAATGGCCTTTACCTTAGGCAAATTCTATGACCATCATGGTGTCTATGGCCATAAGACTAATGAGTGCAAACACCTTAAGAATGTAGTTAAGGACCTCGTTTGCAAAAGTTACATCAACCATCTTGTCGCCGATGAATGAAACCATCCTTGTCTAACTCAATGATGCCACACTTAGTAGCCACAGCCACAACAAGAGAATCTGCCAACCAGCAAAAAGCAAAGAAACCATTAATGACAAGTACAAACAATGATCGGTAAGCCAGGCCTACCCCAAAAGACTGCTCTACCTAACCATAGCATAAGTTATTCTTAGTTTTACCTAAGAAGCCGAGGATAGACATAACCATATCCTTCATCAACAACGACAAGGAAGGCATCAAGTACCCTCACATCGACCCTTTGGTTGTCATTGTAGAGATTGGATACTTTGATGTCCCTAAGACATTTGTCTACAATGGTAGTTCAACCAATATTCTCTTCTACTCCTCATATGAAAAGTTGAAAGATAAACTAGAAGAGGAACTTTAACCTTGCAAGTAGAGCCTCGTCAACTTTAAAGGAAAGATGATTCTAGCTAAAGGCTTGATTACATTACCTTTTCAGGTAGGCGATGATAAGTACATCACCTCACGGCTAATAGAGTTACTATTAGGCACTGAGCCTATATCTAAAGCCCCTTATAGGATGGCTCCAGTAAAACTAAAAGAGTTGAAAAAGTAATTACAAGAGTTACTTGATTAAGGATTCATCCGACATAGTGTATCAACTTGGGGAATACCTGTGTTGTTTGTAAAGAAGAAAGGCGGGTCTTTGAAACTATGCGTAGATTACCAAGATTTGAGCAAGGTAACTATGAAGAACAAGTATTTCCTACTATGAATCAATTACTTGTTTGACTAGTTAAAGGATGCTAAAGTCTTTTCTTGGATTGATTTGAGGTCTGAATACCACTAGTTAAGGATTAAGTCGGACTATGTTTCCAATACTACATTCAAGATGAGGTACAGGCATTATGAGTTCTGGTGATGCCCTTCGATTTGATTGATTCCCTAATTGCCTTCATAGACTTAATGAATCATGTATTTCAGGCATTGTTGGATAAATGTATGATCGTCTTCATCAACGACATCCTATTGTATTCTTCCTCACTTGACTAGCATAAAGAACATTTGAGAATGCTGTTACAAATTTTGAGAGGACATAAACTATAAGCCAAGCTATCTAAGTGCAATTTTTTGCTAAAGGAGGTCTCTTTGCTTGGATACATAATATTAGGTGATGGAATAACAGTTAACCCTGAAAAGGTAAAAGCCACAATTGATTGGAAAAGTCTGAAGACAGTTACTGAAGTGTGTAGTTTCTAAGGATTAGCTAGGTACTATAGAAAATTTGTCAAAAACTTCTCTACTTTAGCTCAACCGCTCACCCAATTAACACAAAAGAATGTGAAATATGAATGGACCAACAAGAGGGAGCAGAGCTTTCAAGAGTTAAAATGCAAACTAGTACTTGCATCGATCCTAGGCTTACCTAATTCTAATGAGTCGTTTACAGTATACAATAATGCCTCAAGGAGTGGAATAAATTGTGTGTTGATGCAAGGCGGAAAAGTTATAGCATATTGTAAACACTCCATTTTTTCTCCCTTTAATTTTAAAATTTTTAAAATATGATAAGGGGTCTTAATTAGGGAAAAAATATAAAAATTTAGAAAAATACAAAAAAAGATAACAAAATTTACAAAAAAAATAGAAAATGAAAAAAAAAAGAATTTAGATAATTTGAAATAGAATAAAATATTTTAATAGTTTTAGTACTTTTTAGGTCTTAAATAATAAAAATAACAAAGTACATTTTGGGCTTGAACTTAGATTTACATCTAATCTAATCTAGTCCATATATGCAATTTATGTCAACGACCTAATGGTTCTATACTTTAACCAGCATTAGGTTTAGTATGAAGGTCTTGGGTTCAATTCTTACAAAAGGCACAATAAGCCTTTTATTTTTCTTGACTCTCCTCATCTACTATGTATTGCAATATGATTTGAGCACATGTCCCTTGCGATATGTAGCAAGCAGTTTTTGGGCCATGCCAACATTTTTTTTCCCTTTCTTCCTAGTTCCCTCCTTTTCTAAGTGTAATTCTAGCCAAAAGTGATCACTTTATGGCCATTTTTCTTCAATCTTTCTTCATGATTTCACCAATTTAATGGTGAAATCACGAAGTAGACATAGAATACTTTAGATTAGGGTAAAAAAATACATCAATATACAAGCATTTAGAGCATTGAATTGGCATTATCAAATCGGGAAAAAAAAAAAAACAAAAAATTAAGAATGGCATTTAATTTGATTTTCAATTCTCCAATTCAAAAAGACTCACATATACTACAGATCTTGAACAACCTTCAACCTAAACATGTCAAACTTCATCATGACCCAGCCATGTTGACCAAACCTGGCAACAACCTATGCAACCAACCCTCACTTAAACACTAACTATAGTAACCACTCTCCACTAAGCACCAACCACTCAAACCTAACTCCTTTGACTTTATCTACTACACTAAACCACCTTCGATTACGTCTCCATTGTTAACAATCCTCAATCGCACATCCCTACACTCACGGCTGTACACACGAACACTCCTGCCGTAATTTGCAACATCACTATCCATACCACCACAGCCTCGTCCATGCCACTGCCTACTTCAATCAAAAAACCGACATCTATTGCAATCCTATTCCCCATCAGCAGCAACCTCCCCCATTTAACCTTAACCGTCTTTGATATCAGGCAAGTGAACCTATCAGTTTTAATATAACGGATGTGAGTCCAAGTCGATCCCTCAAAGACTTCGAGTACTAATATTAACCTTAGCTTTATTATCTAACCGGAAAATTGTGATGGGTTGAGTGAATTAAAAATACTAAAATTGACAAACTAACTTAATTATGAGACTTGATTAAGCAATTTATAAAGCGATAAAACTAAGAACGACTTCAAGAATGCAAATAACGTATTTAGAAATTATTTCCTCTAGTAATTAACATGTGACCGCTTAAAATATATTCAATTCAATTTCTATTATTCTTGATCAGAGGGATTCACAATTAAAGTTAATACCTTTCTCAAGCATATTAACCCTAATCCTAAATTATTTACCGGAATCTCTTTACTTAGTAATATAATTTAGAATTGCATTAATGTATAATGAATTCCCACACAAAAGAATGACTTTCCGGAAGAAACATACATCTTATCTCTCAGTCTATATGTAATTCTCTCCAATTATGTCAAGATCTCATTACATATGTGATTTCTCAATCATCATGCATAATATCATATATTGATACTCTAGAAATATCAATTAACAATTAAATAACATAATTGAATCAAGAAAAGATAGAAATTTTATTGAAAATTATCAATTAATCTAATAGTCATATGAAACCCTAGGTTCTATAATCCTAAATACACGAATCTTAAGCTATCATAATAAAACTAAAAACGGATTGCAGCAAAATCAATAAATGAAACATGAAAAACCCCCTTTTGTTGATGATAAATCTATTCAATCTTGAAGTTGAATGTTGCTTTCGCCTTTTTCTTCTCCTCCTTCTCAAGCCTATTCTCTTTTTTGAATGTCCAATCTTTTTATGCGGAACCCTAGTATGTCTTTTTATAATGTATTAAAAGGTTTCCGTTTTCGTCACCAGATACAGCCTGGGACACAGTCATGTCCCCAGGTCGTGTAACTTTCTGACCTTAGCATATTTTCCTGGATGGACATAGCCTAGGGACATAGCTGTGTCTCAGACTGTGTAACTTTAAAACTTCATAAATCCTTCATTTGAACTCTGAATTGAGTGAAACTTGATTTCTTTTCTTCGTTTTCGATCCAAGAACGCGTTCAAACCTTGAAATCAAAATTTTACTCAATTAAGTATCAATTTATTTAAAGAAAAACAAAGATTTAAGGGAAATACTATAAAATCACCATGTGAAATGTATTTAAAATAAGAGTTATCAGTCTTCAACCATCCTTCTAATCCAATTATCTCTTTCACACGGATGAGCCAATCCCAACGCCACCGACTAACACCAAGCTTTACTGCTACTCCACCAAACTCCTTTTCAATAATACTGTTCACAACCTAACTTCATCTCCAACCTACCATTAGCTACCATCATACACTCCACTATTATCCATCAACCAATACTCATACCGTAACATGATCACCACCTACGCATACTACTACCAATCATCTCCATCCTCAAGCTAAGTATCTTGATCGTAGCAAGTACACCAATGACCAACTATGACAACACAACTACATATGCTCGAACCCCACATGCCTTCCTTCCCCCCTTACTTCCTTCTGTGTAAACTAACAACTGCTACTATGTTTCAATACAATCTTAGTCAATGACCTTTATAAATACTCACCCACTGATGACCCTCATACACACATTACAATACCTACTATCCACTACAATCATTGCTGCACCACGAACACATCAAACCCCCCCCCCATGAACAACACACATACGCCTAACCACCTAACCCACCATCATAGCCTTCATTAACCCACAACTACCTCTTCACTGCAGCCACCCACCATGCACAACACATATAGGAACACAATACACATAACCTTAAAGAACCCCTAACCAACTCCCATTTCATACTGCAGTAAGCACTACTACAGTCAGTGACCACCCTAACCAACTACCTTACTCTACCGTAAAAAACACCACTCTGAGCCAAGGAATTGGTGCAACACCCTATTCTCCAATCGAAAATGCACGAAAGTTCTACCACACACTCAAAAATCAGTTGAAAAACACCTTCATTATGCCTTCCCATTATTGTTGGGCTTCTCCTTCCCCTCACTGTCATATGCTGTGCATATGACCTAGTCGGCTTAGATCTGACTTGCCTAATTCGCTCCAACCCAACCCACATCCAACCTCTTATCGGTCCAACTTTTTTCTCCTTTCCTTTATGTGTTTAGTTGTTTATTTATTTATTTATTTATTTTTATAAATGTGTACATATATATCAAATTAGGAAAAAAAAAGAAACAGAAAAAGGGAAAAAAAAGGAAAAAAGAAAGAAGAAGGGAGAGAGAGAGAGAGAAGAAAAGTTCTTTTTATTTTTATTTTTTGCTTCGACAAAAAAATATAATAATAATAATAAATAAATAAAGTAAATCAAATCCTTTTCAAATTTAAGACCTCCTTTTTCCAAATAAACATTTAAAGTAAGGCTTTTTTCTAAATTTTTCTTAAATAAAACCAAATAGATAAGAAATGTAAAATCTTTGACTTTTTTTTTCAAAGTTAAAATGAATTCTACAATTTAAAGTTTTCGTCGAAGGACCTATGTACGTCTAATCCCAAATAGTAGATATATAGGCACCTCTAAAGTGACATAAAAAACAAAAAATTTAATGTTTCCCATCTTTTAGCTTAAATTACTCAAACTAGTTAAAAAAAAAAAGAAATCAATTTATTTACATATTAGTTTTTGTCCTCAAAGGTGAATTCAAATAATTAAATCTAAAATTGGAAAGTTGGTAATATCCGTAAGGGTTCAAAAAGCCTAACTCACGGACTCAATCTCTAGTTTTTCAAAAACCCTTTTTTTTTCCTAAATTGGTTTTTCCTCGTGTGAACTAGTGTTTAGATTAAAACCAAATCTACTCATTTGGTTTTGACCTAAACCGTTTCCCAACCTTTATCGAGTAGCAACTCCAAAAGTATGTAAAATTTTTTTTTCTTTAACTCTTAGACGATGATCAATATTAAATGAGTTAGGATTCAATATTGATTAAGTTAAGGAAAATAATAAAAACCAAGAAAAAATCAAGCTCGACTCATATGCTTGTAACAATTAAGGCCACATGAGCAAAATTATCCCACATACCACCAAGAGTTAGCCGTAATAGTTTTTGCTCTCAAGATCTAGAGGTACCACTTATATGGACAAAGGTATGAGATTTACATGAACCATAAAAGCCTCAAGTACCTCTTCACTGAGAAAGAGTTAAACATGAGACAAAGAAGATGGCTTAAATTGATCAAAGATTACAATTTTAAAATCAATTATTGCCTAAGACAAATAAATGCCATTACGAATGCTTTAAGCTAAAAGAATCATACAGAAGTCACTATACTTCTTACCAAACAACCAGAGTTGATCAATGAATTTGAAATACTTAATATCGAATTCACTTAGGCTAAAGGAGAGGTAGAATTGTCAAACCTGGTCATTGAACCTACGATGATGGAAAAGATCCGAGATGCCTAGCAAGCTGATCTAGCTTTAATGAAGTTAAGGGAGTGGATAGCAATTGGGAAGTACCCCAATTTTAGTATTAATGAGAAGGGAACTATGGCTCGAAAGGTAGATTATGTGTACCAAAAGATGCATCCCTAAAAAAAGAAATCATGGGTGAAGCTTACCACTTAGGTTATTCAGTACACCCTATAGGAACAAAAATATACCAAGACCTTAAGAAAAAATTTTAATGGAGTGGCATGAAGCAAGATATAGCTAACTATGTATAGAAATGTGAGACATGCTAAAGAGTTAAAGCTAAACATCAAAGGCTAACAAGGTTATTACAACTGCTACCAATTCTTAAATGGAAGTAGGAATAGATCACCATGGACTTCATGAGTAGATTACCTCGGCCCAAAGCCGAATTTGATGCCATATGGGTAATTGTGGACAAACTTGCCAAATCAATATATTTCCTCCCCATCAACATGACTTACTCCTTAGAAAAGTTAGCGCAAATCTATGTAAAGGAAATTGTGAGACTCCATGGTGTTCCTATTAACATAATTTTCAACCGAAATCTACTATTTGTATTAAAGTTTTGGGAGAGTCTATAAAAACACTTAAGCATTCGATTAAGCTTCAGTATCGCTTATCACCCATAGTTAAAGGGACAATCTAAAAGAACCATACAGACCCTAAAGGACATGTTGAGAGCTTGCACCATAGAGTTCAAGGGAAGCTAAGACATGCATTTATACCTTCTTGAATTAGCATATAACAACAGTTTTCACTCAAGTATTCAAATGCCACCTTATAAAGCTTTGTATCGATGGAAGTGCATATCCCCCTTGTTTTGGGATGACAATGCAAAGTTAGCCCCTAGACCTAACCTGATATAAGAGGCTGTGGAAAAAGTGGTCATTGTTAGACAAAAAATGAAAGAAGCTCAAGATTACCAAAAAAGTTGGCCTAATTTAAAGAGATTAGTAGTACAATTCCAAGTTAGCGATCATGTATACCTCAAGGTAAAGCAATAAAAAGTGTGCATAAGGCAAGGACATGGACATAAGGAAAACTGAGCCTCCGATAAATTTGACCTTTGAAGTATTGGATCGAGTTAAGAGTTTGGCCTACTAAATAGCCTTACCACCAAATTTATCAAAACTACATAATGTCTTCTATGTGTCGATGTTAACAAAGCACATTTCGGATCCAAACAGAGTAGTAGAATTAGAGCTGGTGCAATTAAAGGAAAACCTCACACATGAAGGGCACCTTGTTTGCATCTACGATATCAAGACTCAAAAGTAAAGGAACATCGAATATGTCAAGGTACTATGGATGAATGAATTTTGAAAAAGAAGAAGAGGCTACCTAAGAGGCTAAAGAGGAGGTAAAATGCAAATACCTAAATTTGTTTAAGACCATAAGTAAGTCTTCCCCAAGTTTTTAAGATAAAACTTACTTTAAGGGGGGAAAGGGAGGCGATGTAAACGCTACAAATTTTCTATAACCTAAAAGCAAAGTCAGATGGAAAAGCCTTTGAATAGCCCCTAAAATAAAACCCTAAACATTAGACTAAATCCCTAAAATAAGTAACGCTCTAAAACCCTAATCAAACAAGCAAAAACCCTAGTGTAGATACTCGATTTTTATCTATAGAAGTTAATTTCTTTTTTAGGGTCGAAATTTAGAAAATAATAAAAATTTGAAAAATGATAAAAAAAGACAAAAAAAAGAAAAATGTTGGAAAAAAGAGAAAAAAAAAACTAAAAAATAAAAAAAATTCAAAAAAATTAGTTTGATGGAATCTTGACTAAATAGTTGTCGAAAAAAAATAAATCTGATACGATGACATTAAATCTAATAAAATCAAAATTTGTAAGATTCGAATCTATTTCGGATCTTTATCAATTAAGATTTGAATCTAATTCGATTCAATTAGATTTGATTCAAAAGATTTGTTTTCGAGTTTTATAAATAAGGTTGGATAGTATAAGCCAAAAAGAACAATTACACATTTGTTAAAAATATACTCGAACCCACTCTTCAGACTAATTCTATAGTTGTACGCGCGATATAACTGGGGATCCAATCTATTCCCTTTCATCAGCATTATGTACTTTGCCTTACAGGTACATAATAGTGGTTTTTAATTATTGTCTATAACTTGTCTTATTTATTTATTTTTATCTCACTTAGTATATGCGTAGTTATTTTTAAAACTTATACTCAATTTTTTTTTATCATATCTTTAATTGCTAGTAATTAGTTATAACATTAATATCTAGTGAACATGTGTTAAGTTAGGTTTTAGTTTATTTATTTTTTATTTTTTTTAGATTTCATATTTTCAAAATGATATTTTTATAAACTCTCATATTTTACAAAATCTTGTTATTTGCATATTGTATTAATTTAGAAAAATTGCATTAGGTATGTTAGGGTATTCTTGATAAAAAAAAAATCATTTTGATGTTTATAAAAAAAATATATTCTTTAATTGATTTCTTTTTTACGGCGAGACATCTTTTATATAGTTTAAGCTTGTTTTCCATTGTTTAAATGTCTTTTTCATAGTTTAGATGTCTCTTCCATAATTTAGGTTTCTTTTTCTATGGTTGGAACATCTTTTCTATAATTTAGGCTTCTTTTCCATAGTTTATATATCTTTTTCATTATTTAGGTTTCTTTTCTATGATTTAGACATCTTTTTTATAATTTAGATTTTTTTTATATGGTTTAAATATCTTTTTCATAATTTAGATATCTTTTCTATGGTTAGACATATTTTCTATAATTAGGAAATTTTTCTTTTTGTTTCCTTTTTTTTTTTATGTTAGGCTTCTTTTCCATAGTTTATATATCTTTTTCATTATTTAGATTTCTTTTCTATGATTCAGACATCTTTTTTATAATTTAGATTTCTTTTTTATATGGTTTAAATATCTTTTTCATAGTTTAGATATCTTTTTTATGGTTAGGCATCTTTTCTATAATTAGGAAATTTTTCTTTTTGTTTCTTTTTTTTTTTATGTTAAGCTTCTTTTCCATAGTTTATATATTTTTTTCATTATTTAGGTTTCTTTTCTATGATTCAGACATCTTTTTTATAATTTAGATTTCTTTTTTATATAGTTTAAATATCTTTTTCATAGTTTAGATATCTTTTCTATGGTTAGGCATCTTTTCTATAATTAGGAAATTTTTCTTTTTGTTTCTTTTTTTTTTATGTTTTAAATATCTTTTCTATATAAAAGATTCATCATGTAGAACATTGCATATTTCATAAAAATTGCATTTTTAGGTCTTTAAGGTTTTACTTGAAATAAAAAAAAAATTATCACTTAGTTGTTTTTAAAATAAAAATCTTAATTTGGGACTTTTCAAAAATTAGGTTTTTAAGTTTTTTTTTTATATAATTAAGAATAAAAATTAGGCTTCTAAAGATTTTTCTTAATAAAAATGAAATGATTAATAAAAATGTAGATTCAACTAATTTTTTTTCTAGAAAGAACCAATACATTAAAGTTTTCGAAAAGAACTACGATCGTCCGATCCCGGCTAACAGGTACATAAACACATTCGGGGCAATGATAAAATCTGTAGAAACTTAGGTTCTTTTTTATTTTGATTTTTTATTTATTTATTTTTAAATATTGTAATTAGAAAAATAATCCTAATTTCGGTAAATAAATAGTGGTACTCGTTAGAGTTTAATAGGTTAGCTCCCGAATTTAAAACCCTCTAGTTCTTCATTCAAATTGAAATAAAAAACCGGTAGCAACTCGAAAATTCTTTTTTATTAAAAAAACCAAAATTTTCCAATTTCTTTAATCGATGATTAATATTAAATGAGTTAGGGTTTAGAATTAATCGAAAATGGGAAAATCAATTTTAAATAAAAGAAACCGAAAAATCAAACTTGACACCTAGGAACACTAATATTTGAAAAACCCTATAATGATAACCAAGTCTTAAAAAGATCATTAAGCTCTAATTAAATGATCAAATATCTTAACATTATAAATAAACACTAATAGTAAGTTTAAATCTAATAATAAAAGTGATTGATATCACTAAACAACCAAAACCTTAATTTTCGAGCCCATAGATGAATCAAATTACTATAAATGGATATCGAACCCTAAATAAACCTTAAGTACATGTGTAAGATGCTTAAATTAACTAAAGTGTAATTTAAAAAACCTAATAAAACCCTAAACACACCTTGATTACACTTAACTAGGCTAATTGTACTTAATTATTATCAATCACCCTAAACAAACCCTTATCCCTAACTAAGCTCTATTACATCTTAATTTACTACAAGTTAAGTATGACTAAGGGCTACAAGACAACCCCTTAATTATAATTAGTACATCTTGTACCTTAAGGAGATAAGATCTTCCCCAAATTAGCAATAAAATAAAAGGGTACATGGTCCCCATTTTATCTAAGTTCTTTACTACCCAAAAAACTCGCACTTGGTCCCCCCTCTCTCCTCCATTTTGCCAGTTACCCCTCTCCCATTTCCCTCATTCTTCATCATTTTCTAAATTCACAAACACTCTCTAAAAATCAAACACTAAAACATTCTCCACTTCCCCCTTCTAACTAGCTACGACAATTACCACCGCCGGCCACTCTACCACCACCTCCACCACTCCAAACCAACAAAATTCAAGTTCCTTACCACACAAATACCCTCCTTCAACCCTTCAACATACACATACATCAACACATACACATACATACACACACACGCACACACACACACACACAAGCTCATGACACAACACTTATAAGGAGTCCATCCTTACTCCTTGCTTTGGTAAGCGTTTAGGTTAGGTTTTCTCTTGTTTTTCTTGTAGGATAGTGATAGGAAGTTACATTTTGATGAATAATACTTACTTTATAGTGATGTCCTAAATGTTTAGGTCATTTCATGAAGAAGAAGTAAGCTTGGTGAAAGAAAAGTACACTTTAGTAAGAGTTATAACATTAGTAAGTAGGGAAGTGAAATGTAATGTTGGTTTTAGGACTAAATCACTAAGTAATTGATGAAACCCCTTTTTTCTGGCATGTCACTGCTTCCATAATTCCACACCACTTGTCTACACATTATCATGTTATAATTATAGTTATAGATGAGCAAAAACATAGGCTACTTTAGCGAAATTACCCTAAAAACAATCGTTGCATGAAAATGGAAAGGATAGCCTTCGGAACCTGAGATGGCCACTACTTCTATGACGACTTCAAATCTGTAAAATTTAGTTTATTAACTTAATAACATGATTATTTAGTATTAAATGTCATTGAGGACTTAATTAACTATGTTAAGTAGCCTAATGTGTAGTTAAAACTAGCTTAGTTAGTGATTAAAGACTTAAAAATGTTGTTAATGACCACTTTAACTTTAATGATTGTTATGTCCCGAAGCAACAGAGTCGTAACAGTCCCACCGTGCAAATCATTCTCAGATAAAAGCTGACCATACAGTCGCTATTTTAGACCTAATTTATATAAGGCATCTACAACTAAGTCGCTTTGAAGTAAATAGTTCATAAATTAAATATATTATTTACTTATGAACTTAAGAAAGATACATACTTATATTGAAATAACCTAAGTATCTTTACAAGATTTAAAATTTAATCCTAATTTACTTAAGTAATTTATAAATTAATACTAAAAACTTTAAAGAGTAATCTATACTTAAGAGTGTATCTGGCCTTCAGTTTATATCCTTACTCCCTAGAATCTTGTAGTTGCAAGCTTTAAGATAATTATAATCTACTTCCTAGCTAGCACCTGTAACAAATGTCTATAAGGATGTGAGCAACCATAGCTTAGTAAATTAGAACAGAGACTTAAAACTATACAGCAAGCACAAATAGAGTTATCAACCAAATTATTAGGTATAATGTATGTTCAAATAAACGACATCATACAACATTGTTTGGCTCATCGTGAGATTAAAGAAATTATACCCACTCTAATCCGGGTCGAGAAGTTTCCATTAATACAATAACTTACGACCAAACCCAAGCTTATGCAATAAAAACACCGCTCCTCCCGCGACTACCTTAGAACCAGTAACTTCACCCTTACCATAACCTCCTTACATGTCACTTAGTTCAACTAAGGATAAAGAAAGGACTAATTATGCCATTCAGCACTATCCCTTTCGAAGGGATTGATATTTGGCCAAAGAATTCTTTGTTTCCCTTGATGGGTTGCTATGCAGGTCCAATTAATGTTTACAAATCATATATTTAACTAAGTTTAGTTTAGGATGATCAATCATTTCATATAAATCATACAATATAAGTTAGAACTGTAAATCAAATTACATCATCAACTCCCAAACAACACGGGCGCACAATCGACTATTAAACAAGTACAATCAAACACAATTCCAAGACTCCAAGTACTACGACTTAGTACTCCGAAATAAAACGATGTATTAATCATAATTTACCTGGACTTTTCGCTTGCTCACTCAAGGTGAGACTTACTCAATCTATCGCCATCCCTATAATACCAACATTGTTTCGATTTTCACATATTATTGATAGATTAGTTTTATCTTATAACACTTATTATTATCTTTGGTTTAGAGTTTAATATACCTTATTATTTAGGTTCTCAAGTCTTTTACTATTATTCTTGATTTGGGCTAAGTTTGAGTTCAATTTTTCGCATTGGTTTCTAAATTAGGTTTTAGTTAAGTTTCTAAGTATGGTTTTATACACAAACTCTAAAAACTCATTTCAACCCCTAATGTGAAATTAATCAAATTATTTCCAAATTTCCTAAATATCATATTTACCCGTAAACAGTATGTTAATTCATTCAGTATACCCCTTATCTTACTTAACTACCAAATTTACCTTTAATGTGAGAAAATTTTACATATTTCATATAAATATCTAAATTTTAGTTTTCTATTAGATTTATTATATATTCCTATTATTAGTATAATATCAATTTTTATTCTAATATGTTCCATTTATTATATTTACAATTTTTGCATATTATTTACATAATACACATCTAATATTTCTATCACTCCAAATATCATTCTCCAACATCAATTAACATCTCAATATATATAAATTCATCTGAAATCATATTTTACTCTGATTACCCTAATTTATAAAATTAACTTAAAATACACTATTTTTACCTATTACATATAGACTATATAATACCCTAATAATTACATCTAATACCCTAAATATTACAAATATCATAATTCATCATATTTCAACATCCTAAAACATATAATTATGCACTAAATTAGTGATTATCTATTTAATTACCTAATTAGTCCTAAATTACCCATTTTATGCATCATTTTAAGGTCTAAAAATTTAGAAAATTAATTTTTGAAAAAGGACTTCATAGCACTATTCTATAACCCCTTAGTAATCTACATAAAAAAATTTCGGTCCAAAACTATACTTCTAAGGTCATTTATTTCTAACCCAAATAAAGCTCATGTTTGTACAATTTCTTAAAGACAATATATTTCTAAATACAAAATCATCAAAGTAAAATTTTGACTAAATCTAAATACTTAAAAACACTAGAATGCCAAATTTTATAATTTTCTAAGTATATTTAATATTTTTTAAAAATTATGTAAAATCAGGGAAAAAATTGGACTCACTAGAACTAGTGGGTCCGACCACTACTAGTAACTAAGGCCTTATCGACTAGCCTAGGCACTACCACTACCGTGTGGTGGTGGTGGCTGTCCACTCTCAAGTACTTGTCTAGTTAGAGATCTCCTCTAAGGCTTTAACTACAAAAATTTTTGCTAATTTTTTTTAAAATCCTAATTTTCTCTCAAATTTTCGACCCTCTCAATTTTTCTACCCTTCTAACTATTCAAATGATCTTCTATAATTTTTTGGCTATTTATAGAGGTGTTAGGGAATTATTGTACATTAATTTGATTAGAGAATTACCTTATCTTATCCTTTTCACTTTCTATTTATTTTATTTTAATTGGTTGATTTTGTTTCTTTTATTTCCAAGCTGCCATGACCACTTTTTAGAGATTTCGTCATTTTTCCTTATTTTTCTTGATTTTTCCTTAATTATTCATGCACTTTGTTTAATTATTTAACATTATTTTAGCCTATTTTGCATATTTTAAGTAATTATGCATATTTCTACCTACATGTAAATTCATATATGGTAAAAATAAAAATTCATAAATTTATTTAAGCTATTTTATGATTTTTAATGTGCATATAATTTATTTCTAGCGATTCATTAGTTATCGGAATATATTTTACGTGTTTCTAATAAATAACAATTAATATACTTAAAAATTTTTAAATTTTATATTATTTATTTTCTTAAATTTAACCTTACGGGATTACTTTTACTAATATTTCTAACCTTTTTTTTTATAATTTAGACTCGATCGGATCCTTTAACTGATTATCCTAAATTCTATAAGTCGAACCCCGAATCCTGATTAGGGGTCTTACAATGACTAGATCTATAAACCTAAAGAAAGTAAGGTAAAATTAAGGCCAATGTTGGGCTTAAGCCCCCCCCCCTAAAAAAAAAAAAAAAAGTTTAGGCCTAAGGCCCTAAAATGCAATTTAAGCCTAAAAAGCCCAAAGGAACTAAAGTTTAAAGCCGATTTAGAGAAGTGACTAGATCTAAATCTTAAGTTGAAACGCTTAAAATAAGTTAATTAAGAAGCCTACTAAATCCAAAGCCCATCCAAGACACCCACGATAGACTCTTTAGTGATTTAGAGCCTGAAACTTAGAAAAATGACCCATTTAGGCCCATAAGAGAATTGTCAAGGCTCATACAAAAAATTTAAAGTGTTAAGATAAAAAAGTCTAGTTAAAATACTTAAGAAGAAGCCTAAATTATTAAATTTAAAGCCTAAGATAAAAAACTAAGCTAAGACCTAAACACTAAAGTAACCTAACTCATCATTTGGGCTCACGACCTTGTAAGGCCTAAACTGGGAACTTGCTAACCTAAAAACTCAAAATTAACCTCACCAATTGAAAGAACATTTGAAAATTATGAAAACTACTATAAGATCACAAAAAACAAAGTTAAAATGAAGAAACTATGTTCAAATTACGAAAACAACTAATATAAGGATATTAGACAATAAAGCCTAGGTAGTTAGTATAAATAGAATACCTATAGACTTTAAATATATTCTTCAAGTGATAAGGATATAGAGTTGGATGCAGTCGATGACTATTAAGACTGTTAAGTGTCACGGCTGAGTGAGTATATCACCCCCTACTTTACTTTGCTTTGTAGCTGTAACTAGTAAATTTTTTAATTATATCTGATAACTGAACTTATTGCATGTTTGGGTATATGGAATATTGTATGTGTTTGTTACGATTAATTTTACTTGCAACACATCCTAAGATATTATGAACATCTATGCTTGTTACATTAGAATTCAGGATATTAAAGTGTTTGAATATAATTGTTTAGCTACCTATGAATATGAGTTAATAAATATTCGACCTTTAATTAAATCGAACATGCATTGTATCTTATCACATGAATTAAAGAGTGTCAAGACCATGTAGTAAAACCGAAGATCATGCTTGATATGAGGCAAGTGCACCTATCAGTTTTAATATAGCGGAGTGAGTCCAAGTCAATTCCTCAGAGACTTCGAGTACTAATATTAACCTTAGCTTTATTATTTAACCGGAAAATTATGAAAGTTTGAATTAATTAAAAAATACTAAAATTAACAAACTACTTTCATTAAAAGACTTAATTAAGCAATTGAAAAAACGATAAAATCAAGAACGACTTCAAGAAAGTAATAATGTATTTAGAAATTATTTCCCCTAGAGTTAATCATGTGATCACTTAAAATATATTCAATTCGGTTTCTATATTTCTTGACCGGAGGGATTCACAACTAAAGTTAATACCTTTATCAAGCATATTAACCCTAATCCTAAATTATTTATCGAAATCTCTTCACTTACTAATATAATTTAGAATTGCATTAATGTATAATGAATTCCTACACAATTCATTAACTTTCCGGAAGAAATATGTATCTTATCTTTAAGTATACATGTAATCCTTTTCAATTATGTAACGATCTAATTATACATGTAATTTCTCAATCAACATGCATAATATCATATATTGATATTCTAGAAATATCAATCAATAATTAAACGACATAATCGAATCAAGTAAAAATAGAAACTTTATTGAAATTTCTAAATCAATCCAAGAATCACATGAAACCCTAGGTTCCATAATCCTAAATACTCAAATTCTAAGATATCATAGTGAATCTAAAAACGAGTTTCATCAATAATATAAAATAAAACATGGAAACCCCTTTTGATTGATGAACGATCTCTCTAATCTTGAAGTTGATGTTATTTCCCTCTTTCTTGATGTTGTTCCGCCTCTTTCTTGATATTATTCCTTAAGTCTCTTTCTCTTCTTTTGTGTCTCTCCGTTTCTGTAATGTCTCTCATATCTTTTGAAACCCTAAGATATCATTTTATATGTGTATTACAAAGATTTTGTTTTCGTCACCAGACACGGCCTGGGACATGACCGTGTCCTCAGGTCGTGTAACTTTCTGCACTAAGGCAAAATTTTCTGCACAACTTCAAAACTTCATAACTTCTTCATTTGAACTCCGATTTGAGTGAAATTTGATTCCTTTTCTTCGTTTTTGATCCTAAAACGCGTTCAAACCTAGAAATAAAAATTTTACTCAATTAAGTATCAATTTCTTTAAAGAAAACAAAAAATGTAAGGGAAATACTATAAAATCACCATATGAAATATGTTTGAAATCAAAGTTATCAATGCTTAATTGGATCCATATTTAATATTGTGTATTGTGATTGTTATCATACGACTTATTTCGTATGATATGTTCTTATCTTAGCCTTTGAGAACTACTCAACTCCAGGGATTGCCGCCTTCTACTTAAGGCCATGTCGTATTTACTACTGAGGGTGATAATATTGCTAAGAGACTTCGTATTGGACATGGATAATTGAGTCCTAAGTTTCCAAAATACTTCCCAACCTAAGCAACGGTGAGCGTAAAAACCATGCTATATACAGTTATTGACTGATTGTATATACTATTGCATTGCATATGCTTGTTTATACATTCATACACTAGACTAATAACTTATTTAATATTGTTTGATAGTAAGGTAAGAAGGTTACTCACTAAGTAATTGAGCTTACTTCCCTACAGTTTGTTATTGCAACAGGATCTTTTGCTAGGCATAGCTGCAAGATACCCGAGGTTAGTTACACCAACATGGAATTGATCATTGTGAAGAAGATGAGAGCATAAGAGAACACTCTACCTACAGTTGAACTCTTTATCATTAATTAAGTATCCTTAGTATATTAAGTAGCATGAACTGCTAAAAATGACTTATTTTGGTTCTATATGACTTTTATTAAGGGAAAACCTTATTACCCCTCCTATGCATGTTTGTGTTAGCTTTAAATGAATGATATGATTTTATATTATGTGCTTGAATATTGCTTAATGCTAGTTACTATAAATGAGTTGAATTTGTGAAATGTCTCATATAGTATGTCGAAGGCTCCTGATCAAGGATAGTAATTGATCTCGAATCTTCCCGTATTACATAACAATACTGTCATGACTTGACTCCTCTCTAGGTTGTGACATATCCCGCCTGGCTTGCCAACATGGTCTTCATGAAGAAGGCAAACAGTAAGTGGCAAATGTGTATTGATTACATTGACCTCAATAAACCTTGCCCCAAAGACTACTTTCCTCTCTCTCGAATCAATTAGCTTATCACTTCCACCTTGGGCCATGCTAGACTAAGCTTTATGGATGCTTACTTTAGCTATAATCAAATTCGCATGGTTCTCGAAGACCAAGTTCACACTCCCTTTGTTACTAACTTTGGAACATACGATTGCAAGGTGATGTCCTTTAGTCTTAAGAATGCTAGGGCAACATACCAGTGGTTGGGAACAACTATCTTTAAACTATAGTTCAGTAGAAATGTTGAGGTTTATGTTGACAATATAATTGTTAAAGGTAGGAACAAAGTCAATAGCATTGCATATTTACATATGGCCTTTAACACACTCTGAAAGTACTAAACAAAGCTCAATCCTTAGAAGTACGTCTTTAGAGCAAGATCCAGTAAATTCCTTAAGTATATGGTCACACAGCATGGCATTGAGACCAATCCCGATAAAATCTAAGCAATCAAAGACACAAAAGCCCCACAAAAGATTAAGGACGTCTAGCATCTTATAAGTAGGATAGTAGCCCTCGATCCTTTTCTCTCAAGAAGTGCCAACAAGTGATCTAAGTTCTTTAAGCTATTGAAGGGCCCATTGAAATTTAAATGAATAGACAAGTGTGAAGCTACCTTTAACCAAATCAAAATATTCCTTAAGAACCTACCTAGTCTTTCCAAATCAATAGCTAGTGAGGAGCTTTATCTATATCTAGCTGCTATTAACCATTCCCTCTCTTTAGTACTTTTTCGAGCTAATGGACACGATCATCAAACAATTATTATAACACCATTAAATTGTGCTAAGGTGGCACATTATCTAACATAAGACATTGATGGAGTGCCAATGTGGCTTCTTTGTTATAAAAAAAAAAATTAAAGCAAAATAAGTAAATAAAATTGTTTGAAAACTAAAAAATATGAAAATATATAGAAAAAAGAAAAAGAATGTAAAAATGTAAAATATAAAATATAAATATCTAAAAGATAAACAAAAAGAAATAGAAAAAAATAAATATTTAAAAAAAATAATTAAAAAAAAACTTTCCAACTACCCCAAGACTAGGAGGGCTCAACGGCCACCTAAGAAGGCTCACATTGAAGCACCAAGGAAACAAAAGGTAGGTCAAGATTCACCAAGAAGCTCTACCACCATGTTCTTCATTAGAGAAGAAAAAAAAATTAAAACTCAATCATTTACGTAACTCAATTGTAATCCAATCAAGTTTCTATCGTATTTTCTTTTTAAAAAAAATAACTGTAAGTTGCCACCTACCACTAAGGAGGTTGTGCAATCCTTTGTTGTTGGTGGCCAACTGCCACTGCTACTTTTTATTCATGACTTACCAAGCTTTTTGTGCTTTAATCTATCCACCCTAAGGCGAAGGGTGGCCATCGGCCACTTGAGTGAGGTTACATGACACCTCTTAAGTGGCAGTCAGCTACCACCCTAGCCTTAGGGTAGTCATTTGAATTTTCTTTATTTTTTTCATTCTTTTTCTTTCTTTTCTCAATTTTTTTTATTTTATAATTAATTATACATAGAATAGTTGCTATAATATTAAGTATTTTACAATTTTTTTTTGTTTTGTACATTGTTTTATTTTTTCAAATATTTATTTTTTATTTTTTATAATTTTATATTTTTCTTTATTTGCAATTAAAATGTTACATAAATGCCACACATGCAATACATAAACTCTACCTAACACTTAATGGCCATGTCAAATTAACTTAATGATGTTATTATAGTGGGTTAATGGAATCATTTATTTAAACTACTTTGTAAAATTTTAATCTTTTATTTAAACTTTTTAAAAAGGTCATCCCTATTTGATTATACTCCAAAACATAAATATTGAAAATTAATATCCTAAAGCGATTCCAGATAGAGAATGATTTTACTTTACTTGTAAATCTGCTCAAGTAGAATAATCTTTTACTTGGCAATAGTCGCTAAAACTCATGTGCTTAGGAGACAATGCTTTCACTAGTGCTTAGGAAATAAATTCTTACCGAGTAGCAATGGTGCTTAATTACTCGTTATATTTATGTTTCATACATATTTTATGTGCTAAAGAGAAGTATCTCTAACTTTGTAGCAGTAAGCAATAAAAGTATTAGAGAGACATATGTAAGAAAAGAAACATGTATGGAGTAAATTGCATATTTCAACATGTATGGAGTAAGCTTGTATATTTCATTCATTTGATTGCAAGTAAGCCATATAATAACAAATGGAACTTCTTAATATATTGAAAATTAACATGAGCAATTATAACATATGTTCTTGGATTTAGGCATTTGCAATATTCAATCCATTGTCATGAACTCATGAATAATGAAAGGCTCTTACCTCTTAGGACTGAATTTCAATGCTAGAAGTCCTTACTGTACATAGTCCATTACATGTAGGACAACATATCCTTGTTGAAAGGAGCATATTTAGACTAATTAGTCATAAGGGATATTTAGTTGTCATTGATAATTAGTAATGTCACCTTTGTGGTATCTTATCTTTAATATAATGCATCCAAGTCTACTAGGTAAAGTATTTGATTTGAGTCTGGCATTAATGACCAAGTATGCAAAGAAACCTAAACCTATATTAACATCATCGCTTAATATCCATACCTTAAGTTAAAAGGCATTACTTATGCCAATCCTTATTTTGAAGTCTCACAAGCACAAAGCACTAGTGGTAACCTGACATGCCACTTCCTATGCTTGTCATGAACCATACAATTAAGCACTTTGATGCTTTTATTCTTAAATTCTCCTTAGTCGTTTCCTTTGGTATGGACTTGATGTGATCAATGCTATAAGAAGCCAAAATTGTCCAACATTTGAGTTAATTGAAAGGAGCTCCATTATCAAAGAGAATGCTTCAGAATATGAAATTTACGTATGATATGCTCCTTCAAGAGGCATGCAAATGTTGGTATGTCCCCTTCTTCAAAGCGATATCTTAATGTGGTAGGTTGTGTTGGATTCTAAATACCATAGCAACATATATGTTTTTCATTAGGAGGGAAGGTGACAAGTTGTTAAGGAATGTCTACAAAGGATTAATTGAACCTATGTCTGCGAGTGATAGCAGAAACTAAGTGCTAGGAGAACTAAGTTCTCTCTGATACTAATTGAAGTAAGAATTTAGATTTAGAGCTTCTAATATTGGTAAGCAATGAAAGAAAGGAATTTTTACGGTTTTTCTGATTTTACAAATTAGAAAATAAAATGGATATGGAAAGGTTAAATATTCGATGTTACATATAAATATTGAAACCTAATTAGTACGTAATCAACTTATAGATCAATATTACACATGATCCACAAAACTCTCAGGGGCATCAAGGAATCTAATATGAATCACAAATCTAATTAATAAGTTCATCGCAATCTATAATTAGAGTAATAAGAATACAATAAATAAGAAAAGGACAATTCCTTTGATCATTTACAAATTGGGAGAACACTTATCTCTCTCAATTCAAATAAACCTCACAATTTTACAAACTCAAAGAAATTAATTCATTTTCCATCATAGTTATTATGTTATATCATATGGCTCTTTATATACTCAAAGAATAAAACCTTATTAAAGTAAGATAGAAAGAAGCTTATTTGGAAATATACCAAACTAGAAAATTAAAGATTGAAGATAACGAGTAATAGAATTTCGCTAATAACTATTAATTGACTTTAACTACACAATATACAAAAATGAAAAACTAATAAGTGAAAACATCCCTTAGGAAATAACATATATTAAATGATTTAAAAAGAAATTAACTAAGCTAATTAATATGAAGGAAATATCATAGAGATTAAGGACAAATCTTCTCATGCGCATGTCACTAGGTTTTTAACATATTTGACAAGTGACTTGCATTTCGTAAAAGATCTTAAGTTGGTAGAAATGCATAAGCCAAATTATATGAAGGAAGAACTATGACTCAAGAAGTACACGGTACAAGAAGAGTGGGTATAAGCCCCTAGTAGAGCCTAAAAGGCAACTATACCCCTTCACCCAGCCTATTTACGAGCATAGCTCCTAAGTTAATGGGAATGCGAAGTGAAAGTATAGAGTAAAAGGTAATATAGCGTTTCATCATTGTCCTTAAGTCATTACTCTTGGTTGCATTATCCATACAATCTTGCTCAAATTTAAGGGAGATAAGAGAACAGGTGAGTGTGGTAATTAAGTCATCACAATCATAGGGAAGACTATGGAAAAGAAAACTACTAAGATAATATTAGATAGGAAACAAGCCATAGAAGAGTATTGATTAGCAATGATTTTGAGGTCATAGGTTAGTCATATATAGGATGATTGTAAAATCAAGGAAGGAGGTATTGTTTGAGTTCCATTTCTTGGGCTACGGAGTTTTTAAGAAAATAATGTCAAAAAGTATCCCAAATGTCATAACTAGCTTAAATACCATGAATTTTTAGAAAGATATTAGTGGATACTATTATTAGGATTGAGGGTTGAATAATATGATTCATTTTTAGCCAAGATGTAGATCTACAGTTGGCAATTGATGAATGACTACAATGAAGAGGGATATTAGATGGTGGTAGAGCTATACAAGCAAAGTGAATAAGCTAACCTACACTGCCCTACGTTGACTCATGTATTAAGCCTATTGGCCTACTTTAGCCCACTTATAAATGTGAGTCGAAATTTCTAGCCTAACGAACCCTAATGCAAGTTAGTGTGTTAAGTAAGCCAACCTACAAACCCGCAACACAAACTAAAATTTCAAAAGAAAAAAGACAAATATAAAAGTGTTTATCACCCATACTATTGTCACCAAAGCATGTACACTTCACCAACTCAAAATTTGTCACATACACTTGATAATTCAATAACAACACTCCTGAATCTCAATATATTATTCTTCTCCATAGTTAACAAACAACAATCTCTATTTCACTTTCTACTCTAAACCATAAAGCATTTTACCATGATAATTACACATTGAAAACTAAAACCTCATATTCCATTTGCTTAAAATTAGACAAAAATCAAGCATAGAGAGAAATAGATTGGACTATAAAACAATGTAACCCCTAAATTTCACATACATTTGTCCATAATAATGCCTTCATCTCTAAGTTTTTAGTGTTGAGAAATTCTAACCATAAAAAAAAATAGAATTTTATTTTAGCTAAAACATCTCCCCTTAGTCTTATAATTTCTTATCATTGTGCCAATAAACATGGTTTGCAATAAATCAACTTTATAATATATTTGGCTACAAATCAAGACTTCTTTCTTTTTTTATGCCATGTGAATTCTCAAATTTATCTTGTCTTTTCTTTTTTTAATTCTTATGGTTAGCAAGCTAATTTAGCTGTAATGAGTTGGCTCATCTTAACCTATAAGTTACGCAAGATAGGCATAAAAAGCCTGCATATAAGCGAGCTTAAATTTTTAAGACTAACTTGTACCTTGCATGCAAGACCCATAATCAGGTATTTTGAGCTCAGCTTGTAGAATTTAAGGCAATCAAACAAATTGTTCGATTCAATCTAAATTTTACAACGAAGCTAGAATTATTAGTAAAAATGATCCCGTAAATTTGAATTTAAGAAAACAAGTGATAAAATGATTAATTAATATAATATTGAATTTTTTAAAAATTATCTATTATTTATCGGAAAATCTTAAAACAAATTATGATAACTAACAAATCGATAAAAATAAATTATATATACATTAAAAATTATAAAATAACTTAAATAATATTTAGGAATATTTATTTGTATCATATATGAATTCATATGTGGGTGGAAATATAAGTAATTACTTAAAATACGCTAAATATACTAAAATAAGGTTAAATAATTAAATAACATTCATAAATAATTAAGGAAAAATCAATAAAAATTAGAAAAGTTATAGAATTGTCTGGATTAGGAGCATGGCAAGCATAAAATTAAAGTAGAAAAAGTAACCAATGAAAATTAACCAAATAAAAAGTAATTTAGAAGAGGATAAGACTCATGTCACCTCAATTTAATACAAAAAAAAAAAAAAAAATCTCCAAGACCTCTATAAATAGCCAAATTTTTATAGAGGCTCATTTGGTCAATTTGAAACCCTAGAAAATTATAATGCACCGAAATTAAGAAGGAATTGGGATTTTTACAAAAATTCATAGAATTAGAGCCTTAGAGAAAATCCATAACCCAATGACTACCTGGAAGTGGACGGTTACCACCACCATATGGTGATGGCAGTGCCTAAGCCGACGGACAAGGCCTTGGTTACTGGTGGTGGCCAGAGCAATGAACTCCGATAAGTTCCAATTCCCTCTCTATTTTTCTTAAATTGTTAAAAATATTAAACATATTTGGAAAATGATGAATTTTGTTATTTTAGGATATTTTAGTAAGTATATTTAAGAAAATTTTTATTATGATGAATTTACATCTAGAAATATACTATTTTTTGAGAAACCTTACAAACTTAAGATTTGTTTGGGTTAAAAATAAATGACCTTACGAATGTAATTTTGAGCCTAATTTTTTTTTGTAGACTAATTAGGAGTTATAGAATAGTATTATGAAGCCCTTTTGCAAAAATTAATTTTCAAAATTTTTAGATAATTTTTTAGCCTTAAAATGATGCATAAAATGAGTAATTTAGAATTAATTAGGTAATTAAATAAATAATTATTGATTTAGTGCATAATTATGTATTTTAGGATATTGAAATATGATGGAGTATGCTATTTATAGCATTTAGAGTGTTAGATGTAATTATTAGGATATTATGTAGTAAATATGTAATAGGTAAAATAGCAAATTTTAAGTTAATTTTGTAAATTAGGGTGATTAGGTGTAAAATCTTCTTTGGGATGAATTTAGATATTTTATGATATTTAGGTTACCTGGAAGCAATGTGATTAATTTTACACTATAGAGTAAAATGGATTTCTAGAATTCGCGTATAAAATCGTACTTAAACATAGAACTAAAACCTAATTTAGAAATCGATATGAAAACTGAATCCAAACCTAGCTCAAATCAAGAATAATTGTAAAAGACTTGGAAACTTAGATAATTAGGCATATTAACCCCTAAACCAAAGATAACAATAAGTATTATAGGATAAAACTAATCTATGACAATTATGTGAAAACTAAAATAACGTTGGTATTATTGGGATTATTGGTAATAGACCGAGCGAGTCCTACCTCAACTGAGAAAACAAGGAGTCTAGGTAAGTTAAGATTAATACGTTACTATATTTCGGAGTACTAGTTTGAAGTACTCAAAGGCTTGGAATTATACTTGATTATGTTTATTAAATAGTTGACTATGTGCATGTATCTGTTTTGGAGTTGATGATGTGATTTAATTCACTGTTTTAGCTTATATTGTATGATTTGTATGAAATGATTAATCACCCTAAATTAGACCTTATCAAATATATGACTTGTAAACATAAATTGGACCTACATAGCAACCCATTAGGGAAAGCATAGGATTTTCTAGCCAAATATCAATGCCTTCGAAAAGGATAACGCTAGATGGCATAATTGGTCCCTTCTTTATCCTTAATCCAACTAAGTGACAAGTGAAGAGGTTGTGGCAAAGATAAAGTTAATGGTTCGAAAGTAGTCGCGGGAGGAGCAGTGTCTCCATTGCACAAGCCTAGTTTTGGTTATAAGCTATTGCATTGATGGGAACTCATCAACTCGAATTAGAGCAGGTGCAATTTCTCTAATCTTACGACGTACCAGACAATATCGTACGAAGGCATTTATTTGAACATACATTACTCCTAATAATTTGGTTAATAACTTTGTTTGTGCTTACTGTATGGTTTTAAGTCTCCGTCTCAACTTACTAAGCTATGATTACTCATATCCCTATAAATTTTGTTGTAGGTACTAGTTAGGAAGCAGTTTATATTACTTTGAAGCTAACAACTATTGGATCTTGGGGAGTAGGGAAATACATCCAAAGAAGAGATATATATTGTTAAGGTTTTAGCTTTTGTTTTAGAAACTTCTATTTCTGAATGATGTATTACTTAGGAAATATAGTACAATGAAATGTTTTAAATAGAAAAATTATAATGGAAGAGATAAATGTTTAAGGGTTAGTTTAAATGGTAGATTAATATTTTAAAATATTTAAATAAGAGATGAACGTTTCATAAAGTGGTTAAAATAAGGGATAAATATTTCGAAAAGTTCAAATAAGGGATCAACGTTTTACAAAGTAGTTCAAACAAGAGATTCATAATAGCACCATTTTATGAAACATTGATCCCTTATTTGAACATTTCAAAATATTTATCCTTTATTTTAACCACTTTATAAAACGTTCATCCCTTATTTAAACCTTTTAAAATGTTAATCCCCTATTTGAACTAAACCTTAAATGTTCATCCCCTCCATTGTAATTTTTCCCTTTTTAAACATTAATTGTAATATTTAAATTGTAGTGTATATAAATATTTCCATAATTTCTTAAGCAAATAATTTATTTAATTTATGAGTCATTTACTTTAAAGTAGATTAATCATGAACATCTTGTATAAATCAAGTTTAAGATGGTGGCTATATAGTCAACTTCTATCTTAGGATGGTTTAGACAACGGAACTATTTTGATTCTGCCGCTTTAGGGCATGACACTATGGGTAAACAAGCTGGCCCATATAACCTACTTTACCTATACAGCTCTAAATTGTAGTTAATGGATTGAACCATCCGCATAGAGAGAAATCACAAGATATGAGGAGAAATAGCATAAGAGAGAATTTCAATCTATTATTTAGGTGGCCACTTTGATAGTATCGATTTTTATGACATTAATGGAGGTGGTTGATGAAGATTATAGGGGTTGATAAGAGGATGAAGGGAAAAGGAAGAGCAGTTGTGTTTGTATAAAAGATGCAAGGGTAAGGCAGTGGGTGGCATTATATTGGTGGTAGTCCAGGAACTTAGTATAATGGGGAGTGAAGTAGGGGTAAGAAAGAGAGGGGACGTTAAATTGGTGGCTATGGTGGTTGTGGTGAGTAGTGAAACAAGAGTGGTGGTTTGTAATGGTGGTATAAAGAGGAGTAAGATGAGAGAGAGAGTTAGACAAAGAGTAATTGGCTAGCTATAGTAGAGATTAGATTGAAGGTTTTCAAAATGGTTTGCATTGGGATAGGGTTGAGCTCATGTGCTTGTATATCAACATGAGAGTTGGAATCACATCAACATGAGTTAGTAGCTATATAAATAGGCATTGGGTTAGGATCAAACCCAACTAAAGTTGGTAGTTGAGGCACACTACATTAGGGTTAAACTTCACATTTACTTAGGTTCATTATAAGGTATGTAGTGTCTAGTTAATTTTAGTGCTTAATCATGTTATAGTCATTATTGGATTTTAAAAAGGTTAAGGTTTTATTTTTTGTTTCTTTTATTCTTTTCTTTTCCCTTCTTATGTCTTTTGCTTTGTTTCCCTACAAGTTGACTTAGACTTAAGGAAAAAGTTACAAACATAAGAAGAAGAAGAGAGAAAAGAGAAGAGAAGAGGGGGGGGGGGGGAAGAAAGAGAAAGAAAAATTCACTTGTCAAGATAAGAAGTGGAATGGGATTTTAGTATGGTTTTGATACGATATATTAGTTTTGTTATATGAATTGAGCACAACATAGAGAATAATTAGGAATTTGTAATCAACATATAAATGATAAAAGTTTCCTTATATTAGAAAACTAGATTACGAAAAATTAAATCTACAATATATATTCAATGCATATTGTTTTCCTCTACCTTAGAGATTTTTCCTTAGATAAGTCAAAGGGTTTGAGGAAAAAGGGTATGTGGAAAGGAGGTTGGTGATATACTAGTTGTAACGATCCAAGCAGAATTCCTTCCACCAACGTATTATTTTCTTTATTGTAGAACGCAAGCACGATTTTATTTTTCCATTAGTGTAGCAATTTCAAAGTTCCTACGTGCTCAAAGCGGCTACATCACAAGGTACCTTAGTTATTATAGTTCTTTCAACTAGTATTTAAGGGTATTACATTCCACCCCCTTTACAGAACCGACATCTTAGTCAATTTCATCATATAGGTCTAAAACCACCACTACTTCGCTCTTTTAGCTAATAAACCGCTTTGACACAACCTATAATGACTTGACTTGAACTCTTCCTCTTAAGGTATTGTCTATTTTGGCATAGAATACCTCACGGTTTTATCCTATGGTGTAGTAATTTTCTAAGAGGTCACTCATCCTGAAATTGATCTAGTTTAAGTATGCTAAACTTCAAAGTTTCAACATGCTATAAAACTGCTATACTAAAAGCACCTCAAAGATTAGAGTTTTGCCAACTAATATTCAAGGGTGTTACACTAGTCTATTACCAAAATATTCCATATTTTACCCCTTAGAATCGTGTTACATTCTGTTGATGGTAGATCTTCGTGCAGTTTGTGGGAAATTGACAAAAGTTAGCAAATGTAAACTTTAGGAGGTGCTAAAGTTAGTTTTAACATGACTATTCTCATACTTAAATCAAAGTTTGTAAAGAGAGAGAGAGAGAGAGTATATATTGAGTAAATGCGAATGTTTCAAAATCCTTTACCAAGAGTATTAATCTCCTATTTATAGTGGAACCGATTGAGCTATTTTAGAAAGGTAACATATATCTCGAGATCCTGTTTTTTACTCTAAATTTTTGTGTAGAAGATCTCAAGAACATGCTGTGATAGGCTATAAACTTTCCTTAATTAATCGAGCCATTCCTAATCTTTGTTCAAACTCATGTGCTGGGCTTGATCAACAAGGCCTAGGTTCCGAAGATATCAATGGCCCTTATTCTAACCAAGCCGAAGTTGGGAGTTTGGACTTAAAATTGGTGACTCGGTATGGAATTTAATGGGTTCGGTTTAGGTTTGGGAAGCTCAATCCAAGGTTGATACTTAAAGAGATTGGCCTGATTGAGAATAATATATCAACATATTCCATCATATACGCATTAATCCTCCATGATCATATCATTTTCGAATTGCTAAATGACCAGAATTTTCCAATGAAAATGTAATGCCGTTACGACCTTCACCTTATCAATTTAGTAAAAACTAATTAATAGTTCATTGGTAGATGGTGGAATTTTCGAATCTAAAGTAAATCTTGGAAGAATATTTAGTCTCAAAAGGACTTAAAACGATGCGATTTGAAAATTTCATTCTTCTGTAATTACAAATGGGTTTAGAACTTTCTGCCAAATAGCCATTCATGCTAGCATTGATGATGGAGTTGATTTTGCCTCGTAGTCCATGGATGTTCTTTTCTTTTTCTCTTGTCCTGTTTGGTTTGAAATTTTCTTTGTTTAGGTTTGATTATCCTGTTTAAAAGGTTTCTAGCTAGTTTCAGAATTTTCTTCATTAATATGAGTGCATTTTCCATCCCAATGACGGATGCATTACTCAATGATTACGCAAATTGATTTTTGAATTATTTTTCATAATTGCTTTTGCTTTCCCAAGCAATTATCATTAAGTCAATTAATCAAAGGAAAAAACAGAATTGTACTTCTAATTATGTAGTTTCACTCCAATCTGGTAGCTCATGGGTCGCTTTATGGCATGCTTAACACACTATGATGCAATGTATTTCTATTCTCATCAACATCATTAGTGGAATTGCATGACGTAACATTGTAAAATTAAAAGCATCGAAAACCATTTAATTATTCTTCATCGCTTTCTTTTCCCATTCGTTGGTTCATTCATTTGGACTCTTCATTTTATTTTATTTGCTTTAGTTACTTTTTTTGGGATCTACAAGTGAGGAATTCCAAAATTTATTGATTTTGCAATGTAGGGTACGGGCCACGCATACCTCAAAACTCCAAATGAGATGGGAAATCAGCCACATTGATCATTATGAACATTGGACCAAAGCGTATTCAACTTGACTTATTTTAGGAATCATATAGACCAAAGTATTATGTAAATTTGGACTTTTTGATGCTCCATATTTTTCTTCTTTACATTTTTTTATGATGTAATTATTAGATTTTCTTAAATTTTGATCTTTTAGATTTATTTACCTATATCTATCTATATATATTATCAAGAGAACAGCAATCCTTAAAACTCAACTTTTGTCATGGCATTCCTTTATTTGTCATTTAAACTAGAACTATATTTTTATCTCATAAAGCAGTTAAAAAATTGTTAAACTAATTTTACTCACAGCATCTCTTCCCCAAATGCCTCATCCTTTTTACGCCAAAACTAAATCCATAAAATATTAATTGCCTTTTTAATTATTTGGTATTCACATTTGTATACTACTAGCTGCTAAATGGAGTCATTCATATTTTTATTAAATTTGTATTAAATATTTATTAATAGACGTGCATTCGTATTATGTGTGTCAGAAGGGCACTAGGATTCGCAATCACAAAGGGTATATGGCATGGGGGAACAATATAATATTTATAGAGATATATGCTAGGTAAACTTATTTTTACAAAATGACTTGATAATTAATATCAGATAAGTATAAAGGTTTATAATTAATTTAGATAATAATGAGATTAAAGGATCTTTAGATACACGACAATGTGTTTAGTATAATTTTAAATTGTTTCTACTCATACTTAATAGTATATATCTATATTATTAAAGCCGAAAAAAGTTTAGATAACCACTCTCTTTAAAATTATTATTTAAGTCTCCAATTGAAAATTATATAATAAAAAAACCAACACTTAAATAACTTATTAAATGTTTTATATATGGATAAAATTGGCATTTTCCTCAATTTCACTTTCCATCTCTCTCCATTAATTTTCTTCGAAATCTCTCTTACTTAATAACTTGAGTGTGCATAGCTTCAATATCTATGAGAACTTAACCATGGATATAGATAAATCACTTTATAATTGAATTCAAATTTAGTGTTTTCTAGAACAAATATAAAACTATACATTCACATATTTATAATATTTAAAATTTTTAATGAAAACATGGGTGTAGATAACTCCAATATCTGCAAGAAGTTAACCATAAATATGGATAAATCACTTTATAGTTGAATGTGAAAGTTGAATTCAAATTCAAAGTTTTCTAGAATAAATATAAAAGCATGCATTAGTATATTTATAATATTTAAATTTTTTTAATAAAATTAAATTGGTTGAGTCACTAAATGAATAATGATGAGTTGCATGAATTTGTTTTTTTAATTAAAAATACAAAAATAAATAAAATAATCAAAAGAAAAAAAATTAGCCATTTTAATATTATAATTTTTGTATGTAATTATTTTGTAGTCACAGTACAAATATGTTATCTGCTAGTATAATTAAAGGAGATATGCATGGAAATACCATATGTGATTGCACACTTTTGAGCATATGCAAAGCAGGTGTGTGTCTACGAGTAATATTATCATTTGATTTCCTTAAATCATAATATTACATCCATGTAAATTATTATCCTTATAATATTTACGGTGGTATAATCACATTAATTTTTTTTCCATAATAAAAAGCAATTTAACTGAACTATAATATTATTATTGAGACTCGAGAGATACAAGAAAGAGATAACATTAGATTGAGGGTTCTATTTTATGAGTTTGTGCCCTAGATTGATCTTTGCTATATTTCAGTTAATTGCATATTCCACTATCGAAGTAATAACTTTACTGTTTTCTCACTTTTTATCCTCCTTTTTCTTTTGTGTGCTAAAAATAAAACTGCATAGGGATGATCCTTGAAAACGCCTTTAGTGATGATAGTGTGACTAAGAAAAGAGATGATTGATGCTTACTCGCTTAAATTAATTAGAATCGTTAATGTTTGGTTAGAAAACGATAGGTAGAATGAAAAAGAAATTATTGATATTTATTCACTATTATACTTCTTTTAGCTACATGGTTCAATTTCAAATTTGTATCCGAATAAGGCATTCTCGTGAACAATGGGATCCTTCTTTCTTGGTAAAGAAACAATGATATTGATGAAGAAAATTTTGTACTGACTTGAAATCATTTATATTGTGCAGAAAATAGAGTAAATCTGATTCTATAGGTTTAAATAAAAATTTGAGATAATTTTCTAAAATTAGAATACCATTCTTATTTTGCCACTATTGTTTTCTTTTAGAGAATAGGACAAGGATTTAAAAGAAGGATCAAAGACTACTATCAACCCATAGCTATAAGACGAACCAATCCATTAATTGTTAGGAAAAGGAAACCTTTAATAAGGGGAGAATACTTATAAAAAAAATAGACTTATAGACTTGATACTATATTTAACTTATGTCATGTTCTGTCTCATCCTAGGTGAACCATCATCTCTAATATCACTTGTTAGGAGAAGGGAAACCTTTGAAAAGGGGAGAATACCTAAAAGAATAGGCTTGTAAACTTGACACTATATTCAATCAAAAACCTAAAGGAATTAAATTAATGGGTCTTCTTCACTTACATATAAGTCACTTAATTCTCATCATTTCAATGTGGGATTTCTTTTTTTAACTTACTCATACTTATGTTTTAACATTAATTGACATCATCTAGTTAAAAAGAAGGAACATCAAGAGGCAATACCTATTTGTTGTTAGGGCAACAAAGATTAGGTTGGTAAGGATTAAAACAATCTTTCATTTTAATGGTGGTACCATATATAAGAAGGAAGAGACTCATAGAAAAATAGAAGCAAAGAGAGCTTTTGGCTTTTGCAAATTTTCATTCCATATATTTCAATTAAAATCGAGTAATCGAATAGATGTCAATGAAGTAGAGCGAGCTAATGTCATGTTAAGTACACAAAAATGGTTTGGAATAGAATAGAATAAGAAGGGGAATGACAGGTCCTTTTTCAATTTGAAAATTTTTATGGAAGGAAATAAAATTAAACGTATATGTTAGAATAATTACTAAAAGTACCCTTAAATATTAAATGTAATAAGTAAATTAAAGATAAATGAGTAATTTGATTAATAATAAAAATATGGGAGGAATAGAATCATTGATTCCACCTTTTGAAAGCCAGAATAGTATTTCGAATCATTAATTCCATGAAATCACAAGTCTGACTTCTAAATGTGCTTTCAAATAGAGAAAAGGAAAATGCAATTTGGAATCATGATTCAATTCTAGGTCATTCCCATGTGGCAAAATAATAGTATTTTCTTTTTTTTTCCTTAATTTTTGACATAAATATATCTATATTTATAATTACGTGTAAAACTAAGGTGAGTAGTACCGTGCATATTGTGTGCTCTTATCTAGTTCCTGGTAATTTTCTAGTTGCTTTTACGCGTAATATTAGAGGGAGTAGCTTTTCAACGCTTTCTTTTTCACTAGAATCAAATCAAGATGAAATAACCTGAGGAATGAATTGGATATGGCAAACCAAACCCACAAATAGAATAAAGCCAGTTATTTTTGGTTTTGCGTATGGTTTTAGATTTGGTTACAATCATTAAATTCAATCAGTTCTGATCTGTCTGCAACATTAAGTTTTGGTGTGACTTTCTCAAACAAAATCCAAGTTGCATTTTAATTAAGTTGAAAGCACCACTTAGGTAATTTTTTTGTTTCAAATGGTCAAGTGTCCGAAAAATAAGCTTTTAACACTCGGGGTGGTTTCCGGTACGAGGGTTTCTTCAATAATACTATATTATTAATATTACCGTAAAAAAAATCCTTCCAAGTATTGAGCTAACAACTTACAAGATTCCTGTCATAAATTCATTTTGAACACAGTTTTCTGTACTAATGAGATGTGGCCACTAACCAGACATCACACATTGTCTTGATTTATTTTTCTCGTCATTAATCATCATATTTGCTAGTTAACAATGAAGCACGCAAAAGTTGTTTTCATTAAATAGAGCCCTCGAAAATCATTTTGTTTTGTTTTTTTTGGAAAGTAGGTGTCGATCGATAAAAATACAAAGGATCCGTACTCATTCTAGGATGACAAAAGGATAAAGTCCTTTTCTTATTGCAATATCTATGAGGATCGAACCTTGACCATTCAAATAAGTTGAGTTAATGATTCAATCACTAAGACAACCTCTGCTAGATATATTGAGCTACTTTTAAAGTCGGCAAGTAGTAAATAATTTACGTCATTATTGCATCTTAGAAGTTCGTAGGTTATCATTCGTGATGAATAAAATAAAATAAAAATTCTCTTGTAAATTAGTGATGCTTTTGCAAATTAAAAACTTGTATGTCCATACACCGGTACCCTTTTTCTAATTACATATAAAATCATGACCGGAGAAAAACCCATATAAGCATCGCACGTTTATTCAAAATAATAGTATTTATGAGTGAGACGAATTATAATTTTGCAAAAAGATTATCCAGAGAATATTCCTCAGGCTTTGGTGCATGCCCATCCCTTTTGTTTTTCACAACAAATAACTGGTTATATGAATCCGACCGAGGGTTAGGCCAAGCCATTGTCCCATAATCCAGGACTTTTTTTTTAATGAGGGACAATATTATAATACTATTTAAATTTTGGTAATGTTTGGTTATAAGAATTATAATAGACAAAAAAAAAAACTGAATAAGATAAGTACAATGAAAATTAAACAATACAAATTCATTATATCATGTTTAGTTTATACGGTATAAGATACAAAATTTATATTAAAAATTAATTATTTATATTATGAAATAAATAATTTGTTATAATATTTAATAAAAATAGCATTAATTAACTCAACTTTATAACATAAAAGGGTATTTTTAAGAATATAAAAATATTTTTGTTCTCTTATCTAATGAATTTTATTTTTGTACCATAGTATAAATGGAACAAAATTTAGACATTTTATTCAGTCCATCAGTCCAATTTTTATCCAATCATCAAGTAAAATTGTAAACTAAACATATGAAAATTTTTTTATCCAATCCAATACTACAAAAATTGTACAACCAAACGCTATCTATGGTTAAAAGTTCAATTTATTATGTAACGTTTTTAATTTGTCAAATTCAATACCAATAAAAAATTTTCACATCATTATTAGTACCTATCACACATAAGTCTCACTCTAATTAGTGACTAGACTAACAATATTGTAATGATGACATGAAAAGTTTCAATTAAATACTGAATTTGATAAATTAAAAGTTTAGATGATAAGTTGAACTTTTGATAAACATTAGGTAGCGCTAGCGACATTATCCTTTTCTATAATTTTACATTTAAATTTATAAAAAGTAAAACCATAAATATATATATATAATTTTCTTATTTTATGATCCTATACTTTCTTTTCTTTTCTTTTTTTTAATAATGGCTTATTCTCCATTTAGTATAATTCTAGGTTCACCACTATATCGATACACATGCATTTATGTCTACATTTAGATGCATACATATGTCAATCAAGATATGGTACCATACTTTGAAGTATTAAGTACCGATATATGTAGGTATAATTCCATCCAATTAGACATTAGTATACAATTAATAAACAATATATATCCATCTAAAACCTTAGCAGCTTGTGTATCAATATCTTTGAAAGAATGGTTTGAAATATTTTTGAAGTACTTATGATTGTGAGGTAGCAATCAACGATCATTATTAGGGATGTAACCTAAGTAGGATTAAAGCAGATTTTATAAAATACAAACCCGCTCCTATATAATATGGCATTTTTCTAAAATCATATAAAAACCCTATATGATTTTATCCTCTATTCCTAAAAAACCCGACTCTATTCAAATGACTTTATAAGGACGAATTTTCATAAAATTTAGATGGGATTAAATGTAAACTCTAAAGTTAAGTCAAATGACTGTAAGATTGAACTTAGTACATAAAGCTTAAGATGATAGGTTAAAAGATCTGATCAAACTTAAATTATAAACTATAGATAGAAATATTAGTAAAAATAAACTCATAAACTTGAATTTAAGAAAATAAGTAATAAAATAGCAGACTATAAAATTTTTAAATTTTAAGTATAATAATTGTTAATTATCGAAAAGGCGAAAAGTATAATCTAATAACTAATAACTAATAAATTGCTAGAAATAGATTATATGTATACTAAAAATCATAGAATGACCTAAATCTACGTTGAAGGATCATCACCACTGACATACTGAGTATATTTCTTTCATAAACATTGCTCCTGTTAACTTGTTTGCTTACCTCACTCTTATTCTAATCCTTAAGTAAGGCTAGGTAGCGAGTACCCTCAACGAACCATCTTGTATTGAGTTATTCCATGAGTCCTCGGAAGTTCCCTAGTATGTCATATTCTTGGAGCTGTTCGTAGGTTTATTTATTCTACTTTTTTCTTACTGTTTTTCGGAGGATTCCCATCACTTTCTTCAAGATTTCTGCAAGCTTAAACCCATTCCTATAATTGACCTTGTTAGTCCTTGGCCTCGGTTCGCATCATCGGCATTGCGTAGATGTGCGAGAAGTAGGAGAGGAAGATAGATACATGTAGGAACCTTCATCCATTCATTGCATTCAACCATGTTTACAAGTGCTTTTAATTCTTGTCATTGTAACTTAAGGAAAGTAGGATCTTAGATTCTAGGAATTTCATTCCTTAAGGATAGGTTGTCCTTTTAGTGTCTTGATTTGCTTACACTATATATATAAAAATAAATCGTGAATACCCCAGCAAGTATATTGCTTCGAAATCAAGTAATAAAGAATGAGTAAGGTTGTCGATCCTTTGAGGATGAAGAAATTATTAATCCTATGATGGTTCTTATCAATATTTAGGACATCAAAATTGAATTAGCTAATCTAATAATTACCACAAAAATGTCGAAAATAAAATTACAATAAAATATCTAAAACTAAGTTATCAATTGAAAATGGGAAAAACAGACTTCACTGTAGTTATGCAAATCAAATTATTACCATGTTATATAGATTAATAGTTATATAGTCATTCAAGTAAAATTATTATGCTTTAAAAATTAAGAACTTAACCCCTAATTAATCGGTCAACTTTCGTATCTCCAACTAATAGTGGACTCTAAATTATAATTACACATCTCTTGATACTATGATCGTTTAATGCTCTAAATTAACTATCTCTAATGTCTTAGCAAATAAGTAACTCAAAACATTGCATTAATTCTTAGATAATTTTTAATTAATCTAATTAATGCTACTCCCGCATTAGCGAATCAGTTTAATAAAAAATTTCTAACAAACCCTATATCAACTCCCGTATCAATAACGTTTCTAGCAATTATATCCAATTCAATAATTATAATTGAAATAATAAAAATTGCAATCATGAATCATCCATACATCTATTAACCCTATGTCATGAATACAATTCTTATCTCAGCTACTTAAGGTTTCATCAAATTCCTACAATTAAAACCTAGCTAGCTATGGAAATTAAAACAAAAGCACAGATAATAATTGAATTAACAAAGAAATTCATGATTAGAAATAATAACAAATAATAGAATTGTATAAATAAAAATAAGATAGAAATCATCAATTCTATAATTATGAGGAATTCAAACTTCAGTTGCAAACTTTAAGGATGATCTCCACAGTAATAGCAAATTCTTCTCATCGATCCAAGAAATTCTAAGAAAAACTCTTCTACAGTAAAACCTAACTACATCTAAGACTCTCTAACTCTAAAGAATATTGTAGAAGTATTTTTAAACTATTAAACACATGGCTATTTATAGAGAAACTTAGGGTTGTTTGTTGATTGGATTTCTTTTTCATGAAGGTTGGCAGTATAGAATGTAGGCTAGCCTAAGGCTAGCTGCCTTCGATTCCAAAGTGCCATGGCTCGATTCAGCCTTTGTTCATTTGCGTAAAACTCCTCCAAATTGATCGTATTTCCACTTTGAATCGTTTAATACTTGAAATGTCCAAATGAAAATAGTTAAGTACCAATTCTTAAAGATTTCCATAAAATTAATAATAATTCTATCTAATTTGCACATTAAATCATGAATAAAATATGCCTTTATTATGTCTCCAACTTGTGAGCACCTTTTCCTACATCCTCAACCACTCATACGGGGTCTTCCTAATTGGGGATAAGCTTGCCCTGCCCTTCCTTAGAACCATTGGCCTTTAACTTTCTGTATACCAGGTCTCCTAGGTTGAAAGCTTTGTTCCAAACATTGCGGTTGTAGTATTAGGCAACTTGTTGTTGATAGGATGTTGTGTGTGCTCGTGTAGCGTTGCACACTTCATCAATGGCATCGAGGTTTGCCTGCAGGGCCATGTGATTAACATTTATGTCGAAGTATTAGATCCTACTGGTTGGTAATTCCAACTCAATCAGGAGGATGGCTTATGTTCTGAATACGAGATGGAATTGGGTTTCTCTAGTTGTAGTTTTATGTGTCATATGGTAACCCAAATTTTGCGTGGAAGCTCATCGGCCTACCCATCTCTTGCTTACTCCACCTTCTTCTTTAGACTATTGAGGATTATCTTATCGATAGCCTTAACTTGGCCATTAGTTTCAAGATAGGCTACCAAGGTGCAATGTAATATGATGTTATGCTTATTACAAGTGTCTCTAAACTAATCGCTGTTGAATTGCCTTCCATTGTCGGTGATTAACCTGTATGGTACTTTGAAATGAGATGGTATATGCATGGGTACGAATCCTTTGGCAACTTAGGTTATGGTGGTTGCTATAACAAATGCCTCTATCCACTTGGTGAAGTAATCCACTGCCATTAGGATGAATTGTTGGCCCATTGAGGCTTTTGGGAAGCGGCTAAGGACATCTAATCCCCATTGTACGAAAGACAATAAGCATGTTAAGGGAAGCAATTCCAAACTAGAGGCGCGGGTGATGGACATATGCTTTTGGTAAGAATTGCATATCTGGACCATGATCTTAGCATCCTCCTTCATCGTTGGCTAATAATATCCTAGTGTAAGCACTTAAAGGTATAATGGTTAGGATTGGATGTGATTGTTGCAGATCCTTACATGGACCTCCTTGAGGATCCGAGCACCTTCTTCTATTTAGAGGCATTTGACGAGTAGGGTGCTATGTCCTCATTTGTAGAGCACATCATTAATCAATGTATAGTTTACTACGACATAGGCCAACTTCTTCGCCTCTGCTTGCTCCTCAGGTTTTGCCCTTGTCTTGAGGTAATGCGTTAAGGTATCCATCTAAGAGGGCTTGGGGGTTACTTTTATTCTTTTGGCGACTTGTTGCTATTGTACCTTTGTACTTCGCTTAGGGAGAAACTGTATGAAGAATAGCCTATCGCAATTGTATGCCATAGGGATGGTAGATGAAGCCACCCTATATAGTTAGCCTGCCTCTACATTTTCTGCTTGGGGGATCTTGTTGACTTCCTAAGAAGTAAATTCCGCGAAAAGACCCTGCACTAAATGTAGTTATTTAGCTTTATATTTCAATGTTGGTTTCGTATTCTCCCTTCACTTGCTACATATCTAACACAGAGTTTGAGTGTATGTTGAGTCTTTTTGCTTCAACGTCTTTGGCAATTTTTAGGCCGATAATGAGTGCCTCATATTTGACTTCACTGTTACTCATTAGGAAACTAAACTTCAAGGCATATAGGATATTTAATTCACCGGGCCTTGTAATGTGATATCGGTATGGTGAGCTCGAGTTGAAGCTCGTCCACTCTAATATATTCTATTATGAAGTCTACTAAGACCTATACTTTGATTTCTTGTCCTAGGCGAAATTGGACTCCACAGGTACTGAGCTTGAGGAAGTACTTCATCATAAGGCCTGAAGTGACGAGCCCTTTGGAGAGCAATCTCGATTGGTACGTTCGTTAGTATGACGATTAGGTGTGATTGGAAATAGGGCCCAAGCTTTCGAGTTGTGATGATCACCATAAGGGCAAATTTTTCTATTTTTATGTATCTAAGTTTTGACCTTTGGTGGACATGACTAACGTAGTAGACTAGTCGATGGTCATGTTCGTTAGCTTAGACAAGTACTATGGATAATGCTTTATTGTTGACTGTAAGGTATAAGTACAATTTTTTTGTAGGTATTGGTTTCAAGAGTATGGATGGGCTTGCTAGAAAGTTCTTTAACTCTTGGAAGGCTTGTTGACATTTTAGCATCTACTTGAACTTAGCGGGGTGCTTGAGTAGATTGAAAAATTCTGTGCATTTATCAACGCTTCGGGAGACGAAGCGATTGAGGGCAGCTATCCTTCCTGTCAATCACTAGACCTTTTTGATTTTAGTAAGGGCTTGCATAACCTGGATTGCTTTGATTTTGCTAGGGTTGGCTTCTATCCTTCACTCTGTGACCATGAAACTAAGAAACTTGCCCGAAGCAACTCTAAAGACGTACTTTGGGGGGTTAAGTTTCATTTGGAAATGAAAGAAGGGTTTAGACGATGTCCCGAAGGTCGTTAACGTGGTCTTTTCTTGTTTTGCTCATGGCGATTATATTGTCGATGTAAACTTTGATGCTCTTCTGCCTTTTTGTGGCTTGAAGATGTAGGTGACCAACTTTTGATATGTAGATTTGAAATTTTTTATGCTGAAGGGCATTACTTTGTGACAATGGGTCCTAAATTCTGTAACAAATGATGTATGGACATTGTCTTGGGAACCATTCGGATCTAGTTGTATTTGGAGTAGGCGTCTATGAAATTGAGAAGCATGTGACCTGACGTTGAATCAATAAGTTGGTCGATATACGATAGGGGGAAGCAGTCCATTGGGCATGCCTTGTTGAGGTTAGTGTAGTTGATGCACATATGCTACTTTTCGTTTGCTTTCTTGACGAGTATTGTGTTTGCGAGCTAGGTGGCGTACTTCTCTTACCGAATGAAGCTTACTCAGAATAGCTTTTGTGCTTCCTTCTCTATCTTGGCTTGTCATTTTGGGGAGACATATCTTTTCTTTTTCTTGACAGGTCAAATGACGAGATTAGCATTGAGGTGGTGAGTAGCCTTCGGAATGTTGACGATCCCTAGCATGCCTTATAGGGTAGATGTGAAGATGTTTAAGTTTTTCCTAAGGAATGCTGTTAGTTTGGCCTTGTTGTTATTTGACAATCCAACCCCGGTTATGGTTATCATTCCAAGGGCATTAAATATCTGCACTTCTAGGTTTTTTCTACAGGTTCTCCCTATATTACCAAAGTAGGGGATTAGGTTGACTCGATGTTCATGATGTTGTTTCTAGATTAGGCTTTGAGGTAGAGCATCTAAGATAAAGCTTGATCACCTTTAGTCTCGCTTACACCTATAAGTGTCATGAACTTTGCTTTGAGGCATCTTTGGATGATAAGCATGTTGAATTTTGTAATGCTTAGTCTACCAAAGATGGCATTGTATAGTGACCATATGTCTACAACGACAAAGTTTATTGACTGTATGGTGACATGTTTGTTGTTGCCTAGTCGAACCAGTAGGGTGGAGATTCCCTTAGCAAGCACTAGCTGTTGCCTTTGAACCTTATGAGGCCATGTTTGTAAGGCTGAAGTGGCTCGTTGAGCTACTCTTTCATTTGCTTTAAGGCATTGTAGAAGAGTATGTTCACTGAACTCCTACTATCAATGAATGTTTTGGTGACATCAAAGTACCCATTTCAACATTGATGATAGGTGCATCGTTGTGAGGCAGGTTGATTCCATGCTTATTGGCATTGGTAAAAGTTATGGTTATGTTGGTCTTTAGCTTTTTATTTCTAATGATGCGAACCTCGTGTTTAGCTGTTAAGGTTATAATGCTTAAGAGGAGGTCGAGGCCATCGAATATAGTATTGATCTAACCTTGCTGTCCTTTGCGGTTTTGTTTGTCTATGGAGGCATTAGCTTGCTAATTACGATGTTGTTGTTGGTTATCTATTTGGCATCATTGGGTTGGTTGTTAGATTTGGTTTTTCTTATCTACAACAAAGTGGTTGATATGGCCTTTGTGAAAAGCCTTTGACAAAATTCTTAGGATGGTGGCACTCATTGGTGTTATGTCCATGTGCTTTATGGTAGTTATAGTACTGCCCTATATTTGCCACCTCTAGTGTTTCCCGAGTGTTGTGTGTTCTCAGGAGTTGCTCTTAGACCTCGTACATGATTTCACTAGGTAGTTAGGTTAGGGGTGTATACGAGGTGTAGTTGTGAAATTTGTGCCTTTGCTTCTCACCTTTTCTCGTATAGGGGGTTGTGGTATGGGATTGTGAGGCCCTTAACGGTCCTTTGCTAAGATGTAGGTGTTATTTTCCATTTGGAAGTGAGCTCTGATTGCATCTTCTTGAGACATGTATTTCTTGGCGACTTTCATGAATTTTTTTAAGGATTCAAGCTTATCCAATGATACTCTCATGAATTCTTTTTAAGGATTTTAGCTTGGAAACTTACAGCTTCGCTTGGTTGAAGTGCTCGAAGTATGCTTATAAGGTTTCGCTGGGGCATTGCCTGACATTATAGAGGATAGAGGGGTCTATTCGTGAGACTCAAGAATAGAGAAATTGTTATTGGAATCTGCTCCCTAGCTCGTCAAAAGAAGTGATAGATTCCTTGAGGAGGCTATTAAACTAGAGAAAGGCAACATTTGCTAATGTGCTAAGGAAGACTTTGCACATTATGGCATTTGAGAAGTTATGGAGGCCCATTATTGTTTGAAAGTGGATAAGGTGGTCATTTAGATCTGTAGTGCCATTGTAAGTGTTGAGATGCCTTATACTTATTGGGAGCATTTCCTCAAGTATTGAAGAGATGAATGGGCTCTTTGTTGGCGTGGAGCATGATGTCATGTGGACAATTCAACTTTTTTTTATTACATATGCTAGAGGTACGACGGATGTGTTTATTAAGATCATCCATGTTCATGTCTTCGTAATCTTTTGGCGATGGCCTTAGTGGTAGATTGTCGAATAGCTTGTTAGTGGTTGTGCATTGCCTTCCACATGTGTTTTGCTGTAGTTGCAATTAAGTCGTTTACATAAGTCTTCGTGTGATTGATGATCTTATTGAATTTGCTTGTGTAAATGCATAAGATGTGTAGTGTGCAAGTCATTATTTTTGCTTAGTTGTGAGGAGGAGTCAATAATTGCCTCCTTGTTTGGACACTTTTGAGATGCATTTTTGAGTAATGTAACATCTTTGTGTAAGGTTGCAGTAGATTCGTGATATTTTCAGTTTTCTTCGAGCATTTGTTGGATGAGTATCTTGAGCTCTTGGACTTTGGTACTTTCATTTTGAGTCGGTGGAAGTGTTTGATTGCCTCTACATTGTTGGGAGGTGGTGATATCTTCCATGTGAGAAGCTTGAAGATTATTATTTTTGCTTTTAGCCATCATTGTCATGGTGGCCTAAAATAGTAGGCACTAAAATGTTGATCGTAGTTGGACCGTAGCATGTATGGGCTTACGTAGAGCTTAGCTTGAGTGGTCTTGGGCTTCTACTCTTACGTCTTGGTACCTGCAAAAAGCCCCATGTGGGTATAGTCATGGGATGCTCAAGTTAGCAAAGAGGAACAAGGAAGGGGGGACGAGCACTAAGGACCTAAGGGACTGTGCTTACTTATTGTGTTTATTATGTGTCAGACTTCAGTTTTGGAGAGAAGGGCAAATAGAAAAGTTCTTAAAGCGTAAAAAATGCCTTTACTTCTTAGCACCCGGCGCCTTTTATATGGATTACCTAAATACATGGCAACTAAGGATTCAATTGTACTAGATGCTGATAGGTAGTATACTTCGCAATAGAGACCAAGCTTCATTATAGGCTACATGTTATGGTTGGCTAAACCACTAAATCTACAGCTCAATGATTTGATAGGAGTAGGAGGCTGTCGAGTGTACTGGTTATACTACAGATGTCGAATGTTTATTAATTAGCCATAGTAGAGAGAAGGCACTAAAGATAAAAGTTGGGTTGAGATGTTGAGGAAGGGATTAGTTGATACTTGATCAAAGGGTGACTTGGGCTTGTCAAGGGGGCTACGGCATAGAAGACGAGCTCACCAATAGTTCATGTGTTCCTCGTGCAAGCATATGACCTCGCATGAAGGTAGCCGAGTGAGTGGCGAGCTCGTACATTGTTCGTACGATAGGCTTTCGTGATGGGCCTTGTTTATTGGGTCTTAGTTTGGGCAAAAATCGGGTATCAACAATTAGAATATAAATTTTTAGCCTACTCTTGATAATATTTATTCCCAAGGCATAAGTAATCTATTCCTTTTCAACTTCATTCAAAAAAACAAACAGATTGTTATGCCTTTTTCGTACTAATTATTCTGATTTATGATTTCAAGTTTCTTTCCATTGATGAATATTCCGATTTGGACTTCGTAGCGAAACCCTTGGCTTTTAAATCTATAGGATTTCTTTTTAAATTGATTTTGGGATTAAATCCATAATTTAACTAATTAAATTTGTGACTCCTATTATAAGACGCTAATACTTCAATCGTAAGAGTTTCTAAGGGTTTGATTTCATTGTAAGAACCTCGATCTTTGAATTCCTCTTTGTTACCAAATTCTTAGATTTTTATTCCAATATCTTAGTATTTCCAATTCGATAATTTGCAATTTCTTCTTACAAATTTCATATTTTGTTTGCTTACTTCATGATATTTTTCTATCGTATTCCTCATTATTACAAGTCGGATCTCTCTTTTTCTTATTACTATTTGTGAAAGAGATTAAGATTAAGATTACTTACTTGTTAACAAGTGCTTTCTTATCTTCTCCCTATTGCAACACGTGAATTCTTGTTAGACTGATCCATAAAAGGAAAGAGACGTGGCCAAAACATCACGATTGTGTATGACTTTTATCCTGTTTCATCCGTACTTAGTGCATTGATTGGCGGAGTAAATTTGTTTTATATTGTAGCCTAGCTTATTTCAAAGTATGGTCCAAAATGTAATCCAAGAAATTTTAAGTAATTCCATCAATTGATTTGTACATGGATGTGAATTTAGAGAGTGAAATGAAAATGATCTATTTTTTGTGAAATTTGATGATCTAGGAAATTAATGATATCCATTTTTATTTATTTATTTTTTCAATTTTCCTTAATTTATAAATCAATTGTTAAGATTACTTAAAAATTTAAATAATCTTATGATATCATTGCGACATCATATACTTCCTTAAATTTCTACCACTAATTAAATATGATAGCATCTTAAAGTAATAAATTGAAAGAAATTGAAGTAATGTAAATAGAAAGGATTGAAATACTAAGCCTGTTCCATCATTTATGATGTAACCATCATACTTTTGGTATGACTAAGGATATATTTAGGTGAGTTGTTAAATGGTATCTGATCCATTGAAACCGATAAAGATAAATATTTTATAAGATTTAGGATCAGGTTTTTGGATTACGTAAAACTCAATAGGGAACTTGACTCGATAAGAAAAATATATGTTAATAAAAATATTTACTTTTAATTTATTCACCATGAATATCTTACACGAGTTTTTTACATTATACACCACATTTGTTTCTTAATTTTTATTATTATGTAATTCAGTAGATGTAATTTTAATCTTGCTTAATTTCTTTCCATTCAACCCTCTCTTTAATGTTACGTCTCGAAGTCACAAAGTCGTAACAATTCTGTCGCGTAAACCATTCTATGATAATAATTGGCCTTCCAGTACCTACCATAGACATGATATACACAAAGCATTGACGACTCCTCGCTTTGAGGTAAACAATTCAATTAAGAGTTTAGCTAAAGTTATAGTAATTATCGAGAATTTTAGATCAACATACATAATTATATGTACATTCCACAGAACTTCCTAAGAAACTTTATATTAATATAACAGTTCACTAATTTATATAACGACTATCAGTTTTTTATTATTAAGCTATAAAGGATACTCTAGCTATATATTCACTACTAAGCAAATTGATCCTCACATCCTAGGCTTCAAAAGAACTAACCTCTAAATAGTTATAGGGTAGCATAATACGCGAAGTATTCAGAAATCAAGACCTATAAAAGGATCTATACGAGTATGAGCAACTACAACTCAATAAATTGAATTGGAGACTCATGAATGTATACAAACACAAACAAGATTATCAAGCAATTATTTTCATGCAATGCAACAAGCAAATGTCATCACATAACGTAGTCCGGTCCATTGCGAAATCAAAGAAATTTCACCCTCTCTAATCCATATCAAGGAGTTTTCATATTATGTAATCGCTCACAACCAAACTTAAGTTTGTGCAATAGAGACACTACTCCTCCAAACACTATTCTTCGAACTAATGCCTTTATCCTCATTGCGACCTCCTCTCTTATCACTTAGTTCGGCTAAGGATGAGGAAAAGACCAATTGCTATCTAGGGCTATCTTTACCGAAGGTATCTGTGTTTGGTTAGAGAATCCTAATAATTCCTTAAAGAGTTACAATGCATGACAATTTAGGTTATTAGAGTCGAATAAGATTAAATTCCATTTAAGGTGTTCAAATAATTTCATACCAATCCAGTCATAACACAAAATCAATTATATTACAAATTTCAGCACGAATTCAAATACTTAAACAAATGCATAAACTACTTACAATCACAATCATATACAATCCTAAGTCTCTGAGTACCATAAAATAGTACTCCAATACAGTAAGTAATAACTTAACTTACTTGGAATTCTCAATCGCCCCAATCACTTAATTTCAAGTCAGTTCGTCTCTGGGTATCCTATAATACAAATACGTCTTTTCAGTACTTATACTATAATAATTCATATTCTAAGTTATAATTTAATTCATTTCTCCATGTATACCTATTATTTACTAATGATTCATTCTCTCTTATTTCGGGGTTCAGTTTTCTAAATTTGATTTCATTTTTTATTTTACATTGTCTCTAACTACGAGAAATCCTAAATATATTCAAATCCTAATGTGAAATTGATCACATTAAGCTAGAATATTCTTGCTTCTGGATCTTCTAGGTTAATAAGTAGCATCGAGGTGTGATCAACGGGTAATTCGGCGTTAAAATCATAGACAACATCAAATGAAGCATACTTAATGGTGTCATATACTATCCTATTGTAAGAAAATTCGACATCAAGTAGGTAAATGTCCCAATCAACTAAGTTCTTTCCCATTATAGCTTAAAGCAGTGATCTTAGGGTGCAGTTGACCATCTCAATCTGACCGTCGGTTTGGAGATGGCAAGAAGTTTTGAACAGTAGTTTAGTTCTCATCCGATACTAGAGAGTTCTCCAAAAATAACTAAAAAATTTTAGGTCTCGATTCCATGCAAATGAACTGCTTCTTGCAAAAATAAAGAAACGATAGCTAAGGCATTGTTAGTTTTGGTGTAAGGTACGAAATGCGCTATTTTGCTGAACCTATCTACAACAACCATAACAGGATCTTTGCCTCGGATAGTTTAAGGTAGTTCGAGGAAAAAATCTGTACTCAAGTCGGCCCATGGTTTGGCCAAAATAAGTAGAGTCATTGCTTTCCCTTGCTCTGCTTAGTTCTTTATTTTCTTATAGATGGTGCATCTCTCAATCACATAATGTACATCACGCTTCATTCTATGCTAAAAGAATTTGTCATTCAACAACCCATACATTCTTCGCTCTCCAAAATGTCTGGAAAGTCCTCCACTATGGGCTTCTCTCACCAATAGCTCCCTTATTAAACAAGTAGGCACAACTTGCCACCTCTGAACATAACCATCCTCTACATGGTACTCATCCACTACTCTTCCTTCTCCATAACGCTTGTATATGGGGTCAAAATGAGGATCATTCGAATACTACTCTTTTATGCTTACAAACCCTAACAATCTATTCTGCAACTTAGAGAGTAGAATATGTCTCCTCAGCAGAGCATCAGCAACTACATTACTCCTGCCTTACTTGTACTTAATGACGAAATTAAATTCCTCCAAAAATTCAATCCATCAGGCTTGGCATTTCAAAAGCTTGGATTAGCTTCACAAATATCTCAAGGATTCATGATCCGTGTATATGACAAACTATTTTAGCAAAAGGTAATTTTGCCACACACGAAGTGCTCAGATCAGGACCAAAAGTTCTTTGTCATTAATAGAATAGTTTAATTGCGCTCCTTTAAGCTTTTTGATATGACAAGTGATAGGTCGGCCTTCTTGTATTAGCATAGCTCCGATGCCAACACCTGACACATTGCATTTAAGCTCAAATATTCTATCAAAGTCTTGTAAAGCCAAGACCGAGGTAGAGGTCAACTTAGCTTTTACCTTAGTAAAACTATTCCCTTCTTTCTCTCCCCACTTGAACTCTACGTTCTTCTTCATCAGCTCGGTCAAAGGCGCTATGATTATACTAAATTCCCAAATAAAGTGTCAATAGAATGATGCCAATCCATGAAAACTTCTCACTTCAACATAGGAGGTCGGGGTCGGCCACTCAACAATAGCTCGTACCTTCTCCTCATCTACTTTCAATCCTCTTCCTCCAACCATATATCCTAGGAAGATTACTTCTTCTGGATAAAAACAGCATTTCTTCAAGTTTTCAAGTAACATCTTTACTCGAAGGACGTCAAAAAAAGCTATAAAATGTTCAATGTACATTGCCAGGTCAACACTATAGATAAGCATATCATCAAAGAAGACGATAACAAACTTTCTGATCAGATCTCTCAATACATATTTCATTAGTCTCATGAAAGTGCTAAGGGTATTTAATAGCCCAAAAGGCATGACCATCCACTCAAGCCATGTCAAGTCTTGAAAGCGGTTTTTCATTCACCCCCTTTCCTCATTCTAATATGGTGGTATCTAGACTTTAAGTCAATCTTACTGAATACCCTAGCTCTACTTATTCATCCAACATATCATCGAGCCTCAAGATGGAGTACCTGATGAGAATCAGCCTTTAACTATATTCAAGCTAAGGCAGACCTGTCCGAAGCCAAGGCCTACCAAAGCTTGCCGAGGTCGAGCAGAAGCTAAAAGGGTAGGAAGAAGGAAGATAAACACTCAGCATCAAGTTTGTCATCAGCCGAGTGCCAAGATACCATAAGGTCAAGTACTGAAGACTAAAGAACCACTCGGCACAGTATCGAGAGACTCGTACTGACTGATTTTAGAACTCAACAATTATGGGCCAACCTTTCTAGTGTCTCAATCAAACACTGCAAGACTTCGGAGACTCCTTCTCAAACCTGCACATCCAACTACTAACCTTATCCGGTTCGGATACTACTCCTTTTAGGACATGCCGAGTAACTGTATGCTGATTCCCCTTGTAAAATGCACAGTTTTGTATTCTTATACATGTTTTCCTTTATTTTATTTATGAGCTCAATTCTTTAGGGTTTAAGGCCTTGTACATTATTTACAGTTTTATCACTACGGTTTAGTACTTGCTATAAATAACAACATCTGTAAACATCATAGAGATATACATAGACATCGTTATACGAAATCAGATAGAAAAGTAAATTCCTGCGATTGGAATCCTTTCCTTTTTCTGAGCAAGGCTACTCTTGAGCTAGCATTTACCATATTATCGAGTATAGATTAAGCTCTTTAATCTCTATCATGTTCTTACTGATCTTGACCTTGAGATTGTGGAGAACCCCTTTATTTGAACCAGTTAGTGAGTTACATCTAACCTTCATTTGAATCCTGACCAACATTCAGTGTTTATGAGTTGTATCAAATCCTATTTCGAGCTTAAACCCTTGAGTATGTTTGTGTCTTGGTACGTGATATTCATTCACATTCACCGTCAAAACCAACCATCTCACTTCCCGTCCATCAAACCCATTTGACCCATTCTAACCCTATTTCAAAATCCGCTGTTGTTTTTTCGATCCGTGTCATATTGGTATCAAAGCGTTAGGGAGACACACATGCTAGTGTTCTTCAAAGTTTGATTGGTGGTTTGTACCTCTCTATTCATCATTGTTCTGTAGTGTAGTGAGCTATTTGTAGTAGTTGTTTGTCAGTAGTAGTAGCTACAGAAGCTGATTAGTGGTTATTTCTGGGTTACTGTAATTGTGTTTTGTTGTTTGTTCGATTTTTTTGGGAAATTACTATACAAACAAGAATGTCGAACGATAGTGTCAGCAACACTGGTGATAATCCTCATGGAAGCTTGAGGCGACGTGTTGACAACTTAGAATATCAGATTCAGATTCAGAATCTCACTAACTCTATCCAAGAACTTACTGGATTAGTCAGAGGCTGCAAATAGGATGGCTAAGAGGAAAGAAGGGAGAAAACGTCCACAAGTGGAGGTGGTTCTAAGGAACTTAATCATGATAACCAATAGCAGAGAAAAGCTGCCGAGTCGAGAAGGAGAGAAAACCGACTCAAGTCGAGAAGAAGAAATGAAAGGAGTATTGACTCTGAAACAAATCAAGAAGCCTGGAGAAGAAAGCCGAGGCCAAGAAGGGATATGGCTGAGCAGAGGTCTAACAAAAGTGGCCGATCTGAGGTGAATCAACCAGCTCGGAATGCAAGGGATGAACCTCGAGCACCTAACCGAGCACTTGATAATGTGAAGCTAAAACTACCGACCTGCAGTGAAAGTAGCTGACCTAAAGAATTCCTTAACTGGGTTCCCCGAGTCAAGAAGTTGTTTAAGTGTTACAAGTGTAATGAATGAACAAAGGTTAAGCTGGCATCATTATCCTTTGTTGAGTATGCAAGCCTTTGGTGGGATAAGTTGGTTACCAAGCAAGATATTGAAGGAGAAGAGCCGATCAGAACATGGAGGCTTATGAAGAGGTTGATGAATCAACACTTCGTGCCAACTTACTTCAAGCAAGAGATGCTCAATGCTTTTCAGCACCTAAGACAAGGTTAAAATACTGTTGAAGAGTATTTACAAGAGTTTGAGACCTTGATGACGAGATGTGAGATTGCCAAGCCACAGGACCATACCATTGCCAGGGTCCTAAGTAGACTCCGAATGATATTGCCAGTAGTTGAATTACAATTGTTCAACTCTTTGCAGAGCTAATTAATTTTGCATTAAGAGTAGAGAGACAGAGGAGAAGAAGGCATCAGAGGCTGATTGGCCGACCTCAACAAGGTAGCCCTGAGCCTGAGAGATCTGCAGTGATAAGGCAAGAAAAGAAGATAGAGAAAGGAGAGCCTAGCCAACCCGTCCATGCTGAGAAAAAGATTGTTAAGAAAGAGAATGCATCCAGCAATAAGGCCCAAGAAGTGAAGTGCCTCAAATGCTTAGGCTATGAACACATTGCTTCTTAACGTCCAAATAAGAGGGTTATCGTCTTGAAAGGTAAAGGACCAATAGGAGTTCAGAAAACAGAATGGCTAAAGAAGATGTCTTTCCTGAGGACTTAGATAAACTCTTCGTTATGGCAACACGAGTTAAACTAAAGGCAGATCTCGGACAAAGGGAAAACTTAATCCATATGTGGTACCTAGTGAATGGGAAGACTTGTTCCATAATTATCGATGGAGGAAGCTACACCAATATCATCTCTGTCGAATTAGTAGAGAAGATGAAATTGCCAACCTACCCGCATTCCCGACCTTATGGATTGAAGTGGTTTAATGACAAAGATATGGTCCATATGCATAAGCGAGCTTGGATCGCATTTAAGGTGGGACAGTATGAGGATGAGATTGACTTTGATGTGGTCCTAATGAATGCCACAAATTTACTTCTTGGCCAACCATAGGAGTTTGATCAAAAAGTGATCCATGACGGATTCCTTAACATTTACACTGTTTGAAAGGATGGGAAGAGCTATCTCTTAACCCCAATGAGCATTGAGGAAATGTAAAGACACTCGGTACCTACGGTAAAGTAAAAGGGAGAAGGAGTTTATTTGGCATCCCAGCTCGTGCTCAGCATTTAATGTCGAGGACAACTTCCTTTTAGATTTGCGGTAATGATAGGAATCAGCCCCCGATTATATCCAAGCGGGGCCTATCAAAGCAAGCCGAGGCCTATCAAAGCTTTCCGAGGTTGAGTAGAAGCTAGAAGGACAAAAGGAAGGAAGACAAGCACTTGGCATCAAGTTTATCATCAGGCGAAGTGCCAAGATACCACAAGGCCTAATACTCGAGACCAAAGAACCACTCGGCATAGCATTGAGAGACTTATGCGGACTAATTCTAGAACTCGGCAATTATGGGCCGACCTTTCTGGTATCTCGACCAAAAACTGCAAGACTTCGGAGACCCCTTCCCAAACCCGTACATCCAACTGCTAACCTCATCCGGTTCGGATACTACTCCTTTCAGGACATGCCGAGTAACTGCATGTCAACTCCCCTTGTAAAATGCACAGTTTTATATTCTTGTACATGTTTTCCTTTATTTTATATATGGGCCCAATTCTTTAGCGTTTAAGGCCTTGTAGATTAGTTACAGTTTTGCCACTAGGGTTTAGGAATTATTATAAATAGCAACATTTGTAAACATCATAGAGATATACATAGACATCGTTATACGAAATTAGATAAAAAAGTAAATTCCTGCGATTGGAATCCTTTCCTTTTTTTTTAGCAAGGCTACACTTAAGCTAGCATTTACCTGATTATCAAGTACAAATTAAGCTCTTTAATCTCTCTTGCATTCTTATCGATCTTGACCTTAAGATTGTGGCAAACCCCTTCATTTGAACTGATTAGTGAGTTGCATCTAACCTTCATTTGAATCCTAAGCAACATTTAGTGTTCATGAGTTGTATCGAACCCTATTTCGAGCGCGAACCTGTGATTGTGTTTATGTCTCGGTGCATGATATCCATTCATATTCACCATTGAAACCAACCATCTCACTTCCCATCCATCAAACCCATTTAAGAAATTCTAACCCTATTTTGAGATCCGTTGCTGTTTCTTTGATCCATATCAGTACCTGTGCTTAATCGTAATATTGTTAACAGCTTTGCTATCCACACACATATGCCAAGTTCTATCCTTCTTCGACATAAGCAACGCAGGTACAATACGTAGGCTAAGACTCTGCCCCACATATCCAGTAGTTCATTGACTTATCTTTGAAGTTCAGTAGCTTAGTCGAGGTTCATCCAATAAGCTAGTTTTTCAATAGAGTAACGCCAAGTATCAAGTCAATATAGTGTTCAATACCTCTAAATGGGGGTAATTCCTTGGGTAACTCTTTTAGAAATAGGTCAAAATTTCATCCAATAGTACTTTGACTTCTAAAGATAGTTTGCCCTACTCCTTCAACTCTAATAAGCACCTGATCTACATAAAAGTTGGCATGTCGGCTTTAATAGCTTCTCGAAGTTTGGTTGTACTCAATACCTAAGCCTTCTTTGATTTGTGGATAAGTTTAACTTGTATCTTATTAACTTGACTCAACAACATAAGGTTTAATGAAATCTTCCTTCCATCCTTCTCAAACATATACGTATCCTTATAACCATCATGAAAAACACTTTAATCAAAAAGCTAAGGTAAGCTTAGCGATACATAAGATGCACACATGGGTAATACGTCACAAAGAATCTCGTTAGAATAGTTCTTAATTAAGATCGACAACAACACTTAATGAGTGACATGTGGTGCCCCCTTCTCATTTAACCAATGTAACTTATATGGTTTCGGATGTAAAGTGGTCAACAACTTGAGTTTTTTAATCAAGTCGGCATATGCTACATTGGTGTAGCTCCTACTATCCACTATGAGTTCATACACCTAATTATCCACTTTGCAAATAATGTGGAATAAGTTCTCTCTCTACTCCTCCTCAATAGAAGGCTCTAAAATCATAGCACATTAAACAACAAAAGTTAACTTATTCAGGTCTTCTGCAAACACGTCTTCCTCAATCAAATTAGTAATAACATCATCCTTGTCTTCCACTTCTTTCTCCTCCTCTGACTCCTCTTCTGTGTTATCCACTTCAATCTTCGAGGCATCTCCTTTAATGATCATGGTCCTTTGGTTCGGACATCAAGCAGTCATGTACCTAAACCCTTGGCACTTGAAGTACTTGATGTAGCTCGCCTTCCTTCTAGACCCTTGTCCTTTTTCATATGTTCAAGTAGGCATGTCATCATTAGTTCAGCCCTTCTATTCGACCTTGATATCTACCCTTCTAATCAACTCCGTACTTAATTAAGCTCGATGACTTCCTTGAACAAGTCAGCTCGACTAACTAAGTCGGCTCATCGGTGTTCAAGTTAGTATTCTTCTTCTTCTCTGCCATTCCACTCATTGGGCTATTCTTATAACCTCATCCAATATAGTGAACTATTGAAGTTCCATAATATCTCACATGTCACTCCTTAATCCAATAAGAAACTTGGATATTATTTGTACTAATGGTGATGCACGCCAGGTCATTCTCTTTTAGCTAACTAAATATCAGCATTCCTTATTCACCTCGGTAATCCCAGATACTAACCATCTATAGCCACCATATCCTAAACCCAACTCAACTACTGCACCTAGAGATTCCCTAATACGGACCCATTGATGAGCTACTACGTATCCATCACTTTTTCTAACATTGTACTATTATTCCTTTTCATCATTTGTCCTATTTACCCCTTATGTGGATACTAGGAATCCCTTTCTTCTTTAACCTTTTTGTAATTTTCCCTATTTATAATGTTGCCCTAGGAACTTACTATAAATATTCCATTTTCACTATAGCTGAAATATCTTACATTTCTCTCAAATATTGAATGTACTTATTCTTGTGAGATATTCTTCTCTCAGTACGATCTCTGTACACTCTTATCTTATCTTACCGAATAGCTCAAGATTAGTAGCAAGTAAACGCTGACATTAGCTTGTGTATCACATTAAGCGAAGTGTTAAATCATGTCAGGTTCATTAGTGAGCAACATCCTTCGAATAACTTCACATAAGCTACTGCATTACGTTTGCCAACTATTCCATCCTAATTTTCTTTGATATCTCAATGGACCTATTTAGTTCAACTTCTTATAATAAGTTCTAGTGATTACTGAACTCCTAAGCACACCAGTGGCTCTTTTACTTCATAACCAATCATGAGTATTTGGAACTCTTGATCGTACTCATCAACAATTCGACCTCCTTACCTCAGCTCTTGAAGCAAAGCAAAAGTGTCTAGCAAATAGGTATCTAGCACAAATCTGTTTTTTAGTATTCTCTTAATTTCATGCTAACTATTTACCTCTTTTTATCCTTCTCGCCTTCTCATGATTTAGAAGTTCTTCCACTACATTATGGCATAACTTGAGAACTTAACAGTAATAGTCATTACCTGCTCTCGGTCTTCATACTGGCAATAGTCAAAAACTCATTTAACCTTCTCTTCCCAATCTAAATAATCATCTACAATCCTAAAATCAGTGAAGCTCAGAATTTGAAGCTTCACATGGTCGACAACTTGCGATGCTTGAGTTCATTCTTCTTCCTCATTATACTCTTCTTCTTCATTATCGTCCATATCACCTAAATCAATTCTTCTTCATACTCGTCATTTTACTCCTTCACCTCAAACTTGTCAAACTGGGTTCTTGCCTATAACGGGTCGAGCAGCTTGAGGGGTATTCTGCATGGCCTTAGTTGGTCGATAAGCCATTGTATAAATAGCTTTGGTTAAATCAATTATGAGGTTTGCTACCTCATCAAGTCATTTATCTGTACTCCTAAGGGTGTTCTAAGGTTATCGACCATGATAAACAACACCACTATTATCATCTCCAATACCAATGTTAACATTAGGATTAGTCATTCTTTCAATAGGACTCAGTAAACAAACTTAGAATCCACAAAACAACATAAGCTGCGCCTCTAAACCAAATAACTACATACTCAATCACTCAAAGAACGACAAACCCAAATGAAAACTTGCTTTGTTTTCGTATACTCGAAACAGGGCAAAACAGAGTATGTAACCAAAATGAACTACTACTTCTTCTACTTACTCTAACCCTTACAACTACCTTTCAGGAAACGACAATACACTACTACAACAACTACTACTCATAAGAAAGTTTAAACAACTTACCCAAATGAAACCTTCACTCCGATACCAAGATGGTGCAAACTAAGGCTAAGGATTGACAAGTTCGGTCTCAAGAATGGGTCCAAGCTTAAAGAAAGTGATGGAATCGTATGCAAAACAATAAGAAAAAAAATAGAACAAACAAACCCATGTACAAATCCAAGGATATGACACATAGAGAACTTTTAAGGACTCACAGAACAACTCGATACCACACATGAGATGATTCAATGAAGGTACTCTTCACCTAGTCTTACTTAAGGGTTAAGATAAGAGTGAGGTAAGCAAATAAGCTAACAAGAGTAATGTTCACAAAAAAAGTATACGCTCATATCAGCTCTTACATATACCCTACTAAGTTGTTTAGATGATTGGCATGGTAAAGCAAGGACCCATACCCCCTTTATATAGAAGCCATAAGACAACCCCAACCGTACACGTGTCAACTATTGTGCAAGCCCAACATGTTAGGAATCCAATGACGCCTAAGGAATTAATGATGTACCATATGCACATTAATTATATAATGAAAAGGGCTCTACCTAAGGTGCTCCACTTACCAAGAATGCACGCTACTCAAAATAAACTCTATAGAGAAGGTAACCTATGTTAACAAGGATTCACCCTGTCCTTATCGAAAAGATCCTATGACATCATCATAAGATCCGCTTTGACATGCTTGTCGCCCCATGATGTTGACCCCTTACAATGACCTAGAGAATCACAATTTGCTCAAGAGATAAGGTATGTTAACCTATAAGAAAGCACTGTCAAAAGTGCAAAACACTTAGACAAAAATCAAAGATAAGCGCAAAGCAATAGCATGCAAGTAAGCAAGCATTCCCACTCGGAAATATTAGCGAGCAAGCATAGACCATCTACTCGAGGATAAAGAATTAAACTAATCTCGTGAGGCAGTAGGGTACATAGGTCTGCTCAAGAAAACATCTTCTTCAATACAAAAGATTTAGACAAAAATGAATAGAATAAGCACACAATGATAGTAAAAACACGAGAAGCAGCGACCAAGGAAAGGAGAAAGAATATCAAAGACGATAGCAAAGAAACTTCATTGCTCCAAGTCTTCCATAATACATAAAGGTAGGATGGCACACCCACCCCAACCAAAAAAAAAATAGAAAAAAAGAGATTACAAAAGGTGACATCAGAAATGGGCACACATCTCCTATACTAGCCATAAGAAAGAAAAGAAAAGTTCGAAGATGTCCTTAAGCATCCTTAACCTGTTGCTACAGTTTCTCCTGCTGTTGCTGCTACTCTTTACTGCCCTACTCATCACCATCTCGCTCCCTAAGGCTTGCATTCGAGTTATTATTAGAAGCTCCTAACGAGTCACCAGACGACTTGCCACCTAGCCTTCCTCCAGCAACAACCTCAAGGTCATCTGGCCAATGCAAGAAGGATAAGTTTACATTAGGCATGTTTTGCCGAACTTGTTTCTACACCTCCTCCACCATTCCATATCTTACCATAGTGATGGCCTTCTTGATTAAAGGGTCATCCAAGGTCTCCATAAATATATCCCATTTGACCTTGGTTGACAACCCCTTACCTTTCAAGAGTTCAGAGTCCCTTTTAGCAAAGTTGAGCCATAGTTTCTCGAGTCCTCTCCCCTTGCCCTTAAATCAGCATCAATATATCCTCAATACTTTTGCCAGATTCTTTAGCCATCTGAAGGTCATCCTTTAGCTTACCCTTACTCAAGAAGCTCCCTTTGCTGGCATTCAAGATTACTAAACGCCACGACTAAATTGCCATGCACCTTCTTCTCTTCTTCCAATACCTTCTAAAGCCTCTCAACTCAGCCCTTACTTAATTTCCCTTCAATTAAAGGAATGACCGATAGTAAGCAAGAATAAAGTCTAGCAAGTCATATAGCTACGAGCAAAATATATAATAAGTTATCAAACTAAGACCAAGCACTTAGATAGAAACATACGAATGGCTTACCTCCTTATAACTCCTCAGCAATTTTGTTGAAGCCTCTAGATTATTTTGACATGTAACCAGTCACCTCAACCACCCTTGCAACTACTCAAACCTTTGGTTACATAAGAGCTACTTGCCTCTGACAACGGACTAAGGTTAGATGTCTTCATCATCATGGATCTCGATGGTATGTACAGTAGCATCTTCAAGGGTTCTCTCTGAGCTCTTCCACTCCGCATCCACCCAAGTACCTACTTTCAGGGGTCTCCTATGTAACAACTGTAAGTCCAGCCTGAACCTCCTAAATCGGACCCCCACCAGATGCCCTCTAGCCCAACCCCAAAGTCCCTAATGGTACTCTTGTTAGCACATCATCACCTCTTTATTAAACAAACCTTGAGATGTTTCTATTACCTCTTGCTCTTATTCTTCTACTTTGTAGAAGGACAACGTAAGGTCTTCCCTTCCCTTTCCAAAGTAAACAGTTTCCTCTTCTCAAGCCTCAATGCACTCTCGAGCCACCTTGTCTACATAGCCAATAACTTTACCCTCATTCTCTCTATAGCCGGTTCTAAAGATGCAAAAGAACCAGTAAACTCATTAAGAAAATAGACTAAAGAAAAGATAAGATACTTACTAAGCCAAGGATGAGCAACTTAATGCCCCTTAATCCAATGACGAGGCAATATGACGTAGCAGATAACCAAGCAACCTTCCTTGCCTAAATATAGTAAATACATGTCTATATTGCAAATAATGGCATGCCATCCTTATACTTCTGGCATATCAATAAAGGATTCAACTTCCTCCATCTCGCCAAATTCAGCAACTTGATACTAGTCATTACATCCTCATCTCCTTAATGACTTCAATTTCCTTCCACGAATAGGTCATCTCCTTTACGTGGAAGAAGTGTCTAAACAGTTATGCAGTCGACTCTCGTAACTCCCAAAGGCATGGTGCCTCAAATGTAAGTAGCTGAATCCACGCATTTGCATTAAGACTGCTTGATACAACTTTGAAGTACAAAAAAAAAAAACTCTAAAAGGAATTCTAAATAGGGAAGCCAAAGACCAAGCTCATATGCCTTCGCGTAAATACTGAACAATCAATCATCCCCTATATCTTAAGTTCGCTACCTACCTATAGGCACTTCTCCTCACTACCCAGTCACTACCCCAGTTACCTAACTAACTAACCTCAACTTCTTCTCGCACGTAGTATAAGGAACTTAACAACATGCATGCTTGTTCACATTAGTTATTTGTAATACTCGCCCAATGTTGTCCTCCCCGCCATCAAAGGGGTACACATCTTGAGGGCATCGCTGTGCACATTACCTCCTCTCCTACCAAGACAGTATCACCCCATCTTCTTCTCTTGTCGCTATTATCACCGCCACTACCGCTTTGGAGGGAATAAGGTTATCACCCCATGCTTAAGGCGAGCCCTTGACTCACTCTAGTTGTCGGTTGTACTCTGATTAGCCATTACAAATTATCAACTGAGAATAGAAGCACATAGTGAAATGCAACTAGCTCGCAAATGGAAATTTTGGCAAAGTTTCCTCTAAGTAAATAGAGTGAAGTGAAAAATGAGGACCCATACCTCCCTTTATATAGACAAACAGACAAGGGGAGAAGATGAATGGTTTCTCCCATTCTCAAGGCATGAGCCCACAAAAGGATGTGAAACCTCAACCATCCATGTGCTCTACTCCCTCAACTAAAGGCCTCAATTAATCCCTGTACATGGATCTATGACATGGCCTGACAACAGATCATCCTACTCACGTAGCTTCTCTTTATAAGCCATCATTATGACACATTATGCATCCCACTGATCACATCAATGATGTAGTAACTTGAAGTATGGGAAAATGAGCCTAACTAGAGGTATTGTCCACCATGACTCCAAGCAATCGAGTTGGTCCACTAGAAAAACAGATAGTACAACCTTAGCTTGGTCCCCTCGCATGGATTACTCTCGTCATGCTTAGGACGTAGAGGAGAGTGGGGAGGATAAGTGTTGACACTCGATTTTCACCCAGACCAAGGCCTAATAAGCAAGGCCTATCATACAAATGAGCTTCAACCTCACCACTTACCCGGTGACCTCTGCACGAGGCCACGTACTCATGCAAAGATCACACAAGCTGTCTGATGCATCTTCGGAGGTCATACATACGGAGAAGCACCACAACAAAGCGAACTCCAAAAGGGACAAAAGAAAAGCTAACAAAGTCTTAGTAGCTCACAAATGGATATAATACACCACTAGATCCTACTTAGCCTATAATCCACCAAATATGATACACCGATTAGAACTGAAGGGTCACTTGCTACTATCTCTTACTAAAGGGAATAAATAAAAGTTGAAAGATAGTGAGAATACTAAGGTTGCTTAAAGGAAACTTGAATAACAATCTGATATGGATTATCATTCTTTGAGCACAAACAAGTGAAGGTTTATATACCCGTCTACTAAGGCTACTTTATATGCATGAAAAGACAAAATGGTATTCTTACAATTAGGTTATATAGAACATACTTAAAGGAGCAAAAGAAACAAAGAATATTCAATATAGAAAAGTAAAGAATCCTTCTAGAATATTATGCCAGAGGACACATGTCACGTGGTAGCTAAATGTTAGAAATATGGTATAGGTGGGTTAAAGCGAGAGAAAAGATTTGTAGTTAGGGATCAACCTGATCTAGATTAGGTCGGGCTCAATTAGTTTTGTAAAGAAGTAAAATATAGAAAAAGAATATACTAGAGAACTAAATGCAAACTACTTATACAATACAAAAAAATGCAGGAGAGATAAAGCCTTTTACCCTTTCTCTAATAATTGTAGTAGGTGAGCTTCATAGCTCAAACCTATATAAAGGGCAAGCCAAAAAACTGAAGGATTAAGTTAGAGTGTGATATCTGTAGTCAACTTAAGAGCTCATCTTGGCTCAGGCTATTTTTGGAAAAGAGCATAGCTACTAGGCAAGAGCAGGTCTAATGCAAGTGAGGGTCCGACAGTCAAGTCGATAAGAAATCTGGTTAAGATAGGAATCTCTATCTCGAATATGACTTTAAGCTAGTATCCTCTGAGTAAGTCCTTAGAGTCCTCTAGCCTAGTTGCGGGTAATCAGTCCAGGGGGTTAATTCCTATCATCTGCTTGGGGATCAAAAAGATTTGTCCTCAAATCTGGAGCTATTTCTACTTCTTCTCCTAGGGTGCTTGCAAGATCTTCTTCTATTGGTTGGTAAGGGATCAGATCAAACATATTAAAGGTAAAGGAAACACCATAGTCATTAGGTAACTCAATCTGGTAAGCATTGCGGCTGATCTTCTTCAGGACCTTGAATGAACCATTAGCTTAGGGAGATAGTTTGTTCTGTCTTAAGTATGAGAATCACTCTCGGCTGAGGTGAATCTATACTAAGTCTCCTAGCTGGAAAGTCATAGTTTGGCGGCCTTGACTACCAATCTCATGTTGTTTCCGATTGAACTTGGTGATCCTCTTAGTTACAGACTACTGTAGCACTTGCAATTCTTGGTTCAATCAACTTTAGATTGACTTTCTTCAACAGCTGCTAGGGTACTAATCATGTCTAGGGGAATTGTTAGATTAAAGCCATAGACGACCTCAAATGGAGTCTTCCTAGTGGTGCTATGGATAATCTGGTTGTATGCTAACTCTACAACTGGTAGGCATAAATCCTAGTCCCTTAAGTTCTTTCCCACATCAGCTCTAAGTAAGTTGCCTAGCATCCTATTCACCACTTCAATCAAGCCATCAATCTAAGGGTAACTATTGAAGCTAAACACAAGTTTAGTTCCAAGTCTTCTCCAAAGAGTCATCCAAAAATAACTCAAGAATAGTGTATCCTGATTTGAAATAATAGTCTTCAGCATTCTATGTAATCAGACAACTTCTTGCAAAAATAGATTAACAATGTGTAAAGCATTGTTAGTTTGATGGCAAGGAATGAAATGCGCCATTTTGCTGAAGCGTCTCACTACAACAAATATAAAATCCTTTCCTCTAGATGTCCAGAGCAACCCTAAGACAAATTCCATACTGAGGTTAACCTAAGGTAAGGTAAGCATCGGTAAGGGCATGTACTCTCTGTGAGGCTCTCTCTTCCCCTTCGCTCGCTTGCACTCCTCATAATTTTCAACTACCTTATGGACATCCTTAGCCAAACCAGGTCAGTAAAAGTTTTCCTTTAACAGGTTGGTTGTCTTGGTCTCCCTAAAATGACTAAATAACCCTCTGCTTTGAGCTTCCCTGACCAATAGTTCACGTATAGAACAGTTTGGTATATACAGCCTTCAATCCTTAAATAAATAGCCATCTTTAAAATAATATCCCTTAACAACAATTCCATCCCTACACTATTCTATGATAGGGTTGAAATGAGAATCATGAGCATACTACTCGGTGATGAGTGAGAATCCCAATAATTTTGTCTGTAAAGTGATCAGCAAAGTTTGCCGTCATGACAGAGCATCAACGACCACATTTGCACTTCCCTTCTTATGCCAAATGACGTACAAGAACCCTTCTATAAACTCTAACCACTTGGCTTGTCTTTTCAAGAGTTTATTCTAACTCACAAGATGCTTCAACAATTCATGGTCTATATAAATAACAAACTCTCGTGGCAGCAAATAATGTTGCCAAATAATGAAGGCTCGGAAAAGAAAGTAGAAATCCTTCTCGTACATAGAATAGTTCAAAGCAGCACGACTAAGCTTTTCACTATGGTAAGTGATAGGTCGTCACTCCTGCATCAAGATGGTGCTAATTCCAACTCCTGTTACATCACATTATAACTCGAAAAGCTTATCAAAATGTAGTGGTGATAGGACAAGAGCCAAAGTGGGCTTTGCCTTAATCGCTCAAAAGCTCTGCTCGGTTTGGCCATTCCACCTGAATCCTTCACTCTTCTTTGTTAACTCAATCAAAGGGACAACCCTTGTATAGAAGTCTTTAATAGATCTCCTATAGAAAAAGCTAAGCCATGAAAACTTCAGACCTTAATGATACTCTTTGATGTCTGTCATTCCAAAACAACTCGGATCTTTTCTTCATCTGCTCGAATCCTTTCCCCTGACATGACAAACCCTAGGAAAATCACCTCATTCTAGTAAAACGTACACTTTTTCACATTCCCATACAACTTTTCAGTTCACAAAATGCCAAATACTTCATGGAGATGTTGAACATAGTTGTTCAGATTGGTACTATATACGAGTTTGTCATCAAAGTACACGATTACACATCTTCCAATCAAAGGGCGCATCACATGGTTCATTAACCTCATAAATATACTCGACGCATTAGTAAGTCTGAATGGCATAACTAACCATTTGTAAAGTTCATGCCTAGTCTTGAAGGTAGTCTTCCACTCATCGCCCGATCTCATACAAATTTGGTGGTAGCCACTTCACAGATCGATCTTCAAGAACATATTAGCACCATGAAGCTTATTCAACATGTCATCGAGCTTTAGTATCAAATAGTTGTACTTAACAGTAATCCGATTAATTGATTAGCTGTCGATGCACATATTCCATTATCGAGTCTGATTTTTCAATTTCTTTTTATTTAAAATTAATTTCCCCATTTCTGATTAATACTAAACCCTAACCCATTTAATATTAATCCTTGACTAAAGAAATTAGGAAATTTCAGTTTTTTTATTGAAAATTATTTTTAGAGTCGCCACCAACCGAAGTCGGGAAAAAAAAACCGTAATCAATTAGGTGGATTGATCATGATTTAGCTACCGGTCTTTAATTTCAATTTTAAAAGAAAAACCAAAGGGTTCTAAGTTCGGGGGCTAACTTATTAAATCCTTAACGGGTACCACTATCTATTTACCGAAATTAAGATTATTTTTCTAACATTTTAAAAATAAATAAATAAAATCAAAATAAAAAAAATAACCTAAGTTTCTATAGATTTTATCTTCGTCCCAAAAGTGCCTACGCACCCGCTAATCAGGATCAGACGATCGTAGTTCTTTAAAAAAATCTTTAATGTGTTGATTTATTTTAATTTTAAAAACTACCCGAGTTTACATTTTTAATTTATTCGATTTATTTAAAAAAATCTAAAGGGATCCTAACTCTTGAGTGTTGTTATTTAAAAAAAATGCTCTAACAATAGGTCTTTTATTAATTTTATTAAAAAAACAACAACTTTCTATATGACAATTCCTTAAGTAAAGCCAAATCTAAAAAATAAATGCCTAATCATAATAATCCCTAAACTAATATATATGACTATTCACCAATAATATAATTCCATATAATACATTTATATAAGATCTATCACTAAAAATCTTTTGCTAACATATGCATATATTATATACTATTTTAACTAATAAAACAAAATAATGTATATATATAGTAAAACTGATCTTAACGACTCTTAAACTAATATATTATATATATATATATATATATTACAAATAAAAATAATAATAATAATCCATATGATACCCCTATATAATAACTAATACTAAAACATATCACTACTTATTAAATAAACCTTCAATTAAACCAATATAATCTAATTAATCCTCAATCTACATAATCAATAAAACTAAGATGCTTTAGTTAACAACTATTCACATAAAACAATGCAAATCTCCTAAAACTAAAAATCTAAATAATAACGGCAATATGAACAAATAAATAAAAGGAATCAAAACTGTAAGAAAGTACCTGGATTTCCTATTTGCGTGAACAGTGACGATTAGTAATAGTATGTGGTTCGTGGTGAAGTAGTGGGTGTTATGTCGTCACAAGCGAGTCAAGAGTACTACTATTCTTTTTAAACAAAAAAATAATAAATTACTAAAATAAACAATAAAACTAACTAATAAATTAAAAAAATAATATTTTTTATTAAATTGAATCTCGCATAATCATGCATCGTGATCGAGAAGTGGATCAGAATCTGGCGTGGAGGAGTCGACTTTCATGTGTCAGGTAATGAAAGGAATTGCATCAAGCGATGGACTTAAGGGCATTCATCGGTTGGCGTTAGATGTAAACGTTGGATCGACAAATTGGATCGACGTTGGCTTTATTTGATTCGTTGGATAGTTAGGCTTCGAAAATTTGGATTTTTGGACTTTGACTTCAGATGTTAGATTTGATCTAAACTTCAGACGAACATTGGATTTAGATTGGGATTTTGGTTGTAGAGTGTTAGGTGTTGGACATTAGAAATTGGCTATGTGGAATTGTTGGATTTGGATTGAAATTTCATCTGGACTTGCAAAGGGTCAACTTTGGATTAAGCTTGCATGGCTTTGTTCAGATGTAGTGAGGTCAGCATTAGGCAACTGCAGATGGCCGTGAATTGCAAAGTGTAGATTGCTTCATTGTGTCGGATTGGATTACGTCTTAGATGGAGTTGTAGGCGTCAAGCAATTGTGTCAATGTTCCGCTTTGTGGGAATTTCAACTGCATGTTTTTGGGATGTGGATGTCGTTGAATTTTGTATTATATGGAAGATGCTGGATGTCGTTGAATTTTTCTGTTGTATGGATGATGCTGGATGTCGTTGAATTTTGTGTTATATGGAAGATGCTGGATGTCGTCGTTGAATTTTGTGTTATATGGAAGATGCTGGATGTCGTTGAATTTTGTGTTATATGGAAGATGCTGGATGTCGTTGCTGTTGTGGTTTTTTTTTCTTTTATAAAGTCTAAATCAAATCATATCTAATTATATCTGATTTGGTAATTAAACTAGATTCAAATGAATTCAAATCTAATTTAACTAAATTCATATGATTTAATTAGATATGAATCCCATTTTCATCTTGCTTCTGCAAAGATAAAAAAATAAAGACATAGGTACCTGTTGAAACTCAAACCCATGACTTCAAATTAAATCAAATCCAAATACCCCAATACTTATCCGTTAAGTCGTTGGCCTACGCCTTGATATTCAGTACAATTAAATTATACTTAAACTCTAAAATAAAATTTTTTAACTAAACTAAAACTATTTGTTCCTAATATAAGTTACTTCCTAAAAATCTACAAAACTCTTTATAATAATTTTTCTTTTCTTATTTTTTTGGTATTTTCATCATTTGTTAATTTTTATTATTTTTTATCTTTTATTAATTTTTTTCTTTATTATTTTTTTTTATTTTTGAATTAGGACCCTTTTTTTGTAAAAATAAAAATTAAGACCACAGAGGGGCAAAAATTAGGTGTCTACAACCATGAACTATCTTTCTTCGAAATGAGTAAAGCCGGCACCACGCAAGGATTCATGCTCTCCCTCACATAGCCTCTCTTCATGATTTCATTTACCTATCTTTGTAGCTCGGTAGCCTGCTCATGGATCATTTTGTATACAGGTCGGTTCAACAAGGTAGCGCTTGGCTGTAGATCAATACAGTGTTCTATGCCTCAGACTAGAGATAGCCCCCTAAGCAATTCTTCAAGGAATAGATCAATAAACTCATTCAACAGACTTCAGATTTCATCAAGAATATCCTCTAAATCTCTCATCTCTAAAAATCTGATAACTAATAGAAACATAGTCTCTTCGGTCTTCTCAATAGCTCGAAGCTCTCTTTGGCTCATTTTTAAGGTCTTCTTCTTACTAGCTTAAGTGAGCTACTGATGGGTCTCATTTACTTGGGATGGAGTCATAGGTTATAACACAATCCTCTTTCTATCCTTAACAAAAACATAGGTGTTCCTATATCCATTGTTAGTAACACGTCAGTCAAACAATCAAGGTCTTCCAAGTAGCAGATGTGAAGCTCCTATGGAGACAACATCGCATACTACTTCATCCCTATATACACTTCTAATACTGAACAGTATGGTTACTTATCATGAAGCCAATATAGCCTATAAGGTCGGGGATGCGTTAAGGTCGGCAGACCCAACCTCTACACAAAGGACTGTACAACTACATTAGCATAGCTTTCTCTGTCCACTATAATGGTGCACAATTATCCCTTGATGGTACATTTAGTATGGAACAAATTTTCCCTCTAATCTTTCTCAGTGCTCGACTAGGAACTCAATACTCATCTTATAACTAGGGTCATCGCGTTGCCTTGGTTAGGATAGACACAAGTCTCTTCTCCCTCCTCGGTTTTAGCTTTTCCAACATCTTTTTCCTCCTCAGGCTTACTCTCATCGGTATTATCCACTACATCTCCTCGGAACACCATGACACATCGGTTTGGGCGCTTAGCAGCTATATGCTCAAAGCCTAAGCATTTCAAGCACTTCACATTGCTAGTCTTCCATCCGAAGGTCTCTCCTTTCTCATATATTCATGGGGTCGGCCCAGTCTCAATTCAGCTCAATCGTCCTACTCATCCTTGCTAGCTTGCTCGGCTTTTGTTAAGTTGGTCATTTCTTTCTTCGGCTTGACTTAAATAAGTCGATGCAGAATAAAGGTTCGAGAGAATGTTGGCTTAAGTTAGCTTGGAGTATTCCTCCTCTGCTTTTCAACCCTCTATGCATTATTAATCACTTCTTCCAAGGTATAAAATCTTTGCATTTCCACAATTTTGCAAATCTCAAATCTGAGTCCAGAAATAAACCTTTATACTGTACGGGCTTCTAATTCTTCTACATCAGCTTGGATCATAAGCATTTGGAATTATCTGACACGACCCTCAACAGATTGGTTTCCTTAGCGAAGTTCCTGCAACTTTGCAAAAGTATCTTGTAACTAGGTCTCGAGCACAAATCTATCTCTTAACAACCTTTTTATATCCTCCGAAGTTCTCACACCTCATCTTCCATCCCTTGTTCGGTTGCGTTCAAATTTTTCCACCACATTATGGCATACTAAATAAACTCTAATGCAGTAAGTTGGACTTTGACAACATCCATATAGCCATAACAATTAAACAACTTCTTGATCTTCTCTTCCTACTCTAAGTATTCATCTACATCACCACTTCTACTAAAGGATTTGAACCTTGACATTCTCGAGCCCTTAAGAAGCTCGGCACCCTCATCTATGTGCTTAGTAATAATCAGCTTCTTCTTCTTCCTCCCGAAACTCTTCAACATCCAGATCCTCATCATCTTCCTTAATCTCTTCCAACTCTAGTCTTCGTCTAGTAGCTTGGCTTACTACTCTTCCAACTCGTTGTAGTTGAACTGGGAGATTGGTTCAGTTACCTTGGTCATAGTGTCTGTCAGGGGCATTTTCTTGTAGGTTATGGTGCTGTACACCTAGGGCTTATTGTCTATTAACTTGCATTGCTATGACAAGACTCTTAATAAGGTTTATAAGTCTATCAAGTTTGTTATCAATCGACCCTAGGGTGTTACTACCATGATTAGGTTAAGCACTACTACTTTAATTACCAATAATACCCTGAACACTTGAATCTAACATGGTGCAATACTTCTCAAACAGATTAATAACTCACTAACAACTTTAATACCTAATAATCACTTGAATAGAACAGTAGCAAACTTACTCTATTTTCATAATGAAAAATAGAGTAAAAATAGAATAATAATGAAACTAAACTTATACGTAAACATACTGTAGCAACTATAGAAAGAACACAACAACTACTAACAGTAAGGTGATCCCAAACTTCACTATAACTTCACACACCCCCTCTCAGAACCATGCTTTGATAGCAGCAAAGCTGATGCATCTCCGAGGATTACACATACAGAGAAGCACCATAATGAAGCAACCCCAAAAGAGACAAAGAAAAGCTAACAAAGCTTAGGCAGTTACGGAATCAATATAATACACCACTGGATCCTATTAGACCTACAATCCACTAGATATGACACACCGGTCTGAATTGAATAGTCACTCACCACTACTCCTTGCTAAAGGGAATAGATAAGAGTTGAAGGATAGTGAGAATATTAAGGATGCTCAAAGGAAACTTGAATAATAATCTGACATGGATGATCGTTCTTTGCATACAAACAAGTGGGGGTTTATATATCCATCTACTAGGTTACCTTACACATATGGAAAGACAAAAGGATATTCTTACAATTAAGTTACACAAAACATGCTAAAAGGAGTAAAAAAGACAAAGAATATTCAGTATAGAAAAGTAAAGAATCCTTTTGGAATGTTGCGCTAAACAATACGTGTCACATAGTAGCTAGATGTTAGGATTTGGTGCAGGTAGGCTAACGTAAGAGAAAGGATTTGTAGTCAAGGGTTAAGCTGATCTAGATTAGGTCAGGGCACAATTAGTTATGCAGAGAAGTTAAATTGAGTTAGATTTTGGTATCTGTCGTCAGCTCGGGAGCTCGACTCGGCTTAACCTATTTCTAGAATAGAGCATAGCTACTGGGCAGGAGCAAGACTGACACAAGTGAGGGTCCGACAGTCAGGTTAGTAGGAAATCAAGTTGAGAAAGGAATCTTTATCTCATATACAACTTTAAGCTAGTATTCTCCGAGTAAGTTCTTAGAGTTCTCTAGCCTAACTATGGGTAATCGGTCTAGGGGGTTGATTCCTATCACCATCAGTGAGCTCATCCTCTACATTGCAACTTGCTTAACGAGTTGAATAAAACCTATCCGAGCAAGTCACCTCTTGATCAAGCATCGGCTAATCCCTTCTTCAACATCTCGGCTCGATTTTTGTTCTTGGTACCTACTCTCCTATGCAACTCATTAATGAGAGCTTGGCATCTATAATATTACCAGCACACCTAATAGTCTCTGCTCCTATCAAATCACTAAGCTGCAAATTTGTTGGTTTGGTTAACCACATATGCCACCCACAATGAAGCTTAGTCTCTACCATAGAGCACACTACCTACCAACAGCCAATACGAACAAACCCCTAATCACCATGTGTCTAGGTAACCCGCATAAAAGGTACCAAGAAGTAAAAGCATTGTTAACTCTCCAAGAACTTTTCTCTTTTCCCTTCTCTCTAAAACTAAAGCCCGACACATTACATGCACACTAGGCAAACACAATCCCTTAGGTCCTTATTGCTCATCCCCCCTTCTTTGGTCATCCTTGCTAACTTAAGTATTGAAAGACTCCATGACCATACCCATAAAGGGATTTTTGTAGGTATCAAAGAGCAAGAGTAGAAGCCCAAGCCTACTTAAGTTGGGCTTTACACAAGCCCATACATTCTAGTTGGTCCAACCACAATCAACACTAGTGTTTACTTTATGTAAGTTTCTATTGTAAAGATTGTGTATTCCAATGTTTACTTCACTCATTAATTGAAGTATTTAGTTGGACAAATAATTAAAATTACTACTTTAACCTTATTTTTAAATGAGTAATTTCATCAATTTTAAGTTTTTAATGGGGATATAATGATTAGGCTACTTGGACTTTTACTCCTTCTACAGAGGGGAAAAAAAATTCAACCTTAATAACTGTTCCCTCCACTAAGCGAATAGAACAGGAAAAATCTTACCCAAAATTTAAGTAAATGGGATAATAAATAAATGAGAGGGAATAGTTATTACATTTTCTTCAAGTAAGCAGATTGTAAAAGGAAAAAACCTAATTTTAGCAAGGTTAGATAACCTCACTCCCTCAAATCGATCAACCAACCCTAGGTTGGCCCCTTATTTGCCAAGTTAATGGCCTTGGTTTCAATTAATGGCAAATCCTAAATTAATTAATTCAAAAATTAAAAAGGCTAAGTAAACACAATAACATTTGGAGAAATCTATAAATAAGAATAAACTAAAATAAATTTAGGTTTTGATTATTTAGTTTGTTGCTATAGGATATCGTGAAAATAAGGATCCAATAATAGTTTTCTATAAAAACAAAGGCGAATGGCCATTCTGTTTTCTTGTTGATTACGGGTGTTAGTATATTCACCGTACATATTCATAGATGTACTTTATGTGTATGTGTCAACTTTTTTAATCTTGTAAACTTAACTTAAATGGTAGAAGTGAATATGTGGGGCTTGGATAATTGATAAGTGAGAATATGGGATCAAATAGGCTGCACTATAAAAAACTGACCTTAGAAACAGGTTCCACACTTTTAAAATAATTCACAAATTCTAAGAATTATTCCGAAAATGACCATAGACACTATGAATCTGCTCCGTATTTTTTAAATGACTTATAGAATCTAATAACCTACTCTATATGATTAAACATCTCATGGAATTTAGAAATATTTGCTTCACACTTTTAAAATATCAATGTAGTAATCCAAGGACCTACTTTTTAAAGTAACTATATGGAGCATTAGAAATCCACATTTTTAAAAACCGCTATAGGGACCACGATGAAACTACTGTAGGACTCTAAAGGGCATGTCAGTTACGCATTCTAAGAATGCTTTAAGGTCTTGATTCCATGCCTTCACTGTATAGTCCTTCGAAGCTAAGGAATAAATTAAGTATAAATGTATGTATTTGTTGTTAAATGTTGACTGTAGCATATTGCAATTTTAAGTTGCATGTACTTTGGCATGTGCATATTTGTAAAATAGTGCTTGTTGGGTTTTATGCACATCCTTTTAGAGATTTTTTTTGTTAAGTGCATATGGTTGACTGGCATGCCCTACATAATCAGAGCTTACACTCTGTGCAAAAATGGATTGGTCATTCCATTGGTTTCCTAATTTAACTTTTCAATTTTGAACTTGCTGTTATTACGGTTGGACAAAACAGTTGATTAAACCGTAAACCAAACCTAATCAAACTAATTTGTGAGGTGATTTGAATCGAACCGGTTTGAACTAAATAGAATAGTTTAATGTAAAAAGAAAAAAAAAAAGGGTAAAAAATAGAGTTGGCGTGAATAAAAGGCCAGCATACGAAATGAACACCTCTGTATCCTACCTTAATTCACTTTCAAACGCACAATATAGGATTAACAATTAACAATGCTATGCATAAATTAACGTGAAGGAGAATCTGAGAGCTCTATTACAACATAGGATTAATTTAATATATCGAAATATCTTATTATCAAAGTTCCAGTGAAGTCCCATATATGAAATAACTAATAGATTTAATTTAAAGGAATCAGAATAATATAGCAAAAATAGAATGTAGTGATAACTGCTCCAATCATAACATTCGTGTCTGCAAAAATGGACTGCGGCATGAATCAAGCAATCAAGCACATTGAGGTCGAAAACGATAAGCTATTGGCAAGCATGACCAACCTTCTCCTTCAGTATCTGCTAATGGAAATAGTGGATCTGGTAAAGGGAAATAAAAACCCGCCGGGAAAATTGTCCTTTAGGGATTCTGCGCTTATCAACATTCCTAGAGCATATGAGCGATAATATTTTAAGGACATGCCAATGGATGGGTCTATGGAGGATGACAATGAGAACACCTTAGACGAAGACAGGAAACTCAACGAGAATGCAGAACCTGGCTCATGTCATGTGGTCTTTTCAAAGATAGAACAAAAAAAGTATTAATGCACCATGGCAATGTGCTTTCATTGCCAAAGAGACAGGGCCGAACCTAGGTTCTAAATTTCTATTAGATGGATTGAAGACGATGTAGAGTTCTATTGGGAATTTAAAGATCATTACCGTAGGATCGAGTATATTTATTTTGGTTTTGGATAATAATCGGGATTTTCAATAGGCGATATAAAATGAACCATGGTTCATTAATGGTCATTATTTGGCCTTAAAGAGATAGGAACCAGATTTTAGATCGGATCAAAGTTCATTTGATTCCATAGCAGTGTGGGTGTGGATAATAGGAGCCCCGGTGGAATACTTTTCTTCATTGGCTATTAGAAAGATATGAGAAAAGATTGAACTTATTTTATGCTATGATTCGTATACGATTAGCCTTGAAAGGGGTAAGTTTGCACATATATGCACTCAAATAGATACTAACATCCCTTTGAAACATACATTGATAATTAAAAATCATCAATATCAACTTTAGTACGAGGGAATTTCAAGGCTATGTGAATATTATGGCTGATTGAATGACAACAAAACTGTTTGCTAATCACAAAATTCATGGTGAATCAGCAAGAACAAATGGACATTCAATGAATGCCCTTCACATTGTCAATGATGAATGATATGGTGCAAATAATGTTGATCATGTTTTAGGAGATGCAAATAGCCATGATGTACATACTGTTCTAACCATGTAGATGGGGGATGATCATTGACAATTTCCAATAAGCATATACAAGTGATCGATGGTATAGATTTTCAACCTACAAAATTATGACTAATTTTATGAACACATTATCCTGTGACATGAAACGTCAACCCTTCAAAGCGCTTGCATGGAATGCAAGAGGGCCAAATGAAGAATGCAAGTGACAAGCAACCAAGGACTTAATTCAAAGATATGAGCCTCAGTTGATGGTTATTTCTAAAACTAAGATGGGTAAGCAAGCATCGATGGATTTGAAGGATAATCTTAGTTTCAATTGCTTCTTGTGTTTAGAAGCAAAAGGCTTTAGCGGGGGGATATTGATGTCATGGAACATAGAAGATGCTTGTGTTCACCTACTATAGATATCTTGTCAACAAATCTTAGTGGAGATTTAGGTGAGTTCTACTAACTTCTCTTGGTTTTTTTCGACAATATATGCAAGTCTCATTTGGGAATTAAGCTACTTGCTATAGGATGAACTCTGTTCTTGGTTGAATAACATAGTGGGGCTTGGTTAATTACAGGAGATTTTAATGAAATCATCTCTAGAGAAGAGAAATGGGGTAGGGTAAGATTAAGACAAAGTAGAGCCTTACCCTACCAAGAATGTATGAATCATTATGGAATGGTAGATCTTGGTTTTGTTAAGCCTCAATTTACTTGGTCCAAGCTTTCAAAACATTTAAATGAATTAACCCAAACCAAAATTGATTGAGCATGGGGTAATGTCGATTGGAGAAATTATTTTCCCAAAGTAAAAGTGTTCCATATAATGTCACACCACTCAAATCACTTACCAATTCTCTTGAAAACTCTTCCTGGAGTATGTGGAAGCCTAAAATCCCTAAGGCCTTTTAGATTTCAACCAATGTGGCTAACCCACCTATCCTTTAAGGACCTTATTGCTGCCAATCAAAGATGGCCTCGGTTTGATGTCCTACATGATCACCATAAGCTGATACAAGCCATAAGAACTTAGAATAAAGAAATCTTTGCCCTCTTACCTCCTAGAAGAAGGTCCATTATGAAATTGATTCGAGAGATTAGAGGAAGAATTTTTCAGCAACCAACTCGAAACTTAATTTTAAGAGAGAAAGAACTCCAGCAGGAATCAAAATTTATTGAAAAGTAGGAAGAGTTACTCTAGAAGGCAAAAGCAAGAGCTTCTTGGATTGTTAATGGAGAATGTAATACAAAATTTTTCCATGCCAGCATCACTGCAAGAAGATCAAAGGCAAGGATATGTGGTCTATTTAATGCTATAGGAAATTGGGTGACTAATGATCAAGAGATGAAAAACCTACTCATAAGTTACTCTGAAGGGCTGTTTACTATGAACGAATAGTCGTAGGTCGGTGGTCTAGTAGATGGATCAGTGGGCAAATAGAGCTTAGCTTTGAAGAGAGATTTGATTTGGAGAAGGAATGATACAATGAGGAGATAAAAAAGGGGATGTGGTGCATAGGAAAAAACAAATCACTAGGCGATGATGGTTTACATGTAAAGTTCTATAAAAAATGTTTGGATATTGTTGGAAGAATGATTCGTGATCTTGCAAAGACTATCCTAGAAAATGGCATTATACTTGAGGAATTGAACAAAACCTTAGTGGTGTTAATACCGAAAGTTGTTAGCGCAAATAAGGTCAAAGATTAGACCGATAAGCTTGTGTACAACTCTCTACAAGGTGATTAGCAAGTGTCTGGTGAATAGAATTAGACCAATGCTAAATAATTTGATAAGTCCAAAGCAAGCGAGAAAAAAAAAACCTTAAACCTCCCCTATAAATATAGAAATTTCTCTCAAAACTTAGTTTAGACATCTAAGAACTTAAAGAAAAATAAAGAGAGGTCAAAAAGAGATTAGAGATAAAATTTAAGAAATTTAGCAAAATACAATACAAATAGGACTAAATTAAAGTGCATCAATCAAATGAAGACCTAGGGTACAAACATGGCCACCACTCTATAGTGATCCACCTGCCTAGGTAGGCCAAAAACCCTTAGGTGGCCAGAGGTGGCGACAAGGTTAGTTTCCAATGAGTACTAATTTGATCCAATTTTTTTTAATTACTAAAAATAGTAAATTAAGTCCAAAAATTATGAAAATTGTTATTCTTTAATATTTTTGTATGTAGATTTAGGAAAAAGATATTAATGTGATCAAATTAAGTCTCAGGATATACTACTCTTAAGAAATAACTAAACCCAAGCTAATTTTCGATTTAGATTTAAATAACCTTAATAATATAGTTTTGACTTCAAAATTTTTGCATAGATTATTTAAAGTATTTATAATAGTGTTATGAAGAGATTTTTCAAAAATTAATTTTCTAAAATTTTGCCTAATTTTTAGGCCATAAAACTGTAGAAAAAAGGGTATATTTTAAGTTAATTGTATGATTTAGGTTTAATTTTGTATAAATACTGATTTAGTATGTAATTAAGTATCATTGGATATTGTTTGCTGATATAGTATGATATTTGTGGTATTTGGAGTGTTAGATGTGAGTGTTAGACGTAAGTGTTATGTGTATTACGTAGAATATATGTGTAATTAAATAATAGGTAAAAAGGATATATTTAAATTAATCTTGTGATTTAAAGATTATTTAGGTATAAATTCTTATTTGGGATATAATTAGACATCTTAACATGTTACTTGATAATGAAAGATGATATACGTAGTGTTAAAAGTATTAGATAGGTGATATAAGTGTATGTAATAATGCATAATACATGTATATAAGAATTAAATGGATAAACGATATTAGGTAAAAATTTATGGCATTATGATATTAGGGATATGATCTAAATTTGATTTGGAATATGAATTTGCAAAATTATATAAAAAAAATGTAGATTATTCTCATATCAGGAGCTAATTTGGTAGTTAAATTAGGAATATAGTATACCATATCTACCAAAATACTAATTAAAAGCTAAAATGGAAATTTAGGATACCTAAGTATAATTAAATGAATTTCATACGTTGATTCAAAAGGAATTCCTAGAATTTACAAATAAAAACAATAACCAAAAGCTAAAACAAAACCTAAATTCCAAAACTAATTAAGAAATTGAATTTGAAACTAGTTTAAAATTAGCCTGGTTACAAGAAATATAAAACTTGAATAATTAAGTAAGACTATAAGTTTAAACTAAAACTAAGAGTTTAACTTAAATTTAATAAGACCTTAAACTAAAGATAATAATTGTCTTTATTTTTATGGTAGTTATATGAGAATTAAAACAACATTTATATTATAGGGATTATCAGCGACGGTCTGCTGTGAATTGCACTATGACTGAGCAAGAGAGAAGTCTAAGTAAGTTTATGATTAATACATCACTGTATTTCGAAATACTATTTCAAAGTACTTAGAGACTTAAAATTATACTCCTTTGTACTTGTAGGTAGTTTGAATGTACACATGCCTGTATGTGCGTGTTCTTGAATGCATTGTATATTATTAGCTTGCTGTATTGGTTTATAATTATTTTATATCGTATGATATTGACTAATCATCTCAATTGGACTTAATAATATACGGTTTGTAAAATAAACCAGTCGAGCATTTCAACCCATTAAGGGAGATGTTTAGAGTTTTCTGACCAAATATCGACCCTTTTGAAAGGGATAGAACTGACCAGTATAATTGGTCCCTTCTTCATCCTTAGTCGAACTACGTGATAGGAGAAAAGATTACGATAAGAGTGAAGTCAATGGTTCGAAGGTAGTCGCAAGAAAAGCGGTATCTCCATTACACAAGCTTGAGTTTGGTCGTGAGCTATTGATATGTACGCTAAACCCGTCAACTTAGATTAGAGTAAGTGTAATTGCTCTAATCTCACAATTGACTAGATAACGTCGTAGATATCATTCATTTGTTGTATTTCATTAAAATAACTGGTTGATAACCCTGTTTGTGCTTAATGTGTAGTTTAAGTTTACATCCCAACTTACTAAGTAGTCAATTACTTATATCCCTGTAGATATTGTTGTAAGTACTAGCTAGGAAATAACCATGTAACTATTCTGAAGCTAACAACTGTTGGATCCTAAAGAGTAAAAAAATAAAAGCTGAAGAACATATAAATTTCTAAACTTTTAGTTCTTAATTTAGAATCTTCCATTGTCTTATAAGGTATTAATTATGTAAGATTATGCCATGAAATCATGCTAATATCTAAATTTTAGTATATATTTTTCATATTTTCTTAAATAAAAATCCTATTTAATTTGTGAATTATTTACTTCAAAATGAGTTAGTTGCTAACGCCTTATGTAAATCAAGTTTAAGACAGAAGCGGTAAAGTCAACTTCTATCCCAAAATGGTTCGCATGACGGGACTATTACGACTCTGTCGCTTCAAGGCATGATAGAGTTATTGAGTAAACTAATCCATAGAAAGGTGTTAAAGGGAAGTTGGCATCCTCTACAGTTTAGAGGAACATCTATTTGGCTATCACATCTCTTCCTTATGGATGATCTCTTATTAATGAGGGAAGCATCAGAAGAAAATGCAAGACAGATTAGGGAAGTCCTCGACTTCTTTTTTGTATTATTAGGGCAAAAAGTAAATTATGAGAAATCTTGCATCATTTTTGCTAAGAATATGGCTACAAGTGAGAAGCAGCAAATTGTAGATATATTTAGGGTTTGCCTTAATGCAAATGTTGGGAAAAATCTAGGTATCCTGGTTAAAGAAAATGGAAGGATCAAAGCTTAGATTTGAATTTCATCATTGACAGATTAAAGAGAAAATTATTTGGTTGGAAGGCAAATATCCTCATTATGTCTAGAAGAAAGATTTTAGCTACAACATCCTTGTAGAGTGTTGTAAATTATTATGCATAGGTTATCCCCCTTATAAAAGGCTTTGTCAAAAAAGCGAAAGATATCCATAGGAATTTTCTATGGGGATCAACACAAGAAACAAGGAAGGTACATTAAGTGAGTTAAGAAAAAAATCAAGCGGATAAAGGAGGTAGGAGGCTTAGGAATGCTAGACATTCACTAATGAAACAAAGCAAATTTCATTAAATTTACTTAAGGTCTAGAAAGAAAAAGGCTCCTTTGGACAAAACTCCTCAAATAAAGATACAAAATAAAACAACTAAGTAAAAGAGTGAGAAAAGGTTCATAGTTCCACAAGCACATTTCTAATACCCTTTTGTGGCTTAAGGAGAAGGTTCACATTAAGGTAAGATTAGGATCTAAGGCTCATCTTTGGGTGGGCCTTTGGAATGAAGAGGAGAAGGTAAGTAGTTGGTTGTATGGACCAATATCAAAAGAAAATCAACATGCTATTTCGAGTGATGTTTAAAGCAATGAAAATAGGTAGTTGGAAGAAAGGATTGGCTATCCTCTAGATGATAGTATAAGAAGTAGGTTATGGTCAATCTTTTTAGATATTGAAGGTTCTTTGGAGGATGTTTGCAGATGACCATATGAAGTTAATGGAGAAGTCTCTACTAAATCAATTTACAAACTATTGACAAATTCTTAAAATCAAGGAATTAAGGATAATAAATGGATGTGGATTTGAAAAGTTCCTACACCTCCTAGTATTCAGTTCCTACTCGGGAGAATCTACCATTAGAATATTGCAATGACAGACAACCTGAATAGGCGAAGGAATCATCTTGGTATAACTTGCTTGTTATGTGAGTTAAGTGAAGAAACAATCCCACATTTGCTCTTGGAATGTCATTAAAGTCATGATGTATAGAGAACTCTTGGTATCAAAATTCCAAACAGTCAAAATCAGTTGAAGGATCTAGTCAAATAGCTAAAAGAGAGTTGTAAGAAGTTTAAAAGGAATTGGTTATCTGTAAGCACACCATCAAAAGTTACTATCCTATTCACCATCAAGGAAATATGGAATGAAAGAAATAATAAGGTTTGTCGATCAAAACAAAGTTGTTTGCCCTACATACGAAGGATCAAAAAGGAAGCTAATGAATGGTGGTGTATAATGTGAGGAGAAAAGCTTCAACACAGTAACTTAAATTTGGACTTTGGCTAGACAAAGATTGAAGACGATTGCATATGGTTAAATTTTGATGGAACTGTAGTGGGAGACAGAAATGTTGCTAGTGTTGGAGCTATATGCAGGGATTCACAAGGAATAATGTTTAAGGGTAGCTACAAAGGCTTGCAAAACTTGTCTACACTGGAAGCAGAGTTACATGCTATCAAAGAAGGATTAATCTTAGCTCATAATGTAGGAGCCTCTAAAGTCCTTTGTGAAATTGACTCCCAACAAGCTCTTAACTGGATTCAAAAGAATGATGTGTACATGGATATTTGCCATCCTATTCTACTAGAATACAAACAGTTGATTAACTCCTTTCTTGCTGTGTGTTAAGTAAGGTAAGCAAGACGAGGAATGAAGCTGCTGATAGGCTTGCTAAGGAAGGATTACGATCTAAGTATTGTCATGTTTTCTCTTCTTTGGTTTCAATCTTTCTAGCCGATGTGTGTATAGCTGACTTTTATGCTATGTCTAGTTTTCTTGTGACGAGCGGCATATGTAATGGAGGAGGATGCCCTTCCTTTAATATGTAGAGTCTTTTTCCTTTAGATTAAATGCAGTCCTTCTTACCCAAAAAAAAACAATAAAATAAAATGCTCCAATCATATCGTGAACCACTTTTTAGATTAAAAAAATTATGAACCACACGATATAGTTAAGTTCGATTTACATAAAAAAACAAACCATAATATTAACTTTGCTTCAATAAAGAAATACGAGTCGTAATGACTCGAAACAAACCCTAAATGCTATATTCAACTCTAATTGCTATTTACTCCGAACTTCTCTATTTACTGCAAATTACACATTCTCCCAAATAAAACCACGTTTCAAATACCGTCCATCGAGGAGTTCTAATTATCTTTGGCTCTTGTCGACGCTCTAGCTTTTTACAGCTTTGTTTTTTGAATTGTGCCCGGACTTCATCATCTCAATCCTGAATTCGCAAAGCCTATCTAGAAAATGTTCTAAGAAATGTTGCACCTTTGAAAAGGAAACATCCTTTGAGATTGCATATACACAAGTTCCATTGATTCTTATTATTGATGAAAGCATCACCTTGTTCTTTCAATTTATTAATTTATTTTTTTGGTCAATTTAGTGATAGGCCTTTTATTTTATTTTTTTTATTCAGTGTATTTTCTTTTTTTCAATTTGGTTACAATTTTGGTATCTATACTTTTAATATGGTTGACAATTTCGTATATGGATTTTCACTCAATTCTATACATATAAAACATAAGCACCAAACAAAAAAAAAATGCTTAGACAATAAATTGGAAAAGCTGAAAGTATAGACATAAAACGGTGCTCACTATCATATTTTTATAGAAAGAGATTAAATCAAATACTATATAAATTACAAATGTCCTTATAAACTATTGGTCCAATATTAGTAAACCCTTCAACTTTGAAGGTGTGCATATAGGTTATGAATAGTCACAAAATCCAAATCACTGAAAAAAAAATCAATAATATTAATATAATTTATAAATCGATAAGTAGCGTATAAGTAACAATAATATTTAAATACATAATAACGAAAAAATATACTTTTTTAAAAAATACTCATAATGTTTTTATGTATTAAAATTTTATTAATATTTATATAATACTCATATGAATTCACATAGCATGTTAATATCATCAAAACTTTTCTCTAATAACTATGAGGTTGTACTATTGGTTTTGAGATTTATTTGTGTATTTTTCAAAGTTATGAAGAGGTAAAATTATATTTTGAGAGTTTCAAGATTGATCAATGCCTTAATAATAATTGAAGGGTGAATTTACAAGTATCCCTTAAATTTCATCATAATATTATAAGTGACCCTAACTAGAGATGCAAAACGGTTGCAACTTCTACATATCATTATGTGTAAGCAGAAGCTCATTGCTTCCCGTTGGAGTCATTCATAGAAAAAAAAGTCATCAATACACTGAGAAGGTACCAAAATGTGTGAACAGGAATCCAAAGTGACATATGACTGGTCTTTGAGGCAATAATGATCACGAACTAGCAACTAAAATAGCTAGCTTCCAGCAGATCTAATCTTGCAAGCAATGCCACCCCCCATTTAGCTTCCCACAAGTTTTTGAACCACTTGTGCATACCTAGAAATATATATAATATTATGCTTGATTGTTTGATTTGCCGTCTAAATACTCCACGTATGTTGAACAAAACTTCCTTGATAATAAAACTTAAGATCAACACGATATTACAAATGGATAAATGCATTAAAGAGCACGGATCCAAGACAGAAGAAGGGGAGGGACTCCATACCCATTGGCCGTTACTCCTGTGTGGGAGATGCCGCTTGAAACGTGCAAATATTATTGACTTCTGAGTTTCAAAATTTACAAAGCAACCCCCGTTTTAGAGAAGCAATTAAAGAGTCATATCTTGAGGATAAGAATAACTACTATTGGTAATAGGTTAGAAAATTATATTTCATTATTTACTTTATCTAATTTTTTGTTTTAGGGAATAATATTCCATTCTTTAATTCATCTCATTTATTACAGTATTATGAGAATGAAAAAAAATTTAATGGTACTAACACACCATTTACTGATTAAATTTTAACACTTAGAAATTAAAGAATGTATTTTTTTAAAAAGTAATAAATTATGTATTCACATGTAAAAATTATGAAGATAAACTGGTTAGTAAATGGTTGAATATTTAGAACAAAACTAAGAATTGGTTTTCCAATAAGCCAAGGATGTATGATTTTCTCAAATGAATGGAAGATGTTCCCGTGGACTCCTCCACGTTTCATAGGGTTCGTTTCCTTTCCATGTTTTATTTAAAAGGAATCCATGTCAAGGGACTTGGGGAATGATTTCATTAGAGGTCAAAAGGATGCTTGTTGGCATGCTTAATCCACCAACCTGCAGTGGGATGGGTTGAGTTGAAAATTTCAATAACTCACTTAATTCATTTACACAATTTTACCTAAAAAGCCTGTAAGGGAAAAATTCATTTACTATCAATATACACCCCATCTATTTTCTTTATTTACCTATCCAAAAATTAGAAAAGTCTCTTATACACACATGCATGTGTACACACACGTACACACACTTATATAAAATATATAGATCGCGCGTTTGAACTCAAAATGGTTGGATTGACTTACCTTCAGTTGGCCAAAAGCTCCAGATAGGTGGATCGGCACATGCTCACTCGGCCAAGCATTGATTTCACCTAACCTTTCGACAATTGTTTTATTTCCTATTTGGTTTTGTCTTTTATCCTTCTTCTTCTTTTTTTTTTTTTTCCTTTCAACCAATTTCCCTGTTTGTTAAGGTTTTATGTCCTCCAAGACTATCTTAATAATCCTCATCTCATGTAATTCTCGATCATCTTTTGTTGGATTTCGTATCAAAATCATCGTATCTTTCCCCGGCCCTTTGTTTGGTATTCATCTCAAGTCTCACGTGGAGGCTGTTGACTTAACTCTTAAACATTTGTGCCGCATACTAAAACAAAACACTTTGTTATAAGAACCCCCAAGTAATATTAGATTTTGATTACATTATGCTATTTATTTTCCCAACTTGGCATGGTAATAATTGGTTTCTCTTTTTACTTTTGTAGAATTGCGTGAGTTTTTCGCTAACTAAGTTTATGTACAATGAAAATGAGAAGCATATAATAGAAATCGATGCAAATTGGCGCTTCATGTAGTAGATAAATCTTTATACAAAGTTGTCATACAAATTGTTACTTTGAATTCACGAATTCAATTGAATTTTAGTATAATGAAGAGGTTTTATTAATTAAATGTGATAATTATCCTCAACATTGTCAAGCTTGTTAAGCATATATGTTGGTGGATTTGCATTCATTTAACAAAATGTTGTATACTATGAGGGACCAACATATGTATTTTGATCCCAAGATTGGACCTGAATCAAGTAATGTTTCTATCACTTCCCTTATGGGAAAAGCGTGTGTTCCCGAAAGAGAATGTTGGATTCCGATTAGTATACTCTAAAATAAGAATATATAGATAAAAATTAAATAATCGACAATAGATTAATTAGGACTCCTTCATTTTGTCTCGTGAGTCTTCGGATATTCACCATATCTTCTCTTGTCCACATGGCACAAGGAAATGCAAGTATTTGATCTCACGAATTTGATGCCAATACAACATGAGGATAAACAAATATTAGTTCTTCCCACAAGCAAGTGGCTACCGATAGGAGTATGGATATGAGTGGAACAAGTTTCTAGGGTTTTGTGGTATAGACCAAATGAAGTGTGAAGATTAGCAACGGAAACCCAAAAGGGTCCCACTCTGGAACCATAACTCACCTAAGCCTATTGATACAAGTCAAAAGTCCAAAAAATGGGATGAGCAACCACCACTCGATCTCTATTGAAAATAAGACATCATGATGTATATGTCCAATGGCTTGTTTGAAGGAAATTGGAAATTCATGCAATCTTGTAGTCCCTTTATCTTAAATACAATGTTGACATCCAAATCTTCTCAAACGGTGAGTAACATACAAATTTTCTTCTTTTTGAGTACGGATAATTTTAAGTTCAACTTGACTCAAACCTAATTTGTAAATGAGCTGAACTCAAACTTAAAATAAAACTTATTTACATAAACGAGTCAAGTTTCAACTCTTATTTAAACTCGTAGGTGAACTCATGGGCTTTGTATAAGATATTATATATATTATACATTTACACAATCAACCTTCTATATTTTCTTCTTTTTTTCAAAAGTTGAGAACTATAAGGGAATTTCATAATTAAAACCCTACAACTAGTTAAAATTCCCTCCTGAAAGATTGTTCAAGCTCCCTAAAAGTTGTTCAAGCTCGATTCACTTTAATCTTAGCTTAAGCTTGAATTCATAGTAGGTTAAATTTAATCATAAAATAAAGCTTGTTTATTTAAATAATGTGATGTCACGTCTACCTTTTTAGGCTTGAAAAACTTTTGACTTATCTCGAACTCTATAACTTTTCCAACTAATTGAACCTTAACTTTTAAAATCTTGATTTGTCTTAATTCATCTAAAGCCCTAATAGTATGTGCCAGCCTTTATGTGTGTGTGTATGCGTATATGTATGTATATATATTTATATAGGTTTCTAATAATTGGTGTTTGAAGAGGTACTCACCAAGGGTATAGAATTTTTTTTTTTAATTTTTCAATATACATTAGTCGCATTAAAAAACAATTGTATAAAAGGATGAGTTTTCTTGTTTAACATTCTAATAAATTCCTCACAATACTTGTGTTACACATTTATAATTAAACCCTCTTTCACAAATGTTGGCAAGATTGACGATAAACCCAAAAGAGACCAACCCCCACATAATAAACAGATGTCTATGTTAGGCACCTCCCATTTGTGCATCCTTGGTGAGCATACCTTGGTCATTTAATTTGATGATTCATCAAAGATCATTAACTAGGTTTTGTTTGCTTTGTCAAAGGCATTAGATGGAGAGTAACTAAACCGCAAGCAACGGTCAAGATTGAATTATCTTCAACCAATCAAGTTTCCTAGAATATTATCCTTTACTAGAATAATCTAGAAAAACATGGAAAAAGCATTCAACATCATAAGGGTAATCTTCTAGTCTTAGTGTGAAACATGTACGTGTTGGGTGGAACAAACGATTGCTTATATGATGTAGTATAATTTTGCATAAATACGCACGCAAATCTACAAGGTTGGATTATTTTAAAAAAAAAAAAAGATAGAATAATCCAATATGGGTAAACAACTTGATTTATAATATAGTATTTGAGACAAAGGGAATAGAAAATTAATCGGATAGACATCACATGCAATGCTTTTTGGTCTGATATCTTATGGCCTATGTGCCTCCAGATGTGTACTCTAATAATATTTTATAAAGAAATTATTTTTATATGCCACATAACATAACTTGAAAGCTATTTACAACTTGATATTTTTTAGAAAAAAAAAAAATCGATTGTTCTAGGCAAAGTTTATTTTGTCGATTCATCTTGAACATCCAAATGGAAATAATCTCATTTATCAAAAGAGAGATGCCAGCGGTTATAATAACAACAACAATGGTTATAATAATAATAATAATAATAATAATAATAATAATAATAATAATAATAATAATAATAATAATAATAATAATAATAATAATAATAATAATAATAATAATAATAATATATCTTGCATCCCCATTGTGGTAGTTCTAAATAAATACATGACACTTCGTATTATCTTGATTTCAAAAATTGCAAATTCATTACTAACATAACTTGGAAAAGATTAAATAAAAGTAAATCTCCTTTGAATATCTATCAATTATGGGATGATTCTCTCCTCTAACAAAATGACAGTCTACTATGTGTCCTTATTAAAGTAAAAATATTTGAGATTTCAAACTTACCAAACCATTAACATTATTATTTGTCCAATTCTAATATTCAGCAAAAACAAACTAAGCATCAACATCACACAAAGTGTCAATCTAATCCCAAACGTAAAGGTCATATCCAAGCTCATTATACGAAACATTATTGAAAATCATTAAGCTCAAAGGAGTTTGCCATGAAACATAGTATTAGAAATTGTACAATCACACTCTATGCTATATTGTATGTATACTTATAGTTCTAATACATTAGACAAGGTTTATTAGAAATATTATTTGGTAGTAGCAAACAATACAATTTTGGTATCTTAAACTCTGGTGTAAGTCATGACTCTAAACAAATGAAACTAAAGACAAGGAGGTCCAAGTCCCACTATGATAAGCAAGCACAATTAATGAGGACAATCAGATCATCATGTAGAAATAGAATAATAACAAGAGTCTCATATGAAGCTCACCACCATATCAATCATCAATAAATGCAATCCATTTATAACGTACCATCCATAGTGCCTTCTAGCACTAGATAGCATCCTTATAACCTCCTTTTCACTTACGCAAACCCATAATAATTACAATTCATCTAATTAACCACCCACCAAGCCATACTCGTAGCTTAAGCGCCTAACTATTGCATCTTCTAAGAATATACCTACAGACGTAAGCCCAGTTTGAGATCATTGTCCTTTAACCCAATACGACCATGCATAAGCTAGTACATATATTAATTAACCAAGTTTACCTTATGTCCAATTTAATAATTACAGGCACACACATTTGGCACTAGCTACTACGTCCCTAAAGTCTTTGCTATTAGGAACCAAGAAGGTAAATATAGATATACAATAAAATATCACCATCATTTCTCATTCAATTTAAAATTCTAAAATGATCAACTTCTTATTTCCTTTAATAAATCTATTACCTAATATTTTATTAATTCATTTCACTGTGGAGTATTAGTTAGCTTAATAAAGTCAATAAAAGGTTGTACTTAAGTCCAATCCAAAAACTAAAGTTGACCTTAACTTATCAATGGACTTTCTTTTTCCTTCTTTTTTTTGAATTGGTTATAAATTAGTTTTATATCTAATACTAGTCTTTGGTCCATCTCAATAGGGTTGATTTAAACAAGTTTGACTTGCTAGATCAATTTAAATAAACTACTACCAATTCTCTTATTTTGTTTTACTTTCCGAACATTTACTAAATTATCTAATCAAATTATTATTTTCTTATCTTCTCATGTAAACCCTAGGAAATCAATAGTTGAACCCTAATTCAAGTCCGAGTATCCTAAACTGTACAATAAGTCAATAAGGCTAGTAACAATAAAAGATTATGAATTTTAATAAATCAAATATAACACCAATAACAAAACTTTAAGAATTGATCGAAACCCTAAATCATATACTAAAACCTTAAAACTAATTTGTGCACCATTAATCAAAATTGAACCCTAATTTGTTTGAAACCCTAAAATTATAAATATAAGCCTATAAAATAGTTAAATGTTACTTGATAGAGATATAATCATAGTCGATTATAAATTTTCGAGTAAATCGCCTATTCGCGTGAAATTATAACGAAATCGTTATAATTTGTAAAAAATTTTAATTGTAACGGGTACCAATTAAATTGATAAATTTTCACAAAAATTTAAAAATTAATTTACGATGAGTATTGTTATAATTTTTATGTTTCAAAAAATTATATATATTTATTATTAATTTTTGTTTTCCTTCTCTTTCTTTTTCTTTTTTTCTCTTTTCTTTCTTTTCTTCTTTTTTCTCCTTACTACACATCCTAGAACCGAAAAAAAAATCAGCAAAAATCAATAGCCCATGTGACTAAAATAAAATCCCATGTGTTTAGTATAAAATAAAAGAAAAATGGAAATGATTAAGTTTAGCATATCCTTATTAATGTAAAAGATTAGATAATATCTTAGCTTATATTATAAGCTTACTAATCACGTGAACAAGAGGAGGAAATAAAAATCTAGAAAAGCGAAAAAAATTCTACACACAATCGAAAATCTAGGAAGCAAAACCGTGAGGGAAAGAAGGAATAGGAAAGAAGGAAAAGAAGAAGGAAAGAAGAAGGAAAAGAAGAAGAAAGAATTAAAATAAATAGGTAAGTAAATTATGTTTCTAGTATAGAGGTATGCTATATAGTATATACATGTATAAATATAGTATTGTATGTTATTTTTCTACATATATAAATACTTAGATTTAATTAAATATGTATGTATAAGGTTATGTAGGTATGCATGTATGTACATAAGTATATTATACGGAAAAAGTATGTATTATGTATTTTTTTTAAGAATACGTATAATTAGTATTAAGTATTTTTATTAAATAACTATAGTATATATATATTTGTATCGTAAACTATATATATATATATGTATCCATGTATAATTATTTTCGTATATATATATACATATGTAATCGTATAGTATATATATAGTAGTATACTTCCATAAGTGGTAATATATAACATATATATATAATATAAAGTGTATGTATTATGGTGTACGGCATAATATATGTATAATATAAAGTATACATATTTTATAACAAATACTATGTAAATATATATATACCAAATACATAATACAAGAATAGGTATTTGTAGATTATTTATATATATCTATATATTCAAAATTATATAAGTATATTTTTATATATAAATACAAATACATGAATATATATATGTACATAAGAGTATGTTTGTTTTCATAAAATAATTATATACGTATATATAGCGTATAGCATATATTATATATAAGTAGTATACCGAAAATATATATGTAATATAATGATATCTATAAACTAAAATAAATTTATAATTAAATAAGGAGCAGGTACATATATATATATATACATATATTACCGTAGTTAAGGATTTTTCAATAAAATATATTATAAGTATATGAATATATATATATGTATAATCATGAAATATAAAAAGAAAAAGAAAATAAGAATAATAAAGATAATAAAGGCAATAATAATAATAATAATAATAATAATAAAGCTAAAACCTCAAAAATAGGAAAAGTATACTCAAAATAATAAAAATATCAAATATATAGTTTAAATAAATATTAAATCATAAATATATTAAGAAAAAGTGAAAATTAATATTTTATAATTTTTAAACTTAAAAGGTAAATTTTGTGATATTTTTATATCACAATTTAAACTACGAGTCACAACGTCCAAAACGAATCTCATTACAAGAAAATACGCTCAAAAATGATCAAAATAGAAAATAAGTTCATAACGATCCGAGCCAAAATGAAAAAGTTACAAGCGATTCGATAAAAAGCTCGAATCGACAATTACACGTAATTAGGTGAAATAGACGTTACAAATTATAACACTAGTTAGCTTTAAATTTCCAAACTTATAAAATTTTCATTATTCTCAGATGATTTCGATATCGACCCTGAGCTGCCACCAAACTACTACAACCCCTAAGTTAGTCATGACTAAGTAAGTTTTTCCTAATAATTCCATACTTGTTTGTGTTTATAGTTAGTAAATATAAGTTATGATTTACAAATGAATGTGTATGAGGTTGGGTTATGCTTGTTATTAATAGTGAATTTACTTTAAATTTCAATAATATAATGATTGTTGCATAGTAGATTCACTAGATTGATTATTTGTGACTTGGAATGATTACTACATAAATAAAACTTAATTTTATTCGACTAGAAAATGTTAACTTGGATCATGCATAAATCATGCACTCCATAACTAATTCCAGCAGTCACATTACACGGAGATAGCGAGAGGCCATACGTAGGTTGATTATTAATTGTGATAGATTTCGTACGGTACACACGTACAATATGACCTTACCCTGACTAAGGGTCAAGTCCAGAGGCCTTCATTTAGGAGTGAATGAAGGTTACGTGAACCTACTCACAATCATATGTAGAACTCGTTTTGATAAAATTGATAATGGATGTACCATTACCTTTTCAATACGGAACACGGAGTTTTGTTATGAAAAAAGTTCTAATATGATACCCAAATCTGACTGTACCGATGAATCTCCAACCCTGACTTCAGAAAGTGTTAAATCTGAGTTACATGCAATACCTGGTCACCTGCATGTATTTGTTGACATACTATTTGACATGCATTCATTTGGTTGAACTTAACTGTTGTATAACTTGATTGCTGTATGGTTGAGGGAAAAGTATCTCACTAAGCTAGTAGGCTTATATCCTTATAGTCTTCTTTCGCAGGCCAATCTTTTTGTGAAGTCAGGCAGTCGCATGCCCGAGGTTAGTTTTCTACATGGCTCAGTGTGGGAGTTGGATGTGATCAGAGAGTACTTCTGATAGTTTATAGATCTGAATATATGATCGCTATATTAGTTTGACTAAAGACATGTTTCAAACTTTATAGTTGTAAGTTTTTATACAAATAGACCATGTGTTATGTTTTTATAATCTTATGTTTTTATAATATTATTATTTATCATGAAATGATATTGCTTAAGCTTACGCACTCTTGGTAATTAGTAGTAACTGTAGCCTTGTGTATCGTATAAAAGGGTCGTTGATTGTAAGGAAATTCAATTTGCAATCCTTTGTACAATATATGGCAACTGCCACAACTAACCCCCCAAGTCATGACATCTCAAAAACACAAAATTTCCTAAAGTTAATCACTTTTGAAGATTAGTTATCCTAATAACAAAATTTTCACCCAAAATTATTTCAATAATGTCGAGCATAAGCTTGTCTATCTTCAGAACACAAGGTCAATCTAAACACTTTAAAGATCGATCAATTCATTCAAGCTTATAGTCAAACTTTTATAGAAATCTTCAATCTATAACATGAATTTCATCTAACTCTTTGTACTATATGAAATATGAATACTTTAATGAATAACTTAAATCTCAATGTGAACAACATGAACAGTAAGAATAATATTTAACATCATCTTAAATTCAACTAAGTTCATACTTTTTCCAAAAATTTACCAAAACTCCTTATGTAAATTCAACCAATTTAACGCCAAATTAATTTCGATGCTTAAACCAACACTGAAACATCAAATTGATCATACTTATTCAAAATTCATTGTTTACTCATAGTGAATCTTTTTCAATCCTCTAATGAACATTTAAAACCAATTCATACATCAAATAATTGATTATGTCATCACAAACATATTAACTCCTTATTTACACTTTGCATGCAAACTCATCAACTTCTTAATACTTCAGTTCTCTAAAACATAATATCAAGCACCCTAAGCTCATAACCTAAACTTAATCATATGAATATATCTTAATCCAATTTCACTTCTACAACAACATAATATTAAAATCCTTTATACAATCAACACTAAAACTAACAATTGATTCAAAATTAAACTTAAGATTAACAATTACACTTTTAATCAACATCATCAAATCTCATGCCAAGTGCCAACCATCGTTAATAATACATTATCAATCTCAACTTCAATTTAATTCTACTACACATATAACGCTACATTTACTACAATTACTAGTCTAAAACATATTTAGACCTTATATTTACCTTACCTCTAGTTGAAGTTTCACACTACACATAGACTTTGGTTAACTTCATACATGTAAGGTCTACCAAATCTCCAAAGAACTCCTATCATAAACCACGCACATTCAATTACATATCTACAAACTAGCTTAGCAAATGATGCAATGTGTAGCATAAATAACACAAATGTGTGAAGAATAAACTTAATATTAAGGAGAAAATGCAAATAACCCTTCTAAGCTTTAACTTAGGTGTAGATTGACATACTAAACTTTAAAAATATGGTTTTTAACATCCTAAACTTTAATAAATTAGCAAATGACCCTTATAGGTTGAGAATAATATCCTTAAACTTTGATTTTGATATATAAATATCGCCTCAATTTATCAAAATATGCTTTAAAACCTCCTAAACTTTGACCATGATATAACCTTTTTTAACTTAAAAAGGAAATATTATTTATATTATCAATTTATCAAAGTTTAGAATGACAAAAACCATATTTTGAAAGTTTAAGGGTCAATCCGTACCTAAATCAAAATTTAAGAGAGTTATTTGCAATTTTCCCTAGTATTAATTCAAAGATATGATAATACAACTCGTTCGTATGGTACATATATTATAATCCTAAAAATAATAAAGGAAATAGAATAAAATTTAAATCATATATAAATAAAACCAAGATAAACCTTCCTAAATTATCAGCAAAATATTTAACAACTAACTAACTTACCAAAATGCACAAATTTTACTTTATAGATTGAGCAAAACAATGAGGCAATTTATCTATGCCAAAAAAAGACTCAAATCAATTTTTATTGACATATTATAGACTTCGTAACTCTACATATGTAAAAAGTTATGACCTTTTAAAGTTAACAAATCTGTAACTAGTAAAATCAAAATTACTCTTCTAAACTCATAGCTTATGGTAGTCTAAGTTGTTCTCTAAAAGGATTTTGATCACCTTCTAACTACTTTTGATTTGAACCCATGCTGTTTTTTACCTAATTCTTCTTATGTTTTTATTGATTGAGTAGTCCATATATTATAAGCATAGCTCGTCCTTATTAAGAAATCTAAAGAAAAGATTATTATACTTACCAAACTCCATGTTTAAGCTTCTCTTCAAAATTATATTCATTTCTTAACTTCCTAATTTTCATTTGATTAAAAATACATTTACTATTCTTAGAGATGCTTAATCATAAAGTAATATGTCGAGTGAAAAGAACTTACAAATTGATTAAATCTCTTAAATTGAAACTATTTATGAAGCTTAGCTTCTTTAAGTGTTTGCATGGTGAAATGAAGAAAAATTGGAGCTCTTAAAAGCTCTTAAAGTTTACACCACAGGAAGAGAGTGGGGGAAAAATATATCCGATCTTCCTAAAACTAACTTTGAAAATGAACTTAGCTAATTAATTTAAATAGCTAACTTAGGAATTCACATTACATAGTTATCCTTATAAGCAAATATAATTGTTAAGATTAAATTAATAATTTGCTATTTATATTCCTAAAACTTACCGTATGAAACTTGAATTTATCAAATTCTAAAATGACCTGTCTTAACATAATTACTTAATTTTTCTTTTATTATTTTATTACTTTTCTTGACTATGGATATTTAATATATAGTTTCACACCTAAATTTATAAAGTATTATTGTAAAAATAATGTGTATACACTTGCCAATAATGCTTGATGTTATACACATAATTATCTTACTATCATATTTTACTCAATGAACATCGCTACTTTAACAATTCAAATCAATATCAAAGGCAAATCTTAATATTGTAGGTCTACACTTCCAATTGATCATTTACAATCTCAACTACTCTGTCACATTAGTTGATCTTTGTTTAAACTTCACCATATGTTTATTTAGATTGTTGTTCTTCAAAATAAGCCTTCAAGTGATGCTCACTTAGTACCTAGTACCGATGGATGGTACGTATATTAGTATGACATTTGTATATTGCATAAGTGGTCAATCTTATACTTGCTTATCAATTGTGTGCTTAAATATGTGTTATATATATATATATATATATATATATATTATCTTGGTTCTTTGTTTTTAGTTGTACTTAGATAGCTCAAGTTGTGAGCTGAGGGTTTTTTTTTAAAAAAGAAAAAATGAAAATCTAATCTTAAATGTAGAAGAACAAACTTGAAGAAACAGATCTAGCTATGAGCCAAAAATGAGAGTACTACGAATATAGTTGTCAAAATTACGAATTACTTATGCAATTCTACAAATTTATGCTTTTATGATTTTTTTTGTTTTAGTTAAATGGATATGAAATTATTTTGATATAGATTTTTGGAAGAGTTACGAATTTTGATATACAATTCTACAAGTTCACAATTTTACCAGTTTTGTACAATTTTACCGATTGAACACACATAAATGAATAGTAGAATTGTGATTTTAACAACCACAATTAAAAACTAACTTTTGTAGTACTTTCATTAGAGCTTTTGAGAGATTTCTAGGTAATGTTATGAGTAAAACTTCTAACTAAGTGTAATGTATTATGTTGTAAGACAGATTGAAACATAAATTAGATGATCTTAATTGTTTGATCACATTAGATGATCTTTCTTTGAACTTTGACATATGTCTATTTGAATTGTTGGTCTTTGAAATCTACGAAATAAGCCGCCAAGTAACGCTTACTCGATGTCCAATACCAGTACACTAGTACATGCATTAGAATGGCATTTGCGTATTACATAAGTGGTTGATCTTATGCTTACTTATTGATTATGTGCTTAGATATGTATAATGTATATATTCTTGGTTATTTTTTTTTTAGTTATACATAGATAGCTCAAGTTATGAGCTAAGGGATTTTTTAAATCTAATCTCAAGTATAGAAGAGCAAACTTAAAGAAAAGGGTTAAGATATGAGCTATAAATGAGAGCATTAAGAGTCAACTTTTGTAGTTTTTTCATCATAGCTTTTAGGAGATTCTTAGGTTATGTTATAAGTAAAACTTCTACCCAACTGTAATGTACTATGTTGTAAGACAAACTATAACATAAAGTAAGTACTCTTTAATGCTATGATAAGATTTATGATTACCGGTACAGCCGTGATGTTTTGTAAATGTACAGCTTCAAATCAGTATAAAGCCAACTGAAGACCAATGGTTCATATCTTTTGCACTATAATGTTTTTTGAATGATAGGAAGATCGAGATGTTATCAATACGTTATTAAATTTAGTTAAATGTATGTCATAAATAAAATTTTATCCTCAACTTAGGGGTGGCATTGTGACTCATCTCTTTGGCACCAATAATTTTGGATTTTGACTTCCATTCTCCTTGATGGCTATTAAATTGTTAGTATTTTTCAATTAATTTCAAAAATCCTATCCATAATTAGATCCACAAGGTAAAACAATCTCATACATTTTTCGTTTTTGTTTAAAAAGATCTTATGCATTTAGTTGTTCTTTAGGTGCCATACATATACTACATGGTAGGGACATACATGCAATTCACTATAAAAATTAAGTTATTACACCAAAACTAGATAGTTGCAAGTGCCACAGACCTCTAAGATGGATCCAAACTTATGGGGTTTCTAATCTACTAAGGGAAGGCTAAAGATCTAAATCCCATAAAGCTTCTAGAAATGGAAATGTTCTAAAAAATCTTTAAAAGTCCTAATTGGTTATGTCTTGATAGGTAGAGGGTAGGTGATAACTCTAATTTTAAACATATTTCATAAGGTGATTTTATAGTATTTTCCACACATTTTTGGTTTTCTTTAAAGAAATTGATACTTAATTGAGTAAAATGTCGATTTTAGGGTTTAAACGCGTTCTAGGCTCGAAAACGAAGAAAAGGAATCAAATTTCACTCAATTCCAAGTTCAAATGAAGAAGTTATGAATTTTTGAAGTTGTGCAGAAAATTTGCCTAAATGCAGAAAATTACACGACCTGGGGATACGGCCATATCCCAGGCCATGTCGGGTGATGAAAACAGAATCTTTGAGATACACTATAAAAAGACATCTTAGGATTTCAAAAAGGAAGACATTACAGAAACAAGAGACACAAGAGACGAGAGGAGATTGGAGAAGAACATTAATCAAGAAGCAAGAGTGACATCGATTTCAAGATTAGAGAGATTGTTCATCAAATCAAGAGGGGTTTTTATGCTTTATTTTACTTTTTTTATGAAACTCGTTTTTAGATTCATTATGATAACTTAAAATTAGAGTATTTAGGATTATGGAACCTAGGGTTTCATGTAACCCTTGGATTGAATTATAATTTCAATAAAGTTTCTACCTTTTCTTGATTCAATTATGTCGTTAATTATAGATTGATAATTCTAGAGTGTCAATATATGATATTATGCATGTTAATTGAGAAATTGCATGTGTAATTAGATCTAGGCATAATTGAAGAGAATTACATGTATACTTAGAGATAAGATACGTGTTTCTTCCGGAAAGTTGATTGTTTGCATGAGAATTCATTACACGTTAATGCGATTCTAAATTATATTACTAAGTGAAGAGATTCCGGTAAATAATTTAGGATTAGGGTTAATATGCTTGAGAAAGATATTAGCTTTAATTGTGAATCCCTCCGGTCAAGAATAATAGAAATTGAATTGGATATATTTTAAAAAAGGTTACATGTTAAACACTAGGGGAAATAATTCCTAAATACATTATTGCATACTTGAAGTCGTTCGTAGTTTATTGCTTTCTAATTTGCGTAATTAAGTCTCATAAGTAGTTTAGTTGTTAATTTTAGTATTTTTAATTAATTCAAACTTTCACAAATTTTCGGTTAGATAATAAAGCTAAAGTTAATATTAGTACTCAAAATCTCTGAGGGATCGACTCGGACTCACATCCGTTATATTAAAACTGATAGGTGCACTTGCCTCATATCAGTAGGTAACATGGTTCTTATAAATACAATAAGGACTGTTAGACTAATAAATATTAGTCATCACTTTGAGGAGGCTACTAATACATAAAGGAGGATTCCCCTCAATTCTATATCATTAAAAAGTGAGTGAAATATATTGACTTTCTAAAGTTTCTATTAAGTGTTTTCTTTCTTTATCAAGAATTCTTAAAGTGATTTGTAGTTGAAAGGTTGACTTAGCTCTCATCTAAGTCCCAAAAGTTCTAACTGTTGTACAAGAGAGTTAGTCCAAATACTTTGCCCATGATAAATTGTATCAAAATTGTAATTTAAGAAGTGATAGCTAGAATATGATTGTTAATGTTGTTGAATATGATAATAATTTGATGGCTCCTTTCATTGTAGGTAGGCTAATGGATGAAAGGAAGTCTCTCAATAATGATAGACCCACCAAAGCTAAGATAGATGAAGTAAAGACAAGTATAGTAGATATGAAGGCCTAAGTTAAAGGGTCAAAGCATAACATAGGAAGGCTTGAGGAGAAGTTTCTTATAAATTATTGCTACATTAAACTAGTTCCTAGTGGAACTTTATAAACAAGACAAAAATCTAAAGATGGTGATAGTTACCTAGAGAAAGCAGATGAACAACTTACATAGGACAACGAGAAAAAAGGATTGGTGTGAGTTAATGGACCCGCATAGATTGTGCATTTAGGTACGATTAATGTTTTAATGCTTAAGCCCTATTAAGGATCCAAGGGAGTAAAACAAATTACTTTAAAGTTTAGAAAGATACTTTAATGTTGTAAAATCAATTAAATGTTGCTCAAGGCTTCACTCCACTCCCCTTTTTCCCTAATGGCATTGACACACTTAGGTGGCGAAGGTGGTACGATTGCATTAAACAAGGCATTGATGATGTAATGACTTAGGAGGGGTTCAAGGTAGAACTTATAGGAGGGGTTTAAGGTGGAACTTAATTCCTAGTTTTACTAAGTAACATTGAAGAGGAAGTTAGGGCTTGATTAAGAAGGATAAGGCACAAGGGCTTTGTGAGAGGTTATGTAAAGAAATTCTTCGAATTGCTACTAGAGATCTCAAATATGAGCAACAAAGATGTAATGTTTATATTTGTTGATTAACTAGTTTAATCACTATTTTAACGTTGAAAAATCATAATAATCAAGATGTTTTATGTTAAATTGATGCTTTCATTAGAGAATTGATTAAACTAAGGTTAAATTGATAAAGAATTATATTTTAGAAGTGTTTAGAGACTTTTCTTATCCTCACAAAGGGTTAATTAAGGGGGATACATGGTTAATACTTCTTCTATCTTTGGTTAATCAAGGAGTTATCTAAAGGAGAAGGTCAGCCTAATAAGTAGCTAATTGACCTGCTGTACCCTCTCGATTAATGTTATTACCCTATCAATCGATCAATCGCCCTACCTTTCTAATTGATTACTCCTTTGTATGTACTTTATCAAACTTAATTGTTGTAGGTTGACCATGTTATCCCTTAGGAAGTTCTTCTTGGTTTCTTTTACATCTTATTTACCTAAAAGGGTTGAGAATCAAGCTGTAGATATAGGATTTAAAAACTATAGTGTAACTAAATATAAGTTTAATAAATTGTAGTATGTTTGTTTCATAAGTTGATCCTTTACTTAATCAATTTGAGACTATTGAGCTTAACTTAGGTGCATAGTTAACTTACTAACTATTCATGCATATTAAGCTAGAAAGACAAATAAATCTAAATTTATTGAAACCAATAAATCAATTTGCATGCTGTGCTTACATCGATAATAGGAGTACTAAGGGCCATATGTGGTGATCATGGATTGGTAGTTGTGTTGTTCAAAAGGTGTAGTACTCTAACGTAAATGATGATATGGATTCAAGCATTAATGCTATTGCATGTACGTGTTTTAAGTTAGGGGTTTGTTAACCATTAAGTTACTAAGAAATATGTTACTCTACTTTGATAAAGCTGTAGCTAGGTAGTTTTAACATTATGGAATGCTTTCATAGATGTTTGTAGTGGATCATTTGTACTAAAGGTTTATTCGATGATGATTTTAAGATAAGATGACTTTGTTTTTGGCATTAGGATGTTAGAGAAAACCCAAACCATATGTTTAGGGTATTGGAGAGAATCTCTACCAAGTTTATATATATGTGTATGTATGCACTATGAAGTTGTAAGCTACTATAACTCTTAGGATATCAAGACTATGTGCAAGCCCCGTACTTACATGATTAGGTTCTCACCAATTGATTTGAGACATTCAAGAAGGAACTTTATTAGGTCGGAAATTTAAAAACGGATTAGTAATATTAGACAAGGGACCCGTAAGCTTGAATCTCAAAAATATATATAAATATTAAAAATATAACTAAAATAGTAAAAAATTACTATATTATCGTATATGTTTTAAGAGCGCACGAATTAGGCATCGTTACTTAATGAACTTTTAGAGATAAATTATATAAGCTTTACAACCAGCCACTTAAGGTTTCGCTCTACTGAAAGACCTTATCAAACCTAAATTATAAGTAAAACCAGAAATATTAGTAAAAATGATCCCATAAGTTTGAATTTAAGAAAATAAGAAATAAAATAAAATAATATAAAAATTTCAAATCTTAAGTATATAACTCGTTAATTATAGAAAATACATAAAATGCATTTCGATAATTAACGAATCGCTATAAATAAATTATATGTATATTAAAAATCATAGAACGACCTAAATAATAATTAGGAATGTTCACATGTACCCTACATGTATTTACGTGTAGATAAAAATACACGAAATTTCTTAAAGTAGCTAAAAGCTTATTAAATAATTAAAGAAAATTATTAATTAATTAAGGAAAAATCAGAAAAAAAATCAGAGAAATCTAGAATGATGTAGATTTGGTCGTAGCAAGTCAGAAGTTGAAAAAGAAAAATTAGCCGATTAAAATCAAGCAACACAAAAGCCAAAAATCAAGGAAATTGAGCAATGTTATATCTAATTTAATGCATATTAATTACCACCAAACTTTATAAATAAGGAAAAAATTTACAGAGCTCCTTTTGATAGTTAGGAATCAGAGAAAAATAGAGAGCTTCAAAAATTCAAGAGAAAAACCAGAGAAAAAAAAAAGGAAAGGAAAATTGTGCAGTTAAGGCTAGTGAACCAAACCTACATACCACCACCACCACACTCCAGACCAACCGTCTAGGCCGGCCGACGCACTTGGACCAGAGTTGGACGGTTAAAAGGCATTAAATCGGATGAGTCCCTTATCTCCTCCGATTTTGTATAATTTCTTCAAAATTAGTTATTTTTCCCAGAAAATTATGAAACTCGTTATTTTAAGGTTTTATTGTATGTAGATTTAGAGAAAAAAAAGTGATTTAGTTTAATCACGTTTGAAAATATAGGGTTCTTAACAAATTAAGAAAAACTGAGTATAATTAGAACTAGAAATAAATAGGCTTAAGAGTGTAGTTTGGAGCTCAAATTTTTTCTGTAGAATGCTTAAGTGATATAGAACAGTGCTAAGAAACCATTTTTTTTAAATTAATTTTTCAAATTTTTAATTTAATTTTTAGCCCTAAAATGATGAAAAAATTGGGTAATTTTGGGTTAATTAGGTGATTAAGACACTAATTACTGATTTAGATAGTAATCAGATATCTAGGGATGTTAATCTCTAATGTGAAAACCTAATCCTAGCCTTTGGAGTATTAAGTGTAATTAATTTAGGAATTTGGTAGTAATTGTAGAAAATTAGGAATATTATAAAAAATTAAGTTTAATTAGATAATATAATAATAGAAATCAGAATATAATAAATCTAAAATAAAAATTAATTTTAGGTAATTGTATAAAAAATGTAAGATTTCCTCACATCGGGAATAAATCCGATACCCCAATTAAGATTAACGTGTACCGAACAGTTTAGAATACTAAATTAAGATCTACTAGGATATTAGAATACTCGAGCTTAATATGATTAATTTCACATTAGGATTCAAGCATATGTAAGATTCCAGAATCAAAACTAGAATCTAATTTAGGAACCAAATCCTAAAATAGGGTAGAATGAATCATTAGTAAATAATAGATATACATGGAAAAAAAATAATAAGCTAAATTATAACTTAGAAATCAAACCAGAACATAATTTAGAAATCAATGCGGAAACTGAACTCGAACCTAACCCCAAACCTAAAATAATTATAAAAGATTTGAGAACCTTAAATAATTGGACATATTAAACCCTAAACAAAAGATAACAATAAGCGTTATAGAATAAAACCAACTTAAAATAGTTATATGAAAAAATAAAACCACGCTTGTGTTATAAGGACAATCGGCAATAGCCTGAGCGAGTTGGACTTCGAGTAAGTGAGCAAGGAGTCCAGGTAAGTTGAGATTAATACGTTGCTGTATTTTGGAGGCTTGAGATTATGCTTGGTTGTACTTGTTAGATAGTTGGTTGTGTGCATGTGCTTAATTATGAGTGATGCTATGATTCTATTTGTTGTTCTGGCGTATATGGTATAATTTGTGTGAAATGATTGATCACTCTAAATTGGACCTAATCAAATATACGACCTATAATCATAATCAAACCAGTATGGCAACCCATTAGGGGAAACCTAGGATTCTCCAGCCAAATACCGACCCCTTCGAAAGGAATAGCGCAAGATTGCATAATGGTCCCTTCTTCATCCTTAGTTGAATTAAATAACAGGAGAGGAGGTCGCAGCAAGGGTGAAATCAATGGTTTGAAGGTACTCATGGGAGAAGCGAGGTCTCAATTGCGTAAGCCTGGGTTTGGTCGTGAACTGTTGCATTAGTGGTAACTCCTCAACTCAGATTAAAGTGAGCGAAATTTCTCTAATCTTACGACGGACCGAACAACGTTGTGTAATGGCATTTACTTGAACATGCATTGCACCTAATAAGTTGATTGATAACCTTGTTGTGTTTATAGTCTAGTTTTAAGTCCTCTATCATAACTTACTGATCTGTAGTTGCTCACATCCCTATATACGTCGTATAGGTGCTAGCTAAGAAGCGGTAAACAACTACTCTAAAGTTAGGAACTGCTGGATCCTGAGGAATGAGGAAAAATGTTGAAGAATAAACACATATTTTTTTAAGGTCAAGCTTTTATTGTAGATATTTTTTTTTCATTTCTGAATAATGTAATAACTAAGAAATATATTACGGAGAAATATTATAAACTTTAATTGTAATAACTGAATTATAGTGTGTGTGTATATATATATATATATTTCCTCACTTTCTTAGTTAAATGATTTATTTAAATTACAAACTGTTTACTTTAAAGTGGGTTAGTCATAGATGCCTTATGTAGATCAGGTCTAAGATAGCGATTGTAAGGCCAACTTCTATCTTAAAATAGTTTACACGGCAGAATTGTTACAACTCTACCGCTTCGGGGCGTAATAAATTATGAGTAATAAAATTATTAATGGACATAAAATAATATGTAGAAGACATATATATACATCAAATATAATTATATATGTACCCATAATAATTAAAATACCCGAATATATGAGAAATTCATTAAAATAAATAAATAAAAATAAGGAAAAAAATAATATAAAATGCATGACAACTAGAAAAATATTCTTTAATGCATGGCAATCTAAGAGAATGGTTAGAGCTTGAGTATGAATTAATTAAATTAAAAGTTTGACACTTGTTCATGCAAAATACCAAGTGTTGGATGGAAATTAAAAGCAAAACATACTACAGCTACTTAGAAAAACCACGAACTAATCACCATCTCAAAGTTTAGTTTGGAAAATTTCATGAGACAAGAATTGAGAGAGAAATGAAGATAAAGAAAAATTTCTAAAAACAAGTACGAAATTAGGGATTAAGGAGTCCATGTGTGCAACTAGCAACTGGAAGTGAAAGTATATCTCAACCTGAAGGATAGGGCCATAACATGCTTGGCCAATACATTCCCTTCCCTTAATGGTGGCCAGAGCTCCAAGTTTTGGTGATGTCGAGTCTAATTTTTCAGTTTTCTATTTGAAATTGATTTCTCCATTTCCCGATTAATACTAAACCCTAACTCATTTAATATTAATCATTGATTAAAGAAATTTTGAAATTCCGAAATTCCGGTTTTTTATGAAAAATAATTTTTGAAGTCACCACTCAACCGAAATCCGGAAAAGAAAAAGAAAAAGAAAAAGAAACTGTGACAAATTGGGTGGATTGATTACGATTTGGCTACCGGTCTTTGATTTCAATTTTAAATGAAGAACCAGAGGATTCCAAGTTCGAGGGCTAATCTATTAAACCCTTAACGGGTACCACTATCTATTTACCGAAATTAGGATTATTTTTCTAATTATAATATTTTAAAAAATAAATAAATAAATAAAATCAAAAGAAAAAAAAGAACCTAAGTTTCTACAGATTTTATCGTCACCTCAAAAGTACCTACGTATCCGCTAGCCGGGATCAGACGACCGTAGTTCTTTCAAAAAATCTTAGTGTGTTGATTGATTTTAATTTTTTAAAACCGGTCGAGTTTACGTCTTAATTAATTTGGTTCATCTAAACAAGATATAAAGGGGTCCTAACTTGTAAATGATTAGAAGACATTATGACCTTTTTGTAAAAAAAAAAAAAATCTTTTTGTTAATTTTTATTTCTAAAAATAATTTTCTATGTGAGGATTTCTAAAAAAACAACTAATCATAAAAAAAAATCTTAAGCTAATATATATATATATATATATATTCATACTTACATTACTATTAACAACTATTTATAAAATGAACTAATAAAATCACACTTCTACTATTGATAGCTATTTATAAAATAAATTAGTAAAATCATACGACATACTACCAAAAAACTCTTAAAACTAATATATTCATATATTAGATTAAATACCTAGACAATTGATAATGTAATAATAATAATAAAACCATAAATAAAGAAATCATAACATAAAGAAAAAGAAAAAGAAAACCTTAACTAAACTTGATTTTAAAAACTAACCTATGTGACAACGGCCAGAATGTACGAGTACTGAGCAAGATTCGTTTAATCGTCAGCGGAAGGGCGACTGCGGCAAGCGTTGATAGTGACTATGCATCAATAACGGTATAAGTCAGGTGATCTCAAGTATGGCGAAAGCGTGCTGGTCGAGGCGTATCTGTTAAAGGATCGGGTTGGACGTCTGGCACTACTGTTAGTGATCTTGTGATGGACTGACTGATCGGAGTAGTACGCGTGAAGTTGGATTGGTGACGTTGTCAGTGTTTAGGCTTGAATCAGGACAGCGTCAGGGGCTTGTGTTGTCGGGGGTCTTGGCTGCTGATGAGCCTGGGCATGTTAATGCTGTTGTGCTGTACTGCGTGTGGGGATTTTGCAATGGCTAGGCGTGTTGTCGGCAAGAGAGGGAGAGTCGCGTGCGTAGACTGTGCAATGACACGCGGATGCGGACCGCGAACTACAAATATGTGTGTGTGACCGAAGCTATGCTGTCTTTGCTGTAGCTTGGAGCTACTCGTCTGGTCAAAAATAAATGAGGAAAGACAGTGGTTGCGCACGTAAGAATGGGGTTGTGTACATGAGCGATTGAAGCGTACTGTTGTATCAAGATGGCGTTAGGCCATTAGCCTGTACATTGAATTTAATACAATTAAATTGCACTTAAAACACTTGACTTGCTAAAATAATTTTTGAACTAAGCTAAAACTAAAATGGATAACTCTAATATGAGTTACTTCCTAAAAAATAAAATAAAATATCTTTTTTTATTTTTCTTTTTTCTCATTTTTTTCTTTTTTCTTTTTTTTTTTCAATTTTTATTATTTTATTATTATTTTTTAATTTTTATAATAATAATTTTATTTTTTGAATTAGGACACTTTTTGTAAAATAAAAATTAAGATTATAGGAGGACAAAAATTAGATGTCTACAGGTGAGTGTTCATTCCTTCTCAATTTTAATTAAAATTTTGTAAAAATAATAAACAATTTTCAAAAATTTTGAAACCTGATTTTCCTAAGTATTTTTGCATGGGGAATTCAAATTTCAAACTAGATTTTTGAAATTTTGAGTGATAATATAAGGTCTTTAAGGAAAATGTCTCAATGATTGATTTTCGATTGGATTTTTTAAAAAAAAAACAATTGATGTAGTTTCGACTTTAATTTTTATAAGTAAACTCCTAAAATGTTATAATTTGATGTTATGTGGTCAGATTTTCAAATTTTGATCATTGAATTTTTTGAAAAAATTTAATCTTCACAAAAACAATGTGCTAAATGGGTTTCTTTAAAAGAAGCTTTGATGAACTTTCACAAAAATACGTTTTGAATCAATTTTCATCAACATGCAATAGCTAAAAATTAATAATCTAAAGTTTCTAGTAGAGTGTTTATGAATTTTGGTTGAAAAATAGTAACATGCAAGCTTAATTCTAAGGCTTCTTAAGAGATAATATATGCATGTGAAGTTTTGATGAAGAGTATAGTAAATGGTTGTAGCGATTAAGTTGATATCATGCTGTAAATACAGGCTAGCTATGGTTTATAACTCAAGGTGAGATAAGTTTAAGTGTAAAATAACGAAACGTAGAAGTAGCAATAAGGTCAAAAACTTGGTTAGAAGTATTGAAAATTTTGACCACATTAAGAATCGGACAATAAGTCAGAAAGTAGTTTGTATGTCTATATCCTTATTAGGGTTAGAATCAAGGTCAAAACCTTCTTAAATAAGAGTCTATGTCAGAACAATAGGTCAGAACCTTAGTGAGAAACTTAGTCAAAACCTACTTAATTAACTAAAAATTAATAACAATTAGAAAAACTCACTTAACTAAGACTTAAAACATGCCTAATATTGAAGATAACTTCTTACTTCATATAGTAAATAAGAACTAAAGTGGCGCAACAAATTTTAAGGATTGTTAACAAGGATGAACACAACAACTGAGGATAAAGTGACATTACATCAAGGTATGTCTTTGGCTTATGGTTGTAATTTAGTTGGTTATGTGTGTATCATATATGTGCTTAAGTCTTGTCTTGCCCCTTTTGTGGGAGCTAAGCTCTTTACTGCGGTTATTTTATGTAATCTGTTTTGCTTGGATTATTTGAATTAGTTGAATCCCTCCAAAAATGAACCAACTCAAACTCAACCTAACTTCTAACTTGTCATACATTGCAACCCACTAATGGCAATGGTTAGGATTCTCAGGCCGAATAGGGACCCCTCCGATTAAGATAGCTCAAATGGTCCTTTCCCTACCCTTAATTGAACTAAGTGATAGGAGAAGAGATTGCAACAAGATTAGGAGCCATGGTTTAAAGGTGGTTTCGAGCGAAAAGTGTTCTCAATCACACAAGCTCCAGTTTGGTTCCAATTTGTGAGTATGTGACATCAAATGCCTCTACCCAAATTAGAATGGATGTAATTTCTCTAATTTCACGATAAATCGGATAACGTCATATGATAACATTTGCGCGTACATGCATAGCATATAACTAATTTGGTAGGAAACCCTAATTGTGATCTACTAAATTGATGCTTCTATTACCTCTCACTTACTAAGCAAGTTGTTGCTCATTCCTCTATAGTTGTTTTGCAAATTCTAAATAAATTTACAAGCACATCACCTAGTTCCAAAAGATTTGGAAAAGGGGTTGATAAGTGAGGATTATGAAAAAATGGCTAAACTTTGTTCTAGATCTCAATTTTATTAACCTTGAGAAAAACTAATAAGGTCTTATTAGGTGGTCCTCTAGTTTTTCACTATTAACCTGTATATTAATTTTTGGAAACCTATAGAATTTTATAATCCTCTTCTTGGACTTATTTCTATTTCCATGTAAATATAATCTTGTAAATACTTGTTAATTTTGAATATCTTGTCAAGTACTACTAACCAAACTTAATTATTTTGAAAGCTCTAGTTACAAAAACTTTATTTTATAGTCATATTTACAGCCTATATCACAGGTTTATAACAAATAAATACAGAATTAAACACTCTAAAGTAGTTGAGTTAGGTATGTCTTGTGTGAACTAAGTCTACGATAACAGTTATAAGGTCAACTTCTATTATAGAGCAATTCATATGACAAAGTTGTTATGACTCCACCTCTTCTAGATGTAACACTATATCATACACCTAGCTTAAATAAAGATAATAACTACAGATGTTACATTAGAATCAAGTTGTTTATATTGTGGTTGAGTAGCATGCTTATGTATTTGTAGTAAATATATACGGGTATTTAGCTTACACCATATGGAACTAACACATATGAGTTAGGGTTACAAATCATGGACTATTTAGATCAACAAAAGTAAGGAAGGAAGAAATCAAAAGCTAATCAAGTTTCTCCAAAAGTTAGTTCAAGAATGATCAAAAGCATAATAGTTAAAAGTTGAAGATGTCAAAAGTTGATTGAAGCCAATGAACCAGAAGTGCAATTCTGATTTTTGAGTTGAAGATTAAACAACTTTGCAAGGCTACAACTTTTTGCATATGAAGAGCTAAGGAGCCGAAAATATGTTAATAAAGATTGAAATAAGTCTGCTATCGTTTGGTGTTAACAAAGAACTGCTTATTACTAGATATGGCTTCAAACATATAATGGGACTAACATTAATACACTAGAAGGATTCAATATATAAGTTGAAGTGATCTACATTTTAGTATGTTAGGTTTCATAATTGTCGTATATTTATGAAGTTTAAATTGTTGTAAATCAAAGATTCTACATTGAGAGTTGAAAGATTTATATGCTACTAATTATATATATATCATGGATTAATCGCAAGTTCTAAGCCTTAAATGCTCATGCCTCGATATAAGTATGTGGTGAAATATTTATGTTTTTTAGTTTTCAGGTACAACAATTTAGGTGATATTAGAGCGATCTTAGGTTAATAAACAATAGGAATTTAGGACAATGATTTGCAAAATAGCAATATAAAAGAGCGTAGGTAAAAAATAGGCTAACCTTCCCCCTAAGATGCTCTTTTGTTATACTTTGTGGACTATTGGTTTCATATTCTTTAGATAATTGTTGAAACTTAGAATTTAAATGAAGAATTTCATTTTGCTTTTTAGTTGAATACAATAGATAACTATACAATCTTATCTTCTTTAGGAGAATGACAAATGGGAATAAATGCCTTAAAAGCAACCATTATTTTTATCATATAAAACCAACTAGATATTAATTATTAATATCTATAACATAAGTATTTATGTTTGTAATACAATAATATTAATTGTAGTTATATATGATAAAATAAAAGGTATAAAGCAAAATACATTAATTAATTGATAAATAATGATAACTCACTAAATAGGAGAAATAACAAGTTAGAGAACTAAAGCTAAATTAAAAAGGAGCTAAAATAAGCATAACTTGCTGCTTAAACCTAAGAGCAATTGACCTAAGTCCCCATCTAAGTTAACTTAAGTACTTATCTAGGTTAACCTAAGTGCCCAAGTGAACCAAAGTATTCATTATGCTAGATAAAATATATAATATTTGCAAAATAAAAATAAAAAAAAAAAAAGAAAAAAAGAAGCCAAAATAGAACCTTAGCTTAAATGATAAAATTTATTTCCGAGATAGCAAAAATGAATATAAGTTTGTCTTAAGCATTTGCCCTAGGGAAGAGAGAGAGAGAGAGAGAGAGAGAGAGAGAGAGAGAGAGAGAGAGAGAGAGAGAGAGAGAGGAGAGAGGAGAGAGAGAGAGAGAGAGAGAGAGAGAGAGAGAGAGAGAGAGAGAGAGAGAGAGAGTATAAAAAAATAAAAATTGAATGTAAAAGATTAAAATTAGTAATAATTCTAAAATAAGAAATCGATTTATGAAACCTCCTATGATAAGTAGTAATTTAGTAATAAGAAAAATTGTAATGATTTATGAATTTGCATACAATAACATTATTAATAAAATTCATAATAAAATGCAACCATGTGAAAAGAAAAATAACATTACCTATTAAAAAAATCAAAGGAAAAGGGAAGGGTATATTTTATATATAAATTAGCATATGTATGTGTGTGTGTATGTATGAAATGCAAATGGTGATCCACAATTCCCTCTTATATTAAACTATGTTGTATCATCGCATGATATCATGTCTATCATCCTAGTAAAGAAAAGAAAAGAAATAAAATAATTATAGAAATAGAAAAGAAACGAAAGGACTGTATTGAATATTTTATGTGTAGTATTTACAAAAATATAAAATCCTATTTAAATAAAAATTAACCTTTAATAATTATGGAAATATGCTATAACAATGACCATTGATGATTAACCATTAAATGTAATGATTCTATAATAATAATCATTAACAAAGAATTAATTAAATTAAATGCTAATATTCCCCCTCAAACTCAAGGTGGCAAAAGTTCAACCAACTTGAGTTTGGAAACTAAATCATGAAATTTGCCTAATGCGTGAACTTTAGTGAAGATATTCATAATTTAATCGACCGAGAAAGCAAAAAGGAGTCAAATAGTTCCCTGAAGTATATGATGTTGAATAAGATAACAATCATTCTCAATATGTTGAGTACGTTCATGGAAGTAACCAGCGTAGCTAAAGAAGTTCGGATGTGGTCTCAGCAATTGCCCGATCTTTAGCCTCAATACTAGAATGAGATCAAAGAGGTGCCAAGGAAAAAAACAAAATCCAATAGTAGAACGTTGGTCGATAGAATCCTTAGCCCAATCAGCATCAGAGTAAGCTCTTAAATCAAGGGATGAATGTCTAGAATAATGCAAACAATGAAATAATGAGATTGCCAACTAATTGTCAATAAAGGGTTCCATCAGTGAGAACAGTACCATTTGTTCTTGTTTAAGTCCATAAAGAGCCTTTCGTAGCCGACAAACTTCACCAGGTAGACAATAGTATCCTTATGGAGGTTGTATGTGTACCTCTTTAGACAAATCGCCATTAAGAAAGGCATTCTTAACATCCATTTGAAACAACTTCCATTGTTGTACAGTAACAATAGCAATGATATTTTGAATAGAAGTAAGACAGGATACTGAGGCAAAGGTTTCTTCATAGTCAATGCCATTTTCCTATGTAAATCCTTTAGCAATGAGTCAATCTTTATATCACTCTATGGAGCCATCTGCCCAAGTCTTTATTTTATAGACTTATTTACATCCAACCACAGATTTGTTAGAAGGAAAATCAACTACATCCCAGGTATGTTGATTGGTAAGTGCTAATAGATCTTCTTCCATTACTTTCTACCAAAGAGGATTAGTATGAGCATCACAGTAATTGCAAGGTTCAAAAGGTATTATAGTAGAACAAACATAATCTCAAAGAAGAATTGAGGGTTGACTTACATGAGTAGTTAGATAAAGTGAAGGAGGTGTAGTAGGTAATCAAACATGAGAAACCAAAGAAGAGGATGTTGTTGCTAGTTCTAAAGTTAAAGGAGATTCCATTGAGGGGTAGAAGGTTAGTCCACATTGGAAATGTTATCACATGCTAAAACTTCATCAAGAAAAAAGGGAGCAATGAGATTAATGAGAAAAGAGGTAATGAGGTTGTCATTTTGAAAGGATATTATTAAGGAAAACATTTTATGCAACCAAAAAGTGACATGACGAGAAATTCGAAGATGTTTAGGAATAGGATCCTAACAACGATAACTCTTATGTTCAATGCCATATCTAAGGAAGCAATAAAGTCGTGCTTGTAGTTCTAATTTTGTGTACTCATGAAGTTGAAGAAGTACAAAACAAACACTACTGAAGACTTTTAGCATATGATAATCTGGAGGATGACGATAAAGAAGCTCATATGCAGAAACATTTCCAATAACAGAAGAAGGAAAACAATTGATTGTACAGACAACAATCAGAGCAACTTCTCCCTAAAAAATTTTAGGACAAGATGAGGAGATCAAAAAGGCTTTAATTGTATTCAAAATGTGTGTGTCTTTTGTTTTTCCCACCCATTTTGAGGTGTGACAAGACCTTTGAATTAATGGACGTTTTAAGATAAAAATTGGAGAAGGGTGGTTTCTTTGTATTCCATGGCATTATCAATGCAACATATTTTAATCTTGCAAGAAAATCAAGTAGCAATCATATTTGCAAATTGTACATATATAGTAGACAATTTAGATCTATTTCGTATAAGATAGATCCATATAAACCTAAAAACATCATCAACAAAAATCACAAAATAACGTAAACCACCCATTGAAGCATGAAGAGAGGGTCCCCAAATATCAGAATGAATTAAGTCAAAAAGAGCAAATGAAATAGAAGTACTATTGGAAAAAGGTAAAGTGTGATGTTTAGAAAGTTGGCATGAGACATAATCAGCATTTTCATAATTAACAGCACCTAAACAACCTTTACAAATTAAAGAAGTTAACTTAGAATATGAAAGTTGACCTAAGCAAATATGCTAAATATAAGAAGTAACAAGTACAACAATATTTTTTAAAGGAATCTGAAGAGATTTAAGTTCAAAAAATCAACCAACTTTACGCCTAGTCCTAAGGATCTCTAAACTTTGTGAATCCCACACAAAACAATCATGACTTAAAAAAAGTATATTAGTACCAAGTTCACATAATTGTCCCACAAATAGAAGAATTAATGAAACTTTTGGGACATGAAAAAATATCTAAAATAAACAAAACTAAGGTATATCAATGTTTCCTTATGTTAAACAAACATAATAGGGTTATTTGCAGTGTAAACAATAGGTATAATAATAGGATGTGTTTAAGATGTGAAAACAGAAGAAACAGAAGTCATGTGGTTGCAACATGCAAAATTGAAGAACTAAGGGGAGATTTACCTAATATAACAAATAAAGCTTGAGAAGTTGATCTACGAGGCTCATGTTAGATTTGTTAAAGGAGAGCTTATGTGTCTTTCATAAAAAACTTAGGAGAAGAGCTCTCAAAGGACTCTTCTATAGTAGCAAAAAAAATAGTAATAGATTTATGAGATAGCTGAGATGTAATGCCATGACCAATCTACTTAAAATGTAGTCGTAGACATTCAAAGATAATATAACAATACTGAACCGCCAGTTCACCAGCCAAGGTTACGTTGAATCGTAACTGGCTTATGAGCCGACAGTTCAGGGTTGCCTCATGTAACCTACCAGTTTAAGGGTCGGTTCACGACCCTTGAACCGTTTTTTTTTTTTTCTCCTTATGTCCCCTCTTCGAAGTCTTTACATTATTTTTTTTTTTCTTGCCTTACTGATCCTTTAACCATATTTTTTTTTTCTTCAAACCATCCATCAAATATACATTAAAAATGGAAAGAAAATAAAATACAAAAAAGTCTCTTACAGCATGAATACATAATGTCCCAATCTGATTGAATAGAACAAAGTAATTAAAGGGAAAATATTTTTTATAGTATTTTACCCATAAGGTACCTATGTATCCGCTAATCAGAATCAAACCATCATAGTTTGGTTTGTATTTTTAAAAAACCTTTAGTTTGTTGATCAATTTTATGTTTCATAAAAGTATTAAAGTGAACGTGACTATCCAAGTTAAATTTTTTGAATGAAAATAATTTTTGTTAATCATAATTTGGAAACACCTAATGCTATATCAGCACTTTTGGGAAAACTATACCATTGAGTTTTTTTAGACAATTAGAAAAAAAAAAGATTTTTCTAAGTGATAAAACTTTTTCATAAAAAATGAAAAAAAAAACTTATGATGTATCATCTTGAGATAACTATTCATGTTCGTAAGTAGGAGTGGAACCCACGGGTGAGCTTAAGCTTCCATCAGATCGATTCCAATCACTGAAGTAATCATCCTCCTTGCTTGATGTCCTGTACGGTTCTTGTCATCTACAACTAGTCTTGTACCAATCTTTTGTGCAAGCATTTGCCTCAACATTGACAACAGATAAGGAAGCTCGGCGTTCATCGACGGTCAGGCCTGCTACACTAAACGCTTGCGCAACAGCGACCATTGAAGCCAGAGCAGCGGATACTTCACGAGTGATGCAAAATAGCTGTGGGTAGTCCTTTCTATGCCTTTGCCACCACTCTAAAATATCGAAGTCCTTGATGGAAATATTTTCTGAAAAGTTGAATTTGTATTAGTATAGTGCTACATCTCAAACATTGGACCACCAAACCGTTGCCTCTTCAATTTTTATGCCAGCAACTGCTCACCCATAAAAGAATAATGCCACTCTTTAGTAGGTGGCGAAGGAGAGACTAATGACTAGCTACCAAACTGACTTTGATGGCAGTTAAGCATCTCCTCTATGTCAGTCATCATTACTGACACTTCTTGCTATGCTTCTAAGCTATACACATCTTAAGAATCCATTAGATCTTGAATGTAACCATAATAAGTTTTCAAATACATTACTAATAATTCCGTTTTCCAACGAGGGTGTAGAATAATTGCTACGAGATAAATACGAGGAATTTCTTTATAATAAATTAACTACTTCAACGTCATATCATATATGCATGCGTACAGGTTTGAGTCTTTACAGGCCTAAACTAACACGCCAAGTATACTAACAGATGACATAACAAACAAGTGAACATTGGACCTATAAACTTATAAAAAATTCTTAGTAGCATCATAAAAAACTTTCAAAACTTTAAGTAATTGGATGGAAATATCCCAATTACTAGGGAAAATGTCAACTCCCCACGTGTTGTACATTACGAAGGCACATAGCAATTTGCTGTACTAAACTGTGATATGCAATAACTTATAAGTTGAATTCCAGCGATGTTGTACATCCATCTTAAACTTTCAAGGTCTCTTCCCGCGCTCCATGCAAAAGTTCCTCCACTTTTTATAAAGGAATGGCCTGTCTGTTATTGTCTTGACGACATTCTTGATCGAAGCTATACTATCATATGAAGATACAATGCCATCCTTAACACACAAGTTAAGAACATGACATACACAACATATGTGAAAAAAGATCCCTTACAACGCTGGTTAACAATAATTTTGCAAATCAAATATTAATGTAGTATTACTAATTGCATTATCAAAATCAATGGAAAAAAATTTCCTCACTAATCCGTATTCATTTAGGATTTCTTTAATAATTTTATAAATGTTTTACGTAGTGTGTCGATAGTTACATACCCCTAAAACCAATAGTCGTTCATTAAGTTGTCAATTATTATTTACCCAATGAACAGTAATACCCATATAAAAATTATTACGAAAAGGATCCGTCCATATGTCTGCACATATGGACACTTGCATATCGAGGGAAGAAAACTTACGTACAAGCTCCCTCTTACCTTTGTGGTAAAGCTCCTACGTAACTCGAGTTATTGTTCTACGGCTAAGCTGTCACAAACTGAGATTGAACGTTTCTTGCTCGTATCAACTTTGCCAATTTGATGCACCCGCGTTGAATGACAGGTGCATGTTTGTCAAATACTGTGCCAGGTTATATTTATGCCTCTCTTCATCATACCTCCTTAGCATTTGTCCAGATGAACCACCACTTCAGGCAATCTGTTGCTACATTCTATCTATTCACACCTCCATGAGATGCTTCAACCTTATGTGCTTGTTAAGGATACCATATCCCTCTCCTGTTTTCCACAAATAACTCGCATTGCAATAGTTACAGGATGCCTTCAAGTTCCCCCTTTCGTCTATACCTTTATGAAAATGAGTAGCGAAAATATTAGACTTATCAGGTTTAGGGGGCTTACTTGAACTGAATGGTCTCAAACTGTCGGGCCCATATTGTCTCATATGTTACTCTTCTGTTTCGGGAATAATTTCAATAATGTCCTCCTCATCCTCAAACATGCTTACGAGGCAACTCATCCGTGGGAGTTCAAATCCCACAGGTTGTGCAAGGATGCTCATATAAGGAGGTTCAAATCTAACATGACGTTCACAACCGGGGCATGTTCAAAGGAATTGGAGAGTAAGGTCCGTCATCACCTTAAGGTTAATCCATCCTTATGTAGGGAATTAGTAACACACGTTTAAAAGGTTTAGAATGAAAAGAGGAGTGTTATATCCCATACACTAACCCTTAAACACTTTGAGAGATGAGAGATATCATGGTAAGAATATTTTGGACTCATTCCTTAAAAGAGGTTCATTTTGAACTTGATACGCATACCGAAATAAAGTTAGGCATTCATTTTCAAATCCTAAACACAATTATCCCTTATTAACCCCGTTGAACTGTTTTGGAGTCATTTCAAATGTAAACCCAATCAAGAACCACCCTATAGTGGGGCAATTCGAAGGGTAGGGTCATTAACTGGGAGAGAAGGATAAAACTGATTTGTGCTTACTTTAATAATAACAATTCAAGGATAATTTTTGTTTTCAATAAATTGTTCCCTTTAAAGAAGAGCTAATACTTTTACAAATGCCTCAAAGGTCACACATACCTTATCCAAGCCCATACACTCTAAACCTATGAATTTAGGGCCTTAATTCATCTAAAGACAAAAAATCGACAAAAGAGATAGTTATTTTTGGGAGAGGAAAGAAAAGAAGAAAAAAGAAAAAAAAAGGAAAATGAAGAAATACCTAAATATCGGGCTTGAGAAAATCCCTAACCAAAGAAGGCTTAAGTTACTCTAAAAACACAAGGCCTTAAATCGCATCCCCAACCAAAAACACAAAACCTCATGTTTAAATCATGTTTTCAACCACAAACCAAAACTCCATATTCAATTCAAAATCATACTCCAAATCACGAACATAAACCCTTTCTATCCGCTCAAATTCTCAAACACAAGACCTCCTCACCCACAATACCTCCTTACTCAATACTCTTCTAATTTTGAAGAATAATTTATCTAAGATAAAAATTATTTTTGAAACTAGGGTAAGCACACATCTAGTTTATTCCTAAGGGTTTTTGACTTGTACACTCGAGTTGGATGAAAGTACTTCTTTCAAAAGAGGCCATCTCGTTAATCCTTTTTGAGACCATTTGACTAAAAGCCAAATTTACAATACTGAACCCAAAAAGACCTAACAGATTGATTAGAACGTATCACTTGCAAATTGGACCGTAATTTTCGGAATAGTAATCAATAGTGATGTCTAAACCAAAAGCGTGTAAGGAAGTCCTCTTCAACTAAACTAATCGTAAATTACGTTTTCCTTACAAAATGAATGTTTCAAGCCTATCTAAGAAGCTCATTATCCAGGTTGCAAACTAAGGTACATATGAGATACCCTACAGGATTATAGTGTTTGCCTTTTAAATAGGAATTTGCATCCGTTAACAAAATTTCAAGGAAAAAGAAGAAAAAAAAGAAAATGAAAAGAAATGAAAAGGAGAGAGAGAAAGTGGAGGCTTATTGCAAGTTTTTCCATTCATTTTCCAGTCCATCTCATCCCTAGTGACCAAATTTTCAATTCACGATATAAACAATTTTCACCGAATTCTTCGAATCAAGAGTTTTTTTTTTTTTCGAGTCGACTATGTTCCTCAGTTTTACTTTCAACTGTCATATTGAGTTTAAGCAAGTCTAAAGGGTGCTTACCCTTTATCCGTTTTCCTAAGGATATAGCTAACTCATCGAGCGCTATTCCTATCCATATCTTCTTTAGCACTTTAGCCAGCTCATGGAAGCCCTATCCAGATTCATTTAGGGATCTAGCCAACTCATAGAGCGTAGTCCCAATCTAAATTTTTTTAAGCCTCTAGCTGGCTCCTGAAACATAGTCCCAATTTATAATCTCCTAGGGAGCTAGCCAGCTCGTAGAACATAGTCACAATCCAAAGTTTCTTAGATTCCCAATCGTCCGACTCACAGAACGTTACTTAACTCAAAATTTCTTTAAGGGATTTAGCATGCTTAGGAAATGCTATCCCAATTCAAGTTTCCTTATCTTTAGGTCTTAGCTAGCTCAAAAGGCACTTTGACTACCTTGGTCAGTCAACTCATTAGGGTACGACCAAGTTTTCTCATCTTTAGGTCTTAACTAGCTTAAAGGGCGCTTTGACCGCCTTAGTCAATCAGCTCATTAGGGCATGACTAAGTTTTCTCATATTTAGGTCTTAGCCAGCTCAAAGGGTGCTTTAACTGCCTTGGTTAGTTAGCTCATCAGGGCACAACCAAGTTTCCCTATTTTTAGGTCTTAGCCAACTCAAGGAGCGCTTTAACCGCCTTGGTTAGTCAGCTCATTAGGACACGACCAAATTTCCTTATCTTTAGGTCTTAGTCAGCTTAAAGGACGTTTTAACCACCTTAGTTAATCAGCTCATCAAGGTATAACCAAGTTTCCTTATATTTAGGTCTTAACCAGCTCAAAGAGCGCTTTAACCGCCTTGGTTAGTCAGGTCATCAAGGCACGACCAAGTTTCCTTATCTTTAGGTCTTTGTCAGCTCAAAGAGCACTTTAACAGCCTTGGTTAGTCAGCTCATTAGGGCATGACCAAGTTTTTTGATCTTTAAGTCTTAGCTAGCTCAAGGAGTGCTTTGACCATCTTGGTTAATCATCTTATTAAGGCACAACTAAGTTTTCTCCTCTTTAGATCTTAGCTAGCTCAAAGGGCGCTTTGACCGCCTTAGTTAGTCAGCTCATTAGGGCACAACCAAGTTTTCTCATCTTTAGGTCTTAGCCAGCTCAAATGGCAATTTGACCACCTTTATTAGTCAGCTCATTAGGGTACGACAAAGTTCTCTCGTTCTTTAGGGTTTAGCCAACTCTAGCAACGCTTACCCATTTCATCCAGTTTAAGGTTATATTTAGAATAAGGAGTGCTTCGCTTACCTTAGTTAGTCAGCCTATAGGAGGCATGACCAAGTTCTCATTATTCTTTTAGGGATTCTTGCTAGCTCACAAGGGTATCACCCTAGCTATTCTTCATTTCAAACTAATCATCGTCAAACTAATCATCGTCAAACAACTTAGTGTTCCTTAAGATAGAGTTATCCCATAGCAAAAACAGTGTCTCTTTTATCTTTGTAATAAAGTTTTACTCAAACTTCACAACAAAGAGGGGCAGCTATAGACACCTAATTTTTGCCCCTCCGTAATCCTAATTTTTTATTTTTTTAAAAAGGATCCTAATTCAAAAAAAATAATAAATAAATAAATAATAATAAGATAATAAATAATAAAAATCGACAAATGACGAAAACATAAAAAAGTAAGAAAAGAAAAAACTACAAACATTTTTTAGATTTTTTAAGAAGTAAGTTATCTTAGGGATAAATAGTTTTAGTTTTAGTTTTAATTTAGTTGAAATAATTATTTTAGAGTGTCGCGTAGTTTAACAATAATATAATTGTATTAAATATCAAGGTACAGGTCAACGGCCTGACGAATAAGCATTAGAGTATTAAATCGGATTTAATTTGAGGTCTTGGGTTGGAATCTCGCTCAATACTTAGGTGTCTTTTATTTTGATCTTTTTATTTTTTACAAAAAGAAATGAGTTGAACGCATGGGATTCAAATCTAATTTAATTTTTATCAAATTAGAAACAATAGATACGAATGGATACGAGTTGATGTGATTTGTTTTGGGTTTATAAATACACTTCACTCAAAAAAGAAAGTTGAGTTTTTTTTTTCAACTTCAACATAATCCCTCCACTGCTACATCTCTCCAATTCACCATCCACCATACTTGAACAACACCACAACAGCAGCCACGACACACGATGTAGCAGCGCACAACATCCTCTACCTACAGCACTCTAACGAAAACACCACACTGCACGAACAGTTGCACTCCATTACCATCCATACACACACTTGCGCATAGCTTCAATACCCAAACACTGAAAACAACAACACAACAATTCACAAGCACACACTCTTTATCAATGATCTGCGCTGCAATTTTGATCGTACGACACACGCTGGCACGATTTGTACAACTCATGACTGGCCTTGCGTGACTTCACAATAGCAGTTCTCCATCCATGAATAGTGAGACAGGGAGTTCCTGACATCAAGCAGCAACAGCGATCTCATACCATACCACACTATCGAATAGCAATTTCAGTTGCGTATCTAGGCTGTACGACGTCGCTCCCCATTGCATTAGCCTTTACACAAACTGCATACGCACACAAGCATGCTGGCATTACGGTCACCCCCATTGATGATCAGCCGCACACTCCTTCTCTCCGACGAACTCAACCTACTGCCATGTTCCAGTAAACTCAACCACGCATGAGTGCTCCCATCCTCACTTTACAAACACGAGTGATCAGGTGAGTTCCATTGTCGGTTAGTTTTTTGTTTGTTTTTATTTGATTATTATTATCATGTTATTAGTTCTTTAGTTATTTAACAGTAAATATATATTATATATATGAATATCTTAGTTTAGGAAACTTTAGTATTAGTTTTTATATCAAGTTTATTTCCTGATGTTGTTAATTTACTTAAGTAGATAATTATTTAGCAATAATATAGATATAAAGGAATAAAGATATTAGATAAGGGATTGTTAGGATTAGTTTTATAATACCATTATCTATTAGTGCACATAATATATAATATATGAATATGTCAGTATAGGGGTTTTACTATTAGTTCTTATATAAGTGTACTATACGAATCAATTTAGGGAATGCTAAGATTACGTTTTTTTTCTTTTCCTTCTTAAGGATTCATCCCATAAAATTTTTTAAAAAAAATAAAAACTAATAATAAAAAATCCTTTTAAAAAATTTTAGGACTCTTAAAGAGTTTTTTTTTTTAATAAAATCACTCAAGAGTTAATACCCCTTAGATTTTTTTGAATAAACCGAATCAATTGATAACGTAAACTTGATCGATTTTCGAAAATTAAAATAAACCAATACATTAAAGATTTTTTGAAAGAACTACGATCGTCTAATCCCGGTTAGTGAGTAAGTAGGCATTTTTGGGGCAACGATAAAATCTATATAAACTTAAGTTTTTTTTTTTCTTTTGATTTTGATTTTGATTTTTTATTTTTAAATATTATAATTAGAATAATTATCCTAATTTTGGTAAATAAATAGCGACACCCATTAGGCTTTAATAGGTTAGCTCCTAAATTTGGAATTCTCTAGTTTTTCATTTGAATTGAAATCAAAGACCAGTAGCTAAATTATAATCAATCCACCCAATCAATTATGATTTTTTTTCCCAACTTTAGTTGGATGGCGACTCCAAAAACTTTTTCTAAATAAGAAACCAGAATTTTTCAATTTCTTTAGTCGAAGATTAATATTAAACAGATTATAGATTAGCATTAATCGAAAATGAAGAAATTAATTTTAAATAAAAGAAACCGAAAAATCAAGCTCGACAACCGATCAAAATTTTTTTTTTTTAATAAATCCAGCGATTTAAGGACCATTGGGTGTAGATGTTCCCCAGGCAGGTCAGCCCGCCAAGCCGGTTCACAGTTTAGAATCAGCTGTTGCTCAAGTCTAAATGAGTTTGAATCCTAATACATTAGAATGTAAATAAAATTATTAAGGTTATTATAATTTAATAGTATAATTATTAATTTCTCAATTAAATGAATTAAGCTCAAGTTGTAATACCTAATAGAATTTAGGGGAAAAAAAAAACATAGCTAAAGTCATCGAGCTATTAAATGGACGCACCTAAGTCCTAAGAAAAAGCAGGAAAAATTGTCAACATGATGAACGATAGAGATTTACTCGTACAGGGTTCTTCAGTACTATAAAACGTAAACTTAATGATGACGGAATGGATGATGAAGGGGTTGAGTAAGATGCACTTAGAGAGAGAGAGAGAGAGAATTTATTCGTAGGCAAAATGAACAAAAACAGATTTTAGGAGTGCTTAATAGCATACATATGTAAACATGTCAGTGGTTTATCCATCATTCACTTTCACCACTTATATGTAGCCAATGTCACCAAAAACATCCCCATATATTAGTTCTTAAGTCTTTTTCATCTATAGAGAAATTGAAGGCCCACATTAGAAAATCTCTCTCTCTCACACACATCACCTCAAGACCCCATGATCCAATTTTCACATATATAAATACATGTAAAGATGGGTCATACTATTATATATCCTACACGTTGAAAATTTAATTTATGCTACAATATATGTACTAGGCATCTAAGGACTTTATTATATATAGGTGGTTGGGGGGGAGACCATATAATTGGTGAGATAGAATAGAGAACTTGTACCTTCCCCTTGTTGTTCTAAATTTCTTTTTCTTAACTTTCCCATGGGAAGACAACCTTGTTGTGACAAACTCGGTGTCAAGAAAGGACCATGGACTGCCGAGGAGGACAAGAAACTCATCAATTTCATCCTCACTAACGGACACTGCTGTTGGCGTGCCGTCCCAAAGCTTGCTGGACTCCGCCGTTGCGGAAAGAGTTGCCGCCTTCGGTGGACGAATTACCTCCGCCCCGACCTCAAGAGAGGACTCCTTAGTGAAGCTGAAGAACAGTTGGTGATTGATCTCCATGCCCGCCTAGGCAATAGGTCATACAATAATATCCCACTTGTTTTTAATTTATTTTATCTTCGTAAGCATATTTTATGCAATTAATTACATCATTTTCTTTTTCCTTTTTTTTTTTTTAGCTCCAACCCTCCAATGATCAACTTTAATAGTTTTTTTCTCCATTTTCTTAATGGAAGGTACCCAAACGAGTCAAAGGACACTTGATTCACATTCACGTATAGGATTTATAAAGGAAGAAGATTTTCCATATCTGCCTCCCTGTAAAATTTGAGACTGGCTTGCTTAAATCACTTTAATATTTCGCAGTTGAATGTTGCATAAATTGAACTTCCGTACAAAGACATGTCCTCGCAATATGGATCTTTACTAAAAAACCGTATTTGTTTTCCGCAAGTTGTGTGCGATGGTTTGGAAGTCTAGGGAGTTTGAAATGTTTATGTCATTATTGTCAACCTAGTTCTCGACGCATTGGACATCAAATATGGGGCTATATCAAAATACCACAGTTCTTAGGTTTGGTAACCTAAGTTTTCGTTTTTTCATCATTATAAGATCGTAAATAATTAGGCTTCCGTAGGATAACTTTGTTTATTTGTAAAGATTTCTACAAGGTGGTTAAAAAACATTTTCTTATTATTTTATAAATATTAATCTCACCCACTCAAGATATCGAGATTCTATTTCATAAAAATAAATGATCATTCCTTAAGTTTTGTCAAGTCTTCTCATTAATAAAAGATTTATCAATTTTACTTGCAAATTAAGACTGATCTACATTTCCCGTTAATTATACTCAAATTTGCAATATGTATGCCTTCATAGCTAAGAAATGCATAATTATGTTCTATCTTGTTATAATTATGTTTATGTCGTCATGAGGAATAGTTGACTAACTTCGATGAGAAATCTCATCATCACTAATTCTTACCACTAGTTGGAGTATATAGACCGGCAATAACGTTATGCATTCCAAAAATTAATGTATTTGGAACCATCCGTTTACGATTTAAATAATTGTATTACATGTTGATACATCTACATCTTGTTAATTCTTCCTTATTGCAGGTGGTCCAAAATTGCTGCTAGATTACCCGGAAGAACCGATAATGAAATCAAGAACCATTGGAACACTCATATTAAGAAAAAGCTTCTGAAGATGGGAATCGATCCGGTAACTCATGAGCCCCTAAACAAGGAAGTGCCGCCAGCCGATGATCAAAAGGAATTTTCATCATCGTCATCGTCTTCTTCTCAATTAATTGATAATAATAATAATAATAATAACAACAACAATATTAATCCACAATTACCCGAATCGGGAGGTTCAAACTCGCCTGTAGGTAATTGTTCGACCATCACCGAGGATTCATCGAACTTATTAGATGGTGTTTGTAGTGATGATTTATTCATGGATAGCTTATGGTTTGATGAATCATGGAATGGTGCCCAGCAACAACAGCCTATTGAAGCAAACCCTAATGACATAGGCTTGCCATGTTATTGGGAAGAAGATAAGAGCTGTTCATTCTTATTGGATTGCCAAGATTTCGGTATCCATGACTTTGGTCTCGATTCCTTTAGCGATATTGAAGTGAAGACCATGAACTCAGCACTAGAGATGGACGACAAGCACTAATATATATATTATATGTATTTACTTTGTTTGTACAAGGAAAGACATACCATTAATATTAATAGGAAATATGAGGAGGAATTAGATATGTAGGAGTAAAATTGTACGATAAAGTGGTATCGAGCTCCAAAGGGTCTCTTAGCATATCATGATGAGATGGTGTTATCATCAATTAAAAATTATATACGTATATGTACGGCTATAAGTAATCATTACATATTTTATGTATAGAAGAATGACCAAAAAGTGGTAGTATGTTGAAAGTGGGGTGGGTTTTCTTTTTCATGTAAAACCCTTTTGTACATAATGCTTCCTATGTTTATAATAAATAAATGAAAGTGGTTCGGTTCTGTAGTTTTTCTTTTCTTTTCTTTTTTTCTAAGGATAATTTTCTTTTAAGCGATTGTCTTACTTTAGGACAATAAACATCTTCACCTGCCCCCAAAGATTTACGTTTCTTTTCCCATTTAAATATACGTTCCTTGTCCCATTTAAATATACTAGTAAACCATGCACCCTAAATACAAAGAGTTTAAACTCAAAAATATAAATGAATATTGATAATATGTAAAATTTGAATTGTAATAAACCTTCCAAATAAAATGTCCTTATAAATGTTGGACAAATAAAAAGTATAATAAATTTTTCAAATAAAATAACAGTAACCGTAAATGTGATAGAAAATGGTAACTATATTGAACTCAACAATTGAGAATTTTGCAAGATGGGTTTCATTTCTTTTAGTAACTATTATATGAATATATTTAATGATAAAAATTATAAGATATCAAATGTTTATTTATAGGAAGTTAAAAAAAAAAAAACTTTCTCTTTAATATAATACTAGCAGTCGATATACTTACGCTATGTGTACAAAAAATTAAATTGAGTGACATTTAAAAAAAATCCTAGAAAATCTATGAAAAGAAAGAAGGAAAAAATAATAGCAAATAATTATATCCAGGGGCAATGATAAAAAAATAATATCCATGATAAATGAACAATGCAACATTATTTACATAAATAACAAATAATATCTATAATATATGAATAATATATTGAAAAGTAAAAATATGGATGCACGATGAAATGTATTCTTTATTACGAATGTATAATAAGGTCAAAATTGTATGTGGCTATAAGTTCGAAAATGTGGTTGCATGAATAATGAGAGTTTTTTATGGATATGTAGTGTATTTAATTTGTAGGTGGGCAAAATTTTTTTAAGTGGTAGTGAAAATTGGTTGCGGAGAAAATAATTTAAGTGGTCATAAGAATTGATTATAGGATGGGCTTGAAATTTTTTTTTTAATTGCTATGAAAAAAATATTTAATTATTACTAACTATAGACGGTTGAAAATAGATTTTCCCTTTGATATAATAGATATATATATATATATATAGTTGTACGATTAACTCTTGCATTTCCTATAAGCGAAGGTCCCCTATCTATGATATTAAGAAGCTAAATAACCGCTTAAGTCCATGCCTTTGAAATGGTGAATGGTACATCGGTTGTCACGTGATGACTACTGAGACATGTTTGTGTTGAACGATCCATCATATTTGCTATTCCTTTGCCTATTTGAATGAATCAACGTCTCACTCTATTCAAATGGTTTTTAGGTAATGTTTATAATGGGAAATGAACAGTATAGCATAATAAGAATAAGACGGTACAATCTTCTTATATCGTATTTAATGTGTGTAATATTATATATAAATCTTTTTAGTTGAAAAAATAAAAATAAATTATTTATATATAAATTACAATAAAATTATTGGTATCATGATTTAGGAATATAGCTTAAGGTGTTTTTTAGAATTTCAAAAATATATTTATTGAGTACTATGAAATTGATTTTTATACCATTAGATACATAGTACAGATATTTTAGTTTTGATCCAACATCTTAAGGCCCTTTTTTCCTTTAATTTTGATCACTATGTAAATTAAACAATAAATTGAAAATTTTGTCAAAATACTATATTATAAAAATATAATAATCAAACGATACTTTAAAAGAGATAATAAAAGCGACCGGATTCAAACACTTTCTTCGACAAATTTCAATATAGGGATGGCTCCAATACGGCGTGATGTACAGTAAATTTAGACATGACCATGACTCTTGCACATAGGAAATGCTTGTATTAACCCTTATAACTGTGTCGGCCAGATTTTGGATAACATAAGAGTACTATACACAAAAGTAACAATACTTTGTCCTATTATGGTAGCTTTTCGAATGACCAATTGATTGGTTACGGGAAGGTACCAACTGATGGGGCTCAAGTTGCTAAAAGCTAACCTTAGGAAGGTCATGGAGTAAGGTAGGGTTTCTAACTTTCATATTTCTTATATTTACGTGTTGGACAAAACTAAAATTTCATGCCTCATCCCAAATATGAGGTGTAAGTGTAGGTGTGAGAGTCCGTAAAAATCGCATCTTAAATTTTGGTTTATTAAACCATTTTGAATGTTTTGGAAAATGAACAAGATCACATGAAGATAGTTTTAAACTTAGTTTATAAAGTAATTTGAGACGGATTTATTTTTATTTTTTTTTTGTTATTATTTCCTTCTGTTACCTCTTTATGGTTTTATTATTATATGTCATTACTTTCATTTAAATAGAAATTTTGAGATCTGGATCATTCTCTATTATGCAAGTTATTTTTCAATCATTTGGAAGAACATTAGATACCAGGAGGCATCAGGGGTAGAATAATTTGGATTCTCAGAAATAAAATAAAACACTTGGGATTTGGGAAAAAATAGATTAAAGATGAAATAAATGGGATTGGAAATAATTTTTTTTATTTGATTTTTAGCGATGAGTTTTGGTTAGATTTCGATTCGATTTGGTCAAGACCCTCAATTGGTCTATATCCCCGTTCAGTTTGTTGAAAAAGTTTGCCGTCCTCTCTACCCAGTTATGAATTCAAGGTGGGCTTTCTTGTCTTTTTGCTCTTTGCTTTTATGAAGAGTCACTTTAGCTTGTTATTATGACCTTATTGATACTTTTCTATTCTTATTTCGAAATCGAATGTTTAAATAATATAGATATCAAAAAATTGATTATCATACATGTTAAATACAAATAAGAGATAGGTAAATAACAAATGAAACAAAACAGGTCTCTAAGTTAATATTCTTTACGTTTTTTCAAAGGCATTACACGTTTGTTTATTGGCTACATGTGCTGTATTGACGGCTTAAATAACATGAATACACAAGCTAAGACACCCACACACGTATATGCCTCATCACCTATCCGAGGACGACTTGAACTTTTCCTTTGTCTGTACCAAACCATTATACGTAGGATAAGACTTTTTCAATAACTGTTTGACAATAGTAGGATAATAAGATATACATATATAGGAAAATAGATCATGCATATGTATTCTGTTATGTTGTGTCTAAAAGAATGTGAAGAACAACTACCTGAGACAGGATATTTTGGAACCACTAGGCCTTTCTATATTTCTTTTTCTCTCACTTTTAGTGAAAAAAACTTCACTTATATTAACATATCACGTATTTTAATAAATAATAAATAAATAAATATTAATAAAATTTTAATATATAAATATATAGATCTTACCATTTAGTTATATGTATTTAAATATCATCGATATTTATCTATTATTTTTTTAATACCCGTGAATGTTTTCTGCTCTTTTCTTGTGGTGAGGAGTGAGATAACCCAAAAGTGACACACCATTAGAAATTGCTTTATGAGGAGCTTGTCTCCTTGTCATCATTCAAGGATCTCCCACAATTATACAGAAGTTGTGCGAATCCCCGCACTAAATTAATTGCACTTTAAGCAAAAATCTTTATCAAAATCTCTCTCGTGGCAACATGTCCATCACTTTTAGTTCCTAAGTGGTTGTAATTGCAAGTTTCATGAGCACTAGTACCAACACATTTTTTATCATCATATTTAAATATATCAATTGAAGCTTGGACAAAATACACACACAAGTAGGAAGTGTGAAGTGTGATGTGTTTAAATGGGGGAGAGAACTTTATCATATACACTTAATGGTAGGATTTTGTATTCCATCAACTCTCGTCAAAGTCATTGATTATAAGAGGACATTTTGTTTACTTAAAAGTTAACTTTGTAAATGAGAAAATGCTTATCAATAAAAGGATTATTCTATCCTCCCATCGGTATTTTTGACGAGATTCGATCGTTATTTATCTTATATCTATTATATTTGAACCATTAAAGTAACTGTATTTTCAACGATTCAGATTTAATTTATACTATATTAAACGTAAGATAGAAGGTTGGATCAATCCCTTAAAAATGTAAACGGAAGTGTAGAAGTTCTTATATAAAAATAGAATTTTTTTATGGTTTCATTTTTATTTTTAAAGTACCGTTCTACCAATCATTTTATATTTATTTTATATTTTTTTTAAATTTAAATTATTGAATAAACTGTTAATAGAATCGCTTAAATTTAAAAAAAAAATTAAAAATAAATAGTGAGATAAAAAATAAAACCAAATCTCAAAGAACAGAACTGTAAATATTGTCCAACAATCGCAATTGGTTAACATTACCTCCTAAAATATTTCCGCACGATTCGATATTACAAATTCGAAAGCAAAACCGTTGAGATGAAATGAAAATTAAAAAATCTACCTGCAAGAAACACGTCTCTTAGTTATGTCGCGCTTAAAAAGTTCCGGTTTATGCGAAGATCGGTACTCTTAGTTTCATGTATTTAGAAAATCGTTCTGATTAGTTTTATATATATGTCTTTAATGGATGTCAGACCATGCTTCAGAAAAGAGAATACATAAATAATTGACGAGAAGAAATTAAGAGTGACGCTACAATGGGTCAAGCAATCGACGGAAGAAGCCAATCGACCAGAATAGTGGAGGTCAACTCCACAATAACCAGAGTCAATGTAAATTACTTACAAAGTCCTTACTTGGTCCAGCATGCCCATTTTCTATTTCAAATTTTCATGGGACCAATATTTTTTTTTTTTCTTTTATTTACTTGTATCAAGGTCATGTGGTTTTCGTGAACGCTAAATTATAGGGATCAAACTCTCTTGTCTATTTACACTAATATTTTATGGCTTGAAGAAGAAGATTGGCAAGGACTTTGAAAACTTTTACTAATTTCTTTTGTTTTAATTTTTATAGGATATTATTTATTTGCATTATCTTACTATCTGTTAGAAATTAGTTTATTTAGGGATTTTATTTTTTTTTTAGCTATTTACTATAATGCCCTTAGGGTTATCACCCATCTATATAAATACTTTATATTACACTTTTTAATACTTCAGCTAGCATTATTTTCAAAAACCTTAAATAGAGATTTTTCTTTTTTTTCCAAAATTCTTCTCAGTTATGGCATTCAAAACCTTTCTTGTTTAATTTAATTCTTGGTGTATTTGATTTATTGAATTGAATTAAACAAAACTCTTTTTATTTATTCTAGTTGTGGTATTAACTCGACTTATCAATAACAATTGACAAAAAAAACTCTGGTTAAATTGATTTCACCCTAACATCATTACCCTATCGGTTAAATTAATTGTCCATATTTTATTTTATTTTTTTTTTAGTATTCAATAAATCCAAAAATATACAATTTCAAAACCCTAGACAACAATCCATCTCAAAATTCATACAAAAAGATTTCTTTAAAACATCAAATCGTACCATATTGGTATTAAAGCTTAAGAATGAAGTAGCAATGTCTAAGGTTTAAAATTATTTTGAAAAAAAAAATTGAAAAAGGCCAAAGTTTTATCATTAAGAGAAAAACCAAGTGCCTAGGTTCTTACATTTACAAAGATATAGACACAAGGATTCAAAACTTGACCAAACCTAAAAATTCAAGGCCGTTGTGTTTGCTTGTCATGATTATGTGTGAGTGATTATACGTATTGGTGTGACATAAATCATAAAAATGGGTAGTTAAGATTAAAGTGGAGTGTATCGAATTTGTGCAAAGAACATAATAATTATATCTGTGTGGTGAAGTGCAATGGTCACCAAAGTTGGTAAAGATGGTTCAACATACTACTGTCGTACGTGAGTGGCTATGCTCTATATTGGTTGATTGTGTGATTGTGTAGATGATTAATGGTTGTAGCAATTGCCTTAGTTGTACATTACTGTATGGTTGCCCAAGGAGGAACTATTGGCTCACTAAAGTTTGTTTGATGCTGCTGAAGCATCTACTGGTGATGGATTGCACATTGAGGAAGAAGAGTTAACATGTGTTGTCTTCTTTAATTTCATTCATTTTTTTAATTTTCTTTAGTTATCTATTTAAAAAAAAAAAGAAAAAAATTATAGATTCTCTTTTATTTTCTTTGGAGCTTTTAGTGTTGTGAAAAAAAATACCATTAATTTGTAATTTTGCCATGGCTTATGAGTTAAAAGAAGACATAAGGAGGAGGAGTTTATCAAGGCCAAAGGTATTGCAGTTTAATATAGCAGCTAATCCTTCTAATGAAGACGAGCAGGTAGAGAGTTCACTTCATGTTAAGTGTCTTATTACTGATGCAACTTATGATATACTATTAATCATAAGAGTCATGCTACCATTGTAGCATAAGGTATCATAGACAAACTGAAGTTACTAACTATAGCTCATCTAGATCCATATCAATGGAAGAACAGTAAGGAATTGGTTTATATTACGAAATAGGTAAAGGTACCAATTTTGATTCTTAATAGATGGTCTAATGAGTTTATTTGCATTGTAGTACCTACTAAAATTCCTCACCCAATGTTTGGAAATCCTTGGGCTTGCAATATAAAGTTATCTTATGATGATTGCCATGATTCTTACTCTTTTGTAAAGGATGGAAAGAAGATAATACCGAGGCCTATGAGCTTGAACAATGTAAAAGGTAAAATATTAAAGATGTAGCATCATTATTATCGACTCTTAGAGCATATGGTGATTACAAGTATTAACATAACTACCTTCCATTGTTCAAACTAGCTTTTCATAATCCATTGATGGAATTGCCATAAATGGGTAAATTTTATCTATTAAACCATACAGGATGTTTATAGGAGTAATTAGTGAATTTATTGATGACTATTTGCATTGGTTTGGTATTCTCCTTATAATTGGTGCTAATGTTAAGGAGTTCACAATATATGGTAGTCTAAGATTATAAAGGCACTTTGCGAGAGTAGATTTCTATTGACTATAGAATTATATAATTGGGTGAACGAATAATATTTCAACTTGTGAGAAGATTAGCTTCTTCCAAAGTGCTAAGGGTTTATCATTATTTATTGAACCGTCCACAAGGTTTAATGTTTAGCAACTTAATATGAGCCTTGTAGATAATGTTTATGATGAATGGAATAGGTCCACATTGTATTTGTTGAACTCATTGTTGAAGGCACAAAATGTGTGGCATTAGTATGTGGAAATTAATCCTCTAAAGTACTTTAGGTAAAGATACAAATTCAAGGGTGGAGATTATCTTAAATTTTGAAATATCAAATGATATCACCTTTTTTATTTTATAATATCAACTACTGATTATACATATCTATATTTTAAAGAAATAACTTTAAGAAAACTTTAGGAAAGAAACTTTAGAGGATCTAAATCCATGAGTATATTATTATAAGTTGTGATGGGTCATATGCTCTAAGCATTATTATGAGAGATGAGATATTATGGGAGCTACATGTATAAAGGAGCTTTCTAAAATATATGTTCAGACACTTGATGTGAGGAGCTGTCTCTAGGATTGAAATGGCCGAGAGATTTATTTGACTCTTTTAAGCTTCCTTTATACAGGATGGTTTTCGATCTACGTGGAGGACACAATATTGAGATTCAAGGGTGAATCTTTTGTGCCTAGGGGTGATGATAGAGGTCAAATTCCCCAATCTATTTACTCTACAATATTTTATGGATCGAAGAAGATTAGCAAGAATAGCAAGAATTTTGAAAACTTTTATTAATTTCATTTATTTTATTTTATTTAGGATATTATTTATCGACATTATCTTACTATTTGGCAGGAATTAGAAATTAGTCTATTTAGGGGTTTTATTATTATTTGGCTATTAAATATAATGCCATAGGGTTGTTAGGAGTCTATATAAATACTTTGTTTTACACTATTTAAATTTTAATAGTTCAATTGACATTATTTTAGGGATTCTCATCTTTTCTAAAACTTATCAATTCTTTTGAATTGCGGTGTTCAAAACCATTCTTATTTAATTTAATTCATGGTGTAGTTGACTTATGAAATTACTTTTGTTTATTCTAGTCATGGCATCCATCCGACTTATTAATTAGAATCAAAAAAAAGGAACCCTGGTTCAATTACCTTGAGTCTTTGACAATGGTGTCATCCACTTTTCTGTGAAATCAATTGCTCATATCTTTTTTTTTTTTCCAATATTTATTAAACCCAAAAATCCAAAGATATTAAATTTCAAAACCCTAAACAACAATCTATGTCAAAATTCGTACAAAAAGACTTAAACTCGGATCAACAAACAAATTGGTCTTAAACTTGCGTGTGTTATGATCATGCGAAAAACTGCATTATTCTATTCAAAAAAATCTATCGATCGTAGGACTTGGTAATGTTGCTTCAAAATAGGGCTTTTTAGCCCTTAAAAGATTCCAAAATCTGGGAAAAGTTAAAGGCACGGTTCCAAATTTTATTCCTAGTACATCGTATTGACCATTGATCCAACAATAGCCTGGTTTCCCTCACACTGAGTATAAGATGAATCACCGCATTCACTGTGAAGTGGAGTTAACAAACAAACCACATGATTCACCAAATTGCAAAGTTATTTTAATCCTACAGTGGCAAAAAGCTAATAGGACTAGATCTAATGGTAGCCACATTCCAAATTCTAAATTGCGTTATATAATTATTCTTTTAACTCATTACACATATTATATTAGTAATACAACACACACAATGTTTGTGAAAAAAATAAATAAGTAAGTAAGTAAACAAGCAAATAAATAAATAAACACTATCACACATGTCGATGTTAAAATTTTTTTCTTTCAATTTCCTTCCATTTACAAATGAATACTTGAGATTGTAATACCCTATTATATCATCAAAGAAAGTAAATTGATATGATCCATTTTTGAGCAATGAAGAATGAGGAGCCAAAGTTAGGTGGTCTGGAGGAATCTGGCTAGTGAAAAAAGGGCTTAACAGGATCAATGTCTATACCATGTGTGTTAAACTTCCGTGAGTTGCTAAATCCGGTAACTGTTTTCCTTAGACCCCACGCAAGATGGGTTCTTAAAAGTTGAAAGTCATGGTCCTATTGGCCCCCAAAGAACTTCGGTCCATTGAATGGAACATTGACCCGTTTTAGTTTCAGATAAAACCCTATATAGTAGTCTAGTGATTATATCGTAAAGAGAAGACAAGTTTTAGTTGTTGTGAGACAGCTTTCAAGCACTTCGTGAAAGCTACAATGCATTGGGAAGACATCATTATAAAAGAGTGAAAAGTGTGTCATCTTTCTGATGTGTATACTTTCATCTAATCCTTTTACGAACTGTATACAAAAAAGGACCAGGATGTAACATGTGAGAGAATGTAGAGTAGAGCAAGGACTTTTCTTAACCTTTTTTTTTTTTTTTGAAGATATTCTTTCTTTCAAGCTATTTATTCATGTGAAAGCTGCCTTTCTTGGGCAACTTGTTTGTCTACACATATACTCGAATTCATGCCTAAGCAACATGCGGAAAAATATTTGTCATGATTGAAACGTTGCCGTGTGCGAGGGTGATTTGATGAAGGGATACGCTTGTGGATTGATCCTAAGACTCCGTATGATTGATGTTTTTTATCTTCCATGGATAAAGAATACGTTAGCTTTGTATATAAACAAAGGTAATTTTAGAGGATTCAAAAATGCAATCGAATTCGAATATGTGTATTTAAAATATCAGCATTTCTCATGAGAAGATTAGTAAATTAATAAAATATGGAGATGGACGCAGTTTTGAAATTAGGAAGCAATGAAATCTGGTTTCATTATATGTTCGATAAAGAAGGAAAATAAATAAATAAACTCTAGTTTTGATAAAGACTCTAATATGTCACAAAAATCTATTAATAATGTATAAGCATGAATAAAAATTTAACACTTAAAGATACATAAATGGTATTTAAAACACAAAAAAAAAAAAAAGGTTATTTCATTCTTACTTATCAAATTTTTATTTACTATATATAACGAATTGGTACCATTAAATTTTTTTCTCCAGTTTCCAGCTTGCAACTCCAAAACCCAAACCCATCGTTGGGTTGTGACGAAAGTCAAAGGTAGAACTATTAAATCGATTCATCATTCATGGACTTAAAAATGGCTTAATTCTTCATCTTCGTCCCAAGAACAGCCATCCGTAGAAGGCTCTCCAAGTAGCAACCATTTAAGAAAGTCGAAAGAAAAGGTTAGTGTGTAGATTGGTGCACTCTAACCTGCCTAACCTGGATGGGTCATTTAAAAACTGTTAGATCAGCTTCATCAACGAAACAATCTAATGGTATTACCTACCATACATACATTTTATATATATATATATATATATAGATTTTGTCTAACTATCAATCATATTTAAAAATACAATAATATAGATAATAATATAAAAATATAATAATATAGATAATAATGTTTTTAGAAACTATTCGTTACTACTACTTGGTACTTGAGTACAATTAGCAGTTACAGTACACATTATACGCCGTATCTCTCCAATTTGCTATTTAAGCAAGTCCAAGAGATGACTAGACTGGTTTCACAACCAATTAGGCTAGTTTGAGTTTGATATACTAAGTTACAACAATTCAAACAAACACAAGGCCAAAAAGTAGTGACGAAAATTTAAGCGTCTTTTTGGTTCTAAAAAAATTGGAAGAATTTTCTAAGCAGTTTTTCAAATAATAGGTTTCAAATTTTTTTTTTCCTTTATAGTTTTTATTTTAAAATAAAAATTGAAATTACTGAAAAATATGTTTGGTTTTCCTCGTCAGTTTCCTTGCAAAATTCTATGGATTAGACGGAGCAGAGAAGGAAGGTTACGATGTGGAGAAGATGGAGAAATGAGATAAAGAAATAAGACGTAAGGGAGTGTTGGCTAATTTTATATTTAGATAATCTTATTATAATATATAATTTTAGAAACTCTTTCCTTTTTATTTCATTTTTTTTATGATATCATTAATGTATTTTCATAATTTTTTTTATCATATTTAATATAACTTTGGAAGCACTTGCCTTTTATATGAAAATTATATATTTGGTGATAAAAACATTTTAAAGAGGGAGGTTATGTGTTTTCTTCTTCCCATTTGAATTTTTAACAAATCAATATAACAAATCATTGATTTTCAGAACCTTGCATTGCTTAAATGTTTTTGACATGTTCTTCTTTTTTCTTTTTGATAATAGATAAATATTACATTATGTTTACAATTTTTGCGAAAAAAAATCATAATAATTATTTAAATTTTTATTCACGCATTGTACAGACTCTTTACTAGTTATAACAAATGTCATTAAAAAGGATTCAACATATTTACGAAAATTCCATTAAAAGAGTTCAAATTATTTACTAAGATTTTCATTAAAGGAGTTCGATTTATTTATAAGAGCAGTACGTCTTTTTATTTGAAAATAGAAAATAACTATTTCCTTTAATTTTATTTGAAAATTGTTTATACTTACAAATGTCTAAATATTGTACTTTTCCATTCTTTATGACAATATCTCAACAAACAGACATATTTCCTAATTATTTCTATTTTCTAGAGAATTTGAAAATTGAAAACCAAAACTTCTCTAAACTCTCCAAATAAATAAGGTGTAAAAGTTTCTTTTTTAAACCTATTAACAAATAATTATACACGTATATCTTTTGTGTATGCACAATAAATGCATGCATGTACGTACAATTAGATATGGGACAAAGCCGGCTCTAAATCATGAATTAATTGGAAATCAGCCTACTAGCTCAATGAACTGAACTGAGCCCAGCCTACTTGAACCATGACTCATGACCTTAGTAAGTCATGGTGATTCAATCTTTTCTTTTTTTCATCATGGTGCTTCAACCTTGCGATCCTTGATTTGGCCCAAATTATTTTAAACAAAAAAAGGAAAGGATAAAATCAGCTGCACAAAGCAACCTTTCAAATTTCAAAAGAGAAGCGGCTTTGTCCACACTTGTAGGGCAATTACTAGTCACCTAGAGTGACTAATGCCTAACTCTATATTCTAAAATAAAACAAAAACTTTTATTTTACGATATGCTCAATATAAATTATATTAACATATATAAATATATATAAATGTATAAATATGCATATATATAAATATATATAAAAATACATACATATACATGTCAATATATAATATATTATATTATAGAATATATGTTAATGCATATTTATAATATTACGTAGTATATTTATATGAAATGAAGCTGTGAATTTTGAAAAAAAAAATTATGAAAAAAAAAATATATGGTAAATATCGATTCATGGGCTATTGAACTAGCTTTTACCATGGATCTATAGTTCAAGTGAACCAACTTCTCTCGAGTCAATCATGGTTCTTTAACTTAGTGACTCATGAACTGTCAAGTCTTAGTTTATTCGATCCGTCTCTCCAATCTATGTATAATACCTAAAGTATATTTTTTGTATATGAGTATCTTAACAAATGTCTAAGGATATAAAAAAAGAGGCTTTTACATTTTTTTACATTAATTAAATAATTCAATTAAAAAAAATGTAGAAAAAAGAAGAAGTTCCTTTATCTGGTTCTTTAGCAAATACTTTTTGATTCTTGGGGTGGAAAAAAGAATTGATCAATTCAGACCAAACCACATATTAAATGTAAGCAAACTGTAAATATGTTTTTTCGAATTTGATTTGGATAATTCTAAACCCAATTCAAACCAAAATATAACGGTTCATATAGAGGAATAAACTAAACACAATAAAAAAAATAACATCAAAAGTTTTGAAAACGATGTCATGTTTTTCTTAGCATTAGAAAAAAATTTTATTGTAACATCGTAATCAAAAGAAATTTTGATTTTACGCTTATCAAAAAGCAGGGAATGTGACTTTTTATGGGAAAAAAATGCACGAGCTCATCTCTCCTTCGTTGACAACCGATGGATTTTTTATCACACAATAATGAATATGAATACAAGGATCTATCAATGCAAAACTTCGTAGTTAAATGTTTCATATGAATCATAGAAAGTTATGATATTAGTTTATGAAGCCATGGTTATAAATATCTTATTAAAACAAGATTAAAATTTTTAGATCAAATGGTTGAAATAGATCTATTAGTATTTGTTAGCTTAACTATTTATTACTTTTGACCTAAGCCATTACAAATAATATCAAAGTAAACCCCTGTCAGTAAGTAAATGATTTGAGTTTGACTCCTATAGAAGGCCAAATTTAATATTGGACTTTCAAGCCCATTGATTAAATAGATTTGACTCCTGAGTTAAAATGATAGGGCCAAAAAGCTAAGCCCATAAATTATTAGGATAATTAAGGGAGACTTAACATGTCAGGTTTGGAGTAAAGCTCATTGAATCAATCCATTCGATCCAACCTTTCTCGACTTAGTTCACACTAAAATAATAAATAAAACCTTTACTTAGGCCTAAACCTATGAAAATTGCCCACTTAAGATCCATTAATAAAAGGCTTCAATTTTAACCATTGATAATCATCATGATCTAACGAATGTAATCAATTACCCTTTCCTATAAATACCCTATTCACAACCTTATTTGAATAAGAAAAAAAAAAAACCCATTAACACTGTTATTCCACCGAAACTTTGCCTCAAAGATTAAATACTCAAACACATCAAAAACATCACCTTGTTCTTCATTAATCTTGGAGTTTGATGCCATTACACTCCTCCACCTGTCATCATACGTGTTAGAGCCTTAGTAAGATCACCTAGTCCTCCTCCCTACATTTCTCTCCCGATTATCCCGTATGAGTCACTCAAATCATTTCCCTAGTCACATATAACTTGACTTCACACGCAGCACATACGTAACACTTGCATCTATACCCAACACCCCCACAACTCCATTTTAAAGAAGAGATCTAAGGAAATTAAGGATTGTAAACAAGGTGTTACTCCTTTTATGCTTTCAAAATGACCTATAGGAAGTAAGTGACTTGAATCGTACACTGAAAAGGGAAAGAAAGATCTGAATGTAATTGTAAAGTCTCACGATAAAAATATCATTTTTTTTTTTTTTTTTGGGGTAGGGGGGGAGGGTAATGAGACCCCATGGTTGAATATCTCACATGAATTATGAAAAGTTGTAATACTAGTTTACAAAACTATAATCATAAATACCTTGTTAATATAAGTTTGAAACTTTTAAGTCAAGGTAATTAAAATGGGTCCATTAATATTTATAAGCTTAACTTTTCACTACTTTTGGCCAATGATGGTTCAACTTCTTCTTAGTTCATGCTAGAATATAAAAGCTAAAGGTATTGGATATTAAATCATTTTAATTAGGGTAAACTATACCGATGTCATTTGGTGTAAACATACTAAATTTCTAAAGTATCGTATATGTAGCCCTTACAAAAATTTTCATATTAAAAGAATTCTTATTACGTACAATATCAAATACAATATTTTGCATACAAACACACTTGTAAAACTTTTAATAAACGTTGTAGTAGAAAATACTATAAAAAAGATACAAATCTTTTAAGTTTTCATACACAATTGGATCAAGCTCAAATTATGAGCTCTTAAATAACAACCCATTTAGTCCCGAATACAAGATATCACATATTAACACAAATCAACAATCATGATGAAGAAAGGAGACAAAGAAAGAAGACAAAAAGGAAGAGTACACACTATTGTATATTCAAATAATTACAAGAAATGCCAAAATTGCGTTAAAGGAGTTCAACTTCTTTGTAAGAACAATACACTTTTCTTTTGAAAATAGAAAATAATTTGAAAATTGTTTTATTCTTACAAATAAATGTCCCAATAGTTTTAATTTTTCATTCTAATATGACAATATCACAAGCAAACACATTTTCTAGCTATTTTTATTTTCATAAATTTAAATTTTAAAAACTAAAAATTTTTCTAAATTCCACCAAATAAACAAGGTGTAAAAATTTCCTTTTTTAATTTTCTAACAAATAACTCCTTTATTTTCTGTTCGTAGATGTATGTGTATGTGTGTATGCATGTATATATATATATATATGTAATATCCAATGAATATTTTTTCGTGTATGGATATCTCGACAAATGTTTAAGGACATAGGAAAAAAAGCTTCCACACTTCCTTCCATTAATTACACAATTTAACTAAGAAACAAGTGTGTAAGGAAAAAAGTAGGTTTAGTAGGTTCTTCATCAAGCATCCTAAATTCTAGGGATTGATAAAAGATTTGATCAAATGAATGCAAGTAAATTGTAAGTACCTTTTTTTTCAATTTGATTTGGAAAATTATCAAACCAAATCAAAACCAAATAGAAATATTATAGTTGATTTGAATGGTTAAAATAAAAAGAAAGAGATCAAGTGATATTTTTTTTATAATAAAAGTTTTTAAATTTTGGTTTTGTGCTTATTAACACGTAGGGTATATAAATTTTATGGGAAAAAAAAAAAAAGGAAAAGCGTTCACTCGTCCCAAAGTGGGGGGCATTCATTAGCAAAATATATGTATATACGAGTGATATGGCGACAAGTGGGAAGATCAAAAGAAGGTGAGAATATCCATTGGATACAACAGTTGAGTATGAAACTGGCGACTTGTCATACATATGACAGTTCCACAGTCGATGCAGACAGGTTAGAAAATTTTGAAATGGGACAAACAAAGGTATCAAGGAGAAGGACCTACTAGACATGATTTACCCTAATGAACAGCAATTTTACTTAATACGTGTTCTTCTTTAGCTTTGAAGCAAACCTCTTATGGGTTTAAAGACATGGAACGATTGACTACTCCATCTGGTGAGAATTGAGATATGGAGCTACCAGAGTTTGTTTTCTGGTTGGTGGAGGAGAGAAAGACAAGATGATCATCTTATGTTTGGTGTCCACACGATCTACACAAAAAGGTTAACAAGTCATGGGGAAGATGAAACTACCTAATAGGGTGATTAGTTCCATTCTATTTCTGTCAAGGGTTGAGTCCACTGTCGAGACTACAATACAAGTTGTCTAACGTCTGGTGGATTTTTTGCCACGCATTAATAATAGACTTCATTACAAGGATCCATTGGTGATTTGCTTCCGGGGGGGTCGACCTCCTTCGTAGTTCTTGCTGCCCTATAAAGGTAAAGCAATCGGAGATCAAATCATTTTAACTAGTTTAGACAACGCGTTATATAAAGATAAATGTCTGAATTATGAATATAAACTTATTTACTTATATGGATATTATAACATATTATAATATGATGTATAATTTTCATATAATAAAGAGTGATTTAAAGTGATTTACCAAACAGCAATTTGCTACAACAAAATACAAAAGGTAAGTGTTTCTAAAATTATATTAAGAATATGACAAAAAAAATTACAAAAATGCATTGATGATACCATAAAAATTATATATATATATATATATAAAGAAACTATATACTAAAATACAATTATATTAAACTACACAGATGTCCTTTAAATGTAAATATATCGAACTTTGAAGTACTATATATGTATTCCCTAAAAAAAATATGATATTAAAAAAAAAATCATCTCACATACAATAGCATATCCAATCTTTTGCATATGAATACACTTTTAATACTAGATCTTATTTACCCTCTCTCAATTTTTCTCAATTTACAAATATTAAGATTATATAGATTTTTTAAATATCATGTGATATTATCATAATATTATTATATTATTTATAATTTTAATCATTAATTACACATATCAACGTCTTAAAAGTATAAATTAAGAAAAATTTATCTGTTTCCTTTAATACTTCTTATTAGGCAGACTAATTATTCTAATTTGTACTTTTTCTGTTGGGTTTACCATTTCAATAGTTAATACGAATCAAATCAAGTGATGTATTAGCATTAATGATCATAATTGTGCACCAAAAAAAAAAAAAATTGGCTTGATATTGCATTCATGAAGAAATCTTGAGTTGTTGATATTTTTGGTGGAAATGGGGTTTTCTAAAATGTTATAAATTTGCCTGGGCCGCTATGTATGACTCTTCTATGGGGGGATGTTAACACACCTTTCCCTGCAACAACATAGGATAAAAAATATATATAATCGGGTCTCGATTTGACTGCATCTCATCATAAGTAACACATTTCATAATCTTAATCTGTGTTTATCACGCTGGCAGTCATTTTCTGGTTCTTTTTTCTAATATTTGTTATGATAAATGTTTTATAATTATTAGTTATTGTCACGATAATTTCAAGAGGTTGCAAAGTAAAAGGTAGTGGAAAACAATAAAAGTGACTTAAGTGGTTAACAATAATAAAACCTACCAATGAATAATAAGAACATTTTATGTGATGTTTAAACATCATTTCCGATTATCCACAGCCACCTTAATTTCGGTATAATTTACTACTAAGAGCATGAGTAACACTACGGGGAATTGTGTTTATTGCTAGTTGCTTCACCAGGTTCAAGGCTGCAAAGTTGCAGACAAAGAAACGGGAAAAGTTATTTTTTATTTATTTTATTATTTTTTTAATGTTTTGATCAGTCAAAATTATCTTACTGAGACCCACAAAATATATAAAAAAAAATTATTAAGAAACACAAAGATTTTAGGGATATAATAGTGAGTTTTTTTTTTTTTTTTTACAATCGAAAGTTTTATAAAATATTTACGTGATATCTAAAGACTTGAAATAAGTTACTATAGATTAAACATAAATTAAGAACCATTAGTAACACTGTCACTTCAAATTAATATAATAACCATTGATAATTGTAAATGATGTCTAAATGGACCCAGCAGCATTTTCTGGGAAACTAATCCACGCTAACTTTATGATTATTTTCTGTTATGTATTTGTCTAAACAAAGCAATATAGGATAGACAATATAATATAAAGAAGTGTTTAGTAAAAAATTACTTTTTTTATTCATATATTTGATCTTGCCAAAAGAAAATTTTAAAATTATTGTTCTTATGGAAAGTCTTTGTGACGCCATATCCTTTTAAATTTACGCATACACGATATCAAAATGAAGGAAAAATGCAACACTAGAAGATAGATCATTGAGGGAATAAATACATGAATGTTCCTTGAATTTTTTCTACTACTTTCCATTTGAATTACAAACTTTTAGTTTCGGCGGTTGTTGAACTTTTTAAAATGAACAAATAAGCTCTAGCATGTTTCTTAATGTGTGTTATATGTGTATTTCATCCTTCAGGTCCCAACCATCTACACAGCCCACACGACCCCACCCCAACTTGCCTTCCAGCCAAGCTCAATTTGCTTCTAAAAGGAAGAAAACCCTAAAATAGTGTTTTGGTTATATAATTTTTTGTAATATTAGATTAAATAAAAAATTTTATTCTATATTTAGTTTGTAAATTTATTCGGTGAACTGATAAAAATTAAGCTAATAAACTAAACACAATGTCTAAATTTTATCCCATGTACACCAAATTATAAAAATAAAAAATATTTTGAATTCTCAAAAATATCCCTCCATGTTATAATATTAACTTAATTAATATTATTTTTATTAAATATTACAAAAAATTATTTATTTTATAATATAAATAATCAATGTTTTAATATAAATTTTATATATAATATTGTGTAAACTAAATATGGCACAATAAATTTATACTATTTAATCTTCTTTATATCTGTTCTATTCTGTTCTCTTTATACAATCCAATCTTTATAATCAAATGTTATTTAAAGGTACATAAATTGATATAGAGCAATTGTTGAAGTTTACGCGCATGAACCACTTCAAGTGTTATCTTAACTCGCGTTTTCTCTTCTATTGGTTTAAGTCCATAGCCAAAGGCTACGGGAACAAGCTCAAGAGAATCTTTCAACATTATTAGATAATATGTAACATGTTTTATGCAAAAATAAATAAATAAATAATTATAACTATGGCAAAAATTCGAAGTAGAAAATCTAACGATCTTTGGGAGCTCAATGCTTTCGTCTTCCTTAGTGCTTGGGTTGTCAAATATAATGAGATAGCTTCAAAATTATCAATAGAACTTTGGGTATTTTCAATTTTACTTGAACTTGGGATTATTAATGTTTCTATACGCTTATCAAATTTTATATTTAAGGATCGAAATTGTTAAATATCATATACATTACCTTTATCGGTTCTAGAACAATGCATTGACAAATTCTCATTGATAGAACACACTTCTAAATGATTAAAAATTCCGGTAGTAAATCTAACTAAAAAAAATAATTGGATATGAAATGTGTAAATTTAAATTTTGAATATAAAATTGAAAAAAAAAATCAAAAGCTTAGGTCATGATTTATCATTGTCCCAAATATAATCGCAACATAGCACAACTCCATGTTCATATGGCCACAACAACTATATTACTGGGAGTGAGCAGATATAAAATGAATTTTTAAAAAATCCATATCCTATACTATATTTTATAATTATAGGTTTCAAAAATTTAAACTAGATAATATCCTATAATCCCTTAAAACCATCTTAAAACCTATATCTTATAAATTTTATAAGTACCATGGTAGATAGTGAAACTTGTGACATTAATTATAACATTTTCTTACGTTAAATATTATTAGTTATTCAAATCCAAAATCATGACATTTGAATTGCAAGTTAATAATGGTTTTAAATGTAGTAAAACATACATAAACATATTAAATTCAATAAAAGCACTAAGAAATAGTAAAATCGAAATTCCCCTGACGATAGTTTAAATCTAAGGGGAAAAGAATAAAGATAACTTTTCCCCCAAATCCTCTCTTATACGAATAGCTACTCAATTGTAAACATCCTTTTAAGGAGAATTAATAAGTTCACTCCCCTCCTGGACCCTAGCCGCAGTGGCACCACCCTCCATTTCTTGTAGTATGTGGGGTGGGGTTCACTCATCAACCGGTCCATTTCCTCACTTATTCATAAAGAAAATCAATAAATAATCTTATCTGATTCCATTACCTTTCCTTACTAGTTAATGGAATAATAAATGAATCTAGTTTTCTTCTTTTTTTCTCAATTATGTTATAATTTAGAGGAGTCAAACCCTAATTTATCTCAATAAAAAACTAATAGTGATACCACTAAATTATAATGGTATTGACAATAAATAAGTTTAACCTAATCTCCTTTTATTACAATATAAGACACACTAATGAAAATCAGGACAATCATAAAAACAATAAAGCTAGAGCATATTCAACACCATAAACATAGTTGAATATCTCTTGTTTAGATAAATTCATCTATAGGAATAGCTCGATTTAAGAATTTCAACATAAATAAGTATATATACTTTAGGAAAGATTCTTTTATTCAAAAACAAGAAATATTCACTTGATTTTGGTTTCTCTCTCCATGTGCGTTCCATGTAGCTTTGCTTGAAAAAGACCCATCTGCCAAAATTTTCCAGAAAGTAATATCAGACTTCTCAACATCAAAAGGGATTTTGCATATCTGTGATACCAAATTATTATAAAAAAAATTAAAAAAAAAAATTGTTGCAACTTGTTCTTATTCCAATTAACTTCAAGGGTGTAATTAGCAATGCATTCTTGTGATATATCATAAGTAGGCAGTAGATTGTTCAAATAGCTTACCATCAAATCGAACATATTCATGCTAGAAAACTAATTTCTCCTTCACTAATACCAAACAAAATATCATTCTCAACTACCTCCCTTGCTCTCACTAAATGTTTTTAAACTGAAGAATCCATCACCCTTGCTTGAACCAAACTTAGATGAGACTCTTTTCACATATTTACCTTCAAAGAAATAAAACGAGCAACTTAAATATGTTATTGCTCAACTTTCTAATTCCAATTTCACCTTCATTACTTTCTTCAAGTCGATCCAATAAACAGGTCTTGCTATATCATCATTTCTCTAAAAGAAATCTGAAAAAATAGCTTTTTTAACTTCTTTGGCACATACTTCAAAGATTATGAGGTTATGATGTGTATAATGGAGTAGAATGCAATACACACTAGATCACTGCTAACCACCTCCCTTCAAATAGACATCTATTAGCCCAACATTTAATACTACTCTTAAATCTTTTTGTATGATGTCTATATGGAAGTCCTTGGTCCTTCTTCCCACCATAAGACAGCAACTCCGATAATTCGTAGGAAAACATCCTTCAATAAAATTCAATACTCTTTTAATTCGATGACCCTATAGGTCTTGCATTTAGGATAAACACGGCCCTAAAACTTATTCATGGTGAAGGAGAAAGTTATTTTAACTTCTTGAGGGCGATCGGATTACCATTGATGGAGATCACACGATCATCGCAAAGACTAAATGCAAAATCAATGTATTCGAACTAAATTGATACTGTATTACTGGCAAAGTCTTAATCCTCTTGATAAATATTCCAACTATAATGCAAAAAGAAATTGAGAGAGGGGATTTTCTTGACGTAAACCCCCGGTTGATTTATTAAAAAAATTACATATTGGCATATTTTTACTTATACTATTTACATTTATATTAGCTTAAATTTTATTAATAATGATATAAGAAGATATAAAGTGTGTATTTTTTTTTTATGGAAGACTTTTCCAAATATTTTCGAACATTTGTTATTTGAAAATCTTAGAAGCATTGATTATATTTTAAATTTTCTCAAGAGATTATAATTAGCAATGGCTTGTAGTAGGACTAATAAGGGGAGGCAAATGTCACCGGCAATGGCGGGCCACTATCAAGAAAGTACTAGAAGAAAAATTGAAATATGGTTTCTATTGTCACCCGGGTTGGGTAGGGATTAGATAAGTTTCAAAGCAAAACAAAATTACAGTTAAAATATTTAGAAATATTAAAATAACACTGTTTGTGTTTAACTATTGGAGGATGATTGAGAGCTTCACATGAGTGGTTGTGTACTTTCAAAAGAGTACACATAAGCTTAAGAATATGCCAAAAGGTATTTTAATGTAAGTATTCCAATACTTAAGTTAATAGTATTTAGAGAGATGGAGAACATGTAGGCAAAATGTATATTAGCATATACATAAGTAAGTTATTGAGAAGCCGTGTTATTTTTTTGGTAAGCTGAGTAATGCCCCATTCACAATCTAAGACATGTCTAGATTGGCAAAAATGGGTAGGAGACAATTACCTTCTAGCCACATAAGGTGAACACACCACATAAGGTGAACATGCAACATTTCAAACTCCATGGGCTTCTTGACCATCCTAGGCTTGGAGGCCCAGGTCCCTAAGAACTCAAAGGTCTTCTTCTAACTAAGTCGGAGCCATGTTGATGACTCCGTAGAGGTCAATAAGTCTTCTTTGCTACTTGGTATTGGTTTTGTTGGATACATTGAAGCTACAAAGAGCTTTGTTCAGAAGAGGAGATTGGACTAAGCTTATAAAGCTCGACCTTTACCTTAAACAGGTCAATTTGAGTTAAGGGTTTCATATTAAAAATGGCCTATCAACAAACATCATACAAAAACCAATTATTTGTTTCATTTAAGCTAGTTTAATTTTTTTTTTTCCCTTTAGGCCTACAACCAATAAGTTTCACATGGGATTAGTGTTAAGATGATCCCAAAAGGTTAAAGGGCAACTTAGCTCCAAGTTTTAATAATCTATACTTACACATCTCAAGATAAAAATAGAATGGATAACAATAAAAGAGAGAAGGTTTAGAAGATCAAGTATAGGATACATATTGGTTTCTTTTCATGAGTTAGTTCACCCTTCTAGCTCCACATCAAGGATTCAATCTTTCGAACCGATTTATTCTACTATTTTAGAGAAATAAAATTTATATGCTTTATACTTAGGGTTACTGATTTCATTTTGTCTCACACTTTCTAACTCAAGGAATATCATAGAGCTCACAAAATGTAATCCCATTCTTAAATAATTTTATGAGTCAACGAATTATAATCAAAAACAAGGAAATAGAAGAAAAAATCCTCTAAACATTTAGTTCAACCAGAACTAAGTCTTACTTTTAATTAAAGGTAAGTACGAAAACTTCAGCACACAAGAACTTTGTTTGCAATAGTCCATGAACTATTGTATATTTCTTATTATTTTCTTGTATGTCTTACGAGGTACTTCTTACATTGTGTCTTCTAACATTCAACGTTGTTGTTCTTCGAAAATTTTGGTAAATAGCCGTTGTCCATTATCTTCTCAAGTACTGGCCGTTGAATTGTGCGTTGCCTTTGAATTTCAGATTGTATCTCCGAATATCTTGTAGTCTACGGGGATCAGAGTTGAAAATCTCCAAAATAGCTCATTTAGTTTGAATTCAATAAATCACCATAATTTACAGTAAATAAAATCCATTAATTATAAAAATAAAGCTGTTGATAATAAAAATAAAGTTATTGAATTTTTTATAGAAGCTATTAACAGTTTCTATGGACACCATTGACAACTTTTCTTAGTTATTTAATAGGCTTAGTTAATATAATATATACTATATAGTCATAGTTACTTTTAGATGACTACATCTTAGAATTTCTGTGGTCTTTATAATCAAATTTTAAACGAAAAATATCTCCAAGATTTCGTTGATAATTATCCAAATTAATCTCTAAACATATCTTTTCATATCTCAAAATCAGACGCTTTGAATCTTCGAAAATCTACTACTTCCTTGTCTTCTTTTGGAACTTTTGTATTTGATGACATGGAAAATCTTTGCACAAGATCTTCACAGGTTCCTCCGTATATATCAAACTCGTGAAGTTGGGTCTTGATTAGCCATGGCGTTCTTGCCTTTTGCTTTTCACTCTGTTTGCTTCTTTCACATTTTCTACCTAAATAGAGCATCTACTCTTCTGTAGAGCTTCTGCTATTATCGTGTTTCTTCTAATTCAGAACATCTTTCTTGGTTTCTCTTTAATAGTCAGTCAGGATTTTTTCCTAGCACATCAAAGTTTATTTATAAATCTTCATAACACGTTTTCGTTTCTTTCAAAATTTAATTTTGATCTTCAAAACCTCATCCCAAACTAGAAAGTTATTTTTAATTTTAGAAAACACTCAAAAGCCATATAATACACTAAATGATAATGTAAATAAACTCAATAGGCCAAAATCTTTATAATCAAATAGCATAAATATTGACCTCTTAACGAATCAAATCAGCTTCTATTCCCTATTGTAATTGTATTTGCAGGGAAAAAAAAAAAAAAATGCAGCACTTACACGGTGATTATACCATCTTGAAATAATTGACATCAACTAATGCATCATGGACCTATGATTCTAGATGACTCCCAAGATATGTTACAGATAAAAATCTGTAACCAGTCCATGTCCATCCAGTACCTTAGAACCTACGTTGAGAAGGCTGCCTATAGATGACAGTCAATCTCGCCATTTTCACATCAGGCACTATCATGGCGGCGTGAACAGCTCTTTCCTGATATACTTCATGAACCACATAATTCAAGATACAATGCAACGTATCAACAACAATAAACACAATTATTCCAAGAATAATTTCTATAAGTTAATTGACTGAAAAACTTAAAATATTGCAATCAGTAACCACTTAACAGCAAATGTTGATATTACGAGGGAGTAAGAGATGAAAAAGACGTTAATCTGCAGAACCATATCACTCATAACCCTATAACATTGACATAGACATAGACAGTATCCGCCTAATAAGGGGAGTTCCATCGCAGGGTGCAATTTACTTCGCTCCATCAAATTTGTTCATCATCTTCGCAATAATTGGAGCAACCTTTGGATTAGCTTGATGCTTCGCAAAGTTAGCAGGGTCTTTCATCACTGGTAAAAATAAAGCAATTTAGCCCAGGCATTACGGCAATTTTACCGTTCACTATTATCTGTTTTTAAGGCAATAGTATATAAGCAATAAGCAGCCACAGCATTATCATACATACTACCAATATATCCAACTTACATCCTTCTCTAGTGAAAATATAGTTCAGGAAATCAAAGCATTAAAACCATGTTGAAAGATTTCGCAGCTAGTATGAAAAACTTAAATTTAGTTCAAGATTCAGATATAACTCCAAGTAGGATCAACTGCTCTATAGGATTCCAACTTTTTCCCTGATGAAGAAACTAAAACGTGAAAATTTTTCCAATCAGCACATCACGACTAAACTTTGGAATCAACAAAATCATTGATTAATGGACCACTACTCACATCACCTAAAGTGCAGTTTCAAAAATAATAATAATAATGACATGAAAAAACATATCAATAAATAGAAAAATTTGTGTATTTACCATTAAAAGTAATAAATATTACATAATTACAAACTATATAAAAAAATAACTAAAATATCAAACCATATTGCATCTTGAAGGTACAACATTCTTATAAGTGCATTATTATACAATCCTTCAAGATGCGACATTAGTACATTTATATATATATATATATATATATATATATATCACATTTTTAAGATACAATATCACTATTAATATGCCATTACTGTCACATGATACGATATATATACAAATATTAATATCCCATCTTAAAGATATGACATAGCAACAATATTTTGGTAATCTTTTTATATAATTTGTAATTATATAATTTTTTTTCAAAGGGTCGGTAGAAGTGTATTTACAACCTTATAAATAATATTTAAGAAGAGTGGGAGGAACATAAAATGTCTGCAGTAGAGTACATGATCGCAAAAGGAACAACAAAAGAAAGGAAAAGTATTAATGAAAATTTCAAAAGGAAGTTAGCTTCACTAGCCATAAATATGCCAACCTGTCTATCACATTCTAAAGGTATCTCTCCGTCATTCAGTCCTCTCAGCCATTAGTTCATGTTCCATATATTCCAAGGATGGCTAAGACAACCAAAAAGCACTAACCCTTACACTAGAAAAAAGAAATCCTCTTCACTCTATTTCAGTCCTCTATCAGCCACTCAGTTGTTCCTTATCTCCAGGTATGTTTTTACAATAACCAAACATAAAGCATTAGTTGCATTAGGAGGAAAAGAAAACCCTTCCCGGTACTCATGACCAAATAAGGGCACTACTTCAAATTACAGAGTGAATAGCAACAGAATAGACTCAATTTTCTGGATTCCCAGTTCCAATTAGTCACCTACTTGAGAGGGATAATTATTTATCAAGCAGTTAATCCACTAATCCAGAGTAATAACACACCCTCCAAATGAACTTTATTGGGGTGATTTCCAGCAGAATCTCATACATTTGAACAAAATGAAACAAAACAAAATTGAGAAATAGACGGAAATTACCATCTTGAAGAGCAGCCATTACTTCTGGATCTTTAAATGCAGCCATCAGATCAGGATCCTGCTCCAGTTATACAAAATCATCATCCAGAATATCAGCCTTAAGTTCAACTAGAGTCTCCAAAGCAACAAATCATAAGTAAACAAGCAAGACAAAATGTACAGATTTACAATTGCACAACGGCACCTGGAGGGTTACTTACATTCAGTATTTTACTAAAATCGACATTTCCAGGCATCCCACCTGGCATGCTACCAGGGAAACCTCCAGGCATTCCCCCCGGCATCCCCCCAGGCATCCCACCTGGAAATCCTCCAGGCATTCCTCCAGGGAATCCACCCGGCATCCCACCTGATGGTCTACTGGAAGATTGTTCTTGTTTCTTTGCCTTCTCATATGCCGCCTTTTTAAAGAGGTAGTCACAACAAATGCAAATGAGGCTACGATGTGGAGATTTTGCACAAAAAGGTTACATTATAGAAAAACATAACCACATTCAAATACCTGAGCTTCAGCACGACGACGCTCCCTTTCACGTTGAGCTTTTCTTTCTTCCCGTTCCTTGCGTAGTCTGTCATATTTCCTACGATGTTCTTCAATTTTGTGTGCATTTGGTTCCACCTGAAATGGAAACTCTTAAGGATGAAAAAAGATTCTGACAAGGGGGCATAATCGAATAATTAGGCAAATGAAATCTCTCATGAGAACACAAGCACTAATAATACATCCACAGTAGTGCACAAAGCCCACTGAAAGATTTTCTCTTTGTTAGACACCTAGCAAGTTAAATAATCGCGTTTTCTACTTTGTAAAACTAGAGTAGCAAATCTAATGTATTCTACTCAAAAACAATCACACACATAACAAAATAGTAGTTTTCTTTTATCGTATAATAAGAGCACCTGAATTGAAAGAAAGGGACAAAGGGATTCATAAATTTTCATCTCTAACAAAAACATAGAAATAGTCATTCTTCTGTTGTTTCCATAACAAGTATTTTTCTTTTCAAAAGAAAATAATAATTTTTTTTTATGAGTTAGGCTCACAAATCATAGATGAAATAACCTGTAGAAATACGGTTTAATTTTAAGCAACCACAAATACACTTCAGGCAGAAAAGGGGTTATCCCATGGAAAAATTGCCAGAATATGGTGCAACGAATATTATCAAAGTATAGCCAATAAAAACGATTCCCACATGATCCCACCAGTAAGACTCTCGGACTAAACAGAAAAGAAGCTAATATTATCATGAGGATAGGTAGATCTGATATGCAATCCACTTCTATAGAACATATGCATGTACATAGACCGTGATAGACACATTGCGTAGGTGCATAAAATGCTAATTGAAGGTACAAAATGCAGAACAAATAATCCCATCAAACACTTCAAACTCTGCACCAAAATTACAAGTTCTCTCAAGTTGCCATGCACGAGTTCCGGTCATTGTTCCTTCTTTTGTCATCCTTCACAAAATCAAGGTTTAGCAGATTTTGGACAAAGGAGAGTTCCCAATGGGGAAGGAGAACGAGAAGAATAATTACATTATGACAAATCGGCAACACTGCCACGATTGGTAAGCAGAATGTAATAAAGTAAAAATAAAATTGCAATTAGTAAGAAATAGAATAAGGATATTACTTTTTTTCTGCGCACTTAAAAAAATATTAATAATAGATTAAGCTTATACCAACAAATATCAATATAACCTTCTCTGGGACATGACTATTCGGTCAAGGTCACATGGATATAATATAGATATATGTGAGAAAACCTAAAGAATGGCTATTCTTTTGGTCTCAAGAAAAAATTGCTAAGAAGGAATTCCAATTCCTTGATTAGCAACATTATAAAATCCATGAAACAGCTAACTCACCAACCAAATGCAGCAATACCACGTTTGGTACAACAAGAATGGACAAATTAATCATGATTACGGGTCCTACTCCTTTTCCCATATTTGAAAGTGTATTCAGAAGATGAAATAGCAATTGGCATTTGTGACTCAAGTCTGAAGAGAGAATTCAATTCCACTTTTGAGCATGTGGGATTGAGATTCCCTTATTAATTATTATTAATCAAAAATTATTTATCTAACCTTTCAACCTAATTATAACATCTAACAATTAATGGCGTTCTTGACAAGTAAAACTATTTACAAATCCAATTCCATTATATTCCATAAACATTTTCAAATATAAGAAATAATTTATCATTCCAGTCCTTATTTTATTCCTCTCATTCCATACCTTTCATTCCATTTTAAACATTCCTACATACCAAACATAACATAATAACTCTACAAGGGAGGAATAGCCATTTTATTCCACCCTAATGAAACTAACTAAACATATTGTAAAACCTTTTAAACAAGCCTAAGCAAATTAGATCTATGATCCCAACAACCATCTCCAACTTCTCAAACTGATGCCTATTTTTCTATCTCACAGACCAAAACTACTTAATGAGCAGGTTATTGGGGGTTTGTCATCACGTCAAAATAAAAGAGCTAGATACCTATATGCCGACAATCAAACTTAATAGTCAAGCATCCACATCTTTGGAACCTCAAAAAAGTAAAGCTTTGCTGGCAAATTGGAAGAAATTTGCACAAGAGTCTACAGAAATTTCAGCACACAGTACATTGATTGATTGGCACCACCATTTCACTATCAGAATGTCAGACAAATTTCCCTCCCAAAAAATGAATCGCCAAAAAGCATCACAAAGCTTTTGTTGCAGCAGGGGATAACTTGCATGAAAGTAAAAAGAAACTAAGATCACAAGGTCAGCTAATTAACAGAAAATGAAAGAAAGTGAAATAAAATCCACACACCACAGAGAGAGAGAGAGAGAGAGAGAGAGAGCGTGAGGGAGGGAGCAAGGGAGGGAACCTTCTTAAGTACAGCATTTATTTCCTCATCATAATCTAACTTAGATGCAACATGAAGATCCTTTGCAGAATCTTCCCACTGGCCAAGCATTACTCGAGCCATGCCCCGGGACTTATAGCCTTTAGCAGAATCTGGATTAATCTGCTTAGCAAGAAAAACCACAAAATTATCACATTTATCTGAAGACATCAAAATATGGAAAACAAAACTAGAGTCAGCTAGCATAAACCAGCATCTAGATCCACCAACAAGTTCACATTCTTTTGAAACGGATCGCTGATATTCTCTTGAAGATTTATGCAAAAGATGCTCCCTTCACGAATATCTTAGAATAACTGTGTATATCTTTTATCGTGCAAGTCAACCTTGAGAAGGCATGCCTGGACAAATATAATTTTTAATGAATATGCAATAGAAAGCTTAACAGTGATATGAAGGCACCTCTAAAGCTGCATTTGCATCCCGGATGGCAGCATTTGGCTTCTTCATTTTGACATATATACTAGCTGGGAGGGAATGAAAAAAAAAGAAAAAATAGAAAGTAAATTTTCAAGTATTAAACAGAATAGTCCGATGTTGGAAAGCAAAAATCAACTTAGTCAAGTAGTCAGAATGGATGCATGAAAGGGAAGGACAATGGGATAGGAAGAGACCTCAATGCCAAGAAATATCTCACCTCTGGTAGCATACATGATTGCAGAGGTAGGGTTCAGCATTATTGCTTGTGTGAGATGCTCAATAGCTTCTTCCAATTTACCTGAAACATGGAGAAAGGGAAATCAACATATGTATACACAGTTGACATCAGTAGTAAACTAGCTGTATGCCATTAACATCATACAAAGAGAGGGAGGCAACAACACATTGAAAATCTATCAAAAAATTTGCAATACCTTCAGATAGAGCTTCCATGGCTTGAGCCTTTGCTGCCTGTGAGGCATCGCGATTTTCCTCGGAAACTTCAATAGATGGATCACCCATCTGCAAAACTAAATAGATAAGTCATCTGCACAAAAATGACAATAAACTGACAGAATTAACAAGCACAGGCACAAAGACACTATGGGCAATACAAAGAAGAAATAACCTTTTGCGGTGGATCATTATCAGGTTCGACAATCTCGCCTTCTATCTCAATATCAGACTCCACAATTTCACCCTCCTCCTCCTCATCCACTTTCACGTGCCCACTGTCTGTGTCTTCCATGTCCTCATCACTTTCCTCCACCACATGACTCTTCTGCATTACATTTTCCCAATAAATCCCTTCATTAATTTATTGTGCATTGATAAATAAACAAGTAGCCATCTTCACAATCACAAAAGATATTGGCCAGGGAAAACCATAGGAAAAAAAGAAAAAGAAAAAGAAAAATTACAACAGCACCCAACTTTTCCGCCCAAATATATAATGATCAGTTACGATGTCGATAAATAACTAGACAAAACTTCACTGCCAATACAGCATATAGCATGGTAATGAATTCTGCTACCACAAAATTGCCCCCGAATGAACCAGCATCCAGTTTGCAGCAATGTACACCCAATCACCATTTAACAAACAAATGTAACATCTTGGCCCTACATATGAACATATAAGTATATCTACTAATCAGATCCCTGCTCCAAGAATTATCACAAAGGGCTAATGACTCGGTTAGGAGAAATACAAAACCTAATACACGGTTTACAAATGACATAAATGCAGCAATCACAATATAATAACAATCTGTAATATACTAGAAGCGACAGTCAGAAACATAATCAGTGAGATGAAAGACAAAAGCGAATCCAACAACCCACGTAAGATTTAGTAACATTACAAAATAAACCGATCGTTCAAAATGATTAAAATATTAATTTCTTTCTAATACAAGCACTAATTCAAAATTAAACTGAACACCAACTCGACATAATAACACAGAATTGACATTCCTAAGGAATACAAGTACATTACTTGAGATGAAACAGGAAAAACACAACAGTAAAGGAATCCGCCAATGAGTGCTTCAATAAAACTCTTAACAAACTAGCCACTTTTGCAGTATACCACCAATGATAGTATGAAATTCAAATTTTTAGAAACATTTCTTGACACAAGATACAAATCCGGGCCACTTGATACTAAAAAAGAAAAATTACATAGTTCTAATCGATTTTTTACCTGTTTAGAGTAAGCCGATGGAGGCAATTTGGCGCCGAGGCTGAAAATCGATAAAACAACATAATTAAGTAACAATTTTGTTTCGATGAAATCATGAAATTACAAGAAAAGGTACAATTTAGAGAGAGAAAGGAGCAACCTTTCTAGATAGTCTCGGAAAAACGATAGAGAAGGATCAGCGAGAAGCGAGGGATTTGATTTGCACATTTCAACGAACTGCTTCAGCTGTTGAAGCTTCGATGGATCCATCATGGTGATGATACGGAGATGCTGTGAGAGAGACACTGAGTTGAGTTGGACTGCTTTGAGATGAGACGAGTGGGGTTGAGCGGGGAGTTCAAGAGGTTTTAAGGAGCTGTTACTTTTTGTTGTTCTAGTAACTTCGGAAAGGAACCGGATAGAGTGTTTGATGCTTTCCTCCACGTCAGCGTTATATCCTCCGCTCTCGATGTCGCCTCTAGTTAAACCATGGGCGGGTGTTTGATTACTGTTCACCGGGCTTTGCGGGCTTGTTAATTTGAAACATCGAAAATCAAAATATTCGATCCACAAAAAATAAGAGAGTATATATTGTTATCTAATTTCTGTTTTTTACAAAGTACAATTTCAATTTTCAAAGTGTTCCGTTTTTTTTTTTCTTATTTGAACTCTTAAGGTATAATTTTTTCTATTTAAGTTTTAATGTTTGCAACAGTTTGCAAGCAAGATTTGGTTAGTTTGTTATTAGTTTTGCTACTAGCAATAACATGTTGCAGAATTTAATCCGTTTAAATAATTAATTTATTATATATATTATTCAAGTAGAACTATTAAAAATATATTAAAATATAAAAAAATAATTATAACAGTTTAGAAAATAAAAAGAAATGGAAACTTAAATAACTAAAGTAAATTAAAAGATCGTAAATAAAATACTCAAATTGCTTAACTTTATATTTTAATTTATTTTCATATTTTTAATAATTTTTCTATTTTTTATGATTTTACTTAAATAATATTTATATATTCCAAATTTATTTAGTTATATCAATTATTTAGACATATCAAATCTCCTCACATATCACTGCTAACTCCTAATGGCAAATAAAAAAAGGCTTATTTACAAACTTTTATAAATATTAAGAACTAAAATAAAAAAATTAAAATGTTCAACACTCAAATGGAAAATATGATAAACATCAATGACTTAATTTGTACTATTCCCTTTTTCATATGGTAAATCATAACTACATTTCCTCATATTTAATCTATATTATTAAAGCTCTTTAGAGCTTAAGTAACCATCACCCTTAAAATTACCTATTTAGTCTCTATTTAATATTATTTAACCAAAAAATTAATAATAAAATAAACTATTAAAAGTATAAATAATTGATAAGTTTGTCTACTTCCTCCTCTTTCTCTCTCCTTCCCACTCTCTCTCCCATTTTCCTACTCTCTCACCCATTTTTCCTTTTTCACTTTCTGCTATTAACTACACCACACATCTCTCTCCCATTCTCTCTCTCTCTCTATCTCCACTAACATTCTCACTACCATATTCTTCTACTCGCAATCCACCATCTCTTTACGTTTCTCATTTATTAATATCTTATATTAATATTACAATATATCTAATTATACAGTACAACTTTCTTTATTTTATATACGCACAATGTGAGTACATTGTCGACTAGTTTATTTTACATGTACATAGTTTTATTTTTAAGGTTGAGCATTCAATCTCCGATTTTGAAAAATATAATTGTAACTTATATAATCATTTTGCCCTTAAATTTATGTAACTTTTTAAATCTTACTATTATTTTATTACATTATCTAAGGGGAAAATAATAAAATGGATTTAGTAGCACATTTTGTAAAGATTTGTCATGCTTAAGCACAAGGATAGAAAACTTAAGTGAAACATCATTGTACAAAAGATCACTAGATGCAACATTGTAAAGGTGTATAAATGAAGAGAAATTCGAGAAATTGATGAAAGGAGTGTATAAAGGAGTCTATGGTCCTTATATGAATGGATATATGTTAGCCAAGAAAATCGTGAGGTTAGGATATTTTTGGATGGTAATGGAATCGGACCGTATCAAGCATTTGAAGCATTGTCACTTATGTCAGGTATATACTAATAAAATTAGCGCTCATCCCTAAGAATTGCATGTATTGTCAGCGCCTTAGCCTTTCTTAATGTAGGGGATGAATATGATCGATCCAATTTTGCTAACGGCTTCAAATGAGCATAGATTTATTCTAGTTGCGATCAATTATTTTACCAAACAGGTAGAAGCAGCATCATATACTACAATATCCAAAGGAGTAGCAATTAGATTCTTCAAAAGATACATTATTGCAAGATATGATGCATCCAAGTCTATTATTACAAACAATAAGTAAAATTTGAACAATAAGCTGATGTTGAAGTACACAACCAATTCAAGATCAATTACTGAAACTCAACTCCGTATCAACCTCAAATGAATGGGGTAGTTAAAGCTGTAAATAATAATATCAAGAAAATCATTTAGAAAATGGCGATTACTTATAGAAATTGGCATGAGATACTTCCTTTTGCTCTCATGGCTTATAGAACCTCAATTAGAACTTTAGTTAGAACCTCTATAGGTGTAACACCTTATTTATTGGTATACAGAATTGAAGCGTTACTATCGATGGAAATAAAAATATCATCTCTTCGAGTATTGGCAAAAATTCAACTCGATGAAGCAAAGTGAGTGAAGAAGCGAATAGAGCATTTAAATCTCCTATATGAGAGAAGACTCACAACAATATGTCATAGTCAATGCTACTAGCAGAGAATGATCTTAGCTTTTAACAAAAAAAATACGCCCAAAAAGGTTGTTATCAAAAGAAAAAGACCCTAGAGGCAAGTTTGCTTCGAACTACAAAGGCCCTTATGTAATGAAAATGGTATTATCGAAAGGTGCATTAATGTTGACAGAAATGGATGGCCCAGAATTAAGAGGACTTATGAATTCAGATATAGTTGAGTTGTATTATCCATGAAAATTGAGTTCAATAAAAATTCCAATTTTTTTTAAGGATTGTTTGTGGTTAATTTTTCATCATTTATAAGTAAAGTTGATATCCATGAATGTTCTCAAATTTGGATAGTTATCAACCGACAAACACTTCACCAATAAATCCTTACATGCCATTTTTTTAACCTCATATACTTAACTACAAAACATTTACCAATAAATTTAAGTCATCAAATAAATTAAAATTGAATGTTCTTAATGATCTAATCTTACTTCTTTCGAAAAAATATTTATTTTTCAATAATCATAAAGAGTGAGAATCTAAACTTGGCAACAACAAAAGCAAAATCAAGACATGAGTATGGTATGGATACGAAACTCATCAACAAAAGTTTTTAATCATGAAGAAGATTTTATTAAAAAGAGAGAGAAAAGAAAAGAAAAAAGAAGAAGAGGAAAATGAGCAAGCACAATACTTTTATGATGTTCTGCGATATGAACGAATGGATATCGAGAATCAACGTAAGGTATACTAATTGGTTGTTACTTGCAAAATTTTCCGTTCACAAGTAAAATGATCCTAAAAATCCTTGAAAGAGACATTTAAGAGAATTAAAAATTTTTTTTTTAATCTCGAAGAAATCTATCCTCTTCGGATCATCCAAACCAAGACAAGTTCTTTTGAAATCTCAAATAGATCCATCCTTTTCAGATTATCCATCATAACAAGTTAATTTAACCCCTAGTGGTTTTTGCTTTATCCTTCCAAAATAGGTACTCTTTGAAACTTTTACCATATCCTTTCAAAATAGGCCCTCCTTAATCTTTTTACTCCATCTATCTAAGGCACTCTAAATCTTTAGCCCTATCCTTTTAAAGTAAACACCCCAATTTTCTACCCCATTCTTTCAAGATGGGTTTCCTATTCCTTTGCGCCGTCCTTTTAAGATAAACTTCCCATTCCTTTACCCCGTCTTTTCAAGACAAGCTATTTATTCTTTACATTAACATTTCAAGTTGATATCCTTCTTCAAGATGAAACACAGCTTAATTAACCATTCAAGTTAGTAATCCTCATTTAGTTCAAAATAGGGTTTGGCAAATATGGATATCTCTTTTATCTTTGTAGCGAATTTTTAATCGAACTTCACTATAAAGAGAAACAACTGTAGATACCTTATTTTTGCCATTTAATCCCACCAAAATAAAATAATAGCCCAATTAAAAACTTTAGGAATTAAACTGAACGTTTATCTTAAAATACTGAAATAAAGGCCTAAAAGCCTAAGCGTAAGACCCAGCGCTGAAAACTAAGTCTAAAGCCCAAAAAAAGCTTAAAACCCATAAGAGTCAAACACCAACCTCTGACCAACGAAATTATTTAACCTAATCTGTAAAGTGGTAGGTCCATTTTGACTAAATGGTCCCTACCTTGAGATATAACACTTGAAAAAGATGGAAATTGACTATAAGAACACTAAAATTGGACTTAATACGAAAAAAGTTATGGGTAAAATACAAAATAGAAAAAAAAGGGAGAATTATAACGAGCTAAGTTAATAGCTTAGTAGGGGATAGGATTCTTACTTACTATAATTACATTCTTCAAGTGATGTAGATTTAGAGATTGACTTGAACGAAAACTACAAGTGATTTAGATTTAAAGATTGACTTGAACGAAAACTACTAGGACTGTTAGACATTGTAGCTGAGTAAGTATATTGACCACTGTCCTATCTTACTTATGTTTGTAGTGTAGAGCACTATTAATTTATACGATTCATATAAACCAATATGCTTGGGGTGTTTGGAAAATCATATGTGCTTGTAGTCGGATGCCATTGCATGAGAAGGTACTGTAAAATATTAAAACACTACTAGTTGTGGCACTTAGTTAAATGATAGGACCATAGAGTGTCTACTCATATATTGTTCACTTGTGAACTAGACCTAATAATTATCTAACTTTTAATAAACTGGTCACCCATTGCATTTTATTACATTAATGATTAAAGGCGTTAACACTACGTAATAGAGCATGAGTTCATGCTTTATGGATTTATACCCTTTATTTATCATGTGTTTACGTGGCTCTAGAAAGTGCTGCCTGCTATTTAAAGCTAAGCCTTGTCTATTGCTTTGGGTTTATATAAGAGAACTACTAATTGGATTAAATCAGAAGACCTAAGTCTTGAAGTGTTTAAACACTTCCCAAACTCTGCAGCAATAGGCATAAAATTATGTTTTATCTAGTCATTGGCAAGTTGTACATGATGTTTGCATTGAATATATTTGTTAAATAACTTGCTTGAACATTATTTGTTGATAGAATAGAACGGTTACTCACTAAACTGGATGTGATTTACTCCCTTATAGTTTTTTTTTTCTCTAAGTCTTATAAGCTGAGATCAGCTAGGATTTGAGTGTCGAGTACTCTACCGAGCTAAGGAGTAGAAGGATAAAAGTAGGATAGTGAACTATATTAGTTGAATTAAACCTTCATAAATTTTGGTAACTTTTGTGTTTATTATTTAACTACTCTTTTCTTATTGTTTGGTAATTGATTTCTACTCTCTACAATTTTGTTGGCTTGTTGGATCACTTATAGTTACATATATAGTTAAGTATATGTATATAAAAATATTAAATATGATTGGAAACATATTAGCTAGAGTTTTATAATTTCTGACTTGTAAGGCAGTCCTTATATTAAGGATGCACACGTAACATAAAGATTTTAAGCTAACTTATTAGACTCCCTTTTGGGACGTTACGAAAAACCCTAAAAGTGATGCTTTTCTATTAAGTATCTAAACTCTAGAAGTTTTAATTTTTATTTATTAATTAGAACTAGGAAATAACAATGATAAGTTTAGAAAGAGCACATAATCTATACTTAACACCTAGAACCTTAATTTTGTTCTTGTGAAAGAAAAATAAGATCCTTAATCTTTTAATTGTCTAAAAATAAAAAATCTTAATTTTTCGTTGGTTCCTAATATTAAAAATCTTAAATTTAATCCATGTTAAAGAACCTAAATTTTAAGTTTTGTTTTGTTAAAAGATAGGAAAAACCTGGTCTTAATTTGGGGATTTTCATAAGACAATTTAATAATTTGATAATCACATCTAAAACAAATTGATTTTTGAATTGCAGATCACTTTAGATTTGAAAATGAGAAAATTAATTCCTCTGGGTGAACTAGAAATTAAAGAAAGGTACGGTCTTTTCATTGAAGTTTTATCTTAAGATTAAGATAGATCCTATATGAATAATAACATGAGAGAATTGAGAAATATATTTTTCCTCGTATCAAGGTTAACTTGATACCAAGCAAGTCAACCACTTGGTACAAAAAATCAGAAGTAATAAATTAGAGATGGTGAAAGTGGTAATTTATTGATTTAATTATTGAAACTTCTCAATAGTAAAAGAAAGCATTGATGTAGTCTTCACGCAAATTATATCTTATTGCTGCTTATGGTCATAGGATTAGAAGTTAGATGAATCTATCTCTTCCTGGCCAATAAACTGAATTGTTGCTTGTCTTTGCACCAAGGCTATGGTATCAGGAATATCGGGATACTAGAAGTGGTGATCCAGAAGTGGTAGCATTATAGTCCTCCTTAGGCAATGATTAGCTTTGATGGTATGATATAGATAAGGCACCAACATTACTATGTGCATATGCTCTGGATTGGAGGGTTGTTGGGACGATACAAATTAGTCTATTGGAAGGAAGTTGCCAATGGGTCATATTGGCAGTATGGACACCTTTGTATACAATTGTAATGGATTGGTTGTACTAATGGATGGTCCAATGACAACTCACAGATGAGATGATTTATTAATTTAGGGAGGTCATTTATTGGTTTTTGGGGGTGATGTGGAGTATCCATACAATGGATATATATATTTATTATTATGTGTGTTAAGAAGTCACCAGTTTTCTATATAAGATCATTAGCGGGTAGAGTGGTTGCTGTGATTGGCTTTTCAGTTTATTATGTGAATAGAGATGCGTGATATATGTGTGCTTGCTATGCTTTTTCTAAACTCATTTAGAATTTTGTTTTCTAGGCATTCATAACTTCCAGTCTTGAAGTTGAAGAGTGCAAGAACGAGCCCTATATACTCATACTTTGGTATATATAGGTGACGATTAGCATGTCCTCTAGTTTCGCAGCAGTACACTGTGTGCGGGACTATTTTGGCCTTATTTTACGGAACTTTCACTCTTATTATCTTAGTATAAGGGATTATAATTATCTTTAGTTATTATAAAAACCTGTCCAATCCCTCATTATTATGATTAGATCATCCAAATCCTCGTCTTCTTATTTGATCTGTTACTTGCAGATACTGTAATGACCTATTTACTTGAGGCTATTATTATATAGACTGATTGGAATTCCTTCCTATGATTAAAAGAAAAGAAAAAAAGAAATGAGTAATTCATGTAGGAACGCCATTTCTCTAAAAATAAATGTGAGGATTAATAATAATCGTATTGGAAATACTGCTAGTTATTATATAGGAAAACCCAAAAAAGGGTACGAATCCGATCAACATATAAATAATAGAATACATGACAAATAAAATAGTCAGTGTCTACGAATCCGATATATGCAAGAAAATGGCTCTTCAATCACAGGAACCCTCACATAAATCAAATATGTATAATAAACCTAATAAAGCAACACGAGAACCCAAATGAAGAACAGGCTGAAAATTCCAGTGGTCGCAATCTTGCCCGCACCGTTGTCTCCACCGCCAGGAGTACCCGGAACTATGATTAAAAAGATAGAGAGAGAGAGAGAGAGAGATTGTAAAAAATAAATAAATAAATAAAAATCACCCAACATATGTTGTCATTTCACAAAGCTCCAACCTCCAACACTAGTATCTTGAAATACATAAATAAAACCCATGCATAGGGGGAAAAACATAAAAATTGAAGACTTAAATGATTCATTTAAGACACACGATTCAAAATGCATTTAAAATATCGACTTCTTAATTGAATCCAGGTATAATTATAACTGAAGTCTTAGGAAAGTATATAGCTTTAGGTTACATTCATAATTCTCAACAATGTCGTTAAGTGTTCGGATTCATGCACAATTAGAAAGGAGCAAAGTAACAATATCTATATAAGGTGGGCTTTAAAATATCTATCAGAATTAAAGTAATGGAATATAATGAAATGGAATAAGGATGGGAATGAGAAATTTTTTTTTGTATTTAGAAATAATTATGGAATCAAAAGACATCATGGAATAATATTAAATACGTAATAATATTAATTCTAAAAAAATATACTCAATTATTCCATGTCATAATTTATGAAGATAGAACCGTACTGTGATTCCACCACCTCTTTCAAATACGGAATCGAATCCCCCTTAAAAGCGGAATCGATAATTGATCATTTTACTTTTAAATTACACTTACAAACACAAAAAAAAAAAAAAAGGAAATGAAACATGGAGCAATTTTTGCCTATTAACGCATAATAGAGGTGACATAATAATTTAGAACATGAATTGTCAATATTAAAATTACATCATTAATTCACAAAAACTAATTCAACTTATGTTTAAGCTTTCTGATGACGAAGAAATTAAAGTTAAAACTCACAAATCTATGTGCCTAAGTTGTTTTTTTATCAGACAGTTCAACTCATGTTTCAAAAATTTTTAAGGCTGTCAGATTAATAAATCAAGGTGCGCGGTTATTGTACACATCCTAAATATTTTCCATAATTTCGTTAACATATAAGTGCATATATACCTGGACGTGTTTTCTATATATAACTTTCAATAATTTGAGACATCTAGTAGCTGAATGATGATGAACAATTTTGGATTATGTTAGACAGGCTTGATTGGATTTTATAAATATTCGTTAGATCTAATTAGATTTATTGATGATATTTAAGTTTTTTTATTTTTTTTACACTCTATTATGTTACTTTTAGATAGATAGAAGTGGAATAAAATAGTTATTCCTCCATTGCTAGCTATCACAACTTTTGATTTGTAGAATTACAATTCCGTAGAATTCTTACTACTGTCGAATAAGGAATTAAATTCCTTCTCAAGATAAAAGAATAGGATCCTTAGTTTTTCTCTATATATTTTTATAAATTATTCATGGGACTATAACCTAATAGTCAAAATCATGGACTTTTAAAATAGCTTATTAGTAACTTTTAAAATTTTTATAAATGTCCGATCCAATACAATAAAAATTAAAATTATGTAACCAAATGTTACCTTAAATTCATTCCTAATATATAAACTGATGGTATTTTAAAGTATAACCAAACAAGATAACAGTAATTACTATCCATTCTATTTTATGGAAACTCCAATTCTATTTCTATGATGAACGATAACTACTACATGCTGGCGATTAACGGAGCTAACTATAACGGCCCATTTATATAGCTAAACAGATGATGGTTGGCGGATATTCTTAATTTGGTAACAAGTCACAGATTTTCGTCAAACGTAGAGCATAAACTACATCTAGTGCATGTTTCAAAATAGTCTCAAGATTGGTGTTTTTAGTATTTTCAATTTCGTACTTCCTAAAAATATTCATATGTTTATGCGTGTTGTATATATATCCACCATCCACCCACTTAACTTTTCAATATCCACGTAATTACAGTTTTTTTCTCAACCATCACTTTTCCACAAGTATAAACACGAATGAAACACCATCTCTAATATTTCTTTTTGTAAACAATTATTCAAATATTTACCATTTTCTAAGACCCTATAATGTGTGGACATGGCATTCGCCCTAGTAAGAATACGCACATTTCATAATTAGTGGATTTGGTTGATGCACTCCAACGAGTACCAAGGATAATAGAAATACATATTTTCATTAGATCCACAAACTCTCTACCTAAAAACATTCATTAAGTATTCCCGACAACGTATTATATAATATATATATATATATATGAAATGTCAATACTAATAAAATTTTAATATATATTATGTATATAAAATATATATGATAGTTGTTTTAGAAAACTGCTCATTCTATTACCATGTGCATGAAAATTTTATTTATACTACTTACATGTCACATACATATAAACATGATATGTAATGCTAGAACTTATATATTAAATTATTAATGTAATACTTATTATAAGAATTTTCTAGTTTGGACTCTTTAGTCCATTAATATCGATCTGGTTCTCATAAGTATTTTCCGGCTTATATTAATCGATGTGGATGCAAAAACAAAGTAAGTGTGGAGTCAAATCTCACATCTATTTTAATTTGGGTCCTAAACGTCCAGTTTAGAGATATAAAATAAAATAATGCTAGTGTCGAAAGCCCAAGCAGGATGCTCATACTCGTAGAGTCAAACAGGTGACACCGAAAGCCACAACACCATACATCATGGAGTGGTTGGATCACATGGCAAATCGATCGAAGCTAATGCCGGTTCCGTATTAAAATGGATTGGGTATGATTTTTCCTTTCACATTATAAACACGATTAAAAAAAGGAAGAAAAAAACCAAAGGACTAAAGTGATCCAACAGTCAAATTTCACTACGTACATTTTTCTTAAGCTCTAAGGGTTTAAAACTTTCGTATGAAAAAAAGTATATTTTATTTAAATGCTGATCTATATATATATATATATATATATATATATTTGGAAAAGATTACAACATCATTTATATAAATTATTGAAATACTTGAGTATAGTTAACACAAACTATTTATAACAAAATATTAATTGAAATTGACAAATCTTTTGAATTAGATGACTAATCTCCTTCCCCTCTAAAAAACTCTTGCTCTAATACCAAGTATTTGCACTATCTTAGAATTTCTGATTTTGATCAACAAATTAATCTAGCAATTTGACGATGAAAGGTTCTGTTTTTAAATACTCATGTGAAATATGCTATAACTTTTCTTTTATATTAGCTTCTCAATAGATTGTTCACTAAGTGTTAAATTCAAGTCTACAACTATTTTACTTAGATAATTAATTTTATAATGGAGTAAATTAATTTGTTCGTTTACCGTATTAATAAGTTGTTTATTCCCTCCCGTGCCAATAGAAGGCATAAAAGAAACCTTCTCTAATAATGTCTTCATTTTTTCTTTTACGTTTTTTTCTTTTCTCTTTTTTCCTTTTTTTTTTGGCAAAAGTATGATCGAAATTGTTAACAAGTGTTTCCTTACGACAACTATCAAGGTTTAAGAGAGAATTTTATTTATTTTTATTTTTACATGGTCGATTTCTTGTGAAAAATCTTTCTTAAATACATGAGAACACTTTTTTTTTTTTTAACTTCTTGACGCTTGTTAATGAGACCGTAAATAATCTCAATCTCAAAAAATGGAAAGAACAGAGAACCATCAAAAAAAAAAAATTTAAGCCATTGACAAACATTCTTTAAGAACCTTTAAAAAAAATATTTGGAAGGATGGATCACATATAACAAAAAATGGATGTAGGGGAAAATCACAAAAATATTCTTTAAACAAGTGCAAATAAGTACCCATAATTTTTAAAGTGTAGTTTTATTTCCTATAACTTTTGATGTGTAAATAATACCTAAATTGTTGTTAAATCCCAATTAGCAATGCCAATTGGTGGGTTATTATAGGATACTTGACCCACTAAACTCAACAAGTACCCACTCCTCTCCCCCCACAATCTTTATCTCTCTCTTCTTTATCGATTATTATTTTTTATTAATATTATAATATATTTAATTATATTATATAATTTTATTTATTTTATACATATATAATGTGAATATGCGATCCACTAATATAATTATATACATATAACAGCGACGCGTATATTCAATCCTATTTTTCTACGTGTGAACCCAAAATATTTTTAATATATTTTTTACAAAGCAACTCCATTTCACCTAAACTTTTGAAAGTGGGGAACGTAAAAGGTGGGCCCATTTTCTTTGATTGCCAACTTCTGAATCAACCACACACGACAAAGAAAAATACTAAAATGCAGATGTACTTTCTGCCCTACACATGATCGTGCACTCTACGAATATAACATGATGTGAAAGAAACCATGAAAACAATTTCCACAGTGTACAAAAGATAGTAATAAATAAAGGGAAAATAATAGCAAGCAAAAGGTAGGCCGAGTAATGCTAACCCTAGGATCTGACAAACAACCTGCCTATCAATAATTTTTCTTGTTTTCTGGTAAAAATGTGATGGCATTATTGGTCCGAAGCTTGTCAAGCTACCTTAACGAGAATCAATAAATGATGCTTAATGAATAGTGATTAAAAATTAAAAAAAAAGAGAGAGAAAGAAGCGGTTCGGTTCCGTATGCGAATTTCATTATGACTCAAATTATTCAGATTTGTAAATAGAGAATTAGGTAATTTTTTTTAATCATTAGCTTGTAAGAAAACTAGTTGGTTTATTGATCACTAACGTGCATAGTCATTATACTGTAAATAGAAACGCTAATGGAAGTACAAAATAAAAAATGCTTCTAATACTTTCCCGATTCTCCGTTATTTTGGCTCCAACTAAAGTTAATTTATTGTTTTCTTTTTCTTTTTTCCCTTTTGTTTTCAAATTTTGATCTCAATGATCATAACAATTACAACTGAAATAGGATGATATATGATGGTGTTACTTTTCAAGGTGTATTTTTTTTTTTCTTCTATTCAAATGAATTTACAGCCAATAAATAAATATATGAGATATTAATTGATTATTATCACCCCGCTTGAGTGGTCAGAACAATCAAGACTGCAATCTCTAGAGAAAAAAAATAATTTTTCATGCAGTTCAAGTAGAAAAAGCAAATGCATAAGCATAAATTAAATCAAGCAGAGAGAGAAAAGATTTACTAGTATATAAAAATTAGAAATATTGTAATACCTGGTGGTGGTGCAGATGCTGGACTCGGTGCACTTGCTGTAAAAAGTAAAAAATAAAAATAAAAATAAAAAAGGAAATATTTAAAAATATTGTCAAAACTCAAATTCTTGTGTGATTTTCTAAAATTAGATCTGTCCACACTCCCAAAAATATTCATAAAAATTTCTGAATAATAAATGATACCTGCAGACCTTTTTATGCAACATTCTAACTTCTAAGAAGCAGAGTCTCTTAAAAGAGGGAACAAAAAAAAGAAGAAAAAACTTTTAAAAAATAATAATTTATGAAATCCTTACCATTGCAGATACTGGGATCGGCGTTTACGCCACAGGACTTAGTAACTCTAAGAATTTGGGTCACATTAGTCCCGACTATGTCGAGCAGCCCGGGAGTGTTGAAGACGTTGCAAAGACAAGCTTTCTGGGTCTCCACAGCGTTCTTGATTGGGGTACAGCAGTTGGCGGGTGGGGTTTCCGTGGAGTTAAGATATGGTAAGCAAGGGGAAAGCTGCTGCACGCAAGTCGGCAAGCCCGTTTGCGCGTCGGAAACACCCGACAACATCGACACCGCCATCGCCGCCACCAACATCATAAGAGCATTCCTCCGGTAGTCCATGGTTGTTTTGTCTAAAGTCCGGTGGGGTGTGTCTATGAAAAGTTAAGAGACTAAGAACTAATAATGTGAATTAGGGAAAATTTTAATATATAGCGTTGTGGAGCATAAGGTTAGGCAGGCTATATATTTTATTTGATTTAATGGGTACTAATGAAATAAGGACACGTGTATATTCTATCGAGATGATGAATTGATAAAGACACGTAGTTGTACAGGAGATAGAATTTGTCAATATGAACGTATAGGTCAAGTCTACATGTGTAGCAGTTGGCTAATTTAGATTGGTTAGGTGGATACAGCATGGCTTCCAGAAAGAGATTCCCTTTTTCATTTACTTTTCCAAACGGAGCTTGCGACTGAGATCATCCAATAACACCTCGTACGATATAACACGATTATATGACTGTGGAGAGAAAATATGGTATGTAATACGAGAAAGACGGTAAGAAATATAATTATAATATAAATAAATATAATTATATTATAATTTAATTATTTTTTAGCTTTAATTTCACGTGTTTTTTGTACTGATACGAATTTCGTGTAAAATAACGATACCGGACATAATCTGATAACATAAATAGCTAGTTATTATTAAATTATTGAGTTTTTATTTATTTAATTATTTCATTTATTAATTAGGGCTAATCATAGTGCATTGTCGTATATTGCTTAAAAAAAGAAAGGAAAAAGAAAATCTGTACAATCTGTCTATAAAAAATTTCATCCCCCTTGATCATAAGTGAGAGAGGATATTATATACAAAACCCTTGTTGGACGATATGATAGAATAGATTTAAAATAAATTATTGAATTGCTTACTTGATCAGTTTTTTTAATTTTCTTTCTTAACAAACGCTGCGAGCAGGTTAATTATTTGTTTATAAGAGTAGACCTAAGAATAGGAAATGGTCATTTTAAAGGTTTGTTTATAGAGGGACTGATAATGATTGTTGTATAAGTATTTGTTAAGAAATTTAACAAATGCATTTTTATCTTTTTCATATTTATAATCTTTTTTTAAAAAAAAAATGCAATCAACACCATCAAACTTAAATGATATTCTTTACCTCTTTTATACTCGATGACATACGTCTAATTTAAGATTAAAATGGAGTAAAACAACGCAACTAGTGGCATGAAACTACAAAGGTCTATAAGCATAACAAGAGCCCAAGAGGGGGGAATTTATTGAAAGTATCTTTCCAATAAGTGAACAGCGGTTTTTGCGTGTGATCCCCCACAATACTTTTTTCACTAAAAGCATGCTAAATTCCACAACTTCAAATATTGATTTTTTTTTTTTTTAAATTTTTTACGATCTCATCTATATTTTTTTAGAAATTGGTTCATTCCTTTATCCTACCGTTTATATAATATCGATTAAATCTAGATCATCGACTTAATTATGTTTTCAATAATTTAAATCTAATGAATATTATATTAAATGATTGTATTTTCGCTTTAAATCTAATATATAAATTTGGAGGAGTCGGAATCAATAGTTAATTTTGTAACATTAAAACATTTAATTGACATAAATCCTACAACCAATACTCCATAGCTTTGCTTTAAAAGATGAAGCAAGAGCAATAAGTTTGATAAAACCATTGATCCATCGTTCCTCTTGTTAGCTCTAAATTCAATTTTTAAAGTCTTTACACTTTTCTTTTATAAGTTGTACCCGGTGAACATATTTTGCCTTTAAATTCCATGCAATCTTATTAAGGCACATTTTGTTTCGTCAAGCCAAGGCCCTTCTTGACATTTCTTTTCTCAATTTATCCCGTACAACTCAATACATGGATCTTTACTCAAGGCCGTTGCTCGTATTCGGTGTTGTCAAATCTACGTTAATCCATTTATCGAGCCCTATTTCTGTTTCTTAATTTAATTTATATTAAATACAGGCCACTTAATATAAATTATTCGATATTAAATTAAGAAAATATTTTTTAAAAAAACAAAAAATAAAGTCATCAACTAGTTTAAAACCCTAATTTGACTATTGACTTATGGATTTTTTAAGAAAATGATTTTTAGAAAATTAAACTCAATAAAATTAAGTTTAAAGGCTAACCTATTAAAACGAAGTCACCATGTAAAAATTAAAGAAAAATCGATAAGCTTTATTTTTGTAATTTTCTAAGAAAAAAGAAAATTTTTTTATTTTTAGGCAGTTACGTATCTACGTATTCACTAATCAGGATCAAACCGACAGTAATTCTCTTTTATAAAATATTTAGTGGGTTGATTTATTTTATTTTTGAAAGTCAAGTAAATTTATGTTTTTTTAACAATTTATTATTTTTCAAAAACAAAACCTAAGAAATCTAATTTTCTCAAATTAAAGAAAATCTTAACTAACTAAGTTTTTTTGAAAAACTCCGATTAAGATTTTTTTCATTTTTAAACCACTATGTGTGAAAATATATATTTTCTGAATCCTATATGTAAGATCTATTAAGATACGATCTAAATATGTATCTTGATATATATCTTTTCTAAATCTTAACAGTAAAATGCATTAAGATACAATCTACATGCGTATCTTCATATGTATCTCTTTTAAATCTCAACTGTAAAATGCGTATCTTTTCTAAATCTCAACCGCAAGATATATATCTCAATACATATATTTTCTAAATCTCAACCACAAAATACGTATCTCATACGTATTGAATACGTATTGAAAGGCCCACAATTAAGCAATCCGAGGTTTCGATCGGGTGTTGTTCTAATTTAATTGGCTAATTTTTTTCTTATTTTTCCCAGTTGCCACAACCCAAATATGGATTAGCCAATTAAATTAAAACAATACAAAAATCAAATTGGAAGAAGATAAGGCAATTGTCTAATTAAATTAATACACAATAATTTCCTTAAAGCTCTATAGATACCCTAAATTTTTCAGAAGCTCATTTGGGCAGTTTGGAGAGTGTGAAAAATAGAGAGTTTTGAAAATTCAAGAGAAAAACCAAAGAAAAAAAAAAGAAAACTGTGCAGTTAGGGTTACAAAGGAGAACCTAAACCCGACGAGCAGTTGGGAGTGGATAGTCATCACCACCAAATGGTGGTGGCAGCGCCCAGGTGGGTTGACACACCCATGACCACCGATGGTGGCCGGAGCTACCTAAATTGGTGAGTTCGATTTCTAGCCCGATTTTGTATAATTTTGTAAAAATAGTAAATATTCTTAAAAAATTATGAAACTTGTTATTCTAAAATATTTTTGTATGTAGTTTTTATAAAAAATATTATTTTAATGAAAATATGCCCTGTATTATATGGTCCTTAAGAAATCATGCAAAACCGAGCATGTTTCGGTTTAGAAATAAATGATCTTAAGAGTGCAGTTTTGAACCCAAAATTTTTTTGTAGACTATTTAGATGATATAAAACAGTGTTATGAAGCCCGTTTTCAAAAATTAATTTTCAAAAATTTTAGATAATTTTTAGGCCTTAAAATGAGTCATAAAATGGGTAATTTAGGGTTAATTAAGTAATTAAATGGTTAATTACTGATTTAATGAATAATTATATGTTTTAAGATGTTGAAATCTGATGGAGTATGATACTTGTAGCATTTAGGGTGCTAGATGTAATTATTAGGTTAATTATGTAGTAAATGAGTAATAGGGAAAAATAGTAAATTTTAAGTTAATTTTGTAAATTAGGATAATTCGGATTAAAATCTGATTTAGAATAAATTTAGACATTTTAAAATAATAATTGATGTTGGGATATGGTAAATAGAGTGTTAAAAATATTAGATGTATATTATATATATAATAGGTAATAATACATAATACACAATTATTAGAAATATAATAAATAGAAAATATTATAATAAAAATTGATATTATGATAATAATAAAAATGTACAATAAATCTGATAGAAAACTTGAATTTATGTAATTAGAGGAAACATGTAAAAATTTCTTACATCAGGAGTAAATTCGGTATACTAATAAGGATTTAAATGTACCGATGGAATAAAATACTAATTAGAGGTAACGATGGTATTTAGGAGATCGGGAAGTAATGTGATTAATTTCACATTATGAGTTAAAACGAATTTTTAGGGTTTGAGTATAAAACAACACTTAGAAATCGAACTAGAACCTAATTTAGAAATCGATGCGGAAACCGAATCCGAACCTAACCCTAAACCTAGAATATTGTAAAAGACTTAAGACCTAGATAATTAGATATATTAAACCCTAAACAAAACATAACAATAAGCGTTATGGGATAAAATGAACCTAGAATAGTTATATGAAAAACTGAAACCACGTTTGTGTTATAGGGATGATTGGCGATGGCCTGAGCAAGTCGGACCTCAAGTGAGTGAGCGAGGAGTCAAGATAAGTTGGGATTAATACGTTGTTGTATTTTGGAAGCTTGAGATTATGTTTGGTTGTGCTTGTTAGATTGATGATTGTGTGCATGTACTTGATTATGAGTGATGTTATGATTCTGTCTGTTGTTTTGGCTTATATTGTATAATTTGTGTGAAATGATTGATTCCCTTAAATTGGACTTAATCAAATATACGACCTGTAATCATAATCGGACCTATATAGCAACCCATTAGGGGAACTTAAGACTCTCCGGCTAAATACCGATCTCTTCGAAAGGGATAACACGACATTGCATAATGGTCCCTTTTTCATCCTTAGTCAAACTAAGTGACAGGAGAAGAGGTCGCGGCGAGAGTGAAGTCAATGGTTCGAAGGTAGTTACAGGATGAGCAAGGTCTCCATTGCACAAGCCTGGGTTTGGTCGTGAACTGTTGCATTAATGACAATTCCTCAACTCGGATTAGAGCAGGCGAAATTTCTCTAATCTCACGACGGGCCGGACAACATCCTACGATGGCATTTGCTTGAACATGCATTGCACCTAATAAGTTGATTAATAACCTTATTGTGTCTATAGTATAGTTTTAAGTCCTTCATCCTAACTTACTGAGCTGTAGTTGCTCACATCTCTATAGACGTCGTGCAGGTACTGGCTAAGAAGCGACAAACAACTACTCTAAAGCTAGCAACTGCTAGATCCTGAAGAGTGAAGAAAAACATTGGAAGAATAAACACATATTTTGAAGGTTTAAGCTTATACTTTAGAATTTTTCATTTTTGAATAATGTAATAACTAGGAAATATATTACAAAGAAATATTGTAAACTTTAATTGCAATGACTGCATTATAGTATATAGATATATTTCCTTACTTTTTTTTAGGTAAATGATTTATTTAAATTACAAACTGTTTACTTCAAAGCGGGTTAGTCGTGGACGCCTTGTGTAGATCAGGTCTAAGATAGCGGTTGTAAGGCCAACTTCTATCTTAGGATGGTTTACACAACGGGGTTGTTACGACTATACCACTTCGGGGCGTGACACGTACTAGTTGGATCATAGACATACGACAAATATAACGAGTTTCTTTAGTCAAATAGTTACATTTTCCAATTTAAGAAAGTAATTATATGGATAATAGCACACAAAACAATCAGTCATTCAACAAATAATTAGTATCAATCAACAAATAGGATACAAATAACAAATAGCAAGTAGATAACAGGTCTTAAGAACTCTTTTGCTTGGGTTATGCTCACTTTCTTGATTTTTGAGAATTCCTGAACTCGATAATCGAATACCTAAAAAATAAGAAAGATTATAAGTATTTTGAAAAATGAGGTTTTCCTATTAACTAAATATCTATCACCATTTTCCTAGTTTCTCATTATAACCCAAGTATAGTATAAACATAGTTTTACTTAAATGTTTTACTTACTTTTCTCAATTTATCTTAAATTTTCAATCGCGTATAGTTTTTTTAATTTAGTTTGGATTCTTATGTACTTATAATTCATTTCAATCGTTTTCGAGCATACTTTCTCATAGCGATGTCTGTTTTGGATGTTATAACTCGCAGTTTTGACCGTAATATAAAAATATCACAAAGTTCATCATCTTAATTAAAAAAGTTATAAAATATCAATTTAAGATTTTTCTTAATACATTTACGATTTAATAAATATTTAAATCGTATAATTGATAATTGTATTATTTTAAGCCTATTATACTATAGTTACCAATTTTTACTTATTCTTGAGATTTTAGAGTTATTAATTCAAAATTTTCTACTTAATTAATTAATTTATTTATTTATTATTATTATTATTATTATTATTATTATTATTATTATTATTATAAATTATGAAAATTAATTATTTTATTATAAATAGTGATGTTGCAACACGTGAGAGTACTATGTGTCAAGCTTACACCTTTTTCCAAATTTTCCATTATTTTCTATTTTACAATATAATTATATATATATAAATACTTATGACTATATTTAATCAAATCTTTCAATTTACTTAATTATTAAATTTTTTTTTCTAAATTACGTTATTCTTATATATATAAATATTTATTATCTTACTTTATTTATTAAATTATTATTATACTATATTGTATACACTATTTAAGTATACTAGTATTTTTACGTATGTGTTACTATTTATATATGTACAGTTATACGTATACAATACGTTATATATTAAATTATGTAAACTTTACTTATACATTATGTACAAGTACATTACACACTTATTTATACTTTATATATTTATATACATATATGGTCATACTATGTACATATATATATATATATATATATATACTAAAATACAAATATTAATCATATGTATACTTATTATTTTATACATACATATATATATATGGAAAATACGAAATAGGCATATATACATATATACACACATATATATGGAATTATATAATATATGTATATACATATCACATGCTAAAATAAATATTATGTACATATATATACCTCTATATATAGTCACGCATATATATATACATAATTAATTAAGTAAAATACTAAATATATATACATGTATATAACGGAAGAAAAATACTATGTACATATACACATACATATATATATCAATATGGTATATATATTTACGTGTACATACACATATATATATATATATATCAATACCTAAATAGTGAAAATACTAAATACATACCATATGTATTCTTATTTATATATATATATATACATATACATATACCGTATGTTATACATAATAATACATATATACATGCACATATTGTTACGCCCCGAAGTCGCAAAGTCGCAACAGTCCCGCCGTGTAAACCATTCTATGATAGTAACTGGCCTCACAATGCCTACTATAGAGATAATCTACACAAGGCGTCGACGACTCCTCGCTTTGAAGTAAACAGTTCGAGTAATAATTATACTACAATTATGATAATTATCACAAAGTTCTCTAAAACATAGATAATTATAAATAAGTCCACAGAGCTTCCCAGGAAGTTTTACATAATAACTACAGTTTACTAATTTACAAAATAACTAACAGTCTTCAACCTTTAACTACAAGGTCAGTCTAGTTACACATTTGCGAAATAACTTGATTCTCACACCCCTGGCTTCAAAAAGACTAAACTCTGGATAATTATAGGGCGGCATAGTACTTGAAGTGTTTACAAATCAGAACCTGCAAAAGGATCTATAAGGGTATGAGCAACTAAAGCCCAGTAAGTTGAATTGGAGACTCATGAATGCATACAAGCACAAACAGAGTTATCAAACAATTATTTTCATGTAATACAACAATCAAGTGTCATCGCACAACGTAGTCCGGTCCGTTGTGAAATCAGAGAAATTTCACCCGCTCCAATCTGGGTTGAGGAGTTCTATGTTATGCAGCAGCTCACAACCAAACCCAGGCTTGTGCAATAGAGACCTCGCTCCTCCCGCGACTACCTTCGAACCATTGACTCCATCCCCGCTGCGACCTCCTCTCCTGTCACTTAGTTCGACTGAGGATGAAGAAGGGACCGTTTTGCAATCCTGCGCTATCCCTTTCGAAGGGGTCGGTATTTGGTTGGAGAGTCCTATGATCCCCTAACGGGTTGCAATGCATGACATTTTCGGTTATTAGGGTAGACTGAGATTAAATGCCGGTTAGGGTATTCAACAAGTTCATACCAATTCAATCAGTCACAAAGTCATTCACAGTATAAATTCCAGCACGAATTCAGATACATCAAGCACATGCGCAAACTATTTACAATCACAATCATATACAAGCCTAAGTCTCCGAGTACTACGAAACTAGTACTCTATTACAATAAGCAATAACCCAACTTACTTGAATTTGCTCAATCGCTCGATCCTCTAGTTGCGAGTTGATTTGTTCCTGAGTGTCCTATAATACAAATAGGTTCTTTTAGTACTTATATTTTATGGATTCTTATTATAATTTATAATGTAACTCATTTTCCTCATGTATACCTACAACGTATTAATAATTCGTTGTATTTTATTTCGGGGTTCGGTTCCTAAACTAGATTCTAGTTTTGATTCCTAAGTCGTAATTAGGCTCGAATCCCAATGTGACATTAATGACATTATGTTTGGGTATTCAAATATTCTATTAGGTCGTAATTTTGGTATTCTAACTATTCGGTACACGCTATCCATAATTGAGGTATCGGATTTATTCCCGATGTGTAAAAATCTTACATTTTAAGATATTTACTTAAAATTAAATATTATTTCAGATTTATTATTTTTCTGATTTCAATTATAATATTATCTAATAACCTTATTTTTTTTAGATTTATTAATTTACATTTTCACATATTACTAATTTATTATATTACTTACCTAATTGCCCTAATTAACCATATTTAGTACCTAAAGGCTAGGATTAAGGTTCCACTGCAGAGATTAACTTCCCTAAACCTCTAATTAAGATCCAAATCAGTAATTAACATCCTAATCACTTAATTAACCCTTAATCACCCAATTTTACCATCATTTTAGGGCTAAAAATTAACTTAAAAATTTCAAAAATTAATTTTAAAAAAAATGGCTTCATAGCACTGTTATACATCAAATGAGCATCCTACAGAAAAATTTTGAACTCCAAACTACATCCCTAAGCCTATTTATTTTCCGGTTTACTAATGTTCGGTTTTGAACAATTTGTTAGGGACTCTATATTTCCAGATCTAATTAAACTAAATAAATATTTTTCCCTAAATCTACATACAATAAAACCTCATAATAATAAGTTTCATAATTTTCTGGGCAAAATAAATAATTTTACAAAATTATACAAAAATCGGGTGAATAAATGACTAACCGGTCCGAAGCTTTTGGGCCGTCCAAACCCGGTCCAATGTTGTCGGCCGGTCCAGCAGGTTGGTCTATTGTAGGGTGGTGGTGGTGGTTCGGTTCCAGGTGGTGGTTCTAGTTCACCTTGCTAATCTGCACAGTTTTCTTTTTTTTTTTCTGGAATTTCTCTCGATTTTTGTTGTGTTTCGATTTTTCTTAGATCACAAACTAGCCAAATGACTTCTGAGAATTTTTTCCTTATTTATAGACAAATGTAGTAATTAATGTGCATTAATTTGATGGGATTTTTGCCCCATTTCCTTGATTTTAGGTTTTTAGTTTGTCAAATTCTTATTGGTTAATTTTTTCTTTTCAGTCCACGACCTGACCTTGTTGCAGTTATCTTATCCTGATTTTTTCTGATTTTTTTATAATTATTTTGTATTTTTCTTTAATTATTTACTTAGTTTTCGGCCTATTTTTGCAATTACGCGTATTTTTATCTACACGTAAATACATGTAGGGTACACGTGAACATTCCTAAATATTATTTTGGTCATTCTAAAATTTTTAGTACACATATAATTTATCTCTAGTAATTTCTTAATTATTTCATGACACTTTTCGCCTTTTCGGTAATTAGCAGTTATTATGTTTAAAATTTGAAAATTTTATAGTCTCCTATTTTACTACTTACTTTCTTAAATTTAAGTTTACAGGGTCATTTTTACTAATATTCCTCTCAATAGTTTCTAATTTGGGTTTGATCGAATCCTTTAACCAATCGCCCTAAACCTTGGGTTCTAAGTTCAATCCTACGGTTACTTGGCTTGGCTTTAGGGCTTACACACATACATATGTTTATACACAAATAGAGAAAATACTTAATAACTATGTACATATCTATTTATTCATACACATATGTATATGTAATTAAATATATAACAAAATACTTAGTATATACATGTACATACTATATGATATACATATGTACAAAATTAAATAAATACTTACCTAATTATTTTGGTAAAATATTAGATTAATTTCCTTTAGCTTTCTTCTTCGTCTTCTTCTTCTTCCAATTGCTTTGTTTCTTTCTTTTTTTTTTTTTCTAGTTTTGCAATCTCAAAACGAAAAGAAACAGTATCATGAAGTTTTAAAATAAACAAAAGACAAAGAAAAGAAAGAAATCTTGCTCAATCTTACAATTAATGAGAAAATGACATTTACTTTATTAACTTATCCTTTCTCCCTTTACTTTTTGACACTTGTAATTGGATAATAAACATATGGGCTATTGAATTCAAGTGCTGGAATTCATGTGGGAATGAGAGAAAAATTAGGAATAAAGAAAAAGAAAAGGAAAAGAAACATAAAATTAAATATAGGTAATTTTTTTAACCATAAAAATAATAATTATAAATTAATTTTTGGATTTTATGAAAATTTATCAATTTAATTGATATTCATTAAAATTATAATTTCTACGAGTTATTTAGACATTTTTGTTAAAAGTTTTATACAATTACGCGATTTATTCGATAATTGTGATTGACTGCGATTACATCACTATTAAGTGATATTTATTTATTTTATAACCTTAAAATTATAGTTTTAGGGTTTCAATTAAGTTTGAGTTCGATTTCGAGTATTTGTGCACACGTTGGATTTAGGATTTGTTTACGTTATTTAGATTTCGATTAAAATTTTAGGGTTTTTTATATTCGTAATATATTCAAATTTACAACTTAATAAAAATTTTATCTTATTCGGCCTTATCAACTCCTAAAGCTATTTATGGTATTTGGGTTTAATCCACACTGAAATAGTTAAATTTACGGGATTTACAGGCTTCATCCATAAGGTTTAGGGTTTGTTAACACGATTAGGGTTTCTATAAAGACTTTAGGATTTTTATTACTTATAATATATTCAAATTCATAATTTAATAAAAATTTTATCTTACTTAACCTTATCAACTTATGAAGTTATTTAGAGTACTCGAGTCCAATTTAGGATTTAAACCAATAACCTTATAAGATTTTCATTGCTTATATCTAATAATTTATCATGCTCTCTTGAACTAGAGATATGAGATCTTTTTAGTTAGCCATATTAAGCAGCTTTGCTTTTTAGTTTATTCCTCAATTTCTCCAAAAGGAAGGAGATATCCTTCTCTTTGATATTTTTACTGTAGTTTCATCCATCAGCAGGTCACCAACCCCCTGCTCTCTTACGCCCAACCCTCCTCCCCCAAAAAAATATTTAGAGCCGCTAAATTAAATTAGTTTCAACCTATGTTTACCAAAATATTAGATGATCCTTCCTAGGAATTCTATAGCTAGGAAGAATAGGCATATATACTTTTAATGGTTTCAGTTGGAAAAAAAAATGAAAAAGAAAAAAATATAGCCATTTATATGGTAATTCCAACTTAATTTAGCCATTGTGCACTTTAAGCATTAACTTGGCACAATCCTTATTCAAAGCACAACGAAGGACCATATCAACAAAGCTTTTGGCCTTGGTCAAGAGAACAATGATGCTTATGATTATCTCCTATCTTAATGCGGCATAAGTAGATTAAAAATTGAATAGAACGTTGAAAGCAAATTATTAAGGAAAATGGTAGTTGGTTACTTTATGAAAACTTATAAGTAGGCTAGTTTTATAGGATATTCCATCTTTTTTGATAATAATTTCACAGGACATCTTTTTGTAGGTTTTGGAGATAGGATTTTAGAAATATTTTTAAGGCTCTATATTATTTTTGGATCTGGCATGGGAGAATTTTAGTAATCGATAGGAAACTTAAACATGATAAGAGAACTATAATTCTAACATATTTGATATATCATATAGTTTTATTTTGTTGTATTTTATTTAAGCTTTTGGTAAAAGTATATAGTTGATGAACACTTGATGTTTTGTTAGATTCAAGTTGATATGCTTTGTTCTGATATGCAAGTCCTTGTTTTTGAAAAATATCTAACATTTTCCATAGAAACGCTAATTTAAATTTTTTTTTAAAGAAAAAAATAGTGTATTGATTTACTGAGATGAGTTTGAGTGTGTCCTGCAATAAATATATATATATATATATATATATGTTTGCTAAGCAGGTTTTAAGTATGTCTAAAAGAATAAGATAGACCTATATGGTTCAATACAAGTTTTGGAGAATTGATATAAGTTTAGTTTTATGAAAATAAACTGTTTGAAGCTCATCCAATTATATTCATAAGCACTTATTAATAGTTAAAAACAAACTTTGCTCATTTATATATATATATATATATATTTATTTTTAATATGTAATAAGCTTTGAAAAGTTTTTGTATCTATTTTTTCTCACCGGACTTATTGACAAATCCCATGATCAAACTTAGAAAAGGCCAATCAACCTAGTGGACCTTTCTTCGAGAATTTTTCCATGGAAAAGGACGTGTATTTTATCAATTTATTGCATAGGACAAGCACGAAACGGAACTAAATGCGACAATTAATTCAAATGTACACATTGAAACACGGCAAGACCGGGACATTCCCAGCGTGTTCATGTTCAATGTCTCGTGCTGCCGAGTTACTTTACCATTCCGTAGAAACCGTTGAAAAAGCACTCTCTGTCAACATCTCGTGAACTTTCAATATTGTTAATCAATCCTCGATTTTTCCTTCTTTCTATTTGAATTTCTGTACCACCTAATGGGCCCATGCGATGCGGGCAATAATAACCAATCTTATGTGTAGCAAGAGTTTATATATATATATATATATATATAATTACGATATAACCCGAGCTATACCAGTTTAAATAAAAAAAAAGGGTAAATTACGAAATCAAGCTTAAACTTGGCAATAAAGATGGGAAAAAATCAATCAAATTGGACCAATTTATAACTCAAATCAAACCAAACCAAATTATAAATATGGTTTCTTTTTTTTTATATAATTAGGTTTAAAAAATTCTCAAATTGAACTAAACTGTTACCTTATAGTTGATTTATAATGATAAACTAAACTAATTTATCAAACTAAGACAAACCATTTTATAAAAAATATAATAATATTTTACTTGAAAATATATTTTTTTTTTGTTGAAATGCAGTACTTAAAAGAAATTCTAGTTTACATTTATTTAAATGTATATGTATTGACTTTTTATTACTATAATTTAAATTATGGATATACTCGACTCAAAATTAGTTATTAATAAATATTTAAAATTTCTCAATCTCATTAATATTGACTTCATCAACATCTAATATAATATCGATACTAGTTATTATTGAAAAAATTTAGGAGAAAATTACACCAAAAGAAATCAATGTTTTACGGTATGTTTAAATAAAGAATCGATATTTCAAGAAATTCAAATAAGAAATCGACAGTTTAAAAATTGATTGAAATAAAGGATCTAGTTAACTAACTATTATAATACCGTTAGCTTATCTTGATTGTAATAATCCAATCGAAACTCTTTTCATCGAGGTATTGTTCACTTTGATGTGGGACATTGTACGGTTTTGCCCCTTAGTGCAGCAACTTCTTAGGAACTCACCTATCTTGGGCTTACTTTAGCCCAAACATGCTTAACCTTAGAGTTTCGATATACTCCAAGTCGCTACACCGAAAGGCGTCTCGATGATTAGAATTTCTTATTTAAATATGTAAGGAGTATTACAATTCATGCTCTTTATAGAACTGGGGTCCTCGTTAGTTTCATTATATAAGTCTAGGAGCACTACCAGGTAGGGACTTATCCTTCCTATAAGTAGAGTGCTCTAATATTACTGGTAACGACCCAATCAAAATTCTTTCTATCGAGATATTGTTTCCTTTAGCATGAAACGCTACATGGTTTTGTCTTTAGTGTAGCAATTTCCTAGGAAGTCACCTATGTTGGGCTTGCTCTAGCTCGTATAAGCTTAACTTTAAAGTTTTGATATACTCTAAGTCACTACACTAAAAGGTGTCTCAATGATTAAAGTTCTTTTTTCAAACATATAAGGGGTATTGCACTGATGTGGCACATTATCTGCCACATTGCATTGATGTGCCATTAACAAAGTGCTAACTTGGATGTTCTATTAGAAATAAAACTAAAAAATGCTAAACAAATATAAAAAATACAAAAAATGAAAAATCTCTAAAAAAATAAGAAGAAAAAAACAGGAAAGTAAAGGAATCTAAAAAATAAAATTAGATAAATAAATAAATTGAAAAAATAAATAAAGATGCTTTTGGCTACCTTACCAAACCATAAGTTGCGACCCATTTATAAATCAATGTCACATTGACTTGGTAAAATGGAATAAGGTTATACCCTTGAAATGGAATAGGTAAGTAATATTAATTTTTTTCCTATTACTTGTCACGATCCAAACGAAATTTTATTATAATGGTCCACCATGTACGCTCCTTTAAAATAGAAGTTAATCATTAAACTGTTATCATAAATATGTTATACATTGAACTCTAAAACGGAATTGTTTCCAAGCACTCCTCTAAAATAGAAGTTAATCATTAAACCGTTATCATAAATATGTTCTACATCAAACTCTAAAACGAAACTATTTCCAAGCTTATCAGTTAACTGCGATACAAATAGATTTTATAAGCCCTAAAGCTAAGCCAATTGACTATAGAAGTGAAATTAGAATATAAGGTTTTGGGCGATCGGTTAAAGAATCCGATCAAACCCAAATTATAAACTATTAAGAGAAATGTTAGTGAAAAATGACCCTGTAAACTTGAATTTAAGAAAATAAGCAATAAAATAAAAGACTATAAAAATTTCAAATTTTAAGTATATAACACGTCAATTATCGAAAATGTGTAAAATGCATCTCGATAATTGACGATCGCTAGAGATAAATTATATGTATACTAAAAATCATAAAATGACATAAATAATATTTACGATTATTTATTTGTATTATATATGAATTTACATGTAAGTATAAATACGCGTAATTACTTAAAATAAGCGAAATGTGCTAAAATAATACTAAATAATTAAAAAAAATTATTAATTAATTGTGGAAAAATCAGGAAAAAATCAGAAGAGTGTGGAATGATGCAAATTTGGTCTTGGCAAGTCAGAACCTGAAAAAGAAAAATAAACCAATTAAATTAAGATAACATAAAAGCAAAAAATCAAAGGATAAGGCAATTATCTTGTCCCATTTAATGCACAATAAATCCCCTAAAGCCCTATAAATAGCAAGAAAAATTCAGAAGCTCATTTGGACAGATAAAAATCAGAGAAAATTAGGGAGAGGCGAAAATTAAGAGAAAAATTCAGTTTAGAAAAAAATTGAAAAAACTGTGCAATTAAGGCTTTCAAAGGGAACCCAGATCCAACGGGCAATTGGGGGTGGACGGCTACCACCACCACACGATGGTGGCAACGCCCAGGTGGGCCGACACACCCATGGCCACCCAAATCGGTGAGTCCGATTTCCAGCCCGATTCTTGTATAATTTTGTAAAAATAGTAAATATTATTAGAAAATTATGAATTTTGTTATTCTAGGATACTTTTATATGTCATTTGTAGGAAAAATATTATTTTGATGAAAACATGTCCCGTAATATAGGGTCCTTAAGAAATCATGCAAAACCAAGCACATTTCGGTTTAGAAATAAATGACCTTAGGAGTGTAGTTTGGAGCTCAATTTTTTTCTGTAGGATGCTCATGTGATATAGAACAGTGCTATAAAGCCATTTTTTTTAAAATTGATTTTCTAAATTTTTAAGTTAATTTTTAGCCCTAAAATGATGGAAAAATTGGGTAATTTGGAGTTAATTAGGTGATTAGGATATTAATTACTGATTTAGATAGTAATTAGATGTTTAAGGATGTTAATCTCTGATGTAGAAACCTAATTCTAGTCTATGGAGTGTTAAGTGTAAGTAATGAAGGTGTTATCTGATAAATGTAGAAAATTAGGAATATGTAGAATTGAAAATTAATAAATATGGAAAAATTAGGTTTAATTAGATAATAAAATAATGAAAATCAGGACATAACAAATCTAAAACAAAATTCAATTTTAGGTAATTATATAAAAAATATAAAAATTTCTCACAACATGAGTAAATTCGGTACACTAATACGGATTTAAGTGTATCGGATGGAATAAAATGCTGACTAGGGGTAGTGATCGTATTTAGGGTATCTAGAAATAATGTGTTAGTTTCACATTATGAGTTGAAACAAATTTCTAGGGTCCGGGTACAAAACAGTACTTAGAAATCGAACTAGAATTTAATTTAGAAATCGATGCGGAACCCGAACCTAAACCCAAACCTGGAATAATTATAAAAGACTTAAAACCTAGATAATTAGGTATATTAAACCCTAAACAACACATAACGATAAGCGTTATAGGATAAAACAAACTTATAATAGTTATATGAAAAGTTGAAACCACATTTGTGTTATAGGGATGATCGGTGATGGCCTGAGCAAATCGGACCTCGAGTGAGTGAGCGAGGAGTCGAGGTAAGTTGGGATTAATATAATGCTGTATTTTGGAGGCTTAAGATTATGCTTAGTTGTGCTTGTTAGATAGTTGGATGTGTGCATGTGCTTGATTATGGGTGATGCTATGATTCTATTTGTTGCTCTAGCATGTATTGTATGATTTGCATGAAATGATTGAACACCTTAAACTGGACTTAAGCAAATATATGACCAGTAATCATAATCGGACATTTATGGCAACCCGTTAGGGGAACTTAGGACTCTCTGGCCAAATACCGACCCCTTCGAAAGGGATAGTGTAGGATTGCAAAATAGTCCCTTCTTTATCCTCAGTCGAACTAAGTGACAGGAGAGGAGGTCGTGGCGAGGGTGGAGACAGTAGTTTGAAGGTAGTCACGGGAGGAGCAAGGTCTCCATTACACAAGCCTGGGTTTGGTTGTGAGCTGTTGCATTAACGGTAACTCCTCAACCCGGATTAGAGCGGGCGTAATTTCTCTAATCTCACGACGGGCCGGACAACGTCGTATGATGGAATTTGTTTGTACATGCATTGCACCTAATAAGTGATTGAAAACCTTGTTGTGTGTATGGTATAGTTTTAAGTCCTCCGTCCTAACTTACTGAGCTGTAGTTACTCACATCCCTATAAACGTCGTGCAGGTGCTGGCTAAGAAGCGGCAACAACTACTCTATAGCTAGTAACTGCTGGATCCTGGAGAGTGAGGAAAAGCATTGAAGAATCAACACATATGTTATTACTTTTCATTTCTAAATTATATATAAATTTTCTCACTTTCTTAGGTAAATGAATTATTTAAATTACAAACTGTTTACTTCGAAGCGGGTTAGTCGTGGACGCCTTGTATAGATCAGGTCTAAGATAGCAGTTGTAAGGCCAACTTCTATCTTGGGATGGTTTACACGGCGGGGCTGTTACTACTCTGCCGCTTCGGGGCGTGACATATTTATTTGTAAAAAAATAAGATTTACTTTTATATAAGGAAAATATTTAGAAGGAGTTACTTATATTACATAGTTATAGCAGCTGTGTAAGTTTTCAAGAGTAACATTAGTAGTTGAAAAAGAAAACAAAATGCAACATTTCGGAACCTAAGGGTGCTACAACCCGCCATGTATCTCTGCTATTCAATAACATGTTAAGACTCTAAAACTAACTATAAATCTCCAAATTCACATATTCACCTATCAATAAAATACTGCTAATATATCTTCAAGTTATCTATAAATCGAATGACTCCTATGCGAGCCATTATAATCACAATAGTTTCTATCATCAACATTTTTGACTCTTTACTAACCAAACATGCTACCCAAAAAGTACTTCATATCACAAAATCATCTCTATAGATTACTTCATAACATTCTCAATTCTAAACGCTTCTCTTCCAAAACCTGATATTACTTACATTGACTCTACATGTAGTAAACTTCATCTTAATCAACTGTAGCTGTAAGAAATAAAAGAATGGGCCAAAGCACATTACATAATGCACAAGCACATATTGATGACAAACGAAGTCATACACATGCATATAATGCAAATTACATTAAGTATAAAACAAGCAGTTAATTAATTATCTTGAATTCAGGCTAACATTTTACAAATGGGTACCCGTGATCCTACCACACTATGATTTTTGTCCACATACATAGGTGGATATAAATATATTCTTCCCTTTAAGTCCTTTATGCTCAAAGTCTAGAGTTCAGAATCTATAAATCCTAGAATTTTAGTAGCATTGTTCCATAGATGAGTTTATTAAGGAATCTTTACATATGATTAGTAGTTACTCCTCTATAAATCTATCATTATAGGCCCCTAAAGCAAGTAGGTCAACCACAACTAACAATCAAGTTTAATTAGGTCAAATATAAATTAGTCTGGTTTGTTTATCAAGTCCTAATAAGCACAAGCAAACAATTAAGTACTACGTACCTGAGAAGCCGAATCAAACCTAATCATAAATTCCGAATCAAGTGAACTAGAGAAACAGGTAACAAGAAGCTGATCAATAGAATAACAAGTTTATCTTAGTTTACTTCTTAATTCAATACCAACTAAGTTTTTAAGAAAGCGTAACCCAAACCGTCTCACACTTGTTCTATACATCTCAAAAGTCTTACTACCTTAAGCATTTAGAGATCTTGAGAAGACTAAGTAAAATTTAGATGTTTAGGAGGGAAGGTTGAATGAATTTCTTTGGTGGAGGACAAGAATTGAAGGAACTCGAGGAACACCAACTTCCGAGTGAAACTACTAATTCTCTTGGCTTAACACCACCTGAAAATATATGTACACCCTAAACAATCTAGCCATCTAAAGGTTGAGAAAACTTAAAAAGATTAGATATTTTTAAGCAATAGAAATATTAGATAAATCTTAGAATAAAGGAAGGGAATTAAAAGGAATTCTTTGAAAACAAAGCTCTAAGTGAAGTCCTTAACTCGACTTAACTCAACACAACCTAAAGGCAACTTTGAGTCTTATACAATCTAAGCTTTTAAGGCTTGAAATACTAGAAAAGATTGTAGTTTTGAATAAGATTGCATATGCATAACATTTGGGTAGGTGTTTAGAGTGGGAAGAATCAAAGAAAAACAAGATGGGAGGTTATACAGAGCATAACATTTGATGCTAAGCTACTGGTAATGAGAAAAATAACTTAATGTTTAGATGCTATCTAGTGTCCTCAATTAGTGTTGGCCCCTTTTTCTTAAGCTAAAACAAGCTTTTGAAGGCTATTTTTGTAGCACTTGGATGCCCTAAATATGCAAACATGCACTCAACTTCGATTTAAACCTAAAATTCACCATTTTAACCTTATTTCTTCCATACATGAACTTTTCCATCATCAAGTTACCTCAAAACTAAGAAAACTCAACCCCAAATCTTAATATTATCTCAACTTCAAGACATAATCCAACTTTAGGTAAAACAAAATTCATTAAGAACTTGAAAAACAAGAGAAGAGGGAGGTGAAATTTACTTAGGACTAAATGGAATAGACTTCTTATATTCTTATAAGAAAGCCGAACCCATCAAATGGCTACAAACTCACACATAAATTCGAATTACAAAACGAACCCTAGAAAACTTCATTGAAACGGAGCCTTTTCAACAAAAAAAAGCTTAGAGATTAGTCTTGGAAGGTTATCTTCCCTTAAGACTTAATTTTTCACGAATTTCCTTAGAGTTTTGAGTGTTCAAGAGTTCTCTCCAATTAATTTTAGGAAGCGTTTATGAGAAGAAGAAGGAGAAGAAGGGTTAGAATAGATGAATGGGAGCTTAAGGTTTTAGAATGGAAGGGTAGTAGCTAAAAATGAAATAACGATAGGGTTTTAGAAACTCGAAATGTCCCAAATGACCTTGGTTTTATAATCGTTTTTCTTGGAATTTTTCTTAAGCCTTACACAAAATGAAGCAAAACAAGATAGGTCTCTATTTTTGCTTAGCCTCATAAGTTTTCATTATCATAATTCTATGAATAATAACCTGTAAAAGAATCTATAAGGGTTGAGCAAATCATAGCTTAGTAAAAGGTTGGAGATATGCATTATACTGTGTACGTTATAACAAACAAAATTTTCAAGCAATTATTAAGTGCCATATATAAGTAAGCATATATCATTTGCGCGATGTTATACAGTCTGTTAGGAAACTAAGGAACATAACCCTACTTTAGCTTGGATTAAGAAGTCAATTGAACGTGAATGATCATATTAGAAATATACAGTGGAGACTCTTTGATTTCACTCAAAGAAATATTGTGCAAGTTCCCTACCCCATTATAGTCTCCTCCCTTGCCATTTAGTTTGCCAAGGTTTAAGAAAAAGAAGCTATGTTCCTTTTAGCAAGGCTAGTATTTGGTGCCATAGCATTAAATGCATTCCTTAATTAGTCAAAATGAATGTTTAAATGAAGTTTAAGCTATTTAAATGATGACAGAATAATTCACAAATACTTTATATCATAGTAGGCAAACCAAGTAGCATACCAAATACCTTGTCTAGCTACTAATAAGTCACTATAGTTTCCAAGCATGGGCATCACATATGCCTAACCAAAGTTACTTATAACCACATTCAGGTATAACGACTTATAATATCTCAAAAAACCATTCATACTCACAATTGGGATGAACCATAAATCCACCTATTTGTAACTAAGCTCGTACAAACAAGCTCGTTATATCATAATCTTCTTTTTTCCAAACTTTTATATAACGTAATAAAGTTTTAGGATTCATAAAATTTACGAGAATGTTATAGTTCATTTAATTTGTTTAGTTCATAAACTACATTATAATTGTTGAATGTTAACATTATTCAATCATAATAAATATATATATATATAATAGGACCATAGGAATTTCACATATACGTATATAGTAGTGTATAGCGCAAAAATGTATATGATTGTTTATATACATTTATATAAGTGCATATATATACATATATACATAAACTTTTTACATGTAACATATGTAAAAAATTTATGTATATATATTTATACAAAAGATACGCTTAAATGGTTTGTTTAAGCAAAATGATTATGTTGTAGGGACACACGCACACACACACATATATAACATATGTATAACCATTTAGATATATATGGTTATGTAATTTACACACACAAACACACACACACATATATATAACATATGTATAACCATTTAGATATATATGGTTATGTAATTTAGTTATAGAAACATACTTGTGCGATATAGTCTATAAAGATATTATTCTATAATGCTTATTATTGGTATTAGCAATCAAGAAGGGTCGTTAAATTGATTATTAAGAAATTTTAAGCTTCTTTTCCTAAATTTACTTTTTGATTACTTATTTAATTAATGGCACGAATAATAAAAAGCTTTTAAGTAATATTCATGAGAATAACATGTGCGAGATTCCAATCTCTGAGCAAACAGTTAGGATTAGAGTAACATCTTTTACTAAGCATAGAAATCTCGATCTAAGTTGTAAGAGATACACATATACAAACTTGATTACCTAAGTTTCTCGCTCATAATTCTCACCACAAGTCACTATTTCTACTCATAACACAAAACTCAATCTTAAAGATTATTGGTGTAATGCTTTTAACTTTCAATAATTTGCAACTAATAATGCGCAACTATTACATTTCAAATCTCTATAAATATTAGCAAATTAGGGTACAAAAAATACTGAGAACAATAGACAATAAGAATACAAAAGAACGTTGGAATATTGCAATAAAATATCGGATCTTAATTGGCTTTAGTCAGGTTATTGAGCTTTTATATCAACTCATTGAATTCTTCCCATTACCACACATTAAATGCTCCAACGGTTACTTGAATTAAACTTATTGGCATGCTGGCTCCTTACACTATCAGCATGCCAGCTCCTTATACTACCGGCATATCGGTAACAAAATACTCAACTGGCATGAATACCGGTAAGTGAATTGACATGCCAGCTCCTTCAGGTCAATGAGTGTTTTTTTAAGGCTTAATACCATCGTTTTGATTCTTCCTTAAGCTGTCAACTTGGTAGGCCGAATATCACCTACAAATTCTTTTAACATACAACAAACAAATATATTTTGCAATTTAATTTTAAGATCATTTGATTACCATTCAAAATACTAAATTTATTGTAGAGATAATTGATATATTTATTCTTTAAGCAAATTAATCGATCTTATTCAGTTACCTCAATATAAACAAATAATACTTAGTTTAGTCATCCACTTAAAAAACAACATGTTTAGATATATACTTTTTGTTTTGTTCTCATCCAAATCAAATAATGAACCTTAGGTTCAACAATCTTCCCCTTCTTGATGAGGACAAAACTCTTATACTTTAAATACTTCCCCTCAATTTAGTACTCAATTTCAAGATATTTGACAATTGAATAAGATCAAGTGAATGCTTGAAAAATGAGAGTATTGATGTGCTAAAGAACCAAGTCTCACTTCGTAATAACTTCACATAATAATATATCAATCTTTTAAAAAATTAAGATATGCCAAAGTTATATGATCAATATCATCTTTCAAAGAACTATTTTCAATTTAACTTAATGTACTTTTTGACACTTTAACGACTTGAACATTTCCCTCACTTTAGCCTCATAAAAAAAGGGAGGATCGAAGTGGTGAAGAGGGAAGATGATTCAAGTTAAAATTTTGGCATAATCCTAGCATAAGCCTTAGGATATGCTCTCTACAAAAGTGAAATCAAATAAGCTAAAAACCATGCCAAATAAGATCTCCATAATGAATTCATAAAGATTAGCCCATACCACATCAAATGTTCAAAAACATGAGCCATAAGTAGTAAACAACATAGATAAGCAACATAAGTAACAAAAGCCAAAATAATAGCTAAGGCAAGATAATAGAAAGCAACAACAGTGGTAACTAATGGCTAAGGTCATAACATAAGATAAACTTAATGAAGAGCATATACAAAATAGATTGGAAGTTGGCAATAGTTCATCAAGTTGGCATCGTAATGATGGATTGGGGTTCGGTAGAGAGAGAAAGTTGTGTGAAGGAGAAGAGAAGAGTATGATTTGAAGAAGTGAGGGAATTGATGAGAGATTTGTGAGTTTAGAGATGATTTATGAGGGAAAATTATGATTTTGAGAGTTTAAAGATGGTAGATCGAAGGGAGAGAAAGATTTTAGAGTTTGGGGGAAGAGAAAGAGAGGTTTTAGGAAGAAGATGAGAAGAGAGAGAAAGAAACGATGTTATTTATAGCTAGAAATAGAGGTACCGGCAAGACGGTAATATGGGTAGCTAGTATATTGATTATGGGAATAAAACTGTTGCAAATTTGTTATAGAAAATAATATACCAGCATGCCGATGGTTAGGGGTACCGCCATGCCAGTTCTTCGAACTGAACTAATTGTATCTTCTCATCTAGCAGGGTATATCAGCATGCCGATAGTTCTAGGTACCGTCATACTGGTATTTTGCAGTTATGTAGAATCTAGATTAAATTTACTTCCTATGTTTAAGTTTCCAACTTAAGTTTATTTTAAATGATTTAATAAGTGTTATAACACTTTAAGCAAGTTTATTCGAGTTTGTTAAGGCTTAAGAAACTTAAATTTCAACTAGATACCAAGGATTTGGTTAAATCAAATCTATTGAACCATGTAATTAGTAATAAAGTGAAAATGTGCATGTAAGAGCAAAATATGTGTATAGGCATTGAGTTTTTGCACACCAATACTTTAAGCGAAATTCAAACACATGTTTAAGCATCGTAGACACAAATTAGAGCTTTAAGGCTCTACAAATTATAAAATCACTACTTGAGTTTCTTAACTACGCAAGCAGCTAGAGAGCATGTAGAGATCCTTTTTCAATATTCAAGATGAGTTTATACTTCAAACATATTAAAAGATATTAAGAGACATAAAAGATATTTGATCAAGCTAAGCAACATCCATATAGTTAAGAAATGCTTCATATTGCACTTAGAACCTAAAAAGAGTCTAGAGAGGTTAAATCTGTACAAAATTCAAATCAAGCTAGTTTGACTACTCAAACATGATTTATGGATAAAAATAAACATGTGAGACCTGGTTTTGGGTACGGGAACCAATGCACAATTAATTTGTGCATATATCAACTTAGCTACTTATGAATGACTTTAAGTGTGCCCAGTGCATGCTAAACGCTATGTTTTATGCATGAAATCCATATGAGTATATTTCTTAGATCTACTTAAGTGTGAAAAGTTTGTATCTTAGCAACATTAGTAAGATTTAATGAAATTAAGCCATTAGTTGCTACAAAATTCATTATTAAGCCATGTAAATGCATAAATGATTAATTTCAAGCAATGGGGCTTAGTTATCACACATCAATACTTCAAGCAAGTTTCAACACTTAAGTATTCAAGCATGTTGGAAGGAAAAATATTATAACAAGGAATCAAAGGTCTTAAAATCATCAAAATCAATTATTGAATACAAATTGAGCTTAATGACAAATATGCACACCAAGTTAAGTTTATGACAAGTTGGTATTTTAAACAAGTTTCAATAGTATTTATAGGGACAAAAATAGAATGATTATGACATATAGCACACAAATGAGCAAAACGATTATATGACTTCCTAATCATCAATAAGAATCTAATTTGGGTCAAAGGGAGTCAAAATCATACAAAAACAAAAGTAAACCAAATCAATCATTCAACTACAATCTACGAATAAAATTAAACATACGGTTTGAACATGGAAATCGAAATATAGCAAAATTGTGTGCATATGATTTTAAATATACATGAGAAACTTCAAATGTGTATAAAAAGTATGATGTTTGCAATTATCCATCCTAAGCAAGATTTATATGCATATTATGACATGATGAGAGTTTAAGTATAGCTTAAAAAGCTAGTAATTGAAAAAACACTAGTTAAGTTTCTAAATACTTATGTGGGCTCAAATGTAGTTAAGGATATATCAATTATGCGTAGTTTCATAATCAAATCAAGCTAACTATTCAAGCATGAAATATTAGCATATTTAAGCATCTAGGAGCTAATATTTGACGTTTAAAATCATGAGATGATAGATATGTGCACAAGGAAGCCTAAGCAAATGTAGAAAACTTCAAGTGTACACAAAATATGCTAATTATTGTATGGAGACTACTTGAATGAGTTTCTTCAATCAAATACCATGTTAGACACATTTTGAGTTTTCTTTGAGCATTCTCCATTCGAGTTTCTTGAGTTGCTTCAATTTGAAGTTTCTACAAAACTATGTGATTGCTTCTTTGATTCCCATGTGAGTTTGGGTCCTTTGTGGTTAGTAGCAATGATATATCTTTGTTCCTTTGGAACCTAAACCATCTTCCCTTTATGATTTAAATTGGTATTGCAATATATTACACATGTATGTGCAATATGGCCACATCTACTGCAATTGTTACAAGTCTTAGTTGTTGTTTTTACAAAGTAACTTTTGTAAGACTTATAAATATATTCTTTATTATAGCCAATTCCGGTTTTGTTTAATCCTTGCCTTGGAGAGCCAAAGAGCTTATCTACATTTTTTTTCTCCATTCATGAATTTAGCTATAGTTTATTTTGAATTATCTAGGCTAGACTTCAAGATAGTATTTTCAATTTGAAGCTCTCCTGGCCTATCAGCCCTATTATCCTCATTTTTCATGCTTTCAACTTTTATTTCAAGGGAATTACACTTTTCTTTTAATTGATCATTTTCCTTAGCTAACTCCTCATTCTTAAGATTCAATTATTCATTGTTTTTATTTAATTTATCAACTTTTAATCTTAAGTACCCGTTATCCTCCTCTAAACTTTCTTTAACATCATTCACTTTATTATATTCATTTCTAAATATATCAAATTCATTTCCTATTTCAATCATCATCTTGTTCCTTTTTTTAGCTTTAATAAATTCCTTAAGTAACTTATCATATATATTTTCGAGCTTATCAAATGAAGAGTCATTTGAATTAAAACATATCTCATTGTCCATTGCCATAAAACACATTTTTCCATCCGAGTCACTTGAATTGCTATCACTGTTATTATAGCCTTTTTCCTTTCTCCTTTCTCGGTTTTCTTAAGATCCGGGCAATATTGTTGAATGTGACTTAGTTTTTAGCAATTATAGCACTTGATTGCTTCCTTCTTCTCCTTCGTTGACTAAGATATGCTTTTATCCTTATCTTTTGTCAATTTCTTATTGAACTTCATGAATTTCTTGTAATCATGGCCACACTATCATCATCATCCTCACTTTCATCACTACTAAAGCTCTCTTTGGTTACTTTTAAAGCAATTGTTTTTTTTTAGTTTCTTCTCTTTGCTTTTTAACCATCTCGTGAGTCTTAAGAGTTCCAAGAAGTTGTTCTTTTGGTATTGTGTTAAGATCACGAGCTTCCTCAATCGCGGTTCTCTTGGCTTCTTAATCTCTTGAAAAAAACCTAAGAATTTTGGAATTTATTTCAAGGTTAGTAAATGTTTTTCCAAGAATACTCAAAGGATTGATGATATTGATGAATCTATTATGCATCTCATTAATAGTTTCATTTAAATTCATTCTAAAGTTTTCAAACTGTCCACATAATAAGCTTATCTTTGTATCCCTTACTCGGTTAGTTCCTTCATATGTACCTTTTAATTCTTCCCAAATTTCCTTTACTCTTACATATACAAACTCTATTAAAGTCATTTTCATTAATGGCATAATCCAAGATATTCATATCTATTTCATTTAAATCTAACAACTTCCACTCATTATCGGTGTAATTATTTTCTTCCTTACCTTCTATCTTGAATGATCCTTTATTTACCACTTACCACAACAATTTATTTTGTATTTTTAAGAATATACTTATCATATATTTCTAATAAGGATAATTATTCCCAGTTAATAGTGGTGGTTTATTTATAGCTTATCCTTCCATAAAACCTAGTGTATTAAACTCAAGATGGGGGGTGGATTGAGTTTTAAGGATAGATTGCAGTTCATTTCCAATATAAATAACTAAATGCAATAATAAGAGTAATCAAAATAACAATAAAACAATAATAAGTATGGAAATTAAAAGAGATAGGGATAAAGAAGATCAAGCCTAGATATATCTGGAGTTCAAACTGTCCCTTAGTCTCTACGGACATACAATACCTCTAATCGAGAACTTCACACCACTTTATTGATTTTTCAATCTAAGCTCCAAAACCTACATACATACAAACTTGATTACACAAGTTTCTCACTTACATTTCTTGACACAAGTCATAATCTTTACTCATAACACAAATCTCAATCTTAAGGATTATTGGTGCAGTGCTTTTCTCTTAATACTTTACAACTCATAGCTCACAAACACTACATTTCAAATTTGTATAAATATTGGCAAATTAGTTTACAAGAGACAATGTGGACAATAGACAATAAGAATACAAAAGAATGTTGGAATATTGCAATAGAATATTAGATCTTAATTGCATTTGATCAGGTTATTGAGCTTTTATATCAACTCATTGAATTTTTCCCGTTACCACGCATTAAATGCTCAGACGACTGCTTGAATCAAACTTACCGGCATGCCGACTCCTTATACTACTGGTAAGCTGGTAATAAAACACTTTACTGGCATGCTGGCTCTTTTAGGCCAGTTAGTGTTTTTTCAGGACTTTGTACCGTTAACTTGGTTTTTTCTTGAGCCGTCAACCCGATAGGCCAAATATTACCTGAAAATTCTTTTAACATATAATAAACAAATATAATTTGCAATCTAACTTCAAGATCATTTAATCACCATTCAAAATATTAAATTTCTTGTAGAGATAATTGATATATTTATTTTTTAAGCAAATTAATCGATTTTATTCAATTACCTCGATATAAACAAATGATATTTAGTTTAGTTATCCACTTGTTTTGTTCTCTTAAAAAATAACATGTTTAGATATATACTTTTTACTTTGATCTTATCAAAATCAAATAATGAACCTTAGGTTCAACAAGATTAACAATAACTATGAACGTAATATACATATGTTTGAATATATATGTTTATATATATATATATATATATATATATAGTCCAACATAATTAGATATTGACAAACGAGTAAATTTGAGATTTATGAAGGGGTCATAGAAACCAATCAAGGTGACTTCGTGAGTTTAGGTTTTGACAATGGAATTGTCAAATATTAATTCATTTATAAATTGGGGATTTTTCAACGAAAAAATGCTCTATAACTATAATGAGCCTAAGCAATAAATATTTAAAGTATGTTAGGATCAACATTTTATCGTATTTTGGAGTATTGTTTTAGGATGCTTAGATACTTAAGTGTGTCTTTGCGTGTGCTTGTAAGTAGTTGATTGTCTACATGCAATGAGTGTTTTTGAATATTACCATACTGTAACGGTGATTGATTTTCCTGTTGTGGTCTATCTTATAATGTTGCCCTAATTGATCGATAGTTTACAATCAATTGGTCATCCCCAAAAAGGATTTACCTAAACTGACTTAACTCTTAACTTAACATGCATTATAACCTATTAGGAGATGGTTATGATTTTTTAGCCAAATATAAACCTTTTCGAAAGAGGTAACAAGAATAGTCCCTTTCTCACTCATAGTTGAACTAAATGATAGAAAAGTATATCATAATAAGCTTAAGGGCATTGGTTCAAAAGTAGTCATGAGAGGAACAATGTCTTTATTGTATAAGTTTGGATTTGGCCATTAGTGAAGGCATTGCATCAAAACATGAAAACTCTTTAAACCTAGATTAAAGCGGACAAAAGTCTTCTAATCTCATGATAAGCCAAACAACATCAAGTAATAACATTTATCGATGTGTTGTGTATAACTAAATTAACTAACAACCTTGATTTCTTGTCATGTAAGCATATTTCTATCTCTATCCTACTTAATTAGCAATGGTTATTTACATCTCAATAGTTTTTTTTCCCTTTTTTTTAAGGTTTGAATGGATATATTATAACAAACAAGAAGATGGGTATAGGGTTTTGAGTGAAGTTTAATTGACGTTAGAACACTCTTGTCTATCTTATGTTTTAGGAGCTAGTAAGTCTCTTAGGCAACTCGGTCCAATTTATAGTGTTGTCTATTTTAAAAATTGGATTTTCTTTATAGATTTTCTATGCTAAATTTAATGCAAATGGTTTATTATATAAATTGTTTTCAAAATATCAATAGTTGTAGAACTAGAGATGTTTTAGAGTAGTTTAGTTGTATGTACTTTATATATATCAAGTCTATGATATTTATTGAGTGGATAACTTTAGTTATAATTGGTTTACACAATTAGACTTTTATAACTTTACTGCTTTCATAATGTGACATGCAAGTAAATAAAAGAGAAGCAATCAAAGAAGATTGAAGCGACAACATTATAGTAGTTCCACCTTATGCATAGCCTTCTCGTCCAATTCTATAATTGGGATGTGAATGTTTACAACGATTCTTTGACTGTGTTGGATCAAATAAAAAAGATTGAATTTGTTTTTATTTCGAGTTAGAGATGAACTCCAAAAGAGAATCTTTGAAAGAAATCTTTATGAATTTTTATTTATAAAGTCAATGAAATACATGTTTCTATTATAAAATCCTATCTATATTATTTTTATATGACCAACTAATTTCATAACTATTAGTTTTTACCAAATTCACGGTACTTTAACTATTTTCATAAAAATTCTCCAACTAAATCACGACAATTGCAACATGCATACAATAACACAAACAGGAACATTAAGACATAATGAAATAGATAGAAAGAAAGAAAAATATATCCTATATCACCACTAAAGATAGTGCACATGCCTCATGGGGAAATTCCTCGCTATAGACTAGAGAGAAACACCTTTTTTTAAACCGTTTACGTGATAAACTAGTTTAGGCCCACTTTGGATAAGCCTGAAAATTAAAAGAAAAATATAATATTGTTTATATATTATATATAATACAAACATACTATATATATTATATGTAATATACTATACATGTATGATGCAAATAAGTATATAATATATATAAAATATTATAATTAATATATTATACATATACTAGTAATATATATATTATATATTATACTATATAATATATAATATAGATATAACATAATATTATATAGTTACGTTTACATAGTCTAAATGAATTATTTGGAAATGGAAAAACAATTGAATTGAAAATAAAATTTTTAATTCATGAATAATAACATAAAGTTTTGGATTTATTAAGAAAAATAAAAAGATAAATAATTTACAAATTATTTATAATAATTAAAAAAATTTCAAAAAAAAAAAAATATATATATATATATCTCAAGTAAACTGGCCTAAACCATCCTCTTAAGTATTGGGCCGATTCACTATCTTATTGACCTGTGAACCTCTCTCTGTGGCGAAGTTGCTTAGGTGACAAAATTGTTTTGTAAAACCTGTATCATCATTCGTCCACAACCAACAGAAAGAAACCATACAGATAAAGCAAGCACACAGAAACAAACTAAACTCTAAGCTCGAACTCAACAGGCCATCCACCATATCAATGGCCTCTCTGTCTCTTGGTGTTTCCGCAACCATTCCAACAATTTCTTCCTTCTCTTCCACACGCTCCAAACAACGCCCTTGTAGAATCTCCTGCGTTCAATGGGTAAGTTACTTTCTAAAATTACTAATAACTTCATTCTGTCTCCTCCTCCTTCTTCAAGTTAATTATACTTTGAAATCTAAAGTATGTAATTCAATTTTTTTTTGTTGCACTCAAGGAAGGATCCAGAAGGGTTGTTTGGTCCTCCTCAGACAGGTCATCTAGCTCGTATAGAGTTCAAGAGACGGCTCGAGAGGGACGCTGAAGCGCGTGAAGCTTTTGAGCAACATGTTAGGGAAGAGAAACAGCGTCGTATCGCTCTTCGCCAAGTATTATTTCTTCAAAATCTTTTAGAAAAATTTTTACAGAATAGGCCATGTTTCTGAATTATGCTATGTATTTAGTGTTATTCTTTTATTGCATCTATTGCTTGGTACGAAGAAGCTATGCATGGACTAGGAACATAATGGATAAAATAAAGTTAACTGGGCTATTGTTAATTGTTCTGTTTTCGACCAATTAAATAAACACACACTTACTTTGAGATATGTATGAGTTGAATTTGATGAATTATTGTACGTAATCTTAAAGTTAAGGATGTTTAGTGTTATTACTTTTATTCGGATTAGTAATGTGTGAAGGAGTAATGGCTTATAATCTTAGTTTAGGACAGGTTTAGTTCGTATAAAATGTTTCAATGAGGTTACCGTAGGTAATGCAGTAATCATAATCAGTTAAATTTTGCCAGTTAACTGAAAGCAGTTGTGCTAACTAGTAGGCATTTAAAATTGATCTCTGTGGTGACTAAATGGTAGAGCGGATGCTTATGTTCATATTAGGAGTGACTTTGAGGTTTTCCCCAATCGAAATAGTTTCGTTTGAACGGAAATTGTTTTGTATCATCTAATGTACTTTGTGTGCTTAACATCAAGAGCGTATTATCTAGAAGACAGATGCATCCTAAAATGTAATTGCAGTTTGTTTTTAAATTTCAGAGTGGTACCAAATTTTCTAGTCTAAAGTACAATATAGGTTTGTTTTCCCAATTGTTGTTGAGTGAATGGTTTTTTCTGGGGTTTTTGCTCAGTCTCGAGTTATACCGGAAACTCCAGCAGAGTTGGTGGAGTATTTTCTTGATACTGAAGCTCAGGAAATTGAGTTTGAGATTGCAAGAATGAGGCCAAGGTTGGGTGTTATGATTATTATTATTGTCAATTTTTACAACTATTTGTTGATTACTAGTGTAGATTGTGTTTACTTTCTTTTCACCGAAGCATGCCAATCATGCAAATTTAAGTATCTCTATGATTTTCCATAGACCAATTATATGGGGATTTTCATAGAGGAAAATATTGAATGAGCTAAGTCACAACGTTGTGATTGAAGAAACTTTTAATATTCCAATACTAAGTGATTTTTCTTTTATTCTAGTTCACTTTGGATCACTAAAATATTATGAATAATATTACAGTTATCTTATCTAAAAGCTTAAGCTTTTAAATACGGTATGAACTATTACATTTTCTATATGACACTCCCCTTTAATGGTGGGTCAAACTTTGATTAAGCTCAATAAATAAACGATTTAGTTAGATTGGGGTTGACTAATGATGTAAGAGTTTGAAACCCAAGACCTTTTGCTTTGACATCAAGTATTTAGATAAAATGGTTGTGGTACCACTCATAACATAAAATGGATAGATTGATCTTTGACTATCCAGTTGAGTTTGAGCAAATTATAAAGTGCATTACAATTTGTGGGATCCTAGTTAAAATCAAAACATACTGCCATGACTTGACCTTAGAATTTCTGCCAGCTCTTTCTAATCCCTGAAGAGGATGGTGCTTTTCATTTTCCCCTTTGGCCTTTCCCCTGTTCTTTACTAGCTACTTTTAATATGCAGTTTCCAAAAAGGATTAAGCATCATTGTGGTTTCATAAGTTTGGAATACAGATGTTGAAAATGTCGGGAAAACTTTTGTTGTTTGCAATAAAGCAGAACAAAACTTTTGCCAGATATTCAACCTTTTTCAATGGAGTCAATACTTTGGGATTTGACGATTCTGATGAATTTTATTCACAAGCATTGGACAATATTCTCAAGGAGAAGCTGATGCTTGCAGGTTAAACAAAGAATTCTTTTCACATCTACAATTTGAATTGGGTCAGCTTCGTTTTGCTGTGTCAAAAACTGAGGTTAACATCCGCAAACTGTAAATCCTTTGTTGTTATGGCTACCTCTCCTGCTAAACTCTCAATGTATGAATTTTGATTTTCGATAGGACATGGGAGATAGATTGATTGAGCTGGAGGCACTCCAGAAGGCTTTGCAGGAAGGAATAGGTTCCCCACACTTTGTCAACTATGAACTTCCTGTTGGAAGCCTTTTTTGTGGCTAATATGGTCTTATTTCTTAACAGAAGCATATGACAAAATGCAAAAGGACCTTGTATCAACCAGACAGAGTCTAACAAAGATTTTGACATCGAAGAATGTAAAATCAACTGTATGTGTTGCACCTTCTTCCATAAAACTGTGCTAGCATATTCCATTGTTTACTGAAGGATTTGTCCCAATTTGCAGTTGCTGGAGATGGTAGAGTCCAATGAACTTAATAGGTCCTTGTTGGCACTTCTTGATGAAAATATAGCAAATGCACAGAAGGGTAAACAGGTACATTACATAAGATTGGTTATTTCTAGGATTATGACCACGTGGAATCCTTTTCCCTTATTTCCCCCCCCCCCCCCCCCCCCCCCCCCCAATGTAGGATTATCATAATAATCTTATTAACAGATATTAATACACCAAGATAGCAGGTTACCATGGTTAATATGGAGGAGGAAAAGACAATTGAGAAAGCATTTTTGTGGAATTGATTAAGATAGTGATCATATCCTTTTCAAAGTGAAATCCCAAGCTGGCATGTCTTTGGGATATTGGTTAATAAATCATATGATATGCACTTTTATGGGAAACTATTTTTTTTCCCAGAGTTGCTAAAATTTAGTATAGCTAGCACTGTTAAATTGCAAAGTTGAGTCCTTAAGTGGTGTGAGCTGTTTGATAATAATCCTAGGACATGTTTTGTTAATTTGCAAATTCTGATTCGCTCTCATCATCAATGAGAAATTCGTGAGGATGGAAGGATAATGTGCAATAGGTTATGGTTCCAACTCCTAATTCCTTAAAATTTCAATAAAAATTGGGAGGGAAGAGTCAAATTCCAAGGAATTATGAACATCTAGCCATATATTTTGACTAGAATTCTTACATCCTCAACAAACTTTAAATTAACAGGATTAGATTTGATGAGCCTTGAAATGAATGTAGCAGTAGAACCAAGCAGACTAGCAAAGACACTTATCTCTTGAGGGATAACTCCATATATACAAGTTTAAGTTTCTAGATAAGATGTTAAGTTAGTCATAACATGGTATCATAGTACGAGATCATAAGTTTAAATATGTGCATTGTTAATCAACCTCATTTAATTAAGTCGTCTGCTTGATAATCTTTGTCAAAATCTGGCTCATGAGTGAGGGCTAGTGTTAAGTAATAAGTATAATAGTGTGCATCATATCTACAAGCTAACTTTCTGAATGAGACGATTATGGTACTAATCATAACAAGGAAAAAAAGCAGAAATTCATTTATTTCTTGGACTCTTAAGTACCTGAAATTTTATCTTGTCACATTTATAGGTTTAGGATCTAAAAATTTAAACATTTTAATTTATTCCAATATTTGCCACTTGAGACATAAATTTGGGATTTTCCTATTGATTTCTGAAATATGCTATGGTAAATCTTCAGCTCCATTTGAGATTTTGGTTTGTCATGTGAGATTTTCTCCACGAGGCAGTCTTCTCTTGATGTTCCCAAGTATTATACTATTTTAGTTTTAAGAGTTGACATGAATAGCTATACATCAGTAGTAGTTTACAGAATATGTTCATCAGTAAGCCCAAAATAAATAAATCGTAAGCCAGTACGATCTGTGTGCTGTGTATATGGAGATCTATATATATATATATATACCGAATATCTGAACTAGTTGGCTGATATAACCCAAACTCCACATGCATCACTCCAACTGGAAAGGTATATATTTCTTTTGAACTTCAGTTTCGTAGGTACCAACTATAATTGTTAAATTATAAGGCATCCAAATTTATGTCAAGAGTATCTTATTCAAGCCAGGGATATTTAGAAGTAAACTGCAGTTCAGCAGGATATCTATCTCCAAAATTGATGCTATAGATGCTTCATCCTCTTCCTAGCCAGTCAGTCATCTCTTATCTGGGAAATACTCCAACTGAGCTGTCAAAAACAATAGAGAAGAAAAAGTTCCTTCTGCAATACTATCTAGAAGGGTGCAATGCCTCTTATAAGAGGTTCTAATTGCTTTAGGGCTCTACCATCTATTGGCTTCGTCCTTTGATTGAACAACCACTTCATTGAATACCTAAAGAACCTAAAACATTCTTGGTCAGTTGACTGGAACCCAAAAAGAGAAGATCAGCATGGTGCTATGTGTCAATACGGAAGATTTAAATGGATAAGTTGTTCTAACAAGCAAATCAATGGCAGATACCATAAAAAGGGAAGAAAAACAATACAGAGATTTAGTGGAAAACCCCAGATTAACTTGTAGTGAAAAACCACGGGATAGCAATAACAAGTAAACAGCATCTAAAATAGAAATGTTTGTGATACAAGAATGGACTCTCCTGTGTGTGAACTTTACTACAAGTTTGTTTTTTTTTCCCCCTTCCTTTTATTTAAATATTTTTAATCCCCATACATACCTAGGGAGAAAGAATTCATAAGCAACTGAGAATTAAAAGTGCTTGTCATGCAAGGCCTGGTCTACCACCAAAAAGACTGCTGTCTCCAGTCCTAACCCCCCTCCTTCTCTCCCTCAAACCCCCACCCTCAAAATATTGTACCGGCTTCTGTAATGGCAAATGCTTGGTTTGCTAGGCACACCCTAGTTGACCAGTCCTGGATTGTGGTTGTCTGAAACACTAGATTTTGACTTGATTTCAGATTTTATATCCTCCAACATGTGCCCTACAACATTGTCCAGTAGCCCCATCCTCCTTAGCATATTGTACAAGCAGGCAGTAACTCCCTCTACTGAGTAGGTGCTCTCATTATGTTTCACTTTGCTCTACCCCACTCAAGCACTAACATTTTGGACTCATGATACAAGCTGTACTCTAAGAAATCACCACTAAAGGCTCTTGGTGGGCTTCGTATATTAGGAAATGGCTCAAATTGAAGGATTGACCAGTGACATCAATCCTTGCTCATGCCAAACAACTTATTCTTTTGTGTCTTCAAACTTGAATTTGGTAACATTGTAGTAGTTTTCTGAATACCATTTTTTTATCTGTACACACCTTAGCTTTAATTTGGTAAGTGTTACCCTTGTTTGCTTACAAAACTTCTAGATGCTTTAAGTGAGGCTATCTTACACGTCACTTCCAGTGAACGCTTCTCCTTATCTCTCTAGCTAAAGTAACTGCCTCTACCATTAATTCAAATCAGTTCTGCATCTACTTCACTTAACTCTAGCTGCTCCTCCACCCGTAAATGCCACAAGGGCTGTTGTTTTTGAATCAAGTAGCGAGTTTTCTTTCTAATTGATTGTATCAAGGACTCTAATTGCAAAGCCTCAATCTTATTTTATGTATGTATATAAAAAGAATCGGCTTTGATCGTGTCTGCTTTAATTGCATCAGAAGAATGCAAAGTATTTCCTGCAATTCACTTAAGCATTGCTCTAAATGGAATAATCTGCAGTGACATAGTGATGATCACAGGCAAATTTCATAATTTTTACCTATCTAAAATTTATTTACGAAAAACAATATTTACCAGCTACAATAAGCTTAAACAGCTGTATTGACAAACGCTTTGCATTCAGCTCTGGTGCTAAGCAGCCATGCTGTCTCAATTGTTTCATTATTAGGACCAGAAATTTATTGGCATTTTGCAGTAAGGTATTTACAATAATATTTACAAATGGTATTAAGAAATTCTCATTCAAAGTATACTGTGGACTGCTTGAGAAGCACAGCATTATGCAGATTTTTGTATAGAAAATGGAAGATATAATAGATTACAAAGTCCAAATGGCAAAACTAATGTGATAATATTCATGTTCATTCACAAAACCTCTCTTTGCTTCACATATCAATTGAACATATGCTTAGTGGATTCTTGTTTATTCCTCTCCCAACTATTAATTTCCATCTATACTTCGTTGCTTTTCCTTATATGACTTGATGAGGATTATAAATTTTATGCTAATGCAGGAACAAGCAGCAGCTTACATGGAAAAGATTCGGGCAGCTGTTCTTAAGTATATGACAGCTTGAGTACGATGGGTCCTTGCGGTAGACTCTTGATGCAGATGGTCATTACATGTTTTTATCTACACAAAGCAAAGCTTTGAGAGGGATCGAGTTTCATTCAAGGACAGTGTCTGAGAGTGATGGACCAGCAGGTATATTATATAACTGAGGCTGAGAGATTTGAGTTGATTCACTGTGATAGTTTATGAAATAGAAGAAATTCATGAGTACCTATTCTGTCATTTATTAATACATAGTTATAATTTTTTTTTTTTGAGGTTGATTCATTATTAGGTAAGGGTTATTTTCTTGATTGATTTGATAATTAAATTGTTACATGGAATCATGAATTGACATCAGAAAATATTAGAATTCTATATTAACACAAAGAAAATTAACTTGGTATCACTTTTGACTAGCACCAGTATGTTCATTAAGGGATTAAAACGAACAACGTTTGATTTATCTAATCTAGGTTTTCTGTTGATTCGTGAAAATACTTTTAACTACTCAACAGAAGGACCCGCAATTTCCCAACATTCTATGAGAAAACATGCATGTAATCCATCTTTACTCAGAGCTCTCCAAGAGCTAATATTACAATTTTCCTAATATAAATTTCTAGCTAGCTTATCATGTTTTTATAATATGGCACAGTTATAAACATATCTATATAAGTAAAACTTAACACAATTAATGAATAAGTTAAACCTGTTTAGACTCATTTATAAACGGCTCAAATCCATTTAATAAGCAGCCTTTGAGCATGATGGAGTCCGACCATGGAACCATTTAAAATTGGTATTGTTAATCCAGAGTCATGTTGAATTTATGGAACAGTTTTTGCATTGCACGGTGTGCAATAACTCCAAAGAACAACCATGCCACAAATTTTTGATTAAGTTAGTTATATGGTACTTAAAGTTGGAATTATCATTAGACTAACCCATATAGTTAGTCTAAAAATAAAAAGATATCTTTGATAGAACTTTTATAATTTTTAATGTAGTTTTTTTTTTTTTTTTTGGGTAGAACCGTATATTTATGTTGTTTTCATTATAAGCATTAAAAGATTGAAGACAATTCTAGATTTCTTTTTTTTTTTTAAATAATATTTTTATATTGAAATTCTTTAATTGATAGATAGGTCCAACTTGGATAAGAAACTAGCTTATTAAGTGATTTTGTATTGAGTTTAGGTTCCAAGCACAATTATTAAGTAGATTGTGTTATGTGTTGAGTTCTTTAGATATTAACTTCTTTAAATTTGGATAGGAAGCATGACCTCTAATCGCTATCTCTAACCTTAATAATAGGGATGTAGTTCTAGATAAGTCACCAATATTTTCAAAGATGCAAATAGTTGTTACTTTTTGATGGTATATACTAGTTTTATGTTAAACAAGAAGCTTATGGTCAACTTGGTATGAGCATTACTTTATACTGGGATGGAATTTGTCCAATTTCTTGTTCATGTCAAGTTTTCAATTATTTGTTAGATACTTGTTCTTGAAAGTTTAATGTTTGATCTCGTAGTATAATGTAAATTATTTTTTTACCGACATGCTGATATGGCAAGGTATGTCTTATAGTGTATCATCTCTTAAATATCAATTTATATAGTTTGATCATGGATCCAATAATTTTCCTAATGTCAGTGGGATATTGGTCTTTTTGGACTAGTTGCCCAGTTGAATTCAGTACTAGTTTTATATGGATGCCTTAGGCTGTCGCCTGTCGCTATAAAACAATAGTGTTTAATGTCAGTGGATGGGCGACTTCACGGGCTCATCAGACAGGGTTCTACTGCTGGCCCTTCATTGTTTTCTATGGGTAACCTAACCGAGGCAATCTGTTGAGAGAAGATTTGGGGGTGGTGTGGATTCATTTGAGAAAAAGTTCCGGTTGATTTAATATTAAGTTTCAAGAATCACGTCGACTTTTTTGATAACATTATCAGAAATCATACTATTATAAAAAAAATTGGTAAGTAATAACTTCTTTTTTTCTTCACTTTTATGCAAATGAATGAATGATCCTTGCTATGATTAATATCGACCAAAAAGGAAAAGTCAGTAAGATAAAAATAAGAAACAAAATACAAGACAAAACTTCACATACCAAATATTCTTTGAATAGCATGTGATGCCATTTGAATGAGAGTTACTCATTCGAGTTGCGATAACTCATGGGTTCCGCACTTACTCTCCATGGATGTGCTCATAATTCCTGATGATTTCTCGTCCTGATCTTTATTAACAACATCCCAACTTAAACTTGTTTATATATATATCCATGCTAGGTAGAGGATGTTTCTATCATTGAACTATTAAGTTTAACAACGATGAACTCTTCTCTCTTTTCATCAAATCCGACAAAAGTCAGCAAATTTGGAGGTCAATTGAGAAAATTTGGGACCTATATGAAGTGACAAAGATGTATTTCTAACTCGAAAGTCGAACTCGAACCCTCCTATTTGTTATCACTATCCCCATTGCCTATTTTACACTAATAGGATCATGTCCACTGAAAGTAGGCTAAACCAAAGGGTTGGGCAGCCTAGCCTGCCTATAGTAGCACACCGCACACAATCAATGGAACCTGGCCTACTTGAATTCTTGAGATTTAGGTCGAAATGACACGTATGCTCGCGTGCCTATAGCTTGTGCAGCACCGAGGGAATAAATGACAAAGTCATAAAAGGTTACAACTAGTAGAATTTTGAAATATTCAAAAGCCACTAAAAAGCAATGCACACAGTCATGTGACCGCGACACACACACCCAACTTTATTTTCATTTATCTGCCAAGGTGTGCAACATTCAATTTTATACTCAATCTTCTTTTTTTTTATTTGATGGGTTAATGGGTTAAATAGTTCAATTTAATATAACTTATTTTAGTTTGTGGATTAAACAGATTGGATTTATTTATTCCATTTAAATCTTAACCCTCACTTATTAAAAAAGCGGATCCAACAGGTTAGCTATCAGCTATCGAATTAAAGTATAAATATGTCAAATTAGTTAACTCAAACGGGTCTATTTTTGTTCATGAGTTAAATAGGTAGCTTACAAATCAAAACTTATTTACACACATTTAATTAGTGCCAATCAAGTTTGTTATTATTATTATTATTATTATTATTATTATTATTATTATTATTTTCTTTTTACCAATTTTATTAGAACTTTGAGGATGATGAATTCGAGTTTATTCAATTCTATTAAAAAATCAATATTTATATAATTATCATTAATTAAATTAGAAATAGCGGATTCATTCTCAATTATATATATATAAATATCATTTCCCTTCCTCTGAAATAGGGAAAAAAAGATTTAGGGGGCGAAAAAAAAATGTCACGAAAAAGAATGCCGATTTATCAGCCTTAGAGCATGTCCGAACAGAAAAAGGACAAAAGATGAAAATTAATAATAATTGCTTCACTTCACTTATACAAAGCCATATTAGTCGTACATTAATTCGGACGATGGCTTTCGTCCGAAACAGGCGATCTCCAACTAGACTTACAAATCTAACTTTTTCTTCCCCTTATATAAATCTTAAGGACCCCATTGTCTATCGTTTCTCGTTTACATCCCCTCTCACTACAGTTTCCCAAACACAGACATGGCAAAACCAGTTCTGATCTTGTTCCTGTTTCTATTTCCAGTTCTTTTTGTAAATGGCATGGCAAGCACTGCCATGACCAGACGCTCCACTCCCAACCCTAACAACAATCCAGACTCGACAGAGTTCGTCAGATCTTCCTGTAGGGCTACACGCTACCCCGCGCTGTGCTTTCACTGCCTCTCGATCTACGCAAACGCCATCAAGAAGAACAACAAGTACCTGGCGCAAACCGCCTTGTTAATTAGCCTTTCCCGGGCCCGGTCCGCGGTTTCATTTGTGGCTAAGTTATCCCACATGAGGGGGATTAGGGTTAGGGAGTATAGGGCTATCAAGGATTGCATAGAAACCATGGGAGATAGCGTGGACCGGCTTGGCCAATCTTTCCGGGAGCTCGGGCACTCCGGCCAGGTCGTGGGGCAGGACTTTGTGTGGCACATGAGCAATGTTCAGACTTGGGTGAGTGCTGCATTGACGGATGAGAACACTTGTCTGGACGGGTTCTCGGAGCGGATCATGGATGGACATGTGAAGGCTGCTGTGAGGCGTAGGGTGTTGTATGTTGCACAGGTTACTAGTAATGCGCTTGCTTTGGTTAATCGTTTTGCTAATAAGAATAGACCAGTTGGTGTTGATTTGGAACCCTAGAGGATGATAGTAAAATTAGACATGAATAACATGTTTCTTAAGTTGAATGTATAAAAGAAGTGATGTGATAGTATATATGGTTTGGTTTGCTGTCAAAGCGTGATCTTGCGTTAATAAGACTATATACTTAGAAGCTGAACTTCGTGCTTCTTTTCCCTTAGTTTTGTGCAATATTTTCTTTGTTCTTTGTTTCAATACACTTGCTCCTATGTTTTTATTATTTAATTTTTTAAAAGTATGATATATATATATATATATAGATTTAAATCTCCATTTATTTTTTTCGTCACCGTGATATTATTATATTATTTATAATTTTAATTGTAGCGTGTAATACTTATTAATTATTTTTTTTTTCGGATTCTAAAACCAAGGGGTAAATATAAGGGGAAATTATTAGGTAAAATTATGATGTATAAAGTTGCTTTTAAGAAATATGGTATAAATACGTACATTCTAATTCCATATCGTATATACTAGAATCTGCATGTATTTATATCAGTATATTTGTACCACATTTACTATAAAGGAATTTTATATAAAGCCGTTTGCACGCAATTTCGTCACAGACAATCCCAAATGTTACGAGCTAATATTAAAATTGAAAAAGAAGGATGTAAAGTGATTGAGAACGTGATTGAGCCACATCTCTAACTCCATGATTCATTAGGTTACGCATATCCTTTTGAGCTTCACTGACAAGCACATGGATACGCAGGCTTTCAAGCAAGGAATATTAAAATGTTTTGCAGTCGACAAGAGGAAATCTCAGTCGCTTTCATATAATCACATGATAGTGGGCTGTGTGATTCAAATGGACGCAATTATTTATATTTTGCAAGAGTGGAAAAGGAAAAGAAATTGTAAAAAAAAAAAAAAAATTACATAAATGTGGCTTTTGAAAAATTATTCTTAGAAATATGATACTTAAAAAGGCAATTTTAAAAGGTACTAAAATTGTTTCTTTAAGAGAGGATTTTACTATGAAATTATCTTTTTTGAAAATTATAGAGGGCAAAATTTAATATTGGGTTTCAAACCTATTAATTGATTGGATTTGATTCTTTGAGCTAAGGTAATGGGGCCAAAAGAGTCGAGTTCGAAATATCCAGAATGATAAAGGGAGATTAGGTATGATAAGCTTAGAGTAGGGCCAGTTAGATTGGTTCGTCTGATCTAACTTTTTTTAATTTAGCTCACACTAATAAAATATAAAATCCTTAATTTAGGCCTAAACCCATGAAAGAAACCCATTTAATACCTATATATAGAAAACTTCAATTCTAGCTATTGATTAATGTCACGATCCAATATATCGAATTTACCTACCATCTCCTATAAATACTTCATTCATTTCCTCATTTGGACATGAGAAAAACCTCTATTAACGCTATTGCTCTACTAAAACTTTGTCTCAAAGATCAAATGCTTAAACACCTCAAAAACACCACCCCGTTCTTCATTAATCTTGGAGTTTGATGCTATCACGCTCCTTTACCTGTCATTATACGTGTTAGAACTTTACTAAGATTGCCTACTCCTCCTTCCCGCATTTCTCTCCCGATCATCCCATACAACTCATTTAAGTCATTTCCTTAATCACATGTAGTATGACTTCTTATGCAGTATGTATATGACACATATCTGTATCCACCCTCCTACACATTTTCTGGCGACTCCACTGGGGAGGGAAGACTTGATACTTACGTTATGGTACCTCCAAGGCGAAGATAACCCGATTTTACTGATGGAAATAATCAAGAGCAAAATGTTGTTGTTATTATGACTAATGACCAAAATCTACCTCCAATTGGAGACACCAATTAAGGTAATGTCACACATGAAGGTGTCCTTGATAATGCACAATTGACGCGCGAGTTGTAGGAGACTAATAAAAAACCTAAGTGAACTCATGGTGATATTTGCTCAATGTACGCTTGCTTTAGCAGCCTTTGCTGTTGCACAACAAGGAGTAATTTCCTCGAATCCTTCTAACATGGTGTAACAACATACCCTACTTAACTCTCCTGTTGTCAATGAGCATATTGCTCGTAGGATTGGAGAACAAGTTCTTACCGTAGAACCTACAGCTATGCAAGATTCATTACCTGAAGTAAGGAACTAGGGAGTTCAGATTGGAGCCTTGTCATTCTCACGCGCTACACCACGTGTTACGATTGTTGACTCTACACAAGCAACACCAATGAATCCTATGCTTACAAGTTATACACTCATGAACCTTGTGCTCATCATTTAACTTCCATAATGTCAATAAGGGCAGAGACATCTACCCAAAGAGGTTCATTTGTGACCAAAGAAGATTTGGACATGTATTTGAAGAAGATACAAGCAAAGTCTACGGCTGGGGTACTAGATTTGAAGCTTCCATATCATCAGTACATTGTTGCGAAGTCATATCTTAAGGACTATGTAAGTCCGAAGTTCATGTTGTTTAATGGTAAGAAAGGCAGTGCTAAGGAACATTTGTTAAAATTCATCAAGGCATTGGAAGTATATAGTTTAGCTAACGATTTGAAATTAAAGGAATTTTCTAAGTCAATCACTGAGAAAGCATACACTTGGTATGTCAACCTTTCCCCAAGATCGATTGGTTCATGGGAAAACATGTGCAAGATGTTCTTAGAGAAGTTCTTCTCCACTAAAGAAAGAGTCACCCTTACTGACATGGGGAGAATCCGCCAAAAGCCTAAGGAAAATTTCATGGATTACATCGAGCGCTTCAGAGAGTGTTCCTTGGATATATAAGACATTAGTGATGAAAGAGAGTTAGTTAGGATTTGCATTCAAGGGATGTTTACTGAGTATGCAGTGCATCTTGAGAACCTCTTGTTGGTTTCTTTCGCTATGTCGGTTGAGAACGTGTGAAGGACCAACAATTCAATAGCATTACAGAGAAGTGAAAATGCAAGATTTAATAAGCACACACCATTAGTGAACTCGGTTTAAGAGGAGAATCCGAGAGGAGCAAAAAAATTTAGAAGTGAGAAGCTTATGAACACTAAACCATATTTGGCATACCTATGCTCAATAGGAAAAGTGCACATACTCCTTAACCAATGGCTATGTGATGGGAATATTAGACTCCTAAGGGTTGAGTGTTTACTAACAAATGAAGAGAAAGATGACCTTAAGTATTGTAGATTTCATAGGAATGTAGGCCATCCTACAAAAGATTATTGGACTTTGAAGAAGATATTTAATGAATAAGTTCAAAATGGAGAATTGATCAACAAGGGTAATGATGTTGGGAATAACCCACTTCTAGTTCATAACACCCAACGTGGTGTTGTGAATGTCATTACTCATGATCCCATAATGGCGGAAAGTATGGACATGCAGCCAATTGAGGCGTACAAAGTTAAGCATGAAAAATTTGAGATCAAGACAAATGGAGATGACAATACTACTCTTTCTTTGTTGAAGATTGTTAATGTTAGGAATTTCTTTGATTTACTTAGCTTTGATGAGGATACTCGACTTGAAGCAGCAACTGCACTGAAGAAGATCTCACAAGATCAATCTAAAAAATATCTTATAGTACATCCTACAAAGGGAATCATTTCAATGAATAAGAGAGTAGTTATATTTACAAATGCTGACATTTGTACAATGAATTCTAACCACAATCACCCTCTATATGTGGAAAGCGTACTCAATGGTCAATTTATCAAGAGGACATTTATTGATAATGGATCTTCACTTAATGTTATGCTAATGTCAACTTTTAAAATTGTAAAGATAGATATTCGAAACTTAGTGAGACAACCAATCACATTAAATAGCTTCTATGAGTCTTCCATGAAGATAATGGGGTATGTTGAAGTAAACTTTGATATCAGATCCATTTACAGCTCTGCGTGGTTCCATGTGATTGATGTGCCTGTATCTTATCATCTCCTTATAGGAAGGATATGGATGTATAATTATAACATGATACCTTCAACTTAGCATAAATGCATGAAGGGTTATTGGAATGAGCAAGATATCTTCATCCCTACGACAAAGAACCCATTCACACATAATAAGTTTCACTTTACTGAAACGATATTCTTTGACAAGCATGTGAATGAAAGGGAAACACTCTTAGTATAACCTACCGAGGCACAACTACCTATAGAGGAAGAGGCTAAGACTCAAGCTTTTAAGAAAAATAGGATGTGTGGTTGTCGCGAGGGAATGAAGAAATGAAAGTAAACCAATGATATTGTAAAGGTAGAAGACACATTATAAGTTAAGAAGTACGAGAACTATTGATAGCTAGGATGTGTTCTCACTAGTTTTATCTTAGTTTTTATTTCATTTCATATGTAGGTATAGCGATGATTGCTTTTCATCAATGAAAGTTCATCTTCCCATAACTGATATTTTTTAATGAGAATGTGATAAGTGTTTGGGTATCTTCATTTTATTATTATTGTTGCTGTAAAGTAAGAGATTAGTCTCCTTAGCGCGCAAAGTTAATTTCACAAAACGGTTAATGTCTAAACGGGGGAAAATTAAACCCCTCGATCGAACATAAGAAAGTAATAATTAACATAATATATAAACTGCACATCATTGCTAACTAGTAAGAGCCTGGTCTCGTAAGCTTATGATGATGAGCTTGGCTCATATGTTGTAGACTGGTAAAAGCATTGGCTCCTAAACATACATCATGCCCTGATAATTACACATAGCTTTTATGCTAACTAATTGCCATGTTTCTTGCCATTAAGTAATGGAAACAATCCCATTGATGAGCATTTTAACAAATTGACATTCAAATCCAGGTAACATCTCGATACTCCATGCTACGTATTCAAGTAGTGGGAAATACTCCCTTGATTGATGAGAAAGAATTATTGAACCCAAATAATCAATGTCATTATTGTTGCACATGTGCGATTGAATACTTCCTAGAAGGGATCTTTTATATATTATCGGTAATAAGCAAAAGCCTTACTTCAATATGTGAGATGGTACGTGAGATCCCTTAGATGATCGAGTTTAAGTAATCTTCTAATTATGCGTATCTTAAATGAGACTCCCTTAAATTATTAAGTTTAAGCAATCTTATAATTATATCTATTGTACAAAAGGCCCCTTAGATCAAAGAGTCTAAGCAGTTATGAAATCATGTTAATCCGATATGATTGCTTAACACTAATGTGATTAGGTCGAGCCTTTGCTCTTTACTGTGTGGTGTCATTTAAAAAAAAAATGAAGATATAACAAGACAATTTTACTACTTTATGCCAGACAATAATGCTGCTTAGTTAAGGCATTGCTCCTAAGCGCATAAAGTTTATAAGATATACTTTTTACTATCTGTCAAGACATTATAAGTCATTAAGGAGATCAAAGTCGTTCTGCTACAATATTGTTTAACGCAATAATGTTAAGTGAAGAGCTATTGCCCCCAAGTGTACAACGACAAAACACTTTCATAAAAGCTAATGAAAGTGCCAAGGAAATAAAAGAGCATAAAAGTGGATCAATGGACTTCATTGTTAATGATCCTACATATTCAATTTCAATTCATACTTACAAGGAAATATAAGAGTTAAAACTAAGCGATCAAGAAGATCAGGTGAAATAAGGCTTAATACAATGTCTACCATATGAAGAGGCTATTTTTGCATGGTGATGATCGTTGCTCGTTATACTTGCTTTATACAATACTCCTTGTGTATGACGTTCGATGTGTGCATGTTTACAAAGCTTAATGCATGTATAGTCACAATGCTCAAAGCACGTGTATGCATGAGGCTTAATGCGCACATGACACTCGATACATGAGTACTCTAGATATTCAATACATTACACTGGTTTATAACATCCCCTTTGCTTGATATAAATGATGACATTACTGGAGTTGTTCATTATATGAGGCTACTTACATATAATGCCATGTTGCCTTCTCTTACTAATTCTTGAAAGTGGCAACAATGCTTATATGCAGTTGCTACCACTTCAAGAAGGAGGAAGGGTTAATTACATGTGAAAATTAAGGAAATTAAGTGAGTTAGTAAAGAGAAGTGTGGATGGGATAAAAATCATATAACTTTATAAGTGGGAAGTTGAAGAAAAAATTACAAAGATAGTACAAAGAATGAAACCTTATTGAGGACTCATGTTCAACTTGAAGATTTGGCTCATCGATGTTCATATCAAAGGACTTATGTTCAACTCACATGTTGAACTCATTTATGCATACGTGTCCAAGCTAGAAGATTAATGATCAATGTTTTATGTTCAACTCGTGTGATAGGACCTCACATTGCACTCAAGCCTCACATCATGTTCAGACTTCACGTTGTGTTTACGCCTAGCATGATGTTCATACTTCACATCATGTTCAAGCGTATATCGTACTTGAACCTTACATTGTATTTAGGCGTCATGTTATGTTCAAATCTCATGTTGAGCTCAAGGCTCGTGTTGCATTTTGATGTTAAGTTAAAGGCTCACATCATGGTTAAGCTTATGTTCGATTCTCATGATTAAATCACATTGAAGGCTTATGATTATAGCTTTTGCTTACTCACATTTAACCTTAATGTTCAAGATTAGCATTCACCCTCATATTCAATATTCATGTGCGACCCTTATGTTTGCTTATGATCAAGGCTCATGTATCAAGACTTATGTTAAACGCGCATGACGAGACTCATGTTCAACTTAGATCCCAAAAGTGTTATATTTAATTTACATACTTAACTCATGTGTGCTCATATAAAAAGTTCAGAAGTGCTCATGTTAGAAGCCCACATATACTTATACTAAAGAGACTATGTTGAATTGAAGTGTTCGATGCTTCTATGTTTATGTGCGGGATTTATGTCTTGTTCATATGTGCTAGGTTCATGGACTTACGCTTAATTCTTACGTGCTCATATTCAAGATTCATGTTCAAGTTCACATTTTACGGTTATATGGAAGCTTCATGGTTATTTTATGTGATTAGCCCATAAATGTTTGTATTGAGGGAGAGTCAAGCTCATTTCACGCATTACTTCATAAGTACTTATGTTAAAGGAATGCTGTGTCCAACTTAAGCATGTTACTCTCCTATGCTCATGCTCATGCTCGATTCTTGTGTGCTTATGCCCCTATGGTTTGGAATTCATGTTCAATGCATGTTACAAGTTGCAATTGGCTTTATAGAGGTTATGAAAGGAGGTCATACATGACCTAAGTATTATAGCTCTTTGCTATCACCCGTTGATGAAGATCGGTACTTAAGTCATGACTGCAAACTTTTGACCCTTGGTTGGCAAATAGTGACGGTTTGGGCGGTAAAGAGTCTATCCTCTTTAAACCGTATCGATTTTTTGACTGTTGCTAGTTCGAGATGTAATCCTCCAGTTATGATCACAAACTTTTGATCCTCATTTGCAAGTGGCTATAGTTTAGGCGGTGAAGAGATTCTCTTTAAACCAAATTCTCAAATATTGATTATGCTACCTATAAAACATGGACAATGAAGAGATTTCAGTTCAAAATTTAAAGAGAAAAGGAGGAAGAAGGATGTAGTAGTCAATTACTCTAAGACACAACATCTATATAAAACCTAAGGAAAACCCTTTATAGGTAGATACTTCATAGAGGTCCAGAAGAATAAAATGTTCTTTTGTTGCAGAGGGGACATTTCGCTCATGATCTTCTAGAACCAAAATATCTGAGGATCTGTCTCCTTGTAGCCATTATACTCCGTATGCGCCTTCTAATCTTCAACAGATATGTCACATTCACTCCCATACAGCGTCCAGTCAAGGTCTTCAAGCAATAAACTTTGAAAAAAGAATTTCTGCAGCCTTGTGTCTGCAAGAATATCACTAAAACCTTCTGCAAATCGAAACACCTGCTCAGAGATTGATGTGACAAACCGATTTTTAATAAGAAGATTTACATATTCATCTCTATTTTTGCTAGTAACTACAATGTCATGTCTACCAGGGCAGAGTTCCACAACCCTCCTTGATCCCAACTCCTCAACTTCCCTTACAAACGTTAATCCTAAAGCATCCGAATAAATGAATTTTGCATCCATTTCGAGAATCTGTTTGCAACTACTATACAGAACTAGATTTGCATCTCGTATATCGTCTAGACAGATACTTGATCCAGCCAATTACAGGAAAGAAAAACACGATCCAAGAGAATGCCGATTTGTACTTTATGCATCAAGGTAGATTCTACAGGGTCTAGTATACCTACACAGCTACACTCCTCCTATTATTCATAAAGACTTGAAGTGTGACAATATTTTTGTGAATGGAAACCTTAGAGAGGTTAAAATCAGTGACCTAGAATTTGCCATTGTAAGGCAGAAGCCTACAGCTTGAAGTGTTATTGGAACTCCTAAATTCATGGCTCCCGAGCTTTACGAAGAGGAATACAATGAACTTGTTGACATTTATTCATCTGGAATGCGCATGTTGGAGATGGTTACCTGTAAGTATCCCTACAATGAATGCAAGAACCCAGCTCAAACATTCAAAAAAGTCAACTTCTGGAGCTAAACTGGCTTCTTTGAAGAAGGTGAATGATCCCGAAATCAGAACATTTATTGAGAAATGTCTTGTTCCAGCATCTGAGAGACTTCCTACCAAGGACCTTTTGGCTGATGGCTTCTTTCAATCTGAGACGCCACGGGAGACGTTCCATAACACATTGCCACCTCTTAACCCAAGTCTACGGTCAATTGACTTATTAGGACCTCTATCAATGAATGTTGACTTGGATTATAAACAGCTTTACATGGGCGCATTAGTTGGAACTGGAAGTAATACTACTAGTCCCCATTATCCTATTCTCAAGTTCTTGAGAACGAATAAGGAGAATGAATTCAGGTTGAAAGGAAAGAAAAATGACGACAACTCCGTATCTTTAACACTACGTATTGCTGATCTATAATGAATTCTGTTTTACCTTGATAGCGATACTGCACTGTCGGCTGCGGCAGTGGAGACGACTACGCGGTGTTAATAAAAAAAAAGTAATCGGTTTGGAGAGACAATTACCGGCGGAGATTGCGAACGCGAAACCCCCACACAGAAGCTGCGATTGAACTGATGGTGGGGATTAAGCTCAATTCTGAAAGTTTGAGAGAGATAATCTAAAGAGATAGAGACAGAGCGAAAGTGTTGCAATGATCATGTCTCTCATAGACAGCGAGAAAGAGAAAGGAAGGTTTTGTTCGTTTCAGCGGAGCTTCTGTGTGCAGTGGACTAAAGAGAGAGATAGAGAGAGGTGGCCAAAGGAAGAAGAGAGAGGAGAGAAAATTAGACATCTACCATCTTTTTTTTTTTTTTTTTTTTAATAACTAACACATGTACTAAACTTTACTCCGGCATTTTGGGCCTATCTCTTTCATTATCCTAAGAAGCTGTGAAGGCCATTTTTAAGTGTAAATGTACCTCTATTTTATGGATTTTTCTTTAAGGTGTATGAATGAATTGGTCACACTATGCTGCTCGCCTAGTTGTATCTACATGGATGGAGTCTCATATGTTGTTTGAGTTATTAAAAAGAAAAATAAACACATCTCTAAATATAGATTTGGAATTTTGTTTAGCTTTTGAGACATTGCCTTGAAAACCCCACAAGGAACATTATCCTTTTGTTCCTTGCCTGCTAACTAGCTAGCGGGACTGTTGTACTTACTAGTCATATTACAACAAATAAGGTTTAGTTAATACAAAGTGTTTACAACATATGTATGAACTTTATAAGAAGAATGCTCTTAAATGAAAAGAAATAAAGCAATATTGATATATGGAGTCGACCCAATGAAATTGCTAATGTAAACGTAAACTATAAATTCAACTCGAGAAGAGACAACTTAAAGAAGACTTATTTTAGAGTACTATTTTGGGGGCAATATACTATCTAAGCTAGTTGAGGCAAGACATATGGTTAAAAGGTGCTGCAGACTCGAGTACTAAGACAATTTTCAAATTAATTTGGTAACAACATAGCTGTTTAGTAGTACGCACGTGCTTGAGTTATCTAAAAGGCTCACTTAGTGCTCAAATCCCTTTGATCTTGTCCAAAAGAATTTGATCAGAGAGCAAAATGTAGAGAGCCAAATTTAATATTAGACTTCAAACTTATTAATTAATTGGGTTTGACTTTTTAGATTAAGGTGACGTGGCTAAAAGAGTTGAGTCTAAATATCCGAAATGATCAAAAGAGATTTGGCATGATGGGCTTGAAGTAAGGCCTGTTGGATCGGTTCGTCCGATCTAATTTTTCTTAATTTAGCTCACATTGATAAAATATAAAACTCTTAATTTGAGCCTGAACTCATGGAAAAAGCTTATTTAATACTCATATATAAAAAGCTTCAATCCTAATTATTGATTAACGTCACATTCTAATGTATTGAATTCACCTACTATCTCCTATAAATACTTCATTCATTCCCTCATTTGGACATGAGAAAAACCACTATTAACATTATTACTTTGTTAGGATTTTATCTCAAAGATTAAACGCTTAAACACATTAAAAACACTACCATATTATTTATTAATTTAAAGTTTGATACTATTATACTTTTTCACTTATTACCATACATATTAGACTTACTAAAAACTTTTATTTCTTCTTCCAATACTTCTTTTCTGATTATTTCATATAAATCACTCAAATTATTTTTTTAATCATATATAGTACGACTTCTTATGTAACATGTACATAACACTTATTTCTATACCCACCCCTCAAACAAAAATATTCTCAAAAACAGTTTTTTTTTTCCTTTTCACTTTGTTCAAGATGCTTTATATAAAGTAATACGTGGAAAGTTGTGCCATCTAGTGACACGCAATACTGAATAGAAGTTTAAGAAAAAAATTCTAATATCTTTTATAATAACTATCCAATTGAAGCAAAAACAATTATACGAAAATAATTAAGTTTTTATATTTTGATAAACAAGATAAAATATGGTTATTTAATTTCTTGGATTGGGTGGACTTAATAGTATTGACTATCGTGCAATTTTATTTATTGTCCGACAGAGGATTAAACAGAAAATAATGTCGTCATTGATATCCAGATGCGACCGTTTCGTCCTTATCCATCGACCCCTCTGACCTCGCAACCATCTCCTTTGTTTTATAGTGTACTGTATTTTATATTATCTACCTAACGTTGAAAAAACAAGTTTCTCAAAATTAGTCACTTTTTTCCCCAACAATTTCGAAATTCGGACTGCTGCATGGACCCACAAGACCATAAGAAAGATGTGTAATCTTTAAATTTTAGCAGCCACTTTTGTTTTTTTCCCCAAAAATTTCAAAGTTCATCCACCCAATGGCAGATAATAAGACGTTTGACGATCCCTGGATTGAATGAGCTATATAGAACCAATCCATCAATTGATAGATTTACATAATTGAGCCTTTTTTAGCATAATTTTGTTTATTTATTTTTTTAGCTACGCATAATTTGAAATTTTGACTATTGGTTCTTAATCGATTTTGTTCATAGAAAGAGAACCGAAAAGGGGAAAAAAAAAGAAAAGAAAAAGCTTTTTACTTATTCAGAATCCGTATTGGCTAATTTTGTGTTATATTGTTGATCATCGTGGAAAAATCATCTTTTGAAAAAAAAGAAGACATATTTTCTTCAATATGTATAATTATATATGAATATTATAGGGATTTTATAATAGTGGTGGCAGTAGTATATTGTGAAGGATGATTATTCATTTTGAGTCTGTACACGTGGCATCCTTATAGTTTCACATTTATTATTTTTCTATTGGTTCTTTATTAATCAATTAATTAGATTTTTCAATCTTGTATAAATACTTTTTATTACACAAAATAGAACGTAGAGCAGATTACTTCTATATTCCTTATTCTACGTACTTTGCTCAGATGGAGAACTATGGCTGCATTCTTTCATTTCGGAAAGCAATTAGATTATTTCAGATGTTATTAGAGCATAGGTACATTGTCTTCATTCTGAATTTCTGATTGTGAACTTGTTGAACATGATGTTGCATTTTATCGAAATGGGAGACCAAAATTAGTTGAATCGAATTGTTTAAGGTGATTTGGTTTCATATGATCCTTTGCATATTTCATTGTTTGATATGCTTGATATAATCATTGGAAATATTACTTTCAATGGATATAACTACTAGGCTTGGAGTAGATTGGTTAGGATGGGATCGGGGGCAAAATTAAAATTAGGGTTCATATATGGTCAAATTATTGGACCAAATGAAAATCCTTCTAATTTTATTCATTGGATTAGGAATGATTGCATGATTAGATGCTGGATCCTTAATTCAATGAATGGTAAGATTTCTCAAAATTTTTTGTATGCAAAATCATCTTATGAGTTGTAGAAAGAAGTGAGTGAGCAATATGGAGAAGAAAATGGTTCGTTGATATTCCAGTTGCAACATGAAATTACGAATCTGAAGCAAGATAATATGACTACAAAGATGTATTATAATAAGCTTAAGAAGTGTTGGGAGGAGTTAAAAACTTTGAATTCCCATCCTACTTATGAATGTGAGAGAATCAAGTTTTATACTTAGCACATTAGTTGATAGAATAGCCATGTTCGACACTTAAGGGAAACTAATGCAATTTTCAATGGATGTACATGAGGAATTTAGGACTGTTCGCAATCAAATACTTGTAATAGAGCCCTTATCTTCAATAAATAGGGCATTTTATCTTGTACAACAGGTTGAGAAGTAAAGACAAATCACCAAACAGCTTGTTTCTAATGTGGAAGGAATGACTTTCTTTTCTAATAAGGAAGATTCAAGTTTTACTGATAAAAAAAAGAAAGAAGAACAAGTTGTTTTGTAAGCATTGAAAAATAAAGGGTCACCTCATAGATAATTGTTTCCATATAATTGGTTTTCTAGATATGTATAAGGGATAGAGGAATGCGAAATCAAGTTTAAAGATGATAGCTAAGGTTGAATCAACAAAGAAAGATGTTTCAAATGCTGACATACCCTTTAAATATTTTTCTAAAGTTAGAGGGAGTTATAATGCTACTTGAGGAATGGATCCACAAGTATGTCAAATTGTCAAGAGGTAGTGCGGATAATGAAAGGAAGTTCTTATAGAGAAACTTCAGTAGTTAATGCTGTCCATTTAGCAAGTAATCCTTATTCCTCTTTTAATTGTAGCTCTTTGTATAACTTGTTAGATTCTTGGATTGTAGACATTGGTGCCACGGATTACATGACACCACACAAAACACTTCTACATGATATTAAAACATTCAATTCACCCACATCAGTTACCTTACCAGATGGAACCACAAAACTTATACACATTGTTGGCACTGTCATAATAGCATCTGGTCTTATCTTACATAGAGTTCTATACCTACTTGATTTTACATATAATCTAATGTCTTTCTAACAAGAGAACAATTTCATAGTTTTCATTGGTCAAAGCTTATTCTCTTTTCAAGACAAAAAAAACTACACAACTTATCGCAACTGCACAACTTAGTAATGGCCTTTATGTCATGAAGTCTTCAATTAATGTGAAGTTTAAGACTCTACAAGATCATGAGTAGCAATATCGTATTACTATTTCTTTTTCTTATAATAAATTAGACTAACTGCATTTGATTCATGCAAGACTTAGTCATGCTTCTTGTTCAAAATTACAACATCTTGACTGTAATAAATCATTTGATGTCAAAAACTTTGTTTGTAAGACATGCCAATTAGCAAAGTTTCATAGATTGCCATTTAACCAAAGTGATTCTCATTTTATGAGTTTATTTCATCTTATACATGTTAACATTTAAGGTCATTATCATACCTCATCCATTTCTGGTGCATCTTATTTTTTTACTATTGTTGATGACCATTCTAGATGCACTTCGACCTGTTCGATGAATCATAAATAACAAGTGCCTTCAATTCTTGCTACGTTCTTTGCTTATATTTCTAATCATTTCTCCTTAATACTAAAGTTTATTTGATAGGATAATGGTATTGAGTTTTTTTTCATTCACTTGTCAATCCCTTTTTGAGAAGCTAGGGATTACACATCAATACGTTACAACTTATACACTACAACAAAATGGGAGAGTTGAGAGAAAACACTAGCATATTCTTGATATTGCCAAATCTTTATGTCTTCATGCAAACTTGCTAAAAACACTTTGGGGTGAGTCCATCTTAACGACCACTTATCTTGTAAATAAAATACTAGTGCCAATTTTGGATTGGAAGTCACCACATGAAGTTTTGTTTGACACTAAACCATCTTATGAACATCGTTGGACTATGGGATGCTTATGCTTCATTGCTTGTTTACATAAACCTAAAGATAAGTTTGATCCCCATGGTGAAAAATGTGTTTTCTTAAGATATGTTTTTGGTTAAAAGGGATATAAGGTCGTAGATGTAACATCTCAACAGATTTTGGTAAGTCAAGATCTCACATTTTATGCGGATTTTTTCCTTTCATGTTGCATAACGCTGATTCTATTACTCTTAATAATAAGACTTTTCTTCCACATGTTCCCTTTGTTTTTGTTGATCATTCTTTTCAACAATCTCTTATCTTTCCTACCAACATATAATCATCATCCTTTGCTGATCATTCTAATAAAGCTAATTGTAATACTAATAATATCGTTCCTAGTGTTCTTCCTTTATCATCTGTTTCTCTTGACCTTTGTTACGCCCCGAAATGGCAGAGTTGTAACAGCCCTGCCATGTAAACCATCCTAAGATAGAAGTTGGCCTTACAACCGCTATCTTAGACCTGATCTACACAAGGCGTCCACGATTAACCCGCTTTGAAGTAAACAGTTTGTAATTTAAATAAATCATTTACCTAAGAAAGTGGGGAAATATATATGTACACTATAATTCAGTTATTACATTAGTCAAAAATTAAAAATTATAAAATAAACCAAAACCTTAAAAGTACGTGTTTATTCTTCAATGTTTTTCCTTACTCCTTAGGATCCAGCAGTTGCTAGCTTTAGAGTAATTGTTTGTCGCTTCTTAGCCAGCACCTGCACGACATCTATAGGGATGTAAGTAACTACAGCTCAATAAGTTAGGATGGAGGACTTAGAACTATACCATAAACACAATAAGGTTATCAACCAATTTATTAAGTGCAATGCATGCTCAAGCAAATGCTATCGCACGACGTTGTTCGGCCCGTCGTGAGATTAGAGAAATGGCGCCCGCTCAGAATCCGGGTTGAGGAGTTACCATTAATACAACAGCTCACGACCAAACCTAAGCTTGTGTAATGGAGACCTCGCTCCTCCCGCGACTACCTTCGAACCATTGACTTCACCCTTGTCGCGACCTCCTCTCCTGTCACTTAGTTCAACCGAGGATGGAGAAGGGACCAATTGCAATCTTGTGCTATCCCTTTCGAAGGGATCGGTATTTGGCCGGAGAGTCCTAAGTTCCCCTAACGGGTTGCCATGTAGGTCCGATCATGATTATAGGTCGTATATTTGATTAAGTCCAGTTTAGGGTGATCAATTATTTCATACAAATCACACAATACAAGTCAGAACAACAAACTGAATCATAGCATCATATATAATCAAGCACATGCGCACATCCAACTACCTAACAAGCACGGCCAAGCATAATTTCAAGCCTCTAAAATATGTTAATGTATTAATCCCAACTTACCTTGACTCCTCGCTCACTCACTCGAGGTCCGATTTGCTCAGGCCATCACCGATCATCCCTATAATACAAACGTGGTTTCAGTTTTTCATATAACTATTATAGGTTCATTTTATCCTAGAATGCTTCTTGTTATGTTTTGTTTAGGGTTTAATATGCCTAATTATCTAGGTTTTAAGTCTTTTACAATTATTCTAGGTTTGGGATTAGGTTCGGGTTCGGTTTTCGCATTAATTTCTAAATTAGGTTCTAGTTCGATTTTCTAAGTCTTAAATATGCTTGAATCCTAATGTAAAATTAATCACATTAAGCTTGAGTATTCAAATATCCTATTGGGTCTTAATTCAATATTCTAAACTATTCGGTACACGTTATTCCTAATTGGGGTATCAGATTTATCTCCGATGTGAGAAAATCTTACGTTTTTATACAATTACCTAAAATTTAATCTTAATTCAGATTTAGTATTATTTTGATTTTTATTCTCATATTATCTAAATAACCCTAATTTTTTAGATTTATTAATTTTCAATTCCACATATTACTATTCTCTTACAGTAACTACCTAATTTACTAAATTAACTACACTTAATACACCAAAGGCTAGGATTAGGTTTCCACATCAGAGATTAACATCCCTAAACATCTAATTACTATCTAAATTACTAATTAGTATCCTAATCACCTAATTAACCCAAAATTATCCAATTTTTCCATCATTTTAGGGATAAAAATTAACTTAAAAATTTCGAAAATTAATTTTAGAAAAATGGCTTCATAGCACAGTTCTATATCATATAAGCATTCTATAAAAAAAAATTGAGCTCCAAACTACACTCCTAAGCCTATTTATTTCCCGTTCTAATCATGTTCAGTTTTGCTCAATTTGTTAAGAACCCTATATTTTTAGACGTAATTAAACTAAATCACTATTTTTCCCTAAATCTACATACAATAAAATCTCAGAATAACAAGTTTCAAAATTTTATGGACAAAATAACTAATTTTACAAAATTATTCAAAATCAGGGCAATTAAGGGACTCACCGGCTCGATGCTTTTTGGCTGTCCAAATCCAGTTCAAGTGTGTCGGCCGGCCTAGACGGTGGGGCTGAAGTGGTATGGTGGTGGTGGCTTGGTCCCAGGTGGTGGTGGCTTGATCCCAGGTGGTGGTGGCTTGATCCCAGGTGGTGGTGAGGTGTGGGTTTGACTTACTAGTCATTTCTGCACAGTTTCCTTTTCTTTTCTTTTTTTTTTTTAGATTTTCTCTCGAATTTTTTTAGTTTCCTATTTTTCTCTAATGGTCAACTGTCCAAAGGAGTTCTCTAAAATTTTTCCTTATTTATAGACATTTTGGGTAATTAATATACATTAATTAGACATGACATTGCCCTATTTCCTTGATTTTTAGCTTTTATGTTGCTTAATTCTAATTGGTTAATTTTTCTTTTTCAGATTCTGACCTGCCACGACCATAATTGCATTAATCCACACTCTTCTAAATTTTTTTTCTGATTTTTCTTAATTAATTTAATAATTTTCTTTAATTATTTACTAAGTTTTTGGCCAATTTAAGTAATTTCGCATATTTTTTATCTACACGTAAATACATTTGAGATACATGTGAACGTTCCTAATTATTATTTAGGTCATCCTATGATTTTTCGTATACATATAATCTAATTCTAGTAATTTATTAGTTATTAAATTATATTTTTTGCCTTTTTGATGATTAACAAGTATTATATTTAAAATTTGAAAATTTTGTAGTCTCCTATTTTATTACTTATTTTCTTAAATTTAAACTTACAGGATCATTTTACTAATATTTCTAGCTTTACTTTATAATTTATGCTTGATCGTTTTTTTCAACCGATCGAAACCTTGAGTGACTGGTTGTGGGGCTTACAACCTTCACATAGATATTAATCTTAATTATCTTGTTGCTGTTAGTTACTCTTACTAAAGCACATAAAATCCCCAAATGGCTAAATGACTTTACACATAATGTTCATTACTATTAGAACAAATCTTATGATGCATTTTTTGTTCATTCCCTTCATTCTTCTCATACCATAGCCTATCCTTTGCTTTCTATTGATGACTTCGTTCATTACACACCTAATTTTGTATAGTCTATGGCATTAATGTTCATAATTAAAGAACCATATAGTTATTCATAAGTGGCTCAAATTTAGGAATGCCTACTTGTTATGAATCAAGAACGAGATGCTTTAGAGTTAAGTAATACTTAGGAGCTTACTAGTTTACCAAAAGGCAAAAACGCTATTAGCTCTACATGGATTTATAAGATTAAATATAAACATGATCATAGTGTGGAACATTATAAGGCTAAGCTAGTTATTAAAGGATATAATCAAGTGAAAAGGATAGATTATCTTGATACTTTTTTCCCAATTGCTAAACTAGGGACAGTTCATATTCTTTTCGCTTTAACTTTAACCTGTGGTTGGCCTTTGTTTCGATTGGACATTAATAATGGCCATTTACATGGGTTTCTTAAAGAGGATATTTACATGCTCCCTCTATAAGGGTACTCTAATGCTCTACCTAATCAAGTTTGTAAGCTTTAGAGATCTTTATGTAGTCTTAAACAAGCTTTTCATCAATGGAATGTTGAAATTTCCAATTTTTTTCTCACTCATGATTTATCTCAATCTCACAATGATTACTCTTTGTTTGTTTGAAATAAAGGCGTTGAATTTGTTACGCCTCAAAGTTATAGAGCCGTAACAGTCCCGCCATGTAAACCAACCTATGATAGTAATTAACTTTACAGTATCTATTCAAGATATGATTTACACAAGGCATCCACAGCTCCTTACTTTGAAGTAAACAGTTCAATTAATGTTTAAACTAAAATTTACATAAAAAGTTAGAACTATCATTCATACATATATATTTACATCCATATTGTCTTAAAATCTCAAGAAATTACACATACTACAGTAATTGGTTAATTTATCTCTCACACATTAGTTCATATACCTAAAGTACTATCATGACATTAAAAAGACTCAATCGTATAACCATTTGATCCTCACTCTCCATATCTTCAAAAGAGAACTGACCTCAGGATAATTGTATTGCAACATATCAATTGGAAGTCAGAACATGTGAGAGAATTTATATGGGTATGAGTAACTGTAGTTCATTAAATTAAGTTAGAGACTAATGAAAGTATAACAAATACAAACAAAGTTATTAAGCAATTAATTATATGCAATACAACATGCAAATGACATCACCCAATGTAGTTCGGTCCGTTGTGAAATCAGAGTAATTTCACCTGCTTTAATCTAGGTTGAGGAGTTTCCATTAATGCGACAGCTCACAACCAAACCTAGGTTTGTGCAATGGAGACACCATTCCCCTCAAGACTATCTTTCAAATCAATGTCCTTATCCTCACTACAACTTCTCTTCTGTTACTTAGTTCGGCAAAGAATGAGGAAAAGACCATTATGTTATTTGGCGTTATCTTTTTCAAAGGTATCGGTGTTTGGTTGAAGAATCCTAATGGTTCTCTAAAGGGTTGCAACACATATCTAATTAGCATATTTAGGTTGCTTATGATAAAGTATAGTTTATGGTAATCAAACAATTTTACACTATTTCATTCACATCAATCACCAAACACAACACAAAATTCAGCACGAAATTATATACCCAAGTATATGCATACATAACTACTTACAAATATAGTCAAATGCAATCTTAAGTCTTCGAGTACTCTAAAATAGTACTCCAAAATACGATAAAGTATTAAACTCAACTTACTTAATATCTTTGTTTTGCTCAATCACTTATCGTAGGTCAATTCGTCTTCGTATCCTATAACATATAACATAAATATGTTTTTAGTGTTTATATCTTGATGATATATATATATATATATATATATATATATATACTCTAGGTTATGATTTAGTTCAATTCCTCATATATACATATTATTTATTATTGATTCATTCTAAGTTAGTTTTGGAATCGGTTTTTAAATCCAATTTTAATTTAGGCTTTAAATTGATTCTAATTATTAGTATTATATATAAATCCAAAAAAATCCGTTCTAAACCCAAATGTGAAATTAATCACATTAGACTCAAGTATCCTAAGTATCACTTTTGATTCTAAATTAGTATTTTAATCTATTCGATACACTCTAATCCCTATTGATGTACCGAATTTACTCCTAATGTGAGAAAATTTTACATTTTTTCTATAACTACCTAAATTTAAGTTTTGTAACATGTTCGGTTTTGTATGATTGTTTAAGTATCATAGATGTCTAGGTATAATTAAATCTACCCAATATTTTTCCTAAATCTACATACAATAAAATATCATAATAATAAAATTAATAATTTTAATAAATTACACAAAATAGGGCTAAATTTTAGCCTTACCTAACTGTTAAACTTTCGACCATTAGTGGCAGTCCAAGGGGTATCAGCCGGTCCAGGCGGTAGGTATAGGGTGTAGTGGTGGCAGCAGTTCGGTTCCAATTGGTGGTAGTTCATGGATTTGATTCAATTGCTCCTATTGTATAGATTTTTTTTTAAATTTTTTTGAAAAACCTTAATTCTCTCCTTTTTTCTGTTCTCTCCAATTTTTTAAGACTCTAAATAGACCAAATGAGCTTCTGGTGGAGTTTTGCTATTTATAGAGCTCTTGGGAAATTTTAGCGCATTAATTGAAGTTGATATTTACTTTATCCTCTTCCAGTTTGAATTTTTAAGTGTGTTAATTTAATTGATCAATTTTTTTCTTTCCTCCCTGACCTACCATGACTTACATCTGGATCATTTCTTACTTCTCTAATTTTTCCTTGATTTTTTTATAATTTTATTTAACTATTTAACATTTTTCTAGCATTTTTTAGGCATTTTAGGTAATTTTGTGTATTTTTATCTACATATAAATACATATGGAGTATAAGTAAATACTCCTAAATATTATTTATGTTATTCTATGATTTTTAGTGTGCATATAATTTATCTTTAGTGATTCATTAATTATTAGAATTTATTTTATGTATTTTCGATAAATAACGGGTAATATACTTAAAATTTAATATTTTAATAGTTTATTACTTATTTTTTTAAATTCAAACTTATGGGATCATTTTTACTAATATTTTTAGTTTTATTTTATATTTTAGGATCGATCAGATCATTTTAAATCAAATCCCACAGTTATAGGACTTATAAAATTTACTTTGGTTTTGCTATATGCTAATGATTTGTTGATCACTAGGACATGTGTGGCTGCTATTTCTTAATGAAAAGAGGACTTACATGATGCTTTTACAATTAAGGATTTGGGTGAGGCATATTTCTTTTTAGGTCTTAAAATATGTCACAATGATCAAGGAATTCTTATAAATTAGAGAAAGTTTATTTTGGACGTCTTGAATGATACTGAGTTGACAACTTCTCGACCAGCTTATGTTCTTTTACTTATGAGACTTAATTTATCTAAAGATCATAGTTCTTTTCTTTCTAATCCACAACCCTGTTGAAGACTTATTGGTTAGTTATTGTATTTAACTTTAACATGACCGATATATGTCTTATAGTCCATTAGTTGTTGCAGTTTCTTTCTCAACCTAGAGAGTCTCACTTGTTTGCTGGTTATCATATCTTACGGTGTTTGAAAGGTACCTGTTCCCTTGGTTTCCTCTAATTCTCTGGAAATTATTGCCTATAGTGATGTGGATTGGGGTTCTTCCCTTACTGATTTGAAGTCCTTAACCGAATATTGTGTTTTGCTTAGAAATTCTTTGATTTCTTGGAAAACAATGGTAGAATACTATTAGTGAATCTATTATAGAGGTCGAATGTCATAATATGGACACTACAACTACATAATTGCTCTGAATTTCATATATTCTTACTAATCTTCATGTTATTGTTTCTTCTCTGATCATAATTCACTATGATAATAAATCTGTAATACAACTTGCTGCTAACTTAGTGTTTCATAGACGAACCAAGCACACTGAAATCGATGTGCATTTTACTTGAGATAAGGTTGCTTAAGGATTCTTGTATATAGTTTTTGTTCCTAGTTATCACACCCCAAAGCGGCAGAGTCATAACAGCCCCGCCGTGTAAACCATCCTAAGATAGAAGTTGGCCTTACAATCGTTATCTTAGACCTAATCTACACAAAGCGTCCACGACTAACCTGCTTTGAAGTAAACAGTTTGTAATTTAAATAAATAATTTATCTAAGAAAGTGAGGAAATATATATATATATATTATAATTCAGTTATTGCAATTAAAGTTTACAATATTTCTCCATAATATATGTCCTAAAATAAAAACTTAGACCTTAAAAATATGTTTTTATTCTTTAATGTTTTTCCTCACTCCCTAGGATCCAGTAGTTACCAGCTTCAGAGTAATTGTTTGCCGCTTCTTAGCCAGCACCTGCACGACGTCTATAGGGATATGAGCAACCACAACTCAGTAAGTTAGGATGGAGAACTTAAAACTATACCACAAACACAATAAGGTTATCAATCAACTTATTAGGTGCAATGCATGTACAAGCAAATGTCATCGCACGACGTTGTCCGGCCCGTCGTAAGATTAGAGAAATTGCGTCCGCTCTAATCCGGGTTGAGGAGTTGCCATTAATGCAACAGTTCACGACCAAACCCAGGCTTATGCAGTGGAGACCTCGCTCCTTCCACGACTACCTTCGTACCATTGACTTCACCCTCGCCGTGACCTCCTCTCCTGTCACTTAGTTTGATTGAGGATGAAGAAGGGACCAATTGCAATCTTGCTCTATCCCTTTCGAAAGGGGTCGGTATTTGGTTGGAGAGTTCTAAGTTCCCCTAACGGGTTGCCATGTAGGTCCGATTATGATTATAGGTCGTATATTTGATTAGGTCCAATTTAGGGTGATCAATCATTTCATACAAACCATACAATACAAACCAAGATAACAGACAGAATCATAGCATCACTCATAATCAAGCACATGCACACATCCAACTATCTAACAAGTACAACCAAGCATAATCTTAAGCCTCCAAAATATAGCATTATATTAATCCCAACTTACCTCGACTCCTCGCTCACTCACTCGAGGCCCGATTTGCTTAGGCTATCGCCGATCATCCTTATAACACAAATGTAGTTTCAATTTTTAATATAACTATTATAGGTTCATTTTATCCTATAACGCTTCTTGTTATGTTTTGTTTAGAGTTTAATTTATCTAATTATCTAGGTCTTAAGTCTTTTACAATTATTCTAGGTTTGGGGTTAGGTTAGGTTCGGGTTCGCTTTCTGCATCGATTTCTAAATTAGATTCTAATTCGATTTGTACGTATTGTTTTATACTTGAATCCTAGAAATTCGTTTCAACTCATAATGTGAAATTAATCACATCACTTCCTGATCTCCTAAATACCATCATTACCTCTAATTAGTATTTTATTCCACTCAGTACACTTAAATCCTTATTAATGTACTGAATTTACTCCTGATGTGAGAAATTTTTACATTTTTCATATAATTACATAAATTCAAGTCTTCCATCGATTTTATTATATATCCCTATTATTTATATAATATCAATTTTTTATCTTAATATTTTCTATTTATTATATTTCCAATAATTACATATTATACATTATCACCTATTATGTATATAATACACTTCTAATATTTCTATCACCCTAATTACCATCTCTAAACATAAATTATCATTTCAAAATATCTAAATTCATCCTAGATCAGGTTTTACATCTAATTATCCTAACTTACAAAATTAACTTACAATTTACTATTTTTCCCTATTACTCATTTACTACATAATTAACCTAATAATTACATCTAACACCCTAAATGCTACAGGTATCATACTCCATCAGATTTCAACATCCTAAAACACATGCTTATTCACTAAATTAGTAATTAACCATTTAATTACTTAATTAACCCTAAATTACCCATTTTATGCCTCATTTTAGGGCCTAAAAATTATCTAAAATTTTTTAAAATTAATTTTTGAAAACGGGCTTCATAGCACTATTCTATATCATTTAAGTAATCTACAAAAAATTTTGGGTTCAAAACTACACTCCTAAGGTCATTTATTTCCAAACCGAAACTTGTTCGGTTTTATACGATTTGTTAAGGACCCTATATCATAAGACATATTTTCATTAAAATAATATTTTTTCTAAAAACTAAATATAAAAATATTCTAGTATAAAAAAATTCATAATTTTATAATAATATTTACTATTTTTACAAAATTACTCAAAATCGGGCTAGAAATCGAACTCATCGATTTGGGTGGATTTGGCCATTACCGGTGGCCTGTATCGGCCCACCTGGACGCTACCACCACCGTGTGGTGGTGGTGGCGCCTGTCCACTCCCAGCTGCTCGTTGGGTTTGGGTTCTCCTTACAAGCCCCAACTGCACAGTTTTCCTTTTCTTTTCTTTTCTTTTTTCTCTAGTTTTTCCCTTGAATTTTCAAGTCTCTCTATTTTTTTCACTCTCCAAACTGCCCAACTGAGCTTCTGAAAAATTTAAGGTATTTATAGAGCTTTTTGTTGATTAATGTGCATTAAATTGGACAAGACATTGTCCAAATTCCTTAATTTTTAGCTTTTGTGTTGCTCTAATTTAATTGGTTGATTTTTTTATTATTTTCCCCAGTTACCACGACCCAATTCTTGACCATTCCTTATTTTTTTATGATTTTTCTTTATTTTTCCTTAATTAATTATGAATTTTATTTAATTATTTAGTATTATTTTAGCACATTTCGGGTATTTTAAGTAATTACGCGTATTTCTACATACATGTAAATTCATATATAGTATAAATAAATATTCATAAATATTATTTAGGTTATTTTATGATTTTTAGTATACATATAATTTATCTCTAGTGATTCGTTAATTATTGGAATGCATTTTACGTATTTTCAATAAATAATGAGTTATATACTTAAAATTTAGAATTTTTATATTTTTTTATTTTATTACTTTTTTTCTTAAATTTAAACTTACGGGATCATTTTACTAATGTTTTTAACTTTACTTATAATTTAGGCTCGATTAGATCTTTCAACTAATCGAAACCTTGAGTAATTAGTTGTGGGGCTTACACTAGTCATTTGCAACATGCTGACCTTTTGACAAGGAGTGTTTCATCTACTAAGTTGCAACAATTTTGTGTTAAGCTAGCTTTTGATTGGCTTTACCTTGAGGGGGGATGTAAAGGATAATTATTTATTTTGAGTTTGTACATGTGGCATTCTTATAGATATGCCTTTGTTATTTTTCTATTGGTTCTTTATTAGTTAGTTAGTTAGATTTTTCAATCTTGTATAAATACTTTTTATTATGCATAACAAAATGTAGAATAGACTACTTCTGTATTACTTCTTCTGCATACTTACTCACTTGCAGAATTATGGCTACATTCATGATAGAATCCTTTCATTTCAATAAGCAATTAGATAATTTTAGATATATTTTCCCATAAATATTTGTCACATTTAAATGGAAATTACTTGGAAACAAGAATGTCCAATTAGCTTGTCTATATGTTAAAAACACAATTGATTATTGAAAAAGAAACTATCAAATAATAGAACTTTGAAAAGAAATAAAAGAAGAAAAATAATTTTACTATCGTCACTACATTAAAATTTACGCGACACTCACAATGTGGAAAAAAATTTCAATAGTATTAATATTTTACATATTTCATGGATGGTGGATAAATACCAATAAAGTTCTAACACGTGGAAAAGTTGGAATCACTATTATTAATATGTGTTTAAATATCATTGATATTTATCTACTGTTCATTCAAATATAGTGTTGTCAAATCCAAATTTATTTCTATAGTTTAACTTAAACCTAGTTCAATTTCCCAACAAACTCTATTTTTTCCTTAATTCTTAACCCCATTACGTATTTAGGTTAACCATTCGATCTAAACTTAATAATATTATTAAAATACATAATATATTAGTATGAATGAATTTTTTTCAATGCGGCAACAGTTTAATTGATGCACATGATATGGTCGAGTCAATATTATAAGACTCGTGTCATAATCTTTGTTTCTGACCCTTATCGTCTAACCATCATTAATAATTAATTATACTTAAAATATCTTCTCTATCATGAATAATTTATTCTGTGTGGATTACATAATTCAAGTTAGTGGTGAGCCCGTAATTTGAGCTCATTTGCCAAAAGAAAACAAAACGGGTAGCAGGAGTCATTTCAATGCGAATAATTTTAAGCTTTTATTTTTGATAAAAATAACGTGGTCTTCCTTTAGCAAACCATTACATGTCTGAAGAAAATTTTTCTTTCATATGATGCTCCACCAATTTGTGATGCTTATCCATGTGGAGAAACTGATCCCTCACAGTATTACAAATCGATGGGACATTTATGGGAAAATTCTTTGCTAAGCAATTTACTTTGTGACCTATACAATGATGCAATGCATTTTATCTTTTTTTTTTTCTAAAAAAATTACGTAATTTTAATATTTATTAAAAAAATTTAATGCTATTCTTTTTTATAATAATGCATCATTATATGTCTTTGAAAATTTATTCTTGTGCCTATAAATTTTTCAATATTTTCTTAATTAATAATAGGAGAAAAGTATAAAAAAGTTCATAACATTTACTTATATATATATATATATATATATGAATAAGCCTTTAATCATTCATTTATTTTATTTTAGTCCTTAGTATTTTTATAAACTTACAAAATAATCTCTCCATTATGTATAGACATGTTGAGGATAAAAATGGATTAAATGGAAAGGTTAAGGACTAATTTGTATATATAAGTAAATGTTAAAGACTTTTTTATATTTACGTGAACCAATTATATGCTAAAGCGTATACATAATAATGGAAATTTTAATAAAGTTTAACGGAAGAACTTATTTTATACTACTTGAATAGATTGAGAACTAAAATTAACAGAAAATTTAATAAAGTTTAATAGAAGAACATATTTGATACGACTTAAAAAACTTGAAAACTAAAATAAACTAAATGAAAGATTAAAAACTGATTAGTAAAAACGTTAAACAGTTATAAACTTTTTTATACTTTTCCCTCATAATAATACATCCTTTTACCTCTATTTTCTCTCAAACAGCACAATAACAAGTCTAAGAGTTAAAAGCTTCTTATAGAGAAAGTTAATGGATTTCTTCAATAATTTAGCCAATTCTCTATGGACAATAGAATTTAACATCATACTGTTACTCTAAGCTTTCCAAAATAATTATTCTTCTTTCTTTTCTTTTTCTTCTTTGTTTTTGCTACTTGTCTTTATATTTTAGAAGTTGATTTTCTTATTTTTCATTTACGTTCAACTTTTGCTTTTTGTTATCGAAACACTTAATTGAGTAGCTTAATTAGTAAAAAAAACACAAGTGGCTTCTTATCACTAAATTTTTTTTTAAGAAGATTTCAACAACTTAATCTTCTCGCTTTCTTTAATAATTTATTTCATAATTTCATTCTATTTTATACTTAATCATAGCATGCTTTTTCTTGCAAATCTAGTAACTTAAATTAACTTGGAAATAGGATCTTATAATTTTCATTGTTGTATAATCAAGAAGGTTCTGAAATGGCACTCTACAAAAACATTAAAATTTAATATAATATCCCAAGCCAAAAATAGCGAATAATTAAGTTAATAAATATTAATGGCCTGTTATAACCATTTGACCCAAAAGTTGTAATCTTATGTTGATAAAGGATCTATCACTATGACTTTATAAACTAGTATCACAATTTTCCACAATTTATATGGGATACTTAATCATAGAGTATTACAATCTCCCCCCTTAAACACATGATATCCTAATTGCAAGATTTTACAATTGGACCTAAATCTTCCTCCTTTCCAATGTATGATTTGGGGTATTCTCTACCTATAGGTCATCTTAAAAGTATACCATAAGTTACACTTTGGTGACACTTTCCCGCTCTCTTCGAATCTCTTATCTAAACCAGAGTTAGACCCAAATCATCTATCTATTGATAGGGGGTCAACTTTAATATCATTTGTAATGTTTTAAGTCAAAAGTAGTGAATAATCAAGTTAACAAATACTAATAAGCTCATTTAAACCATTTGATCCAAAAGTTGCAATTTTGTGTTGACAAAGTATCGACCACTATAACTTTATAAACTAGCACTATATATACTTAAACATATGAATATTATATTTAGGATAATCAATTCTACCCCTTCTTGTACTTTTTAGTCTTTTTTAGCCATCTATGGTTATTTATTCCATAATAGATTAGTCAAAAGTTCTTATCAATTTAGTAATAGATTATGGCAAATAAAGGAGTGAAAGTGGGTTAAATTAGTCCACTTGGTTTGGCCTGCTTTTTAAACGGGTAAAAAAATCTTGGTCGTAACTAGTTTAAAAAGCAGGTTAAATAGATTACCTCATAAGCTAAAAGTGTAAATGTCTTAGACAGGTCAACTCAAGTGGGACCACATTGATTCATAGCTTAAACAGGACAAAATTCTTAGCCCAAATCCATTTAAAAAGCAAGTTAAATAGATTGATTTACGGGGTCAAAACCTATCTGCAAACCTATAGTGCAAACACTTATTAATCTCTTGTTATTTTATGACTTGTTATTAAGATCTACACTTTATATGGGATCTTCTTTATTAATCTAAATATGGCCTATAATCGTGCAACGTATGGATTTTTGGCTTTTATCCATGCTGGTCCCTTTCTATGATTGGTGCACTAATATTTGATTTATAGATTCATCCATATTCCTTTTATTTATTTTGTTCATTCAAATACACTTAAAACTCATAAAAATACTGTGTTTTACTATAATTATCTATTTCAAACTTTAGAACTACCTTTTCAATTAAACTCCATCCAATCAATCGAGAGTGATACGTACCATATTTATAGTAGAGCAATATGATCTGTATCACAGTCTTTAATGAATCGTATGAAAACTCAATTGAAAATCTTCTTAATAAAACAATAAAAACTAAAAATGAAAATAGATGGGAATTAGGTGGATTGTGATAAAAGAAAGTTTTTATTTTTTTTATTGCACTACTTTGTGTTAATATTTGTGGTATATAGAGAAATGGGTTTGCTTCATAGAATTGAGAAAGAATTCGCATGTGGTGTCATTGTAGTGAAGAGAGAGAGTAAAGGGATAGAGATACAAGATAAGATATAAAGGAAACTAGATAGAGAGAAGCCACAAAGCATGAAGAAACAAAAGAAAGGGAACACCATGTTAATTAGCATCTTAATAGCCATTTAATGTACCGCATCAACAAAATAACCTACGTTAGACTAAAGGGGCCATGACAATTCGTTGAACATTGCACTACTTACATAACATTTTCTTATTTAAACTATTAAATACTTTCAACCTTCATTTGGACAATAGGTATATAATTTTCTATTTGTGAAATAATAAGTAAAATCCACCACATACCATTATACTTTCAAAAAGTATTGCAGTAATCATTGAACTCTTATATTTATCTATTATATATTTCAAACACATCTATTACATAAGTTTGGGTTTGGTCAAGAGCTGTTGCATTAACGGAAACTTCTCAACTTGAATAAGAGCGAGTGTAATTTCTCTAATCTCACAATGGGCTTGACAACATCATGCGATGACATTTGATTGTACATGCATTGCATTTAAGTGATTTGATTAATAATCTTATTTGTGTTTGTTATATAGTTTCGAGTCTCTATCCTAACTTACTGAGCTGTGGTTGCTCACATCCATATAAACTTTATTGTAGGTGTTATCTAGGAAGCGAATTACATTTACCTTGAAGCTAGTAATAGCAGGATCTTAGGGAGTGAGGACATAAATTGAAGACCGTATACACTTTCAAGTATAGATTATTCTTTAAAGTTTTTAGTATTGATTCACAAATTACTTAAGTAGATTAGGATTACGTTGCTAAATCTTGTAAAGATACTCTGGTCATTTCAATATAAGTATGTATCTTTTTAAAGTTCATAAGTAAATAACACACTTAATTCATGAATTGTTTACTTCATAACGATTTAATCGTGGACACCTTGTGTAAATCAGTTTTAAGATGGCAGCTGTATGGTTAGCTTCTGTCTTAAAATGGTTTGCACAGCGAAACTGTTACGATTCTATTACTTCAGAACATGATATACTTGAAAAAGAAAAGAATGAGATAAATCTTAATATGCAGTACACAAATACGTAGGAATGCCATACAATACATATCACATGCATAAATGCACTAAAGTAAACAAAAAGCCAGTTATCATCTCAAATGTTAGCCAATATACAACAAATGGGTACTTATAACCCTGCTATGCCATAATCTCTTATATACCTAAGTAGATATAATAATATATGACTTTTAATTTTACTATCATATACTAAGGTGAAGGTCATATGATCAACACCCGGAAACCAATAAACACTAGATCTAGCTACATCATCTTATATGAAAGTCTACTAAGGAATTATCGCATGTGATCGGTAGTTACCCCTTAAGGATATGTCACGCCCCAAAGCGGCAGAGTTGTAATAGCCCTGCCGTGTAAACCATTCTAAGATAGAAGTTGGCCTTACAATCGCTATCCTAGACCTGATCTACATAAGGCGTCCAGGACTAACCCGCTTTGAAGTAAACAGTTGTAATTTAAATAAATCATTTATCTAAGAAAGTGAGAAAATTATATATATATATATATATACACTAGAATTCAGTTATTACAATTATCGTTTTCAACAATAATAGCTTAAACCTTAAAAATATATGTCTGTTCTTCAAATGTTTTTCCTCACTCCTCAGGATCCAGCAGTTGCTAGCTTCAGGGTAGTTGTATGTCGCTTCTTAGCCAGCACTTGCACGATGTCTATAGGGATGTGAGCAACCACAACTCAGTAAGTTAGGATGGAGGACTTAAAACTATACCATAAACATAAAACCTTAAAAATATATGTCTATTCTTCAAATGTTTTTCCTCACTCCTCAGGATCCAGCAATTACTAGCTTCAGGGTAGTTATATGTCGCTTCTTAGCCAGTACTTGCACGATGTCTATAGGGATGTGAGCAACCACAGCTCAGTAAGTTAGGATGGAGGACTTAAAACTATACCATAAACATAACAAGGTTATCAACCGACTTATTAAGTGCAATGCATGTTCAAGCAAATGCCATTGCACGATGTTGTCCGGCTGGTCGTGAGATTAGAAAAATTGCGCCCACTCTAATCCGGGTTGAGGAGTTGCCATTAATGCAACAACTCACGACCAAACCCAAGCTTGTGTAATGGAAACCTTGCTCCTCCCGCAACTACCTTCGAACCATTGTCTTCACCCTCGCCGCGACCTCCTCACCTGTTACTTAGTTCGACTGAGGATGAAGAAGGGACCCATTGTAATCCTGCGCTATCCCTTTCGAAGGGGTCGGTATTTGGTCAGAAAATTCTAGGTTTCCCCTAATGGGTTGCCATGCAGGTCCGATTATGATTGTAGGTCGTATATTTGATTAGGTCCAGTTTAGGGTGATCAATTATTTTATACAAATCATAAAATATAAGCTAGAACAACAGACAAAATCATAGCATCACTCATAATCAAGCACATAGACACAACCAACTATCTAACAAGTATAACCAAGCATAATCTCAAGCCTCTAAAATACAGAAACGTATTAAACCGAACTTACCTAGAGTCCTCACTCACTCATTCGAGGTCCAACTTGCTCAGGCCATCGCCGATTATCCCTATAACACAAACGTGATTTCAGTTTTTCGTATAACTATTATATGTTCATTTTATCCTATAACGCTTATTGTTATGTTTTGTTTAGGGTTTAATATACCTAATTATTTAGGTCTTAAGTTTTTTACAATTATTCTAGGTTTGGGGTTAGGTTCGGGTTCGGTTTCCACATCGATTTCTAAATTAGGTTCTAGTTCGATTTCTAAGTATTATTTTATACTTAAACTCTAGAAATTCATTTCAACTCATAATGTGAAATTAATTACATTACTTCCCAATATCCTAAATACCATCATTACCTCTAATTAGTATTTTATTCCACCCGATACACTTAAATCCTTATTAGTGTACCGAATTTACTTTTGATGTGAGAAATTTTTACATTTTTCCTCTAATTATATAAATTCAAGTTTCCTATTAGATTTATTGTATATTTTTATTATTATCATAATATCAACTTTCATTATAATATTTTCTATGTATTATATTTCTAATAATTGTATATTTGTACTATTACTTATTATATACATAATACACATTTAATATTGCTATTACTCTAATTATCATCTCCTAACATCAATTATCATTTCAAAATGTCTAAATTCATCCTAAATAATATTTTACACCTAATTACCCTAATTTACAAAATTAACTTAAAATCTATTATTTTTTTCTATTACTCATTTACTACATAATTAACCTAATAATTACATCTAACACCCTAAATGCTACAAGTATCATACTTCATTAGATTTCAACATCCTAAAACATATAATTATTCAATAAATCAGTAATTAACCATTTAATTACTTAATTAACCCTAAATTACCCATTTTTTTCCTCATTTTAAGGCCTAAAAATTATCTACAATTTTCGGAAATTATTTTCTAAAAATGGGCTTCATAGCACTGTTATATATCATCTAAGTAATCTACACAAAAAGTTTGGGTTCAAAACTACACTCAAAGTTTGGGTTCAAAACTATACTCCTAAGGTCATTTATTTCTAATCCTAATTATGCTCGGTTTTGCATGATTTCTTAAGGATCATATATTACGGGACATATTTTCATCAAAATAATATTTTTTCTAACAACTACATAAAAAAATATTTCAGAATAACAAGTTTCATAATTTTCTAAGAATATTTAATATTTTAAAAAAATTATACAAAATCAGGCTGGAAATCGGACTCACCGATCTTGGTGGCTCCGACCACCACCGGCCGCCATGACCTTATCGGCCGGTCTAGATGCTGCCACCATTGTGTGGTGGTAGTGTATGTCCATTCCCAGTTGCTCGTCTAATGTTGGTTTCCTTTTACAGCCTTAACCGCACAGTTTTCCTTTTTTTTTTTTTGGTTTTTCTCTTGAATTTTCGAAGCTCTCTATTTTTCTCACTCTCCAAGCTGCCTAAATGAGTTTCTGAAAAATTTGGGGTATTTATAAAGCTTTGTGGTAATTAATGTGCATTAAATTGGACAATATATTGTCCAAATCCCTTGATTTTTTGTTTTTATGTTGCTCTAATTTAATTGGCTGATTTTTTTCTTATTTTTCCTAGCTGCCACGACCCAATTTTGGATCATTCCTTATTTTTCCTATTTTTTCTTTATTTTTTCTTAATTAATTATGAATTTTATTTAATTATTTAGTATTATTTTAGCACATTTCGTGTATTTTAAGTAATTCCGCGTATTTCTACATACATGTAAATTCATATATAGTACAAATAAATATTCCTAAATATTATTTAGGTTATTTTATGATTTTTAGTATACATATAATTTATCTTTAGTGATTCGTTAATTATCGAAATGTATTTTACGCATTTTCGATAAATAACGAGTAATATTCTTAAAATTTGAAATTTTTATATTCTTTTATTTTATTACTTATTTTTTTAAATTCAAACTTACGGGATCATTTTACTAATATTTCTAACTTTACTTATAATTTAGACTCGATCGGACTTTTCAGCCGATCGAAGCCTTGAGTGACTGGTTGTGGGGCTTACAGGATCTACTATTGCAAGCCCTAGGTCAAGCAAGTTAAGCATAAGTAACAAGTAATTCATTTAGGTCAAATAGTTTTTAGTTCGGTTAATTGTTTCTATTCTAGTAAGCACAACCATATATAAAATAACTATGTACCTAAGTCACTAATCAACTTAATAAACCAATAAGATAACTTAAAGTGAAAGGATCTAAGTACCTATCTCAAGAGATGAAAGATTATACTTAGTTCCTTCATAATTCAATTTAAGTAATCAAGTTTACAGCAATATCCCTATCAGTTATCAACACTTAGCTCCTCTGCAAGCTAGCCTCAACTAAGGTTACCTAAGTCCACCATCACATACTTAGCTAAGTCCTAGTAATCTCAAAGAGTTAGATTACTATTTCCAACTTCTTCTATTTAGTCCCCTAGATGGATTACTTAAGTGTTTCTAAATCTTCGCTTTTCAGAATAAAGATCAAATCTTTTAGAAGTGAGAAGTCTAAGCAAAGAGCTGGTTGGACTTGAAAAGTTGGAAAAGAAGCTTGAAAAACAAAAGGGCTTCAAAAAGGGTAAGGTGTCTAGATGTTGCAAAGTGTAATGTCTAGATGCCTCCATTCTATGTAACACAGAAGCCTAGCATCCGGATGGTATGCTGAAAGGTGTTCGGACGTTTTGCTTCTATTTTGCCGAAATTGCAAAGTAGATTACTTGAATTCAACCCAACACTTCCAACTCCTTAACCTAAATTCTTTATACTTCTAAGAGAAACCTAAGTCATGTTCTTGCAATGATTTCTAACACTAAAACTCGACTACAAACCTTAGATTCTAACTCCGAATGATAGAAATCTCCACAAAAATCCCAAAATTAAGAATGAGAGTCCAAGAATTTACCTGCAAAAGTACAAGCACTTGGTGAGACTAGCAAAATGAAGATTATTAACCCCCTTTAATTTGTAAAATATTCAATTTCTGATTAAACCCTTTATGTAAAACTAATTCTACCTCCTCCAAGAAGTTTTTCAAGTGAGAATCAAGCTTATCTTGCTAAAACCTCTTCTTAACATACCTTAAACACTTAGGTGAGCTACCACTTGAAGTAAGTCAATAAACTCTATTGAAAATAATTAGTGAGAAGATGAAATTAATAAGGAATAAGAGGATTAGGATGCTAGATGACTTAATTACAAATATTCTTAGGATCAAGTTCAAGAATCTTACCTTAATCCATACATGTTTGCCACTTTTATGTTAGGTTTAGGAGAGAGTCTTAAGTTTTTGTATAAAGGAAGAGGATTAGGCTTTAAATGGTAATTGTTAAGGTTTTAGAATGAGGGTGGCTAATTAGAGTGAGTAAGGTTTAATAACTTTTGAAAATCTCCAAAATACCTTTGTGTTTGAAAATATTTTTCTATTACATTACGTTGAATGTTGTTTCGAGAGTGTGAAAAGAGATAGAGAAAAAAATTGGCTACATTAAATTAAAAACTTAAGAATTGCAAATTAAAAGCTTAATATTTTAATTTTAATATAAAGTAGTAAGAGATATTTAAGATACTTCAAAAAAAAAAATAAAGCTAAATAAAAGTTTGAATATTATTTTGAGAATGAGAAAGAGACAAAGAGAAAAAAATGGCTATATTTAAGTTATAAATTTCAGAATGGTGAATATTATTAAAATTTGGGAGAGAAGAATTAAATTAAGAGAGAAAATTGAGGGCAGGAGAGAAGAACTAAAGGGAAAAAGAAAAATGGATGAATTACTCAATTTATTCTTTATTTTATTAAATTAGATTTTAACATCGTATGTTTTAATGATTATTTTTAATGTGTTTTAGGGTATTTGAAGGAACTATAAAAAGACACTAAATAACCCACTTTTTTATTTTAATAATATAGATAATATATCTCTTGATTTTACATCAATATATAGAACCAACCAATTATACACATTATTGTTTATCTCATGTTACTTTTAATCTTGTAATATCTATGTGAAACAATAGCACTATTTTTTTTTTAACCTTCGCAAAGGCCGCTAATTTTGACTGCATAAAGTAACTAAATGAGATAATAACAACAATAATAGTATATCAGAAAGTTACATGCTAACTTTGATGAACAAATGTGAACAAGGAACGAGAAAACAGACATGGAAGTACTACTATACCAGAAAGAATATATCCGTACTAAAGTTGGATGCTCATGAAGGTCACTCGATATGGGAAGCAATTTCGCCATGAAAGCGTAAAGCGGGGTAGGGGATGAATAGATAAAGACGATCACAATGTCCCCCACAAGCATTATCACCCTTCGATAAAGCTCATGCTCATAGATTCTTTTTGCAAAGCTGCAAAAAGATAAAGCTCGAAAAAAAAAAAAAAAAGGATACATTCTGAGCGTATTATATATAATTTAATCGGCCGTATACTTATATATACTTACAAGGTACACGAGACCAAAGCCCGGTCCAACCTAACGTGAAACCGGGCCGAACCCACTTGTTCACGGTTCAATAATGACTAGTTAAGCCGGCTCAATTTCCGATCCGAGCCCAATACTCGGTGGAAGACACAAAGACCCGCGAATTGTCGAACAATTTTTTTCTTTTTGTAAATTTTACTTAAAAATAAAAACTTAAATCATGAACTTAAAAAGGAAAAAAAATAAAACTACGGGCCCCAATAAACATATTAGTGGAGGAAAAAGGTAAACTAGTTCATAGCAATAGAGTTTAGTCTTGTTTTATTTGAACAAGAGTCAAGACTATAAAGTAACATGTACTAGAAGTATGAAATAATTCAAAAAGACGATTTTACATATACAAGTTATTAGAATGAGTAATTTAAAGATTTGAGTGGAAGAGCGAGTTCAATCAGAAAGTAGACAAATCAAGAGAGCAACGAGATAACAAATAAGAGAAAGGATTTAGTGAGTAGTAGATATTATATGGAAATATAGGTGCTACGTAACTTTTAATTAGATTGAAAGATTAAAGTTAGATAATTTAATAATTTTAAAATTAAGTTATGTACATAATATGGTTAGCAAGTAAAGTGTTTGAGTGGATATATATCTAAAAAGTAAAAAAAAGAAATTCTTTCTTTCCAAAATCTATCGGTATTCTCCCGTTCTTTTCACAACCTGTAGTTAGACATAACAATACGAGTCAAATCAATCAGATTAAATGAGAATCAATTTTCAACTTTCCCTTTAATTATAACTATTGTCGAAGAGGAACTCGATCCTTCTGCCAACAGTCATTGGCATGGAAGTCAAAATTGTTAGTTGAGTGAAAAGTCTACTGGTCATCATAGCATCCTTAAAATCAGGCCTACATTGCTCCCTACATGTAGGACCAGAAACATTTCTCTCCTTCCTATAAACCAAGCCATTCCATGCTAAAATACATATGCTCGTCACCTTCCTTAACCTTTTTTCATTTGGTGCTTTTGATCAACTTGTGGCCAAAGCAAGCAATGTGGATGGAAAAATCATACCCTTACCAAGCCCTATGGGCTATTTCACTTCTTCTTGCCATCCAAATTTCCAATCAAAGGGTTTCATCCTTGTACACTTCGACTTACCCTAGCCAAACCAACATTGAGTACATAAAATCATCTTGTAACGTCACAATATACCCAATTTTGTGCTACAACTCTCTCTCGATATATGCTAGCAAAATCCGAACCGATCCTAAGCTACTCGCCCATGCCGCCCTCCACGTGACGATCTCGGCATCCCGATCCACCTCCCAATTGATGAGCAGGATGTCAAAACTAAAGGGATTGAAGTCGCGGGACACGCAAGCCCTAGCGGATTGTATGGAGCAATTGAGTGACTCCATGGGTGAGCTTAGAGACTCAATTGGAGAATTGAAGCATAGCAAGGGTTTGAGCTTTGAGCTTCGGATGAATGACATTGAGACTTGGGTTAGTGCTGCTTTGACTAATGAAGATTCGTGTTTGGATGAGTTTGGTAGTAAGGCAATGAGTGCAATTGTGAAGAAATCCATAAGGAGACGGATAGTGAAAGTGGCACATATGACAAGCAATGCCTTGGCTCTTATTAACAAATATGCATCAAGTAGTCCTTGAGGGTTTTAAGACTTCCTTAGAACAATCTTGATCGATCCTTAATTAGTAAGTTGTGGTGGTTTGTTTGTCTTAAGGATTATCTTCCTAAAGAGAAGATGTAGTTTCTTATGTGAAGTGAATTATTGCATGTTGTTGGGCAGATGATGAGTTCAAACAATTTAGAGTACTAATTTAGGGTTTGTGTGTTGAATTAAAACATTATCCTCTACACGATCAACTTGTGTTGATAAACTTCTTGTACGCATAAATCTCAATGCATATTTCTAGCTGAAAGTTTTGTCTTCTGTTAATTTCGCATCGTCTCCTTCCAAACACACCAAACTGTCTTGATATCTACCCACAATTTAAAAAAAAAAAAAAAAAAAAAAGAATCCATGTGAATGTTATTTTCATTTAAGTCAGAAAATTAATACATAGTTGATCTGCTTCTATATTCAGGCTATCATTATCATTATTATTATTATTATTTATTTCATAAATTTTTCCTTTCATATTTTATAATTAATATTTTTTCCAATATCAGATTTTTCTCTAAAGGAGGAAAAGTAGTTAAATTGATGGTAGAAGAAATCAATTATTTGTGGTGCCTCCTTTTGGGAGTGGTCGTACCTAATCCTGCTTTTACATTTTTCGGCAGCAGTACTATTGAGCCAGTTTGATGCGCTAATTAAGGTCTAGAGATAACGATGCTAATACTCCATGTCACTTCTTTACCATACCATACCAACTTTTCTTCTCTTTTCCACCTATCTTTCTTTGTTTTTCCATTTTTGTCTTAGTCTTTCCTAACAAACTTATCTCGTACTAGGCAAGAACAAGGTACTGCTCTACTGATTTCTAATTGATTGCCGTAAAAAAATTTTCGACTAGCAAGCTGTTCAAATTCGATGTAATATTTTTTCTAATTTAATTTGACATCAATCAAGTTGAGTTTAAGTAACTCAAATAGTTTATCCACCAAACTTCTGCTATATAATATTTAGCTTAACTATTTTGGGAGTTTAATCAAACTGGAATTGAATTTAAATATTAATTAAGTTGAAACCAAATTTGAAATTAATATAATTTTAGTTTGAAGAGAAATAGGTTTTAGAGAATTCGAATCTAACAAAATTTAATCAAATCCAATTCGAATTCATTAAATGCCATTTCAAGTCTAGTTTCCGTTTAAATTTCTAATCTGGAGTCAAATATGAGTTTTAAAATTTTGACTTACTCGGTTACGACCTTAATTTGGATTATTTAGTGTGTTATCAACAATAGCTAGTTTTTCTAAAAGTTGTTGAATTGCCCATGTTGCAATAATTAGTTTCAAAATTCAACTAAGCTACAAAGATTTGGACCAAAACAATTAAGGTATGCATATGAATTGTTTAAATTAAGCAGTTAAATCAAAACTTAGAACAGGATTTTACTAATGAAGCCAATAATGAGAGGTGTTCACCGATCTAAGTCGATTCAAAATCAACCTTAAACCATTGGTTCACGAGTTACAAGTTAGCAAAAGGGTGAATTCTGGACCCAATTGCATCACAAAGTTAACTTCGTGCTTATAAGTTAGGTAATTTTGTACAAAGGGTCCTTGCATTCATCAATTCAATTTTGTCATGTGTATCCAAACCTCAAAAAAGTCATTCCAAGAAAAACCACGCGTGTTGACTTTTATCTATTGCGTTAGGAAAAAGTTATTGTGCGTTCAATTCTTACTTGTTGTAGAGAGTTAAATTCAATTTATGAGCCTTGAGTCGAATAACTAAAATAAATTTGACTCATTGAATTAAGATGATAAGTTACACAAAATTAATCTCATATATTTATTATTAAGGGAGATTTAACATGATAGGATTATAATAGAGTTTGTTAAAGTCGATTCAACCTTTTTAAATTCAGTTTGTACTAAGAAAATAAAGTTATTGGGCTAAGAATCCATTTGGAATCCATAAAAAAAAGATCAATTTTAACTATTAATTACCATCATAATCTGATTGTTGGGATCAACACCCAACTTTAAATATCCCATCACTTCCTTTATTTGAATATAAGAAAAACCTCAACCAATGTAATTACTTTATAGTATTTCTTACTCAATTAAATTAAACACTCAAGTCTATCAAGAATATGCACTCTATTCATCGTAAACATTAGAGTTTAATACTATTTAATTCCTTCAAATATCAAGTATTATATTAAAATTATCTACTCTACCTTCCTATCATATTTTGCTTGAACATCCCATAAATACAATTCAAATCAAGTCATTTCTTTTAGTTATATAGCACACGCTTTATTTTCATAGCGAAACCCTCAGACCTCAGACTTGTGTTTACCCATTGTTAAGCGCTTTCAAATGGCATATTACCTCTGGATGAATTTTTTTTTTTTAGCAATTGTATGAGACCGCATAGGTTAAAAAATTATCATATAAGGAAGGGGACAAGGCACGGCGCATGGAAGAATAATTGAATTCATGTGGACAGCAAAATCATATAACCACCGACAAGATTGCATATAGTAAAAGTTGCTTCTTCTCCCTCTTCCTTTTTTTTTTTTTCTTCTAATATAATGTCATGATTATCGAAATGCATTCGAGGTTGCATTTCTATTTCTCATATTTGAAAAAATATTTTCAAGTATTATTATGATTCCACTTTTCCGCTTTTAAAAAAGAAAAATCATGATTTCCCTCCTATTTTATTAATTATAATAGATTAAAATTATTTTTTTAACTTTAAAAGAAATTACAACATGCAATAATAAGAATATTTATGATAAATAATTTTATTTAAATATTTAATTTAATTTCATTCCATTATATGATTATCTCCGATTTCACTCCATTTTATTTCATTTCATCCTAATCATTACATCTTACTAATCATGATATAACAACTCCTTAAAGTAAGTTCAATTTTAGAAATATACATCAAGTAGCAGCGATGTGAATTCATAATAGGTACAAAATATGATCAGTAAAAGGATAGTGTAAACATAATAGGATGCATTTATGTTTTATATTCACTTTTCAATATCTAAATTATTGACGAACTATACACAGGAAAGTAGAATAAAAAAGGATTTTCTATATATTAAAATATTAACAAAATAATATACTTGATTCTACGTAAAATTCATTCCTAGCTATTTTTCCGTTGAAATAAGGAGACAAATAGGAAAGTGGAGGTTAGAGTATTAAACTGCCAGTTGCAATAAATGAAATAATTACCCTTTATAATTTTTTGGTGAACAACTTTGTCCACAACGTTAGTTATCGCCGTGTGAAGGTGTTCTCGCAGAGCTAATAATGCCTGGGGTTGGATCGGGACCATCATGCTGATGAGTAGGCAACGGTGTATGTTTCCTTACTTTATAAATATAGAATAAATTAATAATAATTATTATTTTTAAATTTATTCTTACATTTAGTTGGCCAAATAATTATTCTAAAAAATCAGTATTACTTTAAAATGAGGAATCATAAATTGTATATCGGATTAATATTAAAATAGCTATTCATTAATATTTTTCCAATATATTTTTCATATCTATCTATAAAACCTTTTACGAATCAAAATAAAATAGTTTTCTATTTTATAAAGAAAACATTTTGTTTGGTAATGGAAATTATTATTCATCCTTATTGATGTCCCCTCAAGTGGGATTAATTAGTTACCTAACAAGTAAAACATTATTATTCTGGTTTGATATGTGTTATATAGGGATGTCATGGTTCGGTTCATTTTAAGATACTTAATGAACCAGATTACTTTTAATAATTCAGAGTCTAAAACAAATGTAGTTTGGTTCAATTCGAGCTACTATTTAAAACAATATTTTTTTTTATAATAATAATGATTATAAGAGTTATTGATATTTAAATTGAGGAATATTACGTAAAAATTAAAACCACATAATATTATATTACGATGATATTGTATCTTAAATGATAGTGGAGACATGAGTATACCATAAATAAGGAATAACAGTGAAAGAAAGTGAGTGGATTATGGAGGTGGAGAGTGAAATGCGAAACGACAAAAATAAAAAAGTAAATAGTGTTACATTTAAAATGTCGATAAGGTTTGAAATTAAAAAATGTTACTTATGTTTTATTCCTTAATAAGAAGTGGTTTAGGTTTAAGTGGTTCGATTTGGTTTGATCCCTTAAATTGAATTGCAAACTATTTGAACCCTCTTCAAATCAAATTACAAATAGAATTGAAATATAAAAAAAATCACATTTCATGATTCAATTCAATTCCCGATTTGTTTTGATGAATCGTCCTTTAAGAATCTATTGCATATTTCATGCATTATATTCTGGTGCCATTTTCATACCATGCATTTAGCTAACCAAGATAAATGATAGTAAATGGTACAAATCGTGGTTTTGCTAATTCCTTGCATGTCTTAGAAGGGAAATCATATAATGCATGCACCTACCGGTGATTTTATACTTTTTTTTTTTTCAATTTCTCCATATACTATTACAACAATGGGAAATGGATAAATTAAATATAATACATCCGATTAAAAAACCAATATTTATATTACAAAATTATAAGGCCTAGATTATTTTTATACATTCAATAACGTGAAAATTATTAATATGTAGGGATATGAAAATCGTTTCGAAATGTTTAAGCATCACATCTTCCACACAAAAAGAAAAAAAAAAAAATTTGTCTAAAGAAATACACTCATCATGCAGCTACCAAAAAAAGACTGAATTGGCATGTTGAGCTTGAGGGCCTGCAAAGTGCCGGCCCAACGGGCTAGGGGGTTCCCAAATAGGGCTTAAAGTATGCCAATCCGGTCCACATATGAGTACTTTGTGCACGCTCACTTTAAACCCAAAATAAAGCATCCAATCAAATCGAAATTTTCACACTCTCGTATCAGAAGTAACACGCAGACTAATATATATTAAACAAATCATTTTCTAATTTATAGAACTAAGGGATTAAAATTATCGTGTTGCCCTTCTTTTCTCTTTTTTTTTTTTTTTTTTTTTCTTTTGGGATGGTGTGCACGAACTATTCAGTATAGATGCCAATAAACATTAAGGTTGCCCTCAAGCCGGTGTTCAGTATTAACCATAAGTTTTAGTTTTGCATCATTTAAGCAGTTTATTTATTTATTTTTGGCAAAAGAAAAGCAATTTATTTTTGCATTAATTTAACAGATTTCGTTGGTTTTACATGTGCAAAAACATTACAAAGGGGTTATTTGAGATAAAATTAGTGTAAAAACAAGCAAGTGGGAGACCAAAATGACGATGAAAAATGCACAAAACGGAGGAGGCATTTAAATGCCCAGTATAGGTATGTAAATGAAAGTCCGTAGAATGCAACCCATTCTATTTTTTTTTTTTTTCCATCTTTGTTTTCTTGTGTTTCATTTCTTTAATTTTTAACTATAATAGCTGAAATGTTTCAATTATTACTCTATTTTATTTACTTATATCTAGATCCGTTTAAGGAGCGGTTCTGAATCGTGAACTAACTTAAAACCGGCCCGGCAAGCTGAACTACCTGAATTGGTGGATCGGCTTGGCCGGTTCACCCCCTAAATAAAAAAAAAAAAAAGAAAAAGAAAAAGAGAGAGCAAAGGGAGACCATTAAGTTGGAAAAAAATAATTGAATGATATCCATTGAGTCATAATATATCAAAATTATTTTCTTTGAAATGGTAAAAGATAATTTTTTAAAAATAATATTATCAAACTAATGATAGATAACTAATCATAAATTAATTATAAGGATCAATGATAGATCGAAAATTCAATTTAAGTTAATGTAAGTCACTTTTATAAAATTTGTCAAATGTTAAGGATTTAAATATAAAGAAAAGAAAAAATTTAAAAATAAAAAAATAGAATCATATTAAGTCAGAAATTAATAAAAAAATTTAAAATTATTAATGAATTAGTATACTTAAAAAGAGAGAGAAAATGGGATCATATTATTAGAATTTATTAATATTTAAAAAAAAAAGAAATTAATTAAAGAAAAGGTTCAAGGTTCGAACCAGTTTGGGACTACTCCTATATGAGTTGATCACGATTCAACTGTAGCTAAACCTATGAATCAGCGATTCCAGGCCGATTTAAGGTTGAGCCGACCCGATGTACAGATCTACTTGTATCAAGAGTAGTTTATTTTGTTTTGGGATTCATAATGTAGTATATATAAGGCTAAATAGTTTCTTAGAATAAATTTTACCAAAATAAAGGATTTTTATTAAAATTTGTTTTGATTACATTTTTCTTGATTCACTTTGTCGTCTTGAAGTTCTTACCGGTAATTGTTTAGGCTTTGCATGTACAGGGCCTGCAAAAAAAATACATTAAGAGGACGTCAGGGGAGTTGTTTGGTGTGACCGCTTCAATGCTTAAATTAGTAGTAGGATCTTGGGAGTAAAAAGCGATATAAGAAAGTGTGCAAAGTCTATAGAGTTTTATTGTTTGGTAGTGACCTAATATTTACAGTAGAGTGAAGCCGACAGTTGGAGGTTAATTGGTGGGAGAGATCTTCTCCCATAAGGTTAGGAGAGTGGAGTCGTTACACCTAACATGTCTCACTTATTCAAGACGTAGCTGTTTTATCCTTATCTTGTGCATTTTAGCTATTGTAGGACTTACTGAGCTTAGTCCATATAGGTCTAGGGCTTAGGCCCAAAGGGGTGAGCCTTAGGCCACAAGATGTGTTGGATACAGTTGGGTCTAAGAGGCCATATCTAAAGTGCCTTATTAACACTCTCTCCCAACAGTCTCCTTGTTGAGGTAAAGATAAAGAGAAGGGATATGTTGGCTGCTCAGGTATGACCAATCGGACTCAAAGGAGTTTGACTTAGCGCTATAAGGCCGACATGGTGGGCATATAGGTCCAAACTGGAAGCTAGTCGTAGTGGAGGTGTCTGATGAAGTGGATTCCCGATTCGAAAATGATGAGCAGGAGTGGTCAACAGTTGTTCTGAAGTGAAATGCCAAAGACCCAAGTGAGCTTAGGTTGGGGTATCAGAGTAAGATATCCTTACAACTCACTAAGTATCGACAAGGACTAAGTAGACGTAACTACTTTATGTCTTTATCATGTTGACTAGGTGGAAGTCGGATGGGCTATGAAGTAGCTTCTTATCGAAGGAACTTTTTCAAAATGTTATTTTTGCTTGCTTATATTCCGTGTATTAAATACGACATGACATGTGTTGTGCTATGCTGAAGTAGACTAGTGTGCAGCTATATGCTTTTTGCCTTTAAAGGTAACCGTCCAATCAAAGTGCTTTCTACGTATCTTTTATGTAGCATTTAAAGGGATTCGTGCTTATATGGATCCCTATAACCACCTGTATGACTTCTCAAGTGGTTTGCTTATAAATAAGAGGATCACAAAGAAAAACTACTTTTCTACAATCTTCTCATTCGGTTATTACAAATTTTGCGTTCGCATTCAAACTTTCAGACTCTCTTCAAAAGTTTCCCAAGGTCTTTCTTTTTTCTTCGAATACTACATGTTACGTCTCGAAGCGGCAGAGTCATAACAATCCTGCCATATAGACCATTTTAAGATAAAAGCTGACCTCACAACCGCTATTTTAGACCTAATATACACAAAGCGTCCACAACTAACTTGCTTTAAAGTAAACAATCCATAAGTTCAATAAGTTATTTACTTAAGAAAGTATGAATATATATATATATACACTAGGATTCAAGTATTATAAATAATGTTTATAGGGTTTCATTGCCCTAGACTTCCCAAATAATATATTGTTTCAAAATGAAATATTCCAAATAAAAGCTAAGACATTGGCAATATATATCCATTCATCAGATGTATTTCCTCACTCTTTAAGATCCAGTAGTTACTAGCTTTAGAGTAATTGAAATCCGCTTCCTAACTAGCACCTGTAAAAAAGTTTATAAGGATGTAAACAACCGCAACTCAATAAGTTGGGATGGAGGACTTAAAACTATACCACCAACACAAACAAGGTTATCAACCAATTTAGTTAGATGTAATGCATAAGCACGCAAATACCATTGTATGACGTTGTTCTACCTATCGTGAGATTAGAGAAATTATACTCGTTCTAATCCAGGTTGAGGAGTTTCTGTTAATGCAACAGCCTACGACCAAACCTAAGCTTATGCAATAGAGACATTGCTCCTCCCGTGACTACCTTTGAAACATCGACTTCACCCTTATCGTAACTTCCTTACCTATCACTTAGTTCAACTAAAGATGAAGAAAGGATCAATTATGTTATCCAGTGCTATCCCTTTTGAAAGGGTCGGTATTTAGTTGGAGAATCCTAAGTTTCCTCTAATGGGTTGCTATGCAGATCTGATTTATATTTACAAGTTATATAATTGATTAGGTCTAGTTTAGGGTAATCAATCATTTCATATAAATTATATAATACCAGCCAAAGTAGCAAATCAGTAATCATATCATCAGCTCAGAACAAGCACATGCACATGCACATAACCAACTATTGAACAAGAATAATCCAATACAATTTTAAGCCTCCAAGTACTATAAATTAGTACTCTGAAATAAAACGATGTATTAATTCCAACTTATCTAGACTCCTCGCTCGCTCACTTAAGGTGCAACTTATACTAGCTATTGCCAAAAATCTCTATAATGTAAGTGTTGGTTTAGTTTCCCATAACTATCTTAGATATGTTTTGTTATGTAATTTAGATTATGTGTCTTTGATTTATGATCTTCTTACATTTAGTGATTTAGGTCTTATTCTTTTAGAATTAATTCCCTCATTTAGCTAGGTTTCGAATCTGTTTCTTGTTTCAATTATAGTTTCGACTTCTAAATTAGATTCCGATCTGCGAATAATCTACATTTAATTTGATTGCTTATACATATGTATATATTTACATATAAGCTTTAAATCATGGGTTTAAAGTTGGGATTATAATTTTACGCATTTGTCTAAATTCCATATTTCTTAGAACATAATTAGTTTATACTTTAATTCCTAAATTCAATTTTGTATTAGCTTTTGATTATTGTTTTCATTTGTAAACCTTAGAAATTCTTCACAGACTAAAATGTGAAATTCATCTAACTATATTTAGGTATCCTAAATCTATGTTTTAGCTCCTAATCAATATCTTGATCAGTTTGGTACACTACGTTCCTAATTTAACAACCGAATTAGCTCTCGATGTAAGATTAACCTACATTTTTGCATAATTTCTCAAATCTACCTTTCAAACCAGATTTATAGTATTCTCTTATTATTATAGTGCTATCAATTTAACTTAATTTTCTTCACTTATTTAATTTTCCTATTTTACATATTACTTATTACTACCTAATCCACACATAAAGCATACATCTAACATCTCCATTACCATAATCTACATCTCTCATCATCAAATAACATCTTAAAATAACTAAATACACCCCAAATCAGATTGTACACCTAATTATCCTAAATTATAAAATTAACTTAAATTTACCATTTTTACTTATTACATATATACTACGTAATACCTTAATAATTACATCTAACACCCTAAAGGATACAAATACTATATTTCATCATATTTCAACAACCAAAAATATATAATTATTTATTGAATTAGTAATTAACCATCAAATTACTTAATTAACAAAAAATAACCCATTTTATGCATCATTTTAAGGCCTAAAAATTATCTAAAAATTTCAAAAATTCATTTTTGAAAAATGGCTTTATGTCATTGTTCTATATCATTTAAGTAGTTTACAAAAAAAATTTTGAATCCAAAACTATACTTCTAAGCCTATTTATTTCTAACTCGAATAAAGCTCAGGTTTGCACGGTTTCTTAAGGACAACATATTTCTAGATATAAATTCATCAAAATAAAAATTTTCCTTAAATCTACATACTAAAATATCCTTTAATAACAAGATTCATAATTTTTTGAAAATAATTAATAATTTTAATAATATTAGCAAAATTGGTTGGAAAATGGTTCGACCACTGCCGGTCGCCTTGGCCTTGTCGGCCAGCTTGGGCCCTGCCACCACAGTATGGTGGTAGTGGCCGTCTACTCCCAAGTGCTCTTCGAGTTTAGGTTCACTTTATAACCCCTATTTGCACAGATTTATTTGTAATGTTTTTAGAAAAATTCTAATCTTTATTTTTTTGATACTCTTAATTTTTTTTCACACTCCAACTAAACAAATGATCCTTTGTAAAAATTTGGCTATTTATAGAGATCTTGAGGATTTTTTTATGCATTAAATTGATGTGAAATGAGCCTTATCTTATTTCAATTTGCCTTTTCTTTTGTTCTAATTTAATTGGCTAAAATTTTTATTCTTTTCTTCAATTACCATGACCCAAATCTGGATCATTTCTTATTTTTTCTGATATTTATTTATTTATTCTTAATTAATTATGAATTGTCTTTAATTATTTAGCATTATTTTAGCACATTTAACATATTTTAAGTAATTACACATATTTCTACTTACATGTAAATTCATATATAGTACAAATAAATATTCCTAAATATTATTTAGATTATTCTATGATTTTTAATATACATATAATTTATCTTTAATATTCATTAGTCATCGAAATGCATTTTATGCATGTCCAATAAATAACAAGTAATATATTTAAAATTTAGAAATTTTATATTCTTTTATTTTATTACTTTTTTTCCTAAATTCAAACTTACGAAATCATTTTTACTAATATTTCTAATTTTACTTTATAGTTTATACTCGATCAAATCATTTAGTTGATCGGAACCTTGGATAGTTGGTTATGAGGCTTACATTATAGTCATGTCAACTAATAGAGATGAGACCAATTCCTCTTTGTCGTCACATTTCTCTAGTTTAAAGTCTATAAGGAGTGATTCCCTTTAGGCACAAGAGGGCGAGGGCGAGGTCTCGTTACTAGCACAACTTGACAAACCAACAAAGATGGCCGTGGAGGCACTGAATAGGGCCAAAATCATCAATGCCATCCCCAGAAATGTATATGCGAACGTTCCCTTACTTCCCCTAAAGTATTTGTTCAATGCTCTTAAGACGGGTAAGGACCCTAGTGATTGTATGAGTAAAAGTAAGCAATCTGCCCTTAGTTGAATCATAAGCAACTTTCTTATGGAAGCAATCCCTAGGTGACGGATTAAGTTGCTGGGTCGGGACAAACAAGTGGCCCCGTTGTTAGGGAAGCGCTTCGTAGTATTTGAAAAGTGCTTGGAGTTTAGGCAGCTCCTCCTTCCAAGTTGTTTCAAGAAGAACTTCTTCAATTACTACCGTTGCAGTCCCTCACAAGTCCCTCGTAATAGGTAGAAGATACTGAAGGCTTTTCAAAAGCTTTGCGAATACCTGGTGGTAAGGTCTACTCTTGAGCTTTTTTGTCAATTCTATATGTGGAAGAGCATTGGGGGGTGGCCTTACCTCTAACCACATCGAGGGAAGAAGCTGTATTGCAACCTTATAGATTTGGTCAAAGGTTGGTAGGATGAATATGTGGTGGTTGAATTGCTCGAGGAGGCGAACTTTTAGATCTGGTGGACCTAGATGATCTATACCGAAGGTGAGAAGGGGCTTGGTCCCAGCGATGTTGAGGCCGCCTAAGAGATTAATGCTGTGGAGATTGTGGAGAGGTATTTTCAGTACCCGATCTTCGAGCTCTTCCTCAGCATGAAGAAAGCTGTGGTGGAGAAATGGGCCAAAGGTATAGGTATTTTCAGTACCCAATCAAGTTGTGCTAGTGTTAAGGTGCTTCCTGTAAGCTCCACAATCAGTTATTCAGAGTTTCGATTGGATGAAAGATTCGATTAAGCCTAAATTATAAGTGAAGCCAGAAATATTAGTAAAAATGATTTCATATGTTCAAATTCAAGAAAATAAGTAATAAAATAAAAGAATATGAAAATTTCAAATTTTAAGTATATAATTCGTTATTTATCGAAAATACGTAAAATGCATTCTGACAATTAACGAATCACTAAAAATAAATTACATATATACTAAAAATCATAGAATGACCTAAATAATATTTAGGAATATTTATTTGTATTATATATGAATTTACATGTAGGTAAAAATATGAATAATTACTTAAAATATGTGAAACGTGTTAAAATAATATTAAATAATTAAAAAAATTCATAATTAATTAAGGAAAAATAAATAAAAATAAGAAAAAATAAGGAATGATCCAGAATTGGGTCTTGGCAGTTGGGAAAAATAAGAAAAAAAATTAGCCAATTAAATTAGAATAATACAAAAGTCAAATTTGAAGAAGATAAGACAATTGTCTAATCAAATTAATGCACAATAATTTTCCTAAAGCTCTATAAATACTCCAAATTTTTCAAAAGCTCATTTTAGATGTCAAGAAGTTTTGGGAAAATAGAGAGAGACGAAATTGAGAGAAAATTAGGATTTTACAAAAATTTAGCAAAAATTTATGCAATTAGGCCTTGTAAGAAGCACATAGACCCGACGAGCAGCTGGGAGCGGACGGCCACCACCATTACATGGTGGTGGCAGCGCCCAGGTAGGTCGATACACCCATGGCCACCAAAATTGGTAAGTTTGATTTCTAGCCTGATTTTGTGTAATTTTGTAAAAATAGTAAATATTCTTATAAAATTATGAATTTTGTTATTATAAAATATTTTTATATATATTTTTTAGGAAAAATATTATTTTGATGAAAATATGTCCCGTGATATATGATCCTTAAGAAATTATGCAAAATTGGGCATGCTTTGGTTTAGAAATAAATGACCTTAGGATTATAGTTTTGAGCCTAAAATTTTTGTGTAGACTACTTAGATGATATAAAACAATGCTATAGAACCCGTTTTCAAAAATTAATTTTCAAAATTTTTAGATAATTTTTAGGTCTTAAAATGAGGCATAAAATCGGTAATTTAGGGTTAATTAAGTAATTAAATAGTTAATTACTGATTTAGTGAATAACTATATATTTTAGGATGTTGAAATCTGATGAAGTATGATACTTGTAGCATTTAGGGTGTTAGATGTAATTATTAGGTTAATTATGTAGTAAATAAGTAATGAGGAAAATAATAAATTTTAAGTTAATTTTGTAAATTGGGCCAATTAGGTGTAAAATCTAATTTTGGATGAATTTAGATATTTTGAAATAATAATTGATGTTGGGAGATGGTAATTAGAATGATAAAAATATTATATGTGTATTATGTACATAATAAGTAATAGTACATAATACACAATACACAATTATTAGAAATATAATAAATAGAAAATATTAAGATAAATATTGATATTATATAAATAATAGGGATATATAATAAATTTGATAGAAAACTCAAATTTATGTAATTATATGAAAATTGTAAAAATTTCTCACATCAAGAGTAAATTTAGTACATTAATAAGGATTTAAGTGTACTGGGTGGAATAAAATACTGACTAAGGGTAATAATGGTATTTAGGATTTCTGAAAGTAATGTGATTAATTTCACATTATGAGTTGAAAAAAATTTCTAGGGTTTGGGTATAAAACAGTACTTAGAAATCGAACTAGAACTAGAACCTAATTTACAAATCGTCGCGGAAACTGAACCTAAACCTAGTCCCAAACCCAGAATAATTGTAAAAGATTTGAGAAACTAGATGACTGGATATATTAAACCCTAAACAAAACATAACAATAAGTGTTATAGGATAAAACCAACTTATAATAGTTATATGAAAAACTGAAACTACGTTTGTGTTATAGGGATGATCGGCGATAGCCTGAGCGAGTTGGATCTTGAGTGAGTGAGCAAGGAGTCCAAGTAAGTTGGGATTAATACGTTGTTATATTTTGAAGGTTTGAAATTATGCTTGGTTGTGCTTATTAGATAGTTGGTTGTGCGCAGTACTTGATTATAAGTGATGTTATGATTCTGTTTGTTGTTTTGGCTTGTATTGTATGATTTGTATAAAATAATTGATCACCCTAAACTGGACCTAATCAAATATACGACCTGTAATCATAATCGGACCTGCATGACAACCCATTAGGGGAAACCTAGGATTCTCTGGCCAAATATCGACCCCTTCGAAAGGAATAGTGCAAGATTGCATAATGGTCCCTTCTTCATCCTTAGTAGAACTAAGTGACAGGAAAGGAGGTCACGGCGAGGTTAAAGTCAATGGTTCGAAGATAGTTGCGGGAGGAGCGGTGTCTCTATTGCACAAGCCTAGGTTTAGTCGTGAGCTGTTGCATTATCGGCAACTTCTCAACTCGGATTAAAACGGGCGCAATTTCTTTAATCTCACGATGGGCCGAACAACGTCGTGTGATGGCATTTGCTTGAACATGCATTGCACCTAATAAGTCGATTGATAACCTTGTTATGTTTATGGTATAGTTTTAAGTCCTCCATCCTAACATACTGAGTTATGATCACTCACATCCTTATAGACATCGTACAGGTGCTGACTAAGAAGCGGCATATAGCTACTCTGAAGCTAGCAACTGCTGGATCATAGAGAGTAAGGAAAAATATTTGAAGAACAAACATATATTTTTAAGGTCAAAGCTTTTATTTTAAAATTTTTCATTTCTGAATAAGATAATAATTAGGAAATATATTACGATGAAATATTGTAAACGTTAATTGTAACAACTAAATTTCAGTGTATATATATATTTTCTTACTTTCTTAGATAAATGGTTTATTTAAATTACAAACTGTTTACTTCAAAGCGGGTTAGTTGTGGACGCTTTGTGTAGATCAGGTCTAGGATAGCGGTTGTAAGGCCAACTTCTATCTTAGAATAGTTTATATGACGGAGCTGATACGACTCTGCCGTTTCGGGGCATGACACTTCCTTCGGCGCCATTAGGATAGGAGGACTCCCTTGGCCGTGTTAGTCATGGTAGTGTTTTTTGAATGGTATTTGTAATATCTTTTGGTTTGGTCTTGTTTTCCTTTTCTAAATTTCAATTAGATTTCTTACAAGTAAAAATTTGCCTTCAAGGATGCCTCATCCCTTTGTAGATGACCTGATGAGCTAACATTAGGTGTGAACCAAGGTAAACCAGCTAAAGGGAAAGGTAGTAAGGCCAAAGCTAGGGATTGAGGAGACCAGCAGGGTACAACCGAGGTCTGTTCCTTAGGGGATTCTCTTTGGCATCTGGGATGAGCCCACGGATGAAGAATCCTTGGGTATGACTCTGTCCGCTCCTGCCCTCACCCCCTGTACTGAGCCCATTGTTGTAGGCGATGAAAGTAGCAAAACGGAAGGGCCCGATGTATAGATGCTTTCCCCTTCGAGGGTAAGGGAGGAAGAGATTGAGCAAGGGGCTGCCCTTCTTTAAGCTACTAGGTCTTGGAGCAAAATAGCAAAGGCCCCTGGCGAAGGTGCCTTTGAGCAAAGGAAAGTGAAATGAGTAGCCCATGGCTCATCCTTATCAGAGCGTCGACTACATGGGGGATGCATTTTTTGAAGTCCTCAACAATTTTAGGCCGATAGGGATAAGGCCGAACTCATTCCAGGAAGTGTCATACATTTCTTAGGATGAGGAGCTCTTAAGGGAAGCCCTCAAGTTAGAAATAAAGAAGGTATGGGGCAAGCTCCTCAGGCTAAAGTAGGAGGTCTATACTAATGATTTGATGCTGCAGCACTGGACACTCAGTTACCAAGCTTCAATGGCGTTTTACATCTCCAGCGACTAGGCTATCCTCGAAGGGCTCTCCTTAAAAGGTGGGGTTGTTTTGATTTATGTGCCATTGTATTAACGGTGGGCTTCATTTTCAATTTGTAATACTACGGCTAGGTATTGCTTCAACTGAACAAGTTCAATGCTACCTAGAAAGAGGTAAATAGCTTTTGAGAGACATTGTATCGGCATGAAAAGCACCTGTTAGAGGCAAAGACTTCTAGTAAGAAGTACTTGAAAAAATTCAGCAAAGCTAATAGGTTCCTGCGCTACTCTATTGTATAGGTAGTGAGGCTTAAGGTGAGGCTCAAGGATGCAGAGCAAGAAAGAGACAATGTTGAGAAGGCAACTAAGAAGACGGACGACCTGAAGGCTTGGCTAAAGAACGAGCAAAAGATAAAGGCTCATCTCTCTGAAAGGCTGGATGAGGAGGGCTAAGCTCGAGCCCAACTTGCAAAAGAAAATTTTAAGCTGAAGGTATCCCTGGCCAAGTTGCAAACCAAGTTGGTGATAAAGGTGTCCAAATGAAAGGGAGTTAAGGTTGCTTCGCTAGAGCTGGCTAGTTTAAAGGTCAACTTAAAGTAGTAAGTCTGGGAGCTGCAAGATAGAGTTTCGGAGATGGAAGAAATCATCTCCAACATAGAGAGTGGGTAAGTCCTCAGTGACACTGCCGCTAAGAAGGTGGTTGCCAACTACAGGAAGACCGAGGAGTAGTTAGACGAGCCGGGAGACTTGACCATTGACTCCATCCACTACACTTAGAGGGAGGTTCTCTTTCATTTTCTAGATTTAGATCTCAACTTCTTCGACTTCTTGGACTCTCCAACCTTTAATGAGAAGAAGGAGGCCCTAGCGTGAGAAAGGTAGATCGCCCAAGCAGCCTTTGATGATGCAATCGCTCCCTCTGCTGCTGGAGTCAAGCAAGGTGCTTCTACATGCACTTCTACCCTAGCAGCTTAGTAGGAGGTTGCCCTCGAAGCGGTTCCTAAGGACAATCCATCTGTAAGTGATCCTCTTATTGCTCTTAGTTCGCATTCTTTAAGCTCTACTCCAAGTTAAGGCCTACTGCTTGAAGCACTGATGGATCAACGCTTCGAGCAAATAGATGCCTTAAACTTTTCTGAATTACTAGAGTTAATTGATCCGAGGAGTTAGAATGTGTATTTCTCTCTCTTTTCTTTTCTTTTTTTTTTATAAAACCTATATAAGTCGAGTCGAGATGCTGGTCTTTATTGTGTAATTCAACAATCACTGAATGAATAGATGAATATTTTTGTAACGTCCTTTCCTGTTTTCAGTGTCTTTAAATATATCTACTTAAGAATTCCTCTATGTAAGGGCAGTTTACCCTTGCCGAGGTTAACCTTTAAGGGAATTCCTCTGTGTAAGAAGTGTTTCCCTTTGCTAAGGTTACCCGAGTGAGGGTTAGGTTGGTAGTGTTCCGACCTACCTAATGTAAGGAAGTTCCTCTGTGTGAGGGGTATTTCCCTTTGTCAAGGTTACCCTAGGGGGGTCAAGTTAGTGGCATTCCGACTTGCTTAGTATGGGGGAGTTCCTTTGCGAGGCGTGTTTCCCCATGCCGAGGTTACCCAAATGGGGGTCATGTCGGTGGTGTTTTGACCTACCCAATAGGGCATCCATGTACCCCTTTGAAGGCTTAGATGGAAAATAAGAAAAAGGGAGCAAGAAAGAGATAGAAAAAGACAATCAATTAAGAAATAAGTTTTTATTTCATTATTCTAGAAAAATGTACATGATAAAATGCTAATTAAAATAACACCGGAGATTATTGGCATTCTATGTGGGCAAGATGAGTTCGCTATCTAACCTTTCCAACTTGTATGCTCCATTGCCTAATCTTTCCCTGACTCTAACCCGATCTTCTTAATTGGGGGCTAGCTTACCCTATCCTTCACGTGAACTTGTGGCTCTTAATTTTCGACACACTAGGTCCCCAACCTTGAACTCCTTGTGTCTGACCTTCTAATTGTAATACCGGGAGGGCCAATGTTAGTTTGCATTTACTCGAGCAATAGTAAGGTCTTTAATTTTCTCGATTAGATCAATGCTTGTTTATAGCAATGAGTCGTTAAGGGTAGTGTTGAAACTTTAAGTCCGGATATTAGGGAGCTCAAGTTTTACGGAGAGGACTGCTTTCGAACCAAAAGTAAGGCGGAAGGGGGTCTCACCAGTAGAAGTATGGTGGGTGGTCTTATACCCCTACAAGATATTGGACAGTTCATCAACCCAAATGTCTTGCAATCGGTCTATGCACTTCTTCAGGCTATCAAAAATGATTTGATTGGTTGTCTTTACTTGTCCATTTGATTGGGGGTAGGCAATTGAGGTAAAGTGCAAGGTCATATGGTGCTTGGCACAGAACTCCTTGAACTTAAGATTATCGAACTATCGGTCGTTGTCCATGATGAGAGCATAGGGGACCCTAAATTGGGGGAGAATGTTGTTTCTGGCAAAAGATTTAACACTTCTCTCTATGATTATAGCTATTACTTTGGCCTCCACCCACTCGTGAAGTAATCGATGGTGACAATTATGAATTGCTATCCACTTGAAGCTTTCAGGAAGGCGTCGAGGATATCAATCCCCCATTGTATAAATAACCATGGGCTCGTCAAGGGTTGGAGAGCGGTGTTGGGCACATGACTGATTGGGGCGTACTTTTAATACTGCGGGCACTTTTGGGCTACAACCTTTGCGTCTTGTCTCATGGTGGGCTAGTAGTACTCGAACTGTAGCACTCGTAGGTAAAAGGCTTGGTACTGAATGTGATTGCTACATACTCTGGCATTCAGCTCATCTGTTACGCATAGCCTTTCCCCTTCTTAGAGGCATCAGAGCAGGAGGAGGCTAACTCCCCTACGATACAGGACGCAGTCAACCAACGTATAGTTGGTGGAATGGTACCAATGCTTCTTCGCCTCCCTCTTGCCTTCTAGCAACATTCCCTGCTCTAAATAACTTCGGATAGGATCCATCTAACTCGGCTCTTGTGCTGCTATAGGTAGTTCCAAAACCTCGATTGAGCTTGGAGTTATGCTTTTTTCTAGCAGATGCTCTATGAAGATCCTGCTATCCTTCACCTCGGGCTTCCATGTATTAGTAGAAGTGAGCTTAGATAGCCATTCTACGGTAGAATTTTCCAATCGAGGGATCTTCTTGAAGTCCCATGAAGGGAACTCCATTAAGAGGGTCTTCACTTTTTGGAGATACCTCGCCATAGTATCATCTCTAGCCTCATATTTGCCTTAGACTTACTGGACGATAAGTATGGAGTCTAAGAAGATCTGTAACTATTTGACATCAATCTCCTTAGTTAGCTTGAGATCGGTGATAAGTACCTCGTATTTGGACTCATTGTTACTGGAATCAAATCCAAACTTGAGGGCATAGTAGATGGTGACCTTATACGAGCTGGTTACAGCAAGACCTGCACTTTTATCCCCTAAGGTGGATGATCCATCGATGTGGAGAGTCCACATCGGTTTGTCATCACCCAGTGGTGTTTCCTCCTTTCTTGTATATTCTACCACAAAGTCAGCCAGCACCTGCACCTTATAGGCCGTTCGTAGCTGATACTGGATTCCGTATGCACTCAATTCTGTTGCCTACTTCATCATTCGTCCAGACACGTTAGGTTTCTGTAGCAAGGTGTATAGTGGTTGATCCGTGAGTACGATTATCTAGTGTGCCTAAAAGTAAGGCCTTAGCCATTAGGCTGTAATGACGACGGCTAGGACGAATTTTCCTGCTTGGATGTACCTGGCCTCAGGTTCATGCAGTATATGGCTGACATAATACACTAGCTTATCTTCTCTTCCCTTTGCTTTAACCAGTACAGAGAAGAGTGCCTAGTTGCTTATGGTTAGTTACAAGAATAGGTTCTCTCCTTAAATAAAATGGAGAAGACTGGTGGATGAATAAGAAAGTCCTAGAGCTGCTAAAAGACGGTTGCGCACTTGAGAGTCCATTTAAAACTCTTGAGATTTTTGAGGATTTTAAAGAACTCTATACATCTGTCAATACTCTTAGAAATAAATCTACTCATGGCAGCTACCATGCCAGTGAGCTTTTATACATCTTGGACTAAGGTTAGAGGTTTTATTCCCCTAATGGCTATGATCTTCTTGGGGTTGGCTTCAATACTTCTCTGTATGATCAGAAATCCAAGGAACTTGCCAGAGCTGACCTCGAAGACGCACTTTTGGGGGTCAGCTTTATGTCGTACATGCGCATTTGCTCAAAGGCTTCCTGAAGGTCCGTGACATGATCGACTGGCTTTTGGCTCTTGACAATCATGTCATCGACATATACCTCCATATTTTGCCAGATCTAGGGTTTGAATAGCTTTATCACCATTTACCAGTACATGGGCCTGGCGTTTTTTAGTCTAAATGGCATTATGGTGTAGCAATACATACCATAATCGGTAACAAAGGAAGTATGGACTTCATCTTTTAGGTCTATTTTGACTTGGTTGTACCTTGAGAAGGCATCCATAAAGCTCAGTAGGGTGTGTCCTAATGTAGAATCGACGAGCTGGTCGATCCTAAGGAGGGGAAAATGGTCTTTAGGGTAGGCTTTGTTGAGGTCGGTATAGTGCGAACCATGACCAAGAATAGACAAGACTGATTACTAGATGAGTCCAAACTTATAGAAAGCTTAAAAGAACTAATGGAAGAAAACACGAAAGGAATGAATGATGAATCAAAAGTAAGCAAAACCCACAAACAGCTCTAAAAGATAAGACATACTAATAGAACTTCTAAAGACTTATAATACAATTTAATGTGACACATGAATTAGTTCGGTAAGGTTACTCATCACCTAACCCTGCTCAAGGGTTAGTGATGGGAATCGAGCTACAGGACCTCTGACCCGCAGCCGAGCTCGAGGACTAAAGGGGTTGGTACGAAAAATTCTTATGTTCCAACCAACCCCTGTTAAGACCGAGTACTTACTTGCTTAGTCACCTTTAATACCATGCCGAACGACCACCCTTTATTCTGTGTTATGCCGAGTTTATAATTACTCTAATGCTGAGCCGACCAATCACTCGACATCATCCTTGTTGAGAAGCTGAGAGATAGAGAATTCAAACTGACTAAGCCATTCCTACTCGGACAAGCCCACTTGTTCGTATGCAACCCCTAACAACCTTGCCAATGCAGTATCGCCACGTATATAGTGCCGTACGGAGAATCTATAGCACCAATGATTGATTTCCTTATATATTCATTCTTACCCCCTTGTATAATGTACATTGCTTCTTTAGGAAATATCCTTATTGTCTTTTCCCTTTTAGGTAAGTTACCCTAACTCACGAGTACAAATACCCTTATACTTGTAGCTGTAAGAGGTAAATTACCTTCGATATAATTGAGAACTTTCTTTTTTGCATAAATACTACTTATTTACTCTTGGCATCGCTCTTATCCTTTCCCTTAAGCAAGGTTAGGAGACGAGTAACCTCATAGACCAATTCGTGCGTCATATCGAATTGTACTGTGAGTCCTTAGAAGTTTTATTAGTACGTCATATCCTCTAGAACTATTCATGGGTTTTTACTTACTGTTTCATTTATGTTTGTCACTCTTTTTGTACCTTTCCCCATTAATTATTTTTCGAGCTTTCAGTAAGCTTAGACCCATCCAGTGACCAGCTTTGTCTATTTTTTGTCACGGTTTATAACATCTTGGTATCAGAGCAAAGGTTTTGTGTGAACAATAGTTAGTTCTTCTAAAAGTTCTTCTAGAAGTTTTGTTGTGCTTTGTTTTGTGTGTGTAGAATAGAGTCTGTTACTGTATTCATTTGATTGCTATGTTATTAGCTGTTCACTTTCTGAAGTATTTGTTTGAATTTTGAATTTGTGAGAAAAAAAATGATAAATCTAAATATGAATATTAGTGCTGGTGATGACAGTGGAGTTGTCCACCATAGAGGACAATCTTAAGGAACTCCTAAAAGCACGGACGAGAGAGTTGATGAGGTAGCTAACCTCTTGGTAAATCTGACCTGAACCGTTTATGCTCTGTCTTGCGAACCCACTAAGGCCACGCAAAATAGTCCACAAGCTGCTTAACCTGTTAGAGGTTAGAACCCAGCTCGACCAGTTCAAGGTGGAGGAGTTGGTAGACTAGTAAAGCAACAGATAGACCTGAGAGAGCTTGATGAGAAAGAAGAAGAGCATTTTGAAGAGGCGCGTGTATAAGTCCTCGGAGCATCCGACCATGTAAAGCTTTGGATTTTGAGTTTCATGGGTTTGGGAATACTAACAAGTATCTAGATTAGGAAGAGAAGCTGGAACATATATTTAATTACTATCAATATGAGGATTATCAGAAAATGAGGACTATTGCTGTTGAATTCTCTAGATATGCCGCCATGTGGTAAAAGAATTTTCAGGCCATAAAAAGGAGAGAGAGGTATCGAGAGATTAACACTTGGCCCGAGATTGAGAGAGTGCTTAGAAATAGATTCGTATTAGGAACGTATCTCCAAGATACTTTCACTCGGCTTTAAGAGTTGAGACAAGGAGACCAAGTTATTGATAAGTATGTTCAAGAATTTTAAATGCTTATGATAAGATGTGAAGTGGAGGAAGCATCAGCCTAAACAGTCTTAAGGTTTATTATTGGATTAAGAGGAGACATCCGAGACATTGTGGAGCTCCAACGATTTGACACAATAGATGAAGCTATTAGAATTGCCCAGCGAGTGGAGAGGTAAAGAAGGAGCCGAGTAACGACCAAAATGCTAACTGGTTGACTGGGATAGACGAGTCACCAAGCTCAGTTTAGTATCAAACTAAGCAGAAGAGTTGATGTTAGTGCCAAGTATAAAGGCTGACCTGAAGATGTAATGCCAACTCGAACGTATGAGAAGAGGCAAGGGTTTAGTAAGAAGACCAACTAGATCAAGTGCTTCAAGTGTCAAAGGTTCGGACATATGGCTGCTCGATGCCCGAACCGAAGGACAATGGTCATTAAGGGAGACATCCTGAAAGTGAAAGTAGAGAGTACGGATGAGGAACCTGAGGAGGAGGAGGAGGTTCTTGCTGAGAAAGAACTGATTAAGTAGGACATGTTTCCTGAGGATTTAGACCAGTTACTTATGGTTGTCCGACATACTATGAACATAGAACCCTTACAAAAGGAGGAGTAGAGAGAGAACTTGTTTCATACCACATACAAGGTGAATGATCGGATGTATGCTCTCATTGTAGATGGTGGAAGTTACACCAATATAGCATCGGCCGATCTTGTTTCAAAACTAAAGCTGTCAACTGTTGCACATCCTAGGCCGTACAAGTTACATTGGTTGAGTGAGAAAGGAGTATTATATGTCACTCGGCAAACACTGTTGCCGATCACTATAGGGAATTACTTTGACCAGATCCTCTACAACGTGCTACCTATGTACGCTTCTCACGTGTTGCTAGGTAAGCTATGATTGTTTAACAGGAGAGTTATACATGATGGCTATAAGAACACGTATATGCTGGAAAAAGATAACCGGAAGATCACGTTAAATTCGATGTCGCTAAGAGAAGTTCATAAGCTACAGATGAAACTCACTCGCGAATCGAAGAAAGCTCTAGTGATGAGTAGAGCCAAGCTCCGAGAAGCCATCAATGTTAACGAACCGACCCTATTGTTGGTTAGGCGACTATTAGAAATGAAGAAGTGGGGTAAGCTTCCCTAGGAAATCAAGGGGTTGTTAGATAACTATGCCAACCTATTCCCATAACAGTTACCTGAAAGGTTCCCCCAACTCGTGGCATAGAGCACTGCATTAACTTATTATTCGGCGCTATACTGCTGAATAAGCCAGCTTCTCAAATGAATCTTGGGTAGGCTTTTGAACTCCAACGTTAAGTCAATGAGTTGCTAGAAAGAGGTTATGTGAGAGACAGTCTCAACCCTTATGTCATGCTTGGACTTTTAGTCCCGAAGAATGATGGAACTTGGTAGATGTGTGTTGACAGTCGAGTTGTGAACAAAATTACGATCAAATACAGGTATCCGATCTCGAGGCTAGAAGAGATGTTGGATAAACTGAGTGGAGCCAAGATTTTCAACAAGATTGATCTCAAGTCTGGCTACCATCAAATCCGCATGAGATCAGGAGACGAGTAGAAGATTGCGTTCAAGACTCGATATGGACTTTACAAGTAGATGGTTATGCCTTTTGGCTTGTCCAATGCCCCGAGCACTTTCATAAGACATATGAATCATGTGCTGAGACATCTCATTAGGAAGTATGTCGTGGTGTACTTTGATGACATCCTGATCTACAGTGCCGACGTGTCGAGTCACATTAAACATCTCAGAGCAGTCTTGGATATCCTTTATGCCGAGAGACTATTTGGTAACTTGAAGAAATATTACTTTTGATAGGAGGAAGTAGTATTCTTAGGGTATGTAGTTAGTAGAGGAGGCTTGTGAGTTGATGACGAGAAGGTGAAGACAATTGTCGAGTAGGTTAAGGCAACTGTCGAGTGGCCAATTCCTACTACTTATGCTGACATAAGAAGTTTCTATGGACTGACTTCATTTTACAGAAGGTTTATTGGGAATTTTAGCACCATTACTGCATTACTTACCGAGCTAACAAAGAAGAATATTAACTTTCGGTGGGGAGAAAGGGAGGAGAGGAGCTTTGCCAACATAAAAGAAAGGTTGACCTCTATATCAGTGTTAGTACTACCTAACTTCGATAAAATTTTTGAGTTAGAATGCGATGCATCGAGTGTTGGAATAGGCACTATCCTAATGCAAGAAACCAACTAATTGCCTTCCACAGTGAGAAGCTCCAAGGACTACAATTGAACTACTTCATGTATGACAAGAAACTTTTGGCATTGATTTGAGTAATGCAAGTGTGGTAACATTACTTACAGCTGAGAGAATTTGTTATATATATTGACTATGAATCGCTGACGTACCTTCGAAGCCAAACCAAGTTGTTGAAGCCGCAGGTGAAGTGGGTTGAATTTCTTGAAGGGTTTAATTTTGTGTTAAAGTACAAGTAAGGAAAGAGTAATGTAGTTGCAGATGTTCTTTCAAGGAGGCATTCGTTGTTATTAGAACTACAAACTAAGCTGTTTGGTTTTGCGAGTATCAAAGAACAGTATTCTGGAGATCTATACTTTGGACCAATAATTCTGTAATGTGTAGAAAGGAGAATAATGGATGAGTATTATATGGAGGTTGGCTATCTATTCCAAAGAGGGAGACTGTACATGCCGACTTGTTCCTTACGAGAATTATTAATCAGGGAAGCCCACAGTGGAGAGCTCTCCAGACACTTTAGAGAAAGGAGGACCTATGAACTATTGAATGGTCGATTCTTTTGACTGAAAATGCGAAGAGATGTGCACCGAGTTGTGGAAAGCTGTGCAGTGTACAAAAAGGCCAAGTGTTGAGCCGAATAAGGAAAAGCAATGCCCTTACTTGTTCTGACGAGGCTATGGATTAAACTAAATATGAACTTTGTTCTGGAATTGCCGTGAACTGCCTGAGGTAAAGATTTTGTAATGGTTGTCGTAAGTCAATTCAGTAAGATGGCACACTTCGTGCCCTACACCAAAACTAACGATGCTTTGGCTATTACTTCCCCTTTCTTATAGGAGATTGTGCAGATATATGAGTATAGTCTCTAACAGGGACCTGAAGTTCTTGAGTCATTTTTGGAGGACCCTGTAGCGTCGGTTAGGAACCAAATTACTTTTCAATACCTCATGTCACCCTGAAACTGACGGCCAAACAGAGGTGGTTAATCGTACTTTGGGGTTATTGCTCCGAGTTGTAATATGTAAGAACTTGGCTGATTGGGACGTTTGCCTGCTAGTGGTCAAATTAGCCTATAACCGGGTTATACATAATACCACTAAGCAAACTCCCTTTGAGGTAGTCTATGGATTCAATCCCGAGTTACCTCTCAACTACGCCCTTGTACCAGCATCCGTGTAAGAGAACCTTTACGCTTTGGCTAGAGCACAATCTCTTTAGCACATCTATGATAAAGTCACTTGACTTATCGACCAAGCTGTTAGAAAAATGCAAGAAATGACCAAAGGTAAGTTGGCCAAACAATTTTAGCCATGAGACTTGGTATAACTATACCTCAGTAAGGAATGGTCCCTAAACAAGAGGAAGAACAAATTTTCTGCAAGGGCGGAAAGGCCTTTCAAAATCCTCTAGAAAATCAGTAACAACTCCTATAAGTTGGAACTACCCGAGGACTATGGGGTTTCTGATGCCTTCAACGTTGCCAACCTCAGTCCATATCACCTTAATGGGGAACTGGGCCAACACCATTCAAATTTGATCCCAAATCCAAAACAACCCAGAGGGAGTGATGGGAATTAAGCTACAGGGCCTCTGACCTACAACCGAGCGCGAAAACTAGAGGGGTTGGCACGACGAATCCTTATGTTTCAACTAACCCTTGCCAAGATTGAGTACTTACTTACCGAGTTACCTTTAATGTCGTGTTGAATGACTATCCTTTATTCTGTGTTATGCCGAGTTGATGACTATTCTAATGCCAAGCTAACCAATTACTCGACATCATCCTTGTTGAGAAACCGAGAGATCGAGAATCCAGACTGACTACGCCATTCCTACTCGGACAAGCCCACCTATCAGTACTTTTTGTCCGCGTCCCCTAACAACCCTACCAATGCAGCATCACCATGTATACAATATCGTGTAGAGAATCTATAGCACCAATGATTGATTTCCTTGTATATTTATTTTTACCCTCTTATATCATGTACATTACTTCTTTAGAAAATGTCCTTATTGTCTTTTTCCTTTTAAGCAAGTTACCCTCACTCACGGTATAAATATCCTTGTACTTATAGCTATAAAAGGCAGATTACCTTTAATACACTTTAGTACTTTCTTCCTTACGTAAACACTACTTGTTTACTCTCGGCATTACTCTTATCATTTCCTTTAAGCAAAGTTAGGTAGCGAGTAACCTTATGGACTAATTCATACGTCATATCGAATTGTACTGTGAGTTTTCGGAAGTTTCATTGGTGCATCATATTTTTTGGAATTGTTCGTGAGTTTTTACTTACTGTTTCATGAGTTTTTGTCACTCTTTTCGTACTTTTCCCCATTAACCCTTTTTCGAGCTATCAACAAGCTTGGACCTATCTAACGACTGGCTTGTCTGTTCTTAGTCACGGTTTGCAATAAGACATCCTAATTAGCTAAGTTCTTGCCTACTGCAACTCGAAGCAATAACTCCAAAGTGCGATTAACCACCTTTGTCCGACCGTCAATTTGGGGCGTGACATGAGGTACTAAAGAGTAATTTGATTCCCAACCGACACCATAAGGTTCTCCATAAATGGCTCAAGAACTTTAGGTCTCTTTTAGAAACTATACTTCTCGGTACGTCGTGTATCTGCATAATCTTTTACAAGAAGAGAGAAACAATAGTCAAAGCGTCGTTACTTTTGGTGCATGGCACGACGTATGCCATCTTACTGAACCTATATACAATGACCATTACAAAATCTTTACCTCAGGCAATTCATGATAGTCCGAGAACAAAGTCCATGCTCAATTCAGTTTATGGCCTCGTTGGAATTGGTAAGGGCATTACTCTCCCTTGCTCGGCTTTGCACTTAACCTTCTTGCACACAACACAGTTTTCAACAACTCAATGCACATCTCTCCTCATTCTTAACCAAAAGAATTGACCATTTAGCAATTCACAGGTCTTCATTTATCCAAAATGTCTGGAGAGTCCTCCATTGTGGGCTTCCTTGATTAATATCTCCCTCGGTGAACAAATTAGTACGCATAATTTTCTATCTTGAAACAAGTAGCCATCCTCCACATGATACTTATCCACTATCCTCCCATTGATGCATCGTGAAATTATGGATCTAAAGTATGGATTCTCAGAATACTGTTCTTTGATACTTACAAACCCAAACAGTCTAGTATGCAGTTCTAATAAAAGCGCATATCCCCTCAAAAGAGCATCTACAACTACGTTGCTCTTTCCTTACTTGTACTTTATTACAAAATTGAATCCTTCAAGGAATTCAACCTATCTTACCTGCCGCTTCAACAACTTGGTCTAACTTAAGAGTTATTTCAGCGATTCATGGTCAGTATATATGATAAATTCTCTCGGTAGTAAATAGTACTGCTATGCTTGTAGTTCTCGGATCATTGCTAAAAGTTCCTTGTCATAAATGGAGCAGTTCAGCTATGGTCCTTGGAGGTTCTCACTATGAAAAGTAATTGGTCGGTTTTCCTACATCAAAACAATGCCTATTCCAACGCCTATTCCAACGCCTGATGAGTCACACTTCAGCTCAAAGATTTTCTTGAAGTCAAATAGAATTAATACCGAGGTGGAGGTCAATCTTTCTTTTATATTGACAAAGCTCCTCTCTTCTCTTTCTCCCCATTGGAAGTTAGTGTTTTTCTTTGTTAGTTCAGTAAGTGGCGTAACAAAGGTGCTGAAATTCTTGATGAACCTTTTGTAAAACGAAGCCAATCCATAAAAACTTCTCACATCAGCATAGGTAGTAGGAGTCGGCACTCGACAATTGTTCAGATCTTTTTAGCATCAACTTGCAAGCCTTCTCCACTGACTACATAGCCCAAGAATACCACTTCTTCTTGGTAAAAGCAACATTTCCTTAGATAGTCGAATAGTTTCTTGGTACGAAGGATATCTAGAACTGCTTTGAAATGTTCATAGTGACTCAACATGTTGGCACTATAAACCAGAATATCTTCAAAGTACACCACAATACACTTCCCAATGAGATGTTTCAATACATGGTTCATTAGTCTCATGAAAGTGCTTGGGGCATTCGACAAGTCGAAAGGCATGACCATCCATTCGTAAAGTCCATGTCGAGTCCTGAATGCAGTCTTCTACTTATCTCCTAGCCTCATGCAGATTTAATGATAGCTAGATTTAAGATCAATCTTGCTAAAAATCTTAGCTCCACTGAGTTCATTCAACATGTCTTCTAGCTTTAGGATTAGATACATGTATTTGAACATGATCTTGTTCATAGCTCAGTTATCTATATACATTTGCCAGGTTCCATCTTTCTTCGGAATTAGAAGCATAGGTACAGCATAAAGGCTGAGACTCCCTCTTACATAGCCTCTCTTCAGTAACTCATTGATTGACATTAGAGCTCAGAAGCCTTTTCGAGATTCATTCGATAAGTTAGCTTATTCGGCAGTGCATTACTGGGTACTAAGTTAATACAATGCTTTATACCTCGAGTTAGGGGCAACTTCCTTGATTTCCTGAGGTAGCTCCCCCCGTTCCTTCATTTGCAATAGTCGCCTGACCAACAGTAAGGTCGGCTCATCAGCATTGATGGCCTCTCAGATCTCAGTTTCACTCATCACTAGAGCCTTCTTCAATTTGCAAGCAAGTTTTGTTTGCAACTTATTAACTTTTCTTGGCAGCATTAGATTCAACATGATCTTCGATCATGCTTTTCGAACATATACATATTCCTGTAGCTGTCATATGTAACTCTCTTATCAAACAACTATGGCTTACCTAGCAACACATAGGAAGCGCACATAGGTAGTACATCGCAAAATATCTGGTCAGAGTAATTTCTTATAGTGATTGGCAGTAGTATTTATCGAGTGACATGTAATACTCCTTTTTCGCTTAACCAGTGCAACTTGCATGACATTGGATGTGCAACAGTCAGCGATTTCAGTTTTGAAACAAGATCCGCTGATGCCACATTGGTGTAACTTCATTATCCACGATGAAGGCGCACACTTGATCATTCACCTTATAGGTATAGGTCGCATAGAACAAATTCTCTCTCCGTTCCTCCTCTTACAAGGGTTCCACATTCATAGTACATCGGGCAATCATGAGTAACTTGTCTAAGTCCTCGGCAAACACATCTTCCTCAATCAGCTCTTTTTCGACACTTTCTTTCTCTGCAGGAACCTCCTCCTCCTTGGGTTCTTTATCTATGTTGTCTATTTTAAGTTTTGGGACGTTTCCCTTGATGACCATTGTCCTACGATTCGGGTACTAACCGCCACATGTCCAAACCCCTGACACTTGAAACACTTGATTTGGCCCGTCTTCCTACCAAACCCATACGCCTTCTCATAAGTTCAGGTTGGCACCTCACCATTAGGTAGCCTTTTTACTCGGCTTGGACATTAATCTTTCTCTTTGGCTTTGTACTTAACCGAGCTCGGTGACTGGCCTGTCCAGGTCAGTTAGTCGATACCCTAGCCGTTAGTCAACTCTTCCTTTGCCTTTTTACTCACTGGGCAATCCTAATAGTTTCATCTATTGTGTCAAATCGTTGGAGCACTACAATGTCTCAAATGTCTCCTCGTAACCTAGTAATGAATCTTGAGACTGTTCAAGCTAGTGGTTCCTCCATTTCGTAACGTACCATAAGCATTTGAAATTCTCGAACATATTTGTCAATAGTTCGGCCTTCTTGCCTCAACTCCTGAAACCAAGTGAAAGTATCTTGAAGATAGATTTTCGGCATAAATCTGTTTACGAGTATTCTCTTTATCTAGGGTTAAGTGTTAATCTCTTGGTAGTCCTTTCGTCTTCTCATTACTTGGAAGTTCTTCTACCACATGGCGGCATATCTAGAGAACTTAATAGCAACAGTTCTCATCTTCTCATAATCCTTATATTGATAGTAATAAAACACATGCTCCACATTTTCTTCCCACTCCAAGTATTCATCAAGTATTCCCAGATCCATTGAAACTCAAAATTCGAAGCTTCATATGGTCAGATGCTTTAGGAACTTGTATACACCCTTCTTCAAAATACTCTTTGTCCTCGTCTCCCATGTCTGCCAAATCAGTCTTTCTCTTCACTCGTCTGCCTACTTCTCCACCTTGAATGAATCAAGCTGGGTTTTGACCTCTAACAAGTTAAGTAACTTATGGGGTGTTTTACACAGCCTCAATGGGTTAGTAAGACAACGCATTAACAATTCGGGTTAAATCCACTAAGAGGTTAGCTACCTCATCAATTTTTTCATCAGTGCTTCTAAAAGTTCTCTAGGACTGTCATTCATGGTGAACAACTCTATTGTCATCGTCAGTACTAATATTCATACTGGGGTCAGTCATTTTTCCTTACAGGTTCAAAGCTCAAATAAACACTTCAAGAAATTAACAGTTAATAATACACCACTCAAATGAACATAGTAACTTGCTTTTGTTTCATACACATATGACACGGTATAACAAAACTTTGAAAACACACGTCAACTCGAACAAAACTTTTGCTTTGATATTAAGATGGTGTGAACCGTGACCAAGAATAAATAAGGTCGATCACTGAATAGGTCTAAGCTTGCAAAAAGCTCGAAAGAACCAATGGAAGAAAGTGCGAAAGGAATGAATGATGAATGAAAGGTCAGCAAAACCTACGAATAGCTCCAGAGGATATGACACACCAATAGAATTTCTAAGAACTCATGGCACAATTCGATATGACATACGAATTGGCTCTTGAGATTACTAGTTACCTAGCCTTACTTAAGGGTTAGAATAAAAGTAAGGCTAAGAGTAAACAGAGTATTTACGCAAGGAAGAAAATACTCAAGTGTATTAAGGATAAGCTGATTCTTTATAGTTACAAGTACAAGGGTATTTATACTCATAAGTTAGGGTAACTTGCCTAAAAAAGGAAAAGACAAAAAGAGTATTTCCTAAAGAAGTAATATATAAGATACAAAAAGGTAAAAATGAATATATAAGAAAAACAATCATTGATGCAACAGATTCTGCACATAATATTGTATATGTGGCAATGCTACATTGGTGAAGTTATTAGAAGATATGAATAAAAAGTATGGACAAATAGCTTAGTCAGTCCAGAGTCTTTCTTTATCAGCTTCTTGGTAAGGAAGCTACTGAGTGAATGAGTAATCTTCAATTCAGCGTACTATAAAAAGATAGGCAGTCATACGGTTCGACATGAAGGGTGCTTCGGTAAGGAAGTACTCGGCTTTGGTAGGGGTTGATTGGAGTAGAAGGATTCGTCGTGCCAGTCCCTCTAGTCCTTGGGATCAGCTACAGGTCAAAGGTTTGGTAACTTGATTCCCATCACGGTGTAGTCAACGCACATTCGCCATTTCCCGTTCTTCTTCTTTACTAGTATTACGTTCGCTAGCTATGTTAGGTACTTTTCCTTCCTCACAAAGCTGGCTTTAAGTAGCATAGTCACTTTCTCCTCGATCGTAGCCTGCCTTTCTGGAGTGAAAATGCCTCTTTTTCTACTTGACAAGCCGTACCGTATTGTCGATATTAAGGTTGTAGGTTGCCAAGTTAGGGGAAATTCCAAGCATATCCGATACTAACCAAGCAAACCTATTCAAATTTTCTTGCAGGAGGGCAATGATTTCGTCCTTCACTTCGGTTGGAGTCTTAATCCCGACTTTTATAGTTTGCTCAGGTGAGATTCTGATCTAGACGTCTTCTATGTTCTCTCCGAGCTTGCCCTTCTTAACCAGCCTCTTATACGGGCATATTTCTAGGGTGAAGACGCCATCTCCTTTGGTTACCCTGACATATAGCTCTCATAAGAGCTTTTGATCACATCTGCATACTCCCACCCCAGTTGGGGTTGGGAATTTGGTCTTTAAATGAAGAGAGGATACGATCACCCCAAACGTGTTCAGGCTTGGTCTTCTAAGGCATTGTAGGGGGAGGGGCAATTAATCACAACGAACTCTACGGGTTGTTGTGCTACGTAGTCGTCATCGCCAAGTTCCATATCCAACATAATGATACCCTTGGCTCGGATCATACTTCCATTGAAGCTAATCATATTATGGTGGTATGGCTTCATTTTTACTGATAGCTTCTTTCTCATCTTCTCGTATGTATGGAGGAACAAGATATTAGTAGAGCTACCAGTATCTACTATAATATTCAAGGCCTCAAATTTTGAGATCCTTACCCCTATCATTAAGACGTCTTAATGGGATATCTTAACCCCTTCAAGATCTTCATCAGAGAAGGAGATGGAAGTATCTAGCTTTTATCTCTTCTCCCTTACGGCCAATACCTTTGACGAGGCATTAATCGAACTGCTAGTGCTTGGTCAGTTCCTAAGGCATGCCCCCACCCCCCGATAATTACATTTATGACACTATTAAGGACATGATCATTGCGGTGGTCATTATTCTACTTTGCGTAGGCGTTATCGATCCGTTGCCTCCGAGATGCCCTGTCTCCATCATTATCATAACGATCATTATTCCTTCGGTGGGCTACATATTCATTAAAGAAACCGTGATGAATGGTATGTTTGAAAGCATTCTTCAATTGGAAGCACTCATTAGTTATATGGCTGTAGTTTTCACGGAACTGATAGTATTTGTCAAAGTTTCGATAATTGAGGTTCCCTTGCATTTTGTGCGGCAATTGGAGCAAATTCTGATGCTTCACTTCAGAATAGACCTAAGTAATGGGCCTATTCAGGGGCGTATATTGGGTGTAAATGGGAAGGGGGAGTGGGTCGCGCTCGGCTCGACACTTCTTCTTCTCAGAGCTCTCCTTCTTTAGTCTACTTGGCATCCTACTACTGAGGTAATCCTTTACGAACAATTTTTCCTTGTCTTACTTTTCACCCAACCATTCTCAATAAGAGTTACGCCTAGCGCGAATGTTGTCCTCCTGGTCAATATACTTCTGGGCTTTGTTCCAAAAGTTGGCTTAGGTCTTCAGTTTGCTCTTCGCAAGCGATCGGAAGAAATCTCTTAAGGGTTAGATGCCAAGTTAAGCGGCATGGACAGCGACTCCCTCATCTAGTTGAGGGATCTCAACCATGGCGTTATTGAACTAGGCCACATGGTCACACGAGGACTCACTTTCACCCTACCTTACTAAGTACAAGGACAATGTATCCTTAGATGGAAACTTACTAGCCTTAAAATAGAGGCTGAACCTTTACACTAACTAATCAAAGGAGTTGATGGAGTTGTCAGGGAGGTAGTTAAACTATGTCCGAGTTACCTTTCTCAGAGTGTGCGAAAGTAAAGAAGATGGTTGTTGGATCGCCCGTGCCATCATAATGGTCCAAGGACGGAAGTTTGCCGTTTGGGGGCAATACTTCATCCTCGACACACCTAGTGAATAGGGTCTTATTGTTAGCGACCGGCTTATCATCAATAGCAACCTTGCTCCTTTGCTGCTTGGACAGTTACTTTAACATAGCATAGAGCTTGTTTAAATCAGCATCATCTACTAAGTAAGCTCGTCATGCAACTGAATGAGCTTATACTCCTTATAAGTCTACTTCTTATTCATTGGCAGCTAGAGCTCGATCGTAGGTGGTTGTAGACCTTGTTGGCAGCTGATGTAATGGCGGATCAGGTTGTTGATCCCTACTATTTTGCTACCATTCTATAAAGGCAGACCAAGTTGCAGACCTTGTTTGTTAGAAGCTTTGGAGGGGTGAGTTTATGTGCTATGATGCTTCACTTCGTTTAGGCGAGCACAGAGCACCCTATTCTATGCCCCCAAGTTTATTGTTTACTAACTAGTAGTTTTCTTGGTCATCGTGTTGAGACATGATGTCCAAAGAATTGCTTGTAGGGTATGTGTGTAATATGTTTGAGGTTTCAGGTGCAGGAATTCAGTTTCTCACAAACGGCACCAACTGTCATCTTGAAGTTCTTGCTGGTAATTGTTTAGGCTTTACATATATAGGGCTTGTAAAACAATATACGGTGAGGAGACGTTTAGGGGTTGTTTGGTGTAACTACTCCAATACTTAAGTTAGTAGTGAGCTCTTGGGAGTATGAAGTGATATAAGAAAGTATGCAAGCTTAATATGCAAAGTCTAAAGAGCTTTATTATTATGTAGTAACTTGGTATTTATAATGGAGTGGAGCCAGCAGTTAGAGATTAGTTGGTGTAAGAGATCTTCTCTCGCAAGTGTAGAAGAGTGAAGTCGTTATGCTCAACATGTCCTACTTATTTAGGATATGGCTATTTCATCTTTATCTTCAGTATTTTAGCTATTGTAAGGCTTACTGGGCTTTATTTATACAAGCCTAGGGGCTAAGCCCATAAGAGTGAGCCCGTGAGCCCCATAAGGGTGAGCCATAAGCCATAAGACTTGTTGGATACAGTCGTTCCTAGGAGGCCTTCAAAGTGCCCCATCAACACACTTGGTTTAGAAAAATGCTATGTTAATTGCAAGCAACATCTAAGAGGTGAAATAGTGATTTAGAATTAGCTTTAGGAACATAAAATTATCTAAGATTTTTTGGTGTTCCTATTTGATTTAGTGGTTCTATTTCACCATTTTAATGATACTAATCGATACCATTTGATAGAAGATAAACTGCCTTGATAATGACTCCTTAACAAACATTTCCAATGATTAACGATCTACAAGAGGGTTTATATTTTGGCCAAATGACGATCTACTAGAGTTTAAGTAAGTACTAAGTAGGATTTTGAATTAGCCAATATCCTAGCAAACAATTGAATATGCAAAGTTCTTCCTTTAAGACATTTTTGCTTTGCTTAACTATAAATTAATGGGAGAAAGGCGAGCATGGAAATATGAATCACTTTAAATTAATTTCACTAAAACTCCTTTCTTCTACTTATTTTTAGCAAATTTAGTCTAACATCTTTGATCATTTTGCCCGATAAATTATGTAGGATGCAGGATTTAATAACTTGTTAAGTATTCATGTTGGACACAAGACTTTGGTTTTGAAGAAAATGTTTATTTTTATTACTACGATCTAAATTGGTGTTTTAGTACCATATGCCTTATGTAATTTGTTTTGGATATATCGAAATGGTTTTTCCAAAATATCAAAATCATCATATTTAATCAGAGAGGTATACATGGAATGATAAAAGGGATAAATGTTAAGAGGATCAAATAAGGTTAAGCTGGAATTTGACTCGATCCATAAAAATATTATAATATAATTCATATTTATTTGTGGAATAATGAAATTATTCATTCTTAAAATTTAAAAGTCAAGAACCTTTTATAATTTACTTTTTATTTTTCTTGAAGCTGCATTTATTCTTTTAGTAAATTGGTGTATTCTATTGAAAAAAACAAATTAAAATAGGAAATTTTAACCCTATACATGTAATTGAGTTTAATAAGAATCGGATCAAATTAGCTAAGTTAAGCAAGTTAAATTAAGATCATTATTAATAAGGGTCAAATAAATGATTTAGATGGGTTCAATGACTGAATCAAATTGTATCGAATTAGGTCGAACCAGGTTGAAGTGAATCAAAGCAAATTGAATTCAACCAAATTAAATTGACAGAATTAGATTGAATGGTCGATTCCGATCTAACAACAAACACTGAAAAATATAATATCCCCCTATTTGGCCCTTGCCGAAACACAAGTCACCTAATAGAAAGAGAAATAAAAAGGAAATTCACTTCTGCAATTCGCATATCCCTTTAATATGCGGATGAGGGTTCATACTTATGTGGGATGTTATGTACCTCAAAGTTAGGTCACGACAATCGATAACGAAACCTTGGGAAAAAAGTGAAACATTACAAGAAATATATGGAAAGAGCGGTCCGTGCCAGGTCTGATGATTTCGTCTCGAGCGGATCTTCATTAGTCCATTTTGACTGTCATAAAAAAGCATATTGAGACCAATTAATTAGATCGACCATTTCTGTTGTACATTTGAATTGCAAAAATCATGTAATGCAATGCAAGTTATGATAATAATAGTAGTAATGCTCCGTTTCAACCTTCTAAATAAACATATACACACCCACAAGCGAATCATGAATAGTTTTTTCTTTTTTTTTTTTTTTTGCTAAATAATTATGAATAGTTGAATAGGCCATATCTATTATTTTGTTTGATTAGATTAAGAAGGATATGATGATGCCAACAAAAAGAATACCACATTTCATATATATATATATATATATAAACAGATACGTACTTGTGTTGTGTATATAAAAAACAATATATTTGATAAATTAACAATAAATATAAAGTAATTGTAAAATTACTTTTAAGGAGACAAATAATATATATATATATATATAAATATATAGAGAAGCTAATACATAAATTGTTATAGATAAGAAATTTCAAAAATATGATACAATCTTACACATAAATACATAATGGCAAGGTAAGATGTCTAACTTAATTTGATTGCACTATCCGTTAATGTCTTCTCTTTATGACAAAAAAGCGGAAGGAAGTGTAGAACTTTGTTATTAAATGTCTAATAGCACTCTAGATTTAAAATCCTATTCTAGATGTTAGATTTACATTTAAATAGGTTTTAGAAACTCGAAAAGATTCACTTAGAACTTTATTGGAGATAAGGTGATTGATTTAGGATTTTAAAAAGTTGGTTAAAAACATCATATGGATGGAGGTGAGAGAAGGGGCCGAACCACGATTGACCATACATGGTAGCATAAGTTATCGTGCAACCTTTTGCCATGTTATCCTCTAAAAACCACTAAGGATGAATCTAAACTAAAATTTATCCCAAATTCGTCCTCTAAATCCATCTTCTACAACTTCAGCTTCGATTATCCCTCATCATACATTGATTAATTTTCAAAAACATATAGTTATATATCTTGATTTTTGAAGACATTCCAATAACACTTATAAGCTACTTATCAAATTCTTCATTTAAACCCTTGATTTTCACTTCATTCCCTATTATTAATAAATAGGAATAAGATTGAACAATATATATTTTACTAACTTTAGCAAAAATACAAACACTTCCATGTGCATACAAGTATTACCAATTCCTAATGCCACCATCTTTCATAGCTTGAGCTTCCTTCCATAACATGATTCCTAGGAATCATGAAAAAGAATTCTTAAATTGAGTAAAAAGATCACACTTTTCAATGATTGAAATCTATTGCTTCCCATACACCTACATTACTTTGCCTTAAATTTGTGGAATTCTCATTATCGGGCCTAATTAAATTCTTACATAACCAAACTAAAGAGAAAGATAGAAGAAATACCCTGCGTTTTTTTAAGTTTGGGCAAAGAGGGTGTCTATACCTAGAAAAGTGGAGAGGAAGAAGAAGGACACCTGTTTCTATTATGTAGAAACTGCCTAACTAATATTCAGAGGGTCTTAATGGTTCATTTAATTCGACTCACTTGCTAGATTCGGCTTTGATCTATGAAAAGAATGAGCGTCAGGTTTTATTTTAAACTGAGAGGGAAAATAATCAAAGTTGACATTTTATTTTAGGCTATTTTCTAGGCAATTTTAACTTTGATTTTAATTTTTATTCTTTCTTTATTTTTTAAGGAAAATAATTGCAATTGCTTGCATTAATAGGTATATAATCGAACGGATCGTTATAAAATACTTAACTCATCTAACCTACTAAAAACCTTATAAGGTATTACGTTATAGGATTTTGAGATATGATTAAAAACTCATTAAATGATTTAAAAAACTAATGGAAATCTACGACTCTATAGAAATTAATAAATTAACAATATACTATTAAATAAAATTTCTAATATCTAAAGGGATGATAACAATTTATAATTTTGATCGTATTTACTATTTTCTATTAATATTTATGTATATGTATTTATGATTTTTTTTCCCTTTTGGTAAGAGAAGGTAATTGTGCGTTTATAACATAGTTGAGAGAAATAATTAAGCAAATAATAAATTTGATACAAACAATAACCATATCCATAAAATCAAAATATATAGAATAATTAAAATGGAGTTTAAATAGATCGTTAAACTTATCATATAATAATAATACTCAATGCTTCGCTGTTGTTGCGATAAAATACATAAGATGAACAGATTGCAACGATTGAATTCCTCAATCCTTATGTAATATCCATATTTTGTAAACAATACAAACACTTTCTTATATAATGAATAATGCGATAAAAAAATCATTTGGTAAAAAAAATATAAACGAGTCTAACGGGACAAGCAAGTATTATATTACGATAACAAGACAAATTCTAAATCTAAGATTAAAAACTTTATAAGATTTTAAAACAGATATAAAAACCTATTAATATAGCGGGATATGTTTTGGTTACTCTTAAGTATCTTAAACTCATCCCATTATATCTCTAATGTTTAGGCAAGGGTTCTAAATGAACCGGATTAAATCGATTATCTCGGTCGGTTTTGTTCCATAATGATTTGACTACTCTCATTTTGGAAGTAAATAGAACAAAATTTGCGGCTTTCCAAAAGCATTTCTAGCCAATGAAAAATAATGAAACTTCCCCATATAAATAAATATATATGTGTGTGAAATTTTTTTGGTATCCTCATATATATATATATAATAATATATATAATTTTATATATAACATATACACACACAATTAAGATTGGAACAGAAGACAGCAAGGCCTCCTAATTTGAGGCCTCAAACTCCCTTTCCTTTCCACGGCCACTTGGTATTCTCGTTATCCCCAAACAAAACCACCACAAAGTGTACACACAAACACAACACACGCACGCACGCACTCCAGAGAAAGCGAAGAAGAGACCACCGACCCTCTCTCTCTCTCTCTTCAATTCAAGTTACGTATGGCTACAGAGTCATTAACAATGGCGGGTTCATGTTCATCCACAATTTGCAGCCTTAATGGGTCGCAAAGAAGACCTCTCGCCCTTCTCCCTCCAACAACACGTTTCCCGGTCCTTGCTCCTCGTACTGCTTCCACTTCCCTCGTTTCTTCCTCAGCTTCTCAGTTCCTTGGTGGTGTGAGAATATCCAACAAAAGTTCGAAGCTTTCGAGTTTATGTCGCAAAGGAAGGAGAAATTTCTCCGTTTTTGCTATGGCTGGTGAAGGTATATAGTTATAAAACTCAATTTCTGGTTGAATTATGATTTATTCATTGTATATTTTTCCGTTTCTATGTATTTTGATTCTAATAATGTTGTGGTTTGATGATTTGAGTGTAGCTTTCGCATTGGTTTTTGTATGTGCATAGTTCAAGGAAGTGTCTTTTTGTGATGCATTTTACTAGAGCGGAAAGGGTTTCCAGATTTTTTTTTTTTTAAGAAAAATTATTTAGAATTATCAAATGTTAAATTCATAATGTTGTGGATACTGAAGCATTTAGCTGCAAGTGATGATGGGAGAAAAGAGGTGGAAGCTCACATATAGTTGCAATCTCTTGAGATTAGTGTGAGATTACTCTAGCAATATTTAATAAATGTGAAGTTTTGATTTTAAAAAATCTCCAAAAATTTTGAAAAATAATTTTTCGTGTAATGAACACATCCTAAATGTCTTTCTTGTGTGCATTTATGGTTTGTCATGTGTCTTGTTTTGGAGAAAATGAGGAAAGAGGTTTGGAGAAGCATGTGTTTGTTGGTTTACTAAATTCTTTGGAACAGAAAATCAAATTCATATTGTTTTCTGGTACAGTTGTATCCTACATCCAGCGTGCAAATCGATCAATTGCACGTCGTGAGGACAGTTCTTTTTCATGAGGGAATATTATAATACTCTCAAGCAAAAACTAAGCGCATATGGCCAAGGACTGTTTAACAATCTCATTTAATCTAAAGGCTACGGGTTTTTAGTACAACTATGTCCACACAATGGGGTGCATCTATGCTTTTGTTGATACTCTGAATACATAGATTTCTTGTGTTTGCATTTGGAACAGAGGGCAAGCAACTTTGTTTCTTCTTGTGGAGGAGCAAGCTCATTGATCATGGAGGATTATAGTAAACGCTTTGATGTAGGCTAAGAAAAAATGTGCTTTAATGTTCAGTAGCATCTGTTTATTATGAGTTAGCTTTGCAAATGCAACTTGTGAGCATGCTTTTCTTGATGAAACACGAATGGGCTGCATTAGGTAGTAATCCACAGTGCAAGCTAGGAAATGTTGTTGTATCATGAGGCATTTTGATGATCCATTGATGTAATCTCATATTCGTATGTTGAATCCAAATGGTTGGAAGTTCTTTCCCTTACCTTCAAATAGCCAGTAGGAAGGTGGAAAATAATACTAATGGTTACTTCAATGATCTTTGTTTTGAGTAAGGAGTTACAGTTTTGACCGGATTTTATTGATTCTTTATTGGACTGCGTTTGACATAGATCCCACTTTGATAGATGTATTTTATATGTGTAGAAATAGGTTGCCAGCGACATTCTTTTGGTGCTTCAATAACATTTAAGATCTCTTTCTTATATACCAACTTTTCTTGCCAGGGGGAAAGCGTGCTGTCCCCTTGAAAGATTACCGCAATATTGGGATTATGGCACACATAGATGCTGGGAAAACTACTACGACTGAAAGAATTCTATACTATACTGGGAGAAACTACAAAATAGGAGAGGTACATGATGGAACAGCTACAATGGATTGGATGGAACAGGAACAAGAAAGAGGGATTACTATTACTTCTGCTGCAACAACCACATTCTGGAACAAGCATCGCATTAACATTATTGATACCCCTGGGCATGTCGACTTTACCCTTGAAGTGGAACGTGCACTTAGGGTTTTGGATGGTGCTATATGCTTGTTTGATAGCGTTGCTGGAGTGGAACCTCAGTCAGAAACTGTCTGGAGGCAAGCCGATAAGTATGGCGTTCCTAGAATATGCTTTGTCAATAAAATGGATCGTCTTGGAGCAAACTTTTTCCGGACAAGAGACATGATAGTGACAAACCTAGGTGCTAAACCTCTCGTACTTCAAATTCCAGTTGGTGCGGAAGATAATTTTCAAGGGGTGATTGATCTCGTAAGGATGAAAGCCATACTTTGGTCAGGAGAGGAATTGGGTGCCAAGTTTGTGTATGAGGATATCCCAGCAGATCTCCAAGAGATGGCTCAAGATTACCACTCACAAATGATTGAAACCATTGTTGAGCTGGATGATGAAGCTATGGAGAACTATCTGGAAGGTGTTGAACCAGATGAGGAAACCACCAAGAAATTAATCCGGAAAGGCACTATTGGTGGAAAGTTTGTGCCTGTATTTTGTGGGTCGGCATTTAAGAACAAGGGTGTTCAGCCACTGCTTGATGCTGTTGTAGATTATCTGCCTTCCCCAATTGAACTGCCTCCAATGAAGGGCACTGACCCAGAGAATCCAGAAGCAATAATGGAAAGAGAAGCAAGTGATGATGCACCATTCTCTGGACTGGCTTTCAAGATCATGAGTGACCCATTTGTGGGTTCACTTACATTTGTAAGAGTGTATTCAGGAAAATTAGTTGCAGGGTCTTATGTGCTAAATGCAAACAAGGGAAAGAAGGAGAGAATTGGTAGACTTCTAGAAATGCATGCCAACAGCAGAGAGGATATCAAAGCTGCTTTGACTGGTGATATTATTGCTCTAGCAGGTCTAAAAGACACGATTACCGGTGAAACACTATGTGGTCCAGATAGTCCTATTCTCCTCGAGCGCATGGACTTCCCTGATCCTGTGATTAAGGTTGCTATTGAACCTAAAACTAAAGCTGATGTAGATAAGATGGCAGCAGGATTAATCAAGCTTGCACAGGAAGATCCTTCTTTCCATTTTTCACGTGATGAAGAGATCAACCAGACAGTCATTGAAGGAATGGGAGAGTTGCATCTTGAGATTATCGTCGATCGTCTCAAGAGAGAATTTAAGGTTTGCATATATACCATACCTATTATTTCTAATGATGCCTATAGGTTGTAAATTCTTGGGTTCGAACTTTTTCTGACCATATATATGCCAGCAGACAGCAAGCATGCAAATGTGTATATGAATGTCATAGGTTTGCTTCGACATTGAATTGCCATTATTTTTTAAACGATTTCACTTGGGTTTTATTGGAATGTGCAGGTAGAAGCTAATGTTGGCGCTCCACAAGTGAACTACCGTGAGAGCATTTCCAAAGTTTCTGAAGTAAAGTATGTTCACAAGAAACAGTCAGGCGGACAAGGTCAGTTTGCAGATATTACTGTAAGGTTTGAGCCCTTGGAGGCAGGCAGTGGATATGAATTCAAGAGTGAAATCAAGGGAGGAGCAGTGCCTAAAGAATACATACCTGGAGTGATGAAAGGTTTGGAAGAGTGCATGGCTAATGGTGTTCTTGCTGGCTTCCCTGTTGTTGATGTACGTGCTGTGCTAGTAGATGGCTCTTACCACGATGTGGATTCTAGTGTCTTGGCATTCCAACTTGCTGCCCGAGGTGCTTTCCGAGATGGAATGAAGAAAGCCAGTCCAAGGATGTTGGAACCTATAATGAAGGTTGAAGTTGTCACACCTGAAGAGCACTTAGGAGATGTGATTGGTGATTTGAACTCTAGAAGAGGACAGATAAACAGCTTTGGTGACAAACCTGGGGGCCTCAAGGTAGAGAATCTAAATTGTTTTTCTGTTTTTATCCATGGGACAGGAATTCTTTTTAAGCCAATGATTGTTTGCTTTGGTCGTTTCACTAAAAAATTATGCACCTCAAGAAGTTGCATATGAAATTCTCATCATTAATTGCTCATTAAAAAGCACCCTGCTGGGTCTAATTCTAGGATTTGTTTAGGTTCATAGTTTCTTCCTTAACAGGATCTGCATTGTCGGTTCATCCAAGTAATTATGTTACCAAAAGTGGTTGCAACTTTTGTGAATGGCTGAGCAACTTCTGCTTTCTAACACGGCAACCTCAATTAAAATTTGTGCAGGTTGTCGATTCTCTGGTTCCACTTGCCGAGATGTTCCAATATGTGAGTACTCTCCGAGGAATGACAAAAGGTCGTGCTTCCTACACCATGCAGTTAGCCAAGTTTGATGTCGTCCCTCTGCACATCCAGAACCAGCTTGCCTCAAAGGAGCAGGAAGTTGCTGCTTAATTTTGGCCTCTTTCGTTCTTGTCGAAGAGGGAAAGATAATTTTTGTTTGTCTTGGAAGTATGAAGAAATCAACTTCTTACCTTCAGTCTTCTAACAGGGCATGCGAAAGCGAGTTGGCGATTGTAGAGATAGAGAAGAAAAAAGGATTGTGAATTCAGATCATTTTTGCAATAGAAACCGGCACTTTGCTAGTTAGCAATTTAAAACTGTAAAAGCGAATCTTGTATAACTGATCAATTTGTTGTGTTCCCAATATATCATCGAAGCTGGATGCCTCATATGCAGTCTAATGTCTGTGCCGAGCCTACGTATAACAGTGTGTTGACTTTAATTTATTGAGATATATCAGTGTTATGATTTAAGTATAGGTTATGTCATGTGTGGTATACCAATCACAATTTTTAGTTTTATTTCTTTCCTCTTTGTTTGGAAGCATATTTAAAAGTTAAAATTATGATTTCATGAAATTGGTCATTTTAGCTTTAGAGGATTTCGGTTTCGTCTCGGCGATTCTATTCTTTCTATATTTATTATTATTAATCAAATTATTTATTCAATCTTTAATTTATTTATAACATTTAGTGATTAAGTATATTTTTTACAATTATTATTATATATGTATTTTATTTTATGGATATTTCGAATTAAAAAAAAAAAATTATCATTTCACTCTCATTTCATTTAATTTCATTCAAACTAGATCAATGCTTTGTGATAGCATTTTTGCACCATTAACGAGCTCTTAAGAGAAATTTGGCCATCGATATATCTTTTATATATTCCATCTAATGGGACAACTTTTTTGTTCCCAAAAATAATAATGACAATTAGTTATTAGAAGTTTTCTATATCAATCGTGTCCATTACAATCAAATATATAGATAATGAATATATTATTTTCTCAATAGTTTGTTCAACCTATGAATGTTTTGATTATGATTGGCTCCTTACACCTTTACCAGGATCACACATGAACATGACTGGTGAAACGTTGAGGAATAAAAATCTATCTTTTGTTTTGGAGGAAAAAAAAAAAAAAAAAAAAAACCTATCTTTCCAAGTTGAATTTTTTAGGAGAAGTCGGGTCATGGTTGTTCCCTTTTTGTAGTATTAATTAAATTAAATCTTTCGAGACGTTCAATTTTTTAAAGTTAATTTTATATATGAGGAACTCATTAAAAATAAATAAAAAAGAAGAAAAAGAATGATAGACCATGAAGGAAACAAAGAATAATTGATGAGAAGTAGGATTAAAGCAATCAAGAATTCTTGCCTTCAATACAAAACCAGATACAAGGGGGAGTGCATAGTCCACGTTACATATTTATTTCTCATGTCCTTGAAACAGTCTATACTTGAGAAAGGCATTAGTTAGGGGAAGGGGCTATAGGGTGTATTCAGGCTTGTTGTCTACTGGATCATATTGAGTTGAATACTAATAATAAATAATTATAAATAATATGAATCTCATTGGGTTCCAGGTTTTGATGATATATAACAATATGGACACATTTATCAATATGTCCAAACGGGTCTAGTTGTTGGATTTTTTTTTTTTTTTATACAAACCTGTTTATTTTTATATCGTATTGTATTTAGGTCGAGTATTGGATATTGAATAATCAATCCTATAAAACATCAATCTCATACTACTTAACCCAGAACATTATACATATGATACTACAAGTTGCAATCTTTTGAATTGTTGGATGAAATATTATATATCAATTCATTTTGTATTGAGTTATTTAATGTTTGCAAATCTTCTATGAATACTTTTACTTGCACAAAGAACATGTTTTTTAAATATAATTGAGACAAAAAAAATAAATTTAATGATCGAAATACATCAATAATGAAAAGTTATAAGGGGGAAAAACGAAAATTATAAATGTATAAAAAGTAATATTAACAAAAAGGTACAATCGGCAAAAACTGCGAAAGTATGCTTAAGGACTTGATTTTGATCTTAAAATGGTTTAGAATTAACGGGCGGAACATCGATATATATATATATATATATATATATATACTATTTCTTGTTTCTTATCTAAATGTTCTCCAAAACACATAAAAGGATTAATGTTTGTAGTCAAGTTCAAATAAAAGATTAAACTTTCGAATAATTAAAACAATGAATCAACATTATATTAAGTGGTACAAATAGAGAATCAAACTTTTAAGTAGATAAAATAGAGTATCAACATTACAATAAGTAATTCAAATAAAGACTTAAAAATTTAGGAAGTTGTAAAACAAAACCATAGTTTTAATCATCTATCATAACTTTGATTCTTTATCTTAACCACTCAAAAATTTAATCCACCATTTGAACTTGATCTTATCATATAATGAAACTTGCTAACAAAATAAATTATTCTTTATTTATAACTGTAATGCCTTAGATTCAAGATATCATAACTCGTTATGTATCTCTAGTATCCACGGATACATGTGTAAACAATTTTTTAAAATCTTTAAAGTTCCTATAAAATCATCAAATAATCTCATAAAATTAATTCTTTAAAATAAACTAAAATAATACCTAAATAAAATAATTAACACTTTACCAACGATCAATGACTAGAAGACTAAAATTACATTTATTCAAACTCATATACAATCTCGAAATAGCATACAAAATTGTTGCTCTTCCCTCCCTATTGGTAGTAACAAAGGTATCTAAAAATCATTATAATTGGTCAAATCAATTATCTGAAAATGCAAAAAAAAAAAAAAAAAAAAAAGAATGAGTTAAAGCTTAGTACACAACATGCAACCACTTGCCCATGAACAATCAATGTAATAACACATGCGAAAAATTCAATAAATAAGTAAATACATAACAAGTTATTATCTTCAATTTTAATCTTTCAAACAGCGCACGAGGGTTCTCATAACCCCATTCATACATTAGTAAATAAATAACATTACTCATAGAATTGGACCTAAGAATTGCTACCTTCAGTCCTATGATTTTAAAATTTACCTTAGATCATTTAAATGGACAACTCCACTCGAGACATCACTACCCATTAATCATCAAGGTATCTACTAGGGTTTGGCCACTACTGGCCCCTAAATCATCAAGCCATGCACAAATATTACACAACAATTAAGAGTCCAGTATTGATTGGTCCATTTTCAATTAATCACCTTAACAATCACAAACAAAAAATATGTGTTGTGTACTTAGATTATCAATGATGAGTTATACAAATTGAAATAATATCCTACTCCTTAAGTATTATACAAAGGACTTATTTTAGTGAATTGTTCTCAATTCCTAAATCTTTAATCCCTTATCTTTGACTTCATCTTTTCTAACTTAATGTTATTGAGTAGAAGATTTTCTAATGATTAACCTATTTATCCCATCAACTTACATTTACCTTGATGATTGACATTGAATCTTCTAACTTTCAGTTTTATTCCTTTAAATGTCACCTGCTTTAATTGGTTTCTTCTCACAATCCAATCTATAATTCCTTCATTCTCCTTATTTCCCTTCTTTTCGCAATTTTCTATTTGAAATTCAAGTCTCCAAAATCTCTTTACCATTCAAATCTTATATCTTAAAGTATCAATCTTAAGTTTCCTAACTTATTCCTTAGCCCCTTTGCTTAAGGATTGAAGTCCTTTTATCATTAATTGCATCTTTATCAATTTTCGTGCTTCCAAGGTTTGATTCCCAAATTCGATGCTACTAACATATTCCATTTAGTATTGTGAGCCTCCTTATTCCATAATGCATCTTACTTTAAATATCACTAAGGGAAAAAAAATATTATTATCTTGTCACTACTCTACTATCATAATTATTTATGTTGTTATGATTTACATTACTTAATATTATTGTTATTGTTTTCATTTTTCATTATCTGAAGGGTTGATATACTATTATCTTTTTTTTTTCTTTTTACTTCTTTATATCTTATTTTATTGTTTTTACTGTTATCATTATAACTATTACTTTAGGGACATATACATTTTATCGTGTTAATTACTTTTTTTGAGTGTCTCCATAATGATGTTGAATTTCTTTCACGTACTACTTTTAGATTTATCGTAAATAATTTTATTATTACACTTATCATATCACTTATCCTTTTGTCATTTGCGGGCTATTATGTGCATATAGGTATATGTTATCACTTATGTATGTATTATTATTATTATTTTTATGTTTTAATATAATGATTTTATTTTTAGTTATTTCCTTTGCTTGTATTGGCATCATTACGGTTATCTTATTTGTTTTATTATTGATAGCCTTCCATTATTGGTCTCTTCTTTAGGACGTAACAATAATTTTGTGATATTGTTTTAAATCTCTCATATTAATTCTTTTTTATTGTATGGATGTATGTATGTTTCTTATTTTGTACAACTACTAATCCCTTATTATTATTATTGTCAATAGTTTTATTATTGGTTCATTGATTCTTATATTAAGTTCATTGCTACTATTGTGGTCGGTACTACTATCATTTATTAATTATATAATATATTATATGTTGGCCATTTTATTAAATTTTATAATAGTTGTATATATATAATCTATATGTATATCATATAAGTAAGAATGGTGAATGCAAGACTTGACCTAACAATAGAGACTTGACTTAGTATGATAGAACGTAAAATAGCACGATATGACATAGGACAACATAAGTTGATATAATATGATAAGATATAGAGTTTACATGGAAGGAAACATATGAAATTGCCATTCCTTTTCCTATATATACAAGCCAATGTTTATCAAAATAAAATATTTTAGCGAAATTTTCCTTCTCATTTTTAATTATGTATCTTACTTTATTCATGCTCTTTTTCTTTATGTAATGTAACTAAGGGTTTACATAGCATATATTTATGAGTATTCATAGTACTTGCTCATTTATTTCTTTTTATTCCTTATATACTTTTTTCTTGCTCTTTTGATTTAATACATTAATTTGTTGTCTTTCTTTTTTTTTTTTTCCTTTTATTAACGTTGTAATATACGTTTTTATTTAAATATCTATAACTATTTAAATGATTCTTGATTTTTTTATTACCACTTGCCATGAAGAATTTATTAATATAGTTTTGTGTTAGAGACCCTTTTTATATTTATTGCCATTGTTATATTAGTGATCATAATTATTGATACCATGGTTATTATTATTATTGTTATTATTGTTAATATGAATTTTGATGGATGTTCATTATTTTTATTACACTTCCTTCATTAGGAAGGGTATAGTGAGACCATTATATTATTCTTTCAAATATTTTATGATTAGCGTTAATTGCATTATCCATTCTACAATTGTTATATGTGGTCATTAGTTTATTATCACGCATTGTTGCCTATGAGGAAATTAGTCTAAACAAAATTTTACTCGTGTTAAAATTTTTAAAAAAAAAAATTTACCTTTTTATTTTAATAATTTTAATGCGCTTAATGGATATGTCTAGTACCATGATCAACCAATATTATATTTATGGTTAAAGTTTATTTATTTCCATCTTTTTCCTATATTGCTTTAATTTCTTATCTTATTATCATGTCATTGTTAAATTGAGAGAACCATTATTTATTTCTTCCTTCTTAATTGATGTTATTAATTTTTCAAGTTGTTATTTTATTAACAAGTAAAAATTTATGAAGGTTACAAATATATTTATTATATAATATCTTTTAACTATATACACATTAATTCCTATTTATTACCTTACTTTTAATAGTTATCTATTTATTTGTATATTTATTAACCATTCCAGTCAATGCATGAAAGATTTTATCAGTTATTGAATCTTTTTACCATTCTTATTTGATATTTAATATTTTGACATTTATTTATTTCCAATTCCACAAATTGTTAGCTAATTAAGCATACTTATAGTTAGGCATCTCCAATATAATTTTGTATTTTCATATATAGGAGGGTATAATAACTGGGAGAATTTAGTCTACCCCTATGTACATATATTTAATTTTATTTGCCATTTCTTAAGCATTTACTACTATTTCACATATCGTAAAACTAAATTCTATAGATATCTATTTTCTCTAAGTAGTTAAATAAAATGTCAAAATAAATTATTTCTAAAATAATTAAATAAATGTCTCCCAAAATAAATAACAACATCCAATAATGCAATTCTATGAAATCACAAATGCAAATCTTAAGTTTGTTTATAAGGTCAAATCTAACCTGCTTTTTACTTGCTCTTGCCATCTCATCGTTTTATCAATAATTTTCTTTATATTTTTATAGATTATAAATCTAAGATTTGATACCACTATATTATAATACCTTAAACTCAAGGTATCACAACTCGTCATGTACCTCTAATTAGGCGTAAATAATTTTTTAAAATATCCATAGTTCCTGCAAAATCTCTAAATATTCTTATAAAAATTTTTTCCAAAATAAACTAAAATAATGCCTAAATAGAATACTTATATATAATCTTCAAGTAGCATACATAGTCGTCATTCTTCCCTCCTTATTAATAGCAAAATGGGTCTCCAAAACTTACTATAATCTATCAAATTAATTAAAATTCCTACATCTGGAAAAAAAAAAAAAAAGAGGAGTGAGTTGGAGCTCAATACTTAACATTCAGTAAATGCGCATAAACGATCATGATGCAATAAATAAATAAACACATGATAGGTTATTATCTTCAATTTTAGTTCTTCAAGCAGCACACAACATTTTGATGACGTCATCCACACATTAGTAAATAAATAAAATTAATTATAGAATCACACCTAAGAATTGCCACCTTTGACCTCAAAATTTCCTAATCTACCTTGAATCGTTTTAAGGGGCAAGATCATTGAGATACCCCCAAGAATTCTACCATCATCGGTCCCTAGGTTGAGCCATGCATAAATTCCATACAACAATTAAGAGTTGAATATTGATTAGTCTATCTTTAATTAACAACCTTAACAATCATAACCAACAAACATATGTCATATATATAGATTAGTAACGATGAGTCCTACAAACTGGAATAATCTCCTATTCTTTAAGTATTACACAAATAATAAACTTATTTTGGTAAACTATTCTCAATTTCTAAATCTTTAACTCCCTATCGTTGACTTTGTCTTTTCTAACTTAATCTTGTCGAGTAGACGATTTTCTAAATTAATATTCCTTAACAATCGGCGAAGTTTTGCTACATTAAAAACGATAGACTAATGCTTATATCTAATGAAACTCTCCATGAGATTAATAGTTGCACTACTTATAGTTGCACTATTTATAGTTGAAGGTTTATGACGTATTATAATCACTTAGGATTTATATATTGATAATTTAAATAAGTTGAGGGAAAGTCAAATAGGTGAAAATTAAATAGAATGAAAGATATAGAATGATCATAAGAAGAATCATGGCCATGATTCATGGTCGTGAACCCTTTTGAAGTTATACTTTCTAAAAGGTTAGAACCATGCTCTTGATTTTGATTGTAATTCTCTTATTCTTTAATTTTCTCTTAAGATTACCTCTAACTTCATGCTCTTCTCTTCTGTAGGAATCGATCATGATCTTATTACTTCATCAAAAGCACTAATTTTTTTTTAAATTTTTACTCTCCAAACTCTATCCTTATGCCTCAATTTTGATTTAACATAATTGCTCTTAGTAATTCCTATCCGTTTTAATATCTTTCTAACAATATTTGATAGCTAAATACAAAACTTAATGAGTTTTTTATAAACTTGGATCCTCGTAAGATCTTCCACAATTTGATATTGTTAGCACATAACAATCCTCAAATCTAAAAACATAATTTTAATTAGAAACTTTATCAATAATTTATATTTCTCTTAAAACAATAATCTTTTGTTACCTTGGAGATTCTTTACTTTTCAAATCCATCCAATACGCTCAATCTATTCCTTTACTTTTCTAATAAAGCTTGATAATTTAATCAAGAGATCTACTTAAGTTTTAGTGAGATATTGCACAAACTAATATTTTGTTACAATGAATACTTAATCTTACAACTTTAAAACTATAATTCAATTAGGTATTCACTAGATTTGTAAATTCTTTAAATATAACAATACCTTCTTACCTCCTAATCCCTTTTTATGCATTAGGTTTACCTTCTCTTCCACAGATTCTTAGAACTCTTGTCGCTTAGGGTTTCTTGCTTTTAAAATTGGGTTAACTTAAAATTATCTAATTTTTGTGATCTTAAAATACCTCTCTTTAAATTATCCTTTTTTCTAAACCATTCCTACACTAACTAATATACTTTCTTTAATTTTTTTCTTATTTTTCTTGCATGTTACAATAACTCTTCTTTTGGTTTGCAACATGTAATTCTCTTAAAATATCTTTTATAATAACAAAAGTCACATAGGCTTTATGTAATAATACATATTTGTTTGAATAGATAGACAAACTTTAATTAATATAGTTATTCCTAGTGATGAAAATTCTAAATCTATCTACGGTCAAACACGATTGCAAAAAACAAGAAAATATAGTTATGGTTTGCTTTAGTTTTCATACTTTATGGATTTTGTTTACTTCATTGAAAGGTTTTTTTATGCAACATATAGTATTAAAACACAATATATGCAAGGAAGAAAATTTGTATAATTCCTAATATCTAAATCATACTGATTTATAGAGTTACTTATTATTACAAGAAATGTTTGAAATTACAAGAAAGAAGATAGTGTCATTAATGATATTATAAATTATTTCTAGAATATAGAAAATTTCAATCATTCATGGGTAAATTTAGGAAAAATACAAAAGAAAAATTTAGAGATCTAAATCTGCAATCATATTATTAGATTGAGAGGAAGTTGAAGAAGAAGAAGAATATAGAAATAACTAAATAAATTTTACTTCCAAATTGATGGGTGTTTTGTAAAAGAAGAAAAATAGGAAATCCATAGTAAAAGAAAAAAGAAAGTAATCTTGTTATCTTATTGATGAATGACAATAAAAAAACTTATGATTGTAAAAGGAAAAGAAAAAGAAAAGGTGTAAAAATCCTTCGTCTCATATATGATTCATATAACGAGGAAAATGAGGGTGTTTATTAGAAAACAATACTACTTATGCGAGGAGACATAAGAAAGAAAGTATAATTTATCATAAAAAGCAAAAAAAAAAAAAAAACCTAGAATTATATAACTGCACAAAGAAAAATAATTAAATCAAAATACATTATAAAGAAAATTATTTATTTATGTGATTCTTCTCTCTACTTCTCAGCATTCTCTCTTTCCAGCAACAGATAATTAATTAATAAATAATCTCTTGCGAGAAAGAGAGGATGTGGAGACATGAGGAAGTTACTATCTCAAATTGACTGTAAAGAGATGAGTAAGCTAAGACTTATATTGAATTTTTTCCCATATACAAATTGTATAAAATGAAGAAATTTTCATATCAAGACTTTCTTAATTTTGTTAAATAGATATAATATATATATGCATAAAGTAGTAGGTAAGATTAGATGTGTATGGATTTAGTAAATAACATTCAATCTAGAAACAAGGGATTTTAAAGATATGAAAATCTTCTAACAAATTCCCATAGACATTAATGGTTATTAACAAATTTGGATCTTCTAAATTTTTATTTACTTAATTTACTCCTTTAAAGTGTTACCATGCGTAATTAATGGTTTAGATTACAAAAATATAAATAACATTATGATGATAAGAATTGAGATGATGCATTTCCATCATCATCATTGATAAACTAATTTTTTCAAAAAATAATTTAAATAATTACAAATAAATCAAATAATTCTAATCCTCACTACCACCACCCTCCCTTTTTATTTTTTTTAGCAAAATCAATCACTAATTTGGAAGGTGATTTTGTAAGAATGTTTACCCCTATTTTTTAATTGTGAGGCAAGAACCTATGCAATGATATCTTTACAACCAAATATAAATTAGTGTAAAATGATCTAAATTATACAAATATATACTTGATTTATACCATAAACAAAAAATAAGACTAAAAAAATATGTTATGCCATCATCTACATCTACTATTAAAAAAGAAATGAAAAAAATACCTAAATATTATTCTATAAAGCGAAGGTTCATGATCACTGATCGAATGCATTATAATAAGAGTGTAACATTATCAAGTATCACTGGTATCCTTCAAATAGAATATAATTTTTCATCTTGATAGTCAATATATGGATATTATTAATTATCTATATCATGTGATGACAATTTAAGAAAATCTATAACTTAACTTTAAAAATTAACAAAAAATATATGCTTATGAATTATTATAAATATGGGGCGAATATTATTGTAATTACTTAAAAATATAATATAGTATAATTTTATATGATTACTAGATAGTCTTTTGTGAAGTATATACCATTTAGGAATAGTTATAATCTTTCAAAATATATGAGTTAAACATCATCAATATGAAGAAACATGTTATTTTGCTTTCAATAACGTAAAAAGTATAATTATTTTAAAGTTTCATTAAATAATGACTTCTAAAATTATATATAAATAACTATATTTGCCAACAATGATGTTTCACCTTTTTTATGTGTCAACAATAATGTAAACAATTTCGATCATATATCTCGTATTTTTATCCATGGCCTTAAGTATTGAGTAAAGAGTGTAAAATTCCAAAAATAACTATTGGCCTTTTAACCATCTATTATTAAACATTCGAATGATTGATATTGGTAACCTACTAACAAAACTTATGCAAGTTTGTACTAAGGTATAAAAATGATACTCTAGTGAACATGTGTACGTTTAATCATGTTTTTCTTTTCTTTTATTTAGAATATGCTTAGACTATTTCAACAAGTATATATTTTGTAAATAAATTGATAATAACTAAGTTCAAGACATTTGCTAAGTTGAAAAGAAATTTAGTTTCTTTCTACCTGTTTTTTTAATAAATTATGTCATTAATTTTGAAAATTTGTTCACTTTTTGCTAGTAATATGAAAAGTGTTTAATTATGAAAACATATATATTATAATTAGGAAAAATTGCAAACTCCTCACCTCTTAAACTTTTAAAGTGAGGTTTTTGACCTCTTAAACTTTGATAAATTAGCAAAACAACCCCTATAAACTTAAACTTTGATTTTTACATAAGTACTCCCTAAACACGCCACGATTTAGGGGAATGTTTACACCCTACAATCAAAGTTTAAGTGTTAAAGAGATTGTTTTGCCAATTTATCAAAGTTTAAAAGATCAAAAATCTCATTTTGAAAGTTTAGGGAGTCAATTTGCATTTAAATCAAAGTTTATGGGTTTTTTTTTTTTTTTTTACATTTTCCCCTTATAATTGTCCACCACCTACTAAGACTAAAAGTTAGCACAATAAACATAAAGATATTGTATTATAGTATTGTTCACACAAACATTTTTTTCATCAACATGAAAAAAAAATTACATAAAATTAAACATCAAAATAAATAAAATATGCATTTATGTTTCATAATTAAACTAAAGTAGTTTCTTGTAAACCTAATAATTGAACTTAAGCCAAAACCCTATTGCTACCAACATTGATCCATTAATATTTAAAATTTCCAGTAACATTGTTGTTACTAAAATAGATGTCATCTAGGGTCACAAATTATGCACAAAAAGAATTTTATCATCAAGTGCATATCTATCGTAATTCCTAAAAGCATTAAAAGCCTGCATACTTGTAACAACATTACACATAGAAAAATCACAAGAAAAAAGGTTTTTCTCTTCTAAATTCATCTTGAAATGAAAACTAATATTACATTTATATCAAGTTTAAATGATGACGTAATATCACACCTTTTGAAGCCTTTGATTAACCCATACTAATATCTTAATACCTAAAACATAAGTTTTTATGCCATCCCTAAAGATAGGGATAATTTAAACTAGGTATGTAACTATACTCTACAACATATAGATACTACTTTTATCAAACAGTGAAAACATACAACATAACTTTTAATATAAAGCATCAAAGTAAACTTAATATTTACATTGTACTTTACAAACTAAGCACATACTTTCACTTCATATATTTAGTTTATAACACATATAATGTAACATGACAATCTTCTATTGATGTTATTCAAAATGTTGATACTAAATCTACTAACTTGCTCATTAACCCACCTTATACTTCAAGATCTTATTAAAATTATTCATATTTAGTACATGAAGTTAGATAATTAACTCCTCAACTCATATTTAAGCTAAATGAAATAAGATAAAACAAAAGATAACATGGCATATTGTAATAAACAGAACAACACAAATCATTATGTAGTGGTTACTAAGGTAGTCTTATGATCTCATATATGATAGATACTTATTCTGATGTGTTGTATCCCATAAAGTTGCCCTCATTACGAGTTATATTCACCAAGAGAATATCTATATGTAATGCCTTAGAACTTGAAACATTATAACCTGCCATATATCTCTGAAACACTATAATCTACCATGTGTCTCTAGTCTCTACTAACATATTAGGCATAAACCTTTAGCTAAAATCTCTAAACATTTCCATTTTAACCTTTAAATGATTTCTTAAAATTAAACCCTTCAAATAGTTATCATCATATAATATAAGATTTTAAATAAATTTAATATAACTGCAAAATAAACTTTACAAATTGGCCAAATACATCATTATTGTATACTCTTTCATATTTATGGCGCAACCCAACAATAATTACAAATTATATAATGAACTCTAACTATCTTAATACATTGACAAGCTCACAATGAAAATTATATTCTCCACTTCCTAACTTGGTGTTCTCAATATCCTTAACCATGGCTAATAATTTCTGAAATTTTTCACTAAGCACCTACATTTGAAAAATTAAATATAGGATGAGCTAAAGCTTAGTACAGAATATGACAAATATATGCGCATGAACAGATATCACAAATCACATGCATCACAAGTATCCAGCATATTCTATGCATTGGACAATATTTTATTATCTTTGTTTTAGCTGTCATATAGCATAGGAGCACTTACGACCCTCGCATACATAAATATAATTTATCATATAATATTGGGTCCTCTTAACACCTTCGAACTGAGGAATAACTTAAAATCTACTTGGATCATTTCTAACAAGACCTCATTCAAGATACTATTGTTGAAGGATCATTGGGGTATCACTCCAAGGTTTGGTCCTCTTAGTCCCTTGGGCTAGTCAAGTATATACAACATAACACAATTAAGGTCAAATAATTATTTAATAGGATTTTTATGATTTAGCCTAGTAACCACAACAAACAACCAATATCCCATACCTGTTTTCATCGACTTGCTAGAAATAAACATAACATAACACAACACCATCTCTTACTCTTGATGGATTGCTTAGATTTAGATTCAGTTGCTTTACAACTTATTCATGTGAAGATAAAATAATTTACTTACACTATAAACTTATCTAACACTACCCTTAAACTTAATTACTCAACCTTTACTCATTAGAACTTGTGTCACTTGTAAGCCCTACAATCAAGTATTTAGAGTTTGGTTTGTAGAATTTAGGTAGATTGAGTAAATTATTTTATTCGGCCAAAATTCTACAATGAAATTAAGGATAATAATAAAAATGATCATATAAATTTAAATTTAGCAAAATAAGTAATAAAATGATTAATTAATATAATTTTGAATTTTATAAAAATTGTCCATTATTTATCGGAAACGTTTAGAACGAATTCAATAACTAATAAATTGATAAAAATAAATTATATGCATACTAAAAATTATAAAAGAACTTAAATAATATTTAGAAATATTTATTTGTATCATATATGAATTTACATATAGTTAGCAATATGCGAAATATGCCAAAATAAAGTTAATTAATTAAAGAAAATACATGAATAATTAAAGAAAAATTAGGAAAATTATGGAATTATCCACAAAGTGGTCGTGGCAAGCTTGAATTAAAGAAACAAAAGTAACCAATTAAATCGAAACAAATAGAAAGTGGAAAAAAGAAGAGATAATGTAAATGTCACCTTAAATTAATACATAAAAAAACCCCAAGACCTCTATAAATACCCAAAATTTTACAGAAGCTTATTTAGTTAGTTTGGAGAGTAGAAAAATTACAGAGAACCAAAAATTTTAAGGTTATGATTAATTGCCAAAAATTACAAAAATCTATACAAGTAGAGCCTTAAAAGAGAACCACCACTCGACAGCAGCTTGAGAATAAACAGCCTCCACCACCATACAGTGGTGTTAAGCCGGCTAATAAGGGCATAGTGGTTAGAGCAACCAACTCCAGTAAGTTCCAATTTCCTCTTGATTTTTCTTAAATTGTTAAAAATATGTAAAATATTTGAAAAATTATGAATCTTGTTATTCTATGATATTTTAGTACATAGATTTAAGAAAAAAACTTATTTTGATAAATTTATGTTTAGATATATACTGTCATTAAGAAATTATGCAAAATCAAACATGTTTTGAATTAAAAATAAATATACTACTTAGGTGATATAGAATAGTGCCATGAAGCCATTATTCAAAAATTAATTTTTTAAAATTTTTAGATAATTTTAAGCCTTAAAATAATATATAAATGGGTAATTTTGGGGTAATTAAGTAATTAAAAGGATAATTACTAATTTAGGGTATAATTATATGTTTTAAGATGTTGAAATTTGATAAAGTATGATATTCATAGCATTTAGGGTGTTAGATATAATTATTAGGGTATTATGTAGTAAATATGTAATAGGTAAAAATTATAAATTTTAAGTTAATTTTGTAATTTTGGATAATTAGGTGTAAAATCTGATTTGGGATAAATTTAGATATTTTGAAATGTTATTTGATGTTTAGAAATGATATTTGAAGTGATAGAAATATTAGATGTGTATATTATGTATATATTAGATGATAATGTATAATATGTAAATATAAAAAATTAACGAGTAAGAAAATATTAGGTTAAAATTGATATTATAATAATAATATGAATATATATAAAATTTGGTAGGAGACTTAAATTTAGGTGTTTATAAAAAAAATGTAAAATTTTTTTCATATCAAGAGTAAATTCGATGGTTAAGTTAAGTTAAGAGATATACCGTATAAATTAAAATATTAGTTAGGGGTTAAATATGAAATTTAGGATATCAAAAAATAATGTGATTAATTTCATATCATGGGTCGAAATGAATTCCTAGGATTTACGTATAAAATTCTTAATTGAAAATTGAGTTAAAAGCTTAATTTAAAAATCGATATGAAAACTGAATCCGAACTTAATAAAAATTAAGAATAATCATAAAAGACTTAAAAACTTGGATGATTAGATATATTAAACCCTAAATAAAAAATAACAACAAGCGTTATAGGATAAAACCAACTTATTATAATAGTAGTAGTTATGTGAAAAACTGAAGCAATATTTGTATTATAGAGATTTTTGGCGATGTCTAGTACGAGTTGCACCTTGAGTGAGTAACTAAGGAGTTCAAGTAAATTGGGATTAATTGTGCTTATTAGATAGTTGGTCATGCAAATATGCTTGTTCTGAACTGCTAATATGATTACTGATTTACCTCATTGGCTTGTATTTATATAATTTGTTTGAAATGATTAAACACCTTAAACCAGATTTAACTAAATATTTGACGCATAAATTTAAACTGGACCTACATAACAACCCATTAAGAGAACATTAAGATTCTCTAGTTAAATACCGACCCTTTGAAAAAGGATAGTGCTAGATAGCATAATTGGTCCCTTCTTCATTTTTAGTTAAACTAAGTGACAGGTAAGGAGCATCGCAGTAAGAGTGAAATCAATGGTTCGAAAGTAGTCACGGAAGGAACAGTATCTCCATTACATAAGCTTGGGTTTGGTTGTAAGCTATTGCATTAATGGAAACTCTTCAACTTGGATTAGAGTATGTGGAATTTCTCTAATCTTATGATGAGCTAGACAATGTCTTGCGATGGTATTTGCTTGAACATGCATTGCATTTAACTAAATTGATTAATAACCCTGTTTGTGCTTGATGTATATTTTTAAGTCTTCGTCCCAACTTACTGAGCTGTGGTTGCTTGCATCCTTATAGATATTGTTGTAGGTGTTAGCTAGAAAGTGGCTTTCAATTATCCTAAAACTAGCAATTGTTGGATCTTAGGAACTGAGGAAATACATTTGAAGCACAAATATATCTTTAAGGTCTTATCTTTTATTTAGAATCTTTCATTTTCAAATAACGTATTACTTAAGAAGTATAGAACAATAAAACCTTATAAACATTTTTGTAACACTTAAATCATAGTATATGTATATATTTCCATATTTTTTTAGGTAAATAACTTATTTAATTTATGAATTGTTTATTTTAAAGTGGATTAGTTGTGAATGCTTTGTATAGATTGGGTCTAAGATAACGACTGTAAAGTCAGCTTCTATTTTAGAATGGGTTGCACGGTGGGACCGGTATTACTTTACTGCTTTGGAGTGTAACATTACTTAAGGAATCTAAGATCACTAAGAGGATAAGTTAGTTTATAAGATGTTTTAGGTAATGATTTATGTTTGGAAAAGTTTTAGGAAGGATTTAGAACATCAAAATGCGCTCGAAAAACTTAGAAAAACTAAGAGAAATGTTGTTGTACATAATAAGGGTCATGGCATCCAAACGCTACATTAAGTGGCATTTACATACCATGGTAGACGAGAGCAATCTACCCCTTCTTGTCCATACGTTAAGGGAGATAACGTCTGGACGATGTGCTGTAGTTTACAAATTTCTATAGGCTGCAAGGACATTTGATCACCTAACTTTCATCCCCCTTCTACCTAATCTCTAGACCCATCATTCCATACTCATTTTTTTTTTCAGTCAAAACACAACTCCTATACATGTTAAAATATCTACTCAACTTAGATCTATGACCACAACTCACTTTGAACTCAAGGATTCAACAACACTTTAAAGGAACAATGACAAACATATAGTCTTGATAAAAATCTTACCTTTTGGATCTGAAATCCTTGCTTCCATTAAAATTTGATATAATCTCCTTAAAACAATACCTTAAACTCATTTTTCGTGGTACCTTATGGAGAAAAATGAATTCTATTGACAATTTGCTAAAAAATCTTCAATAAAAAGATATCTTAAGATCTCATCTTGGTTCTTGTGATCCTAATCTAATGTAAACTTATTGTAATCTTCTCTTTACTTTAAGATTCATGTAGTAACATGAATCTTTGTGGCTATATACTTGTGGAAAATGTTTCAAAGGGTTTACAATAAGCATCCTTTAGCATATATAGATAGGGTTACAAAAATTTTCAAATGCTTAGAATGCTTTGCTGCTTGCAAACAATACTAAACCATACCTTTACTCAATTTATTTATTTCTTTGTTTATTTTCTGTTATTCTTTTTCCATTTTGTTAGGTTTTTACACTATTGAACACATTTTGTTTCTTATTACTCACGCATACGTGCTATCTACCACATAAGCATATACATTATTTACTATGTAGGTATATGCATTTCATCTACTACTTAAGCACGCATTTCATTTATCATGCACGTATGTATATTTCACTTGCTATGTAGGTATACATTTCATTTACCATGTAGGCATGCACATTCCATTTAATATGCAGACGAAATCTCTAAAGTTTTTCATGATTATTATTCAATCATGACCCTTGGGTCCGTAATCGCTCTCTTTTCAAGCTTAGTTCCTATAATTCCATGGATATAGATGCAGTGGTTTTGATGTCATGGCATATATGTAAAACACATATTCATATCATATAACAAATATTCAAAGCATCCAAAATTTCCATACTTTGCTCCATATACTAAAGATGTTCCATAGTTAGCCAATATTATGCTTCACTTGCTATTACTTTTCAATTAGCAAAGTACCAACACAATGATCAATGGTTAACACTTATATCAATTAATCAATGAATTTTTAATTCAACTTCTCTATAATGGCTCAAAACCTAGGATATAATAATCTACCAATCTATATTTCAACATAGATATGTTAAGGTTAAGAGTTTGTTAAGATCCATATCAAACACATATAACCTACTAAACTTAAAACAATACTCCATGTGTAATATACACGTTCAATGGTCATATGAATAAGCATCATCATAAGCACATAATAGGTGGGTCAAATAAGTCCATTAACATCTATTTGACAATACTAACATGAATGAAACAACTAAATAATTAAATCTAACAATGCATCAATAACACCGTAAAGTATTACACCAACTGAAGGTCCATGATCCTTTGAATAGCATAGTATAGATAATTAATCAAACAACTCTAGGATGGTTGTCAAAGCAAGCATAATCACCATAGTCAACAAACATGTCATGACTTAGATTGTTATATTACTCAGCATCATCACTTGTAAAACATGGAATAAACGAAATGAGTCAAAGCCTAATACATGGCCGCAAGTACATGTAGATGCCAACCATCAATCATAAGCATAGGTCATTTATCGATGCAACACAAGTAGTTGTGTATTATATTTATTTTAGTAACTCAGTACAACATAATCTTAGAATACCAAGACATAGGGATTATTAATGACCCTAAGTTACATTATACATATATATAATATATATAATATTTGGTCTTGAATACTTGACAACTTTTAAGAGTCTGAATTAGTTACGTCATTATAAGATTACTACCAAATTAGCCACTTACTTACAGGCTTACCACAATTGTCTATATAAGTGTCCTATAATATATGTGTGACTTAACTACAGTTTTGATTTTGTATTTCAACTATAATTGTAATTCACTTAATCAACAACCCACTGGTTATGTCAGTACCTAACCTACCACATTATTTTAGGAAAATTACTCCACTCAGGATACTGTAGTTTACTAATTAGTGGTTGCTTAACTAATTATTGAAAACCTTAACTCTTTTTGTCTTAACTAAGTACAAACAACATATTATTTAACGTTTGATATAATGTTTGATATAGCTAAGTTCACTAGATTCGTATTGACCTATAAGCATAAGTATCAAGCAATATAACTAAACAATTAAAAAGAATTTGTTAATCATAGATTGAACTTCAACTTTAAATCTCGATATGGAATTGTAACTTATAAGTATACAAGTGTGCATCTTGTTGCATTAAACCTTGGGGTACTGTAACATTGATCATAAGTCCCTATTCAAAATTACCAAAGAGGTATTACAATGTAAAAGGTTTCGAATATATTATTAGAAATATCAGGTTCCTGTATACCACACATCTCGTTGAATTTTCACTGAAGCAGAGCATTTAAAATGTTCTTATCCCAAAACTTTTTATATTGTATTTATTAACTATTTCTCTCATATAAGTTTTTCCTCTTAAGTTCAAATTATTACTTTAAATGTTGAATAATAGATATGAACAAAAATATCAATTGATTATTATATTTATTTTATAAATAATAATATCCTTGATAGACACTTTTAATTTTTAAGTCCAAAAACTAACTAATTTGATACTTAAGATAGGTTTCAATAGTTCAGATAACCTTTGAGCTCTAAAAAGATATGTATCTACTTGATTAGATACATTTGTTTGTTTAAAAGATTTGCCTCAAGATACAATAGCAGATACACTTCTTAAAATATCTTGATCTCAAGAGAAAGTCGTTTTACTGTCTTCCTAATGATAACACTAAACTTACAAAAGTAGGAAAATAAGGTTCTTCAATGTTGAAGTGGTGGTATCTATTAGGGGTTATGAAACTCCAATGGGATGGTGGATGGTTACAACCTTAACGGTTACTTGGAATTACATATTTTTATTTTCTATTTTATCTTATTTAATTATATAACCTTTTATAATTTCCATTCCAATTAAATGTATTTATTAATCTGAATGAACTTTTACTGGCTAATTATGAGCATATACATGTCTTATATTAAAATTAATAATAATGATAATACACAAGTTAATTGCTTACAAATGAAAAATAGTAAGTGATTTATTTGTCAAAGAAAAAAAAATGTAGACCATGTTTTTGTAATTTACCTTTTACTATATCCTAAGTGTAAATTACAATTAATTTATTTATCATAGTTAACTATTCTATATTAACATAAATTCATAATTGCAAATTATAAGTACATATGCATACATGAAGACTGGTGTAATTTAATAATATGAATATTAATTTTTAATGAAATGAATTAAATTATAATGTTTTAATGTGGTTTAAGAAATAAAAAAAGGCACTCTCATACGTACCAAAACTTCTAATCGCTTCTATATTAAGATGTATAAAATTAAGGAAAGACTTAAGTTGAAGATTATGTTAAGTTAGATTACAATTGCATAAAAATAATTTTTCTTAAATTAAAATTTTATCATCTTATTCTTTATTTTGATAAAATTGATTCGACCTATTATCTTATCATTTTTATTTATTTTTAATTTTTAAATTTAAATTATTGAATTTAAAAAATTTATGTAAAATGAACCTCTAAATAATGAGATCGCATAAAAAAAATAAAAATCCCTAAGAAGACCAATCTCATCAAACCCAACGTGACTTAGCAAACTCTAAGGAGAACATTCCAGAACCCCTTTCCTCCACTCTCTCTCTCTCCCTAGAACCCTCTCGTCTCCTCTCTTTCTCTCTCTCTCTCTCTCTCCTCCTAATAACTTATAAACCCCACTCTTTCTCTGTATCTCCAACTCACTAATAGTTAAGTGATTATCATTCCTTCTCTTTCTCTCTCTAGAAGTTTCTCTCTCATGGCCGACGAAGCCAAATCTAAGGGTAACGCCGCCTTCTCTTCCGGTGACTATGCCGCTGCAATCCGCCACTTCACGGAGGCAATCTCGCTCGCGCCTTCCAACCACGTCCTATACTCCAATAGATCCGCTGCTCATGCTTCCCTCCATCAGTACTCCCAAGCCCTAAAAGACGCTGAGAAGACTGTCGAACTCAAACCTGATTGGTCCAAAGGCTACTCTCGTTTAGGTGCTGCTTATCAAGGCCTAGGACTTTATGACGAAGCCATGAAAGCCTATAACAAAGGTCTTGCTATCGATCCAAACAACGAACCATTGAAGAATGGTTTGGCCGATTGCCAATCTGCCGCCGCCGCAGCGAGTAGAAGGAGGGAAGTTCCGCCTGGTGCTGGGGCGGGGAATCCATTTGCAGAGGTATTCAAGGGACCTGAGATGTGGGCCAAATTGACGGCGGATCCGTCAACTAGGACTTATCTACAGCAGCCCGACTTTGTTAAGATGATGCAGGATTTGCAGAGAAACCCTAGCAATATGAACCTGTATTTGAAAGACCAGAGAGTTATGCAAGCGCTTGGTGTGCTTTTGAATCTCAATTTGAGCGCCCAGCCAGGACGGGAGGACAAGGAAGATGCAGCCGAGCCGGAGCCTGAGCCGGTTAAGGAGAAGGAGAAGAAGGAACGGGAGGCTGTGCAGCCTGAGCCGGAACCGGAGCCGATGGACATTTCGGAAGAAGAGAAGGAGGAGAGGGAAAGAAAGGCGCAGGCGCAGAAAGAGAAGGAAGCTGGGAATGCAGCATATAAGAAGAAGGATTTTGAGACGGCAATACAGCATTACACGAAGGCTATGGAGCTCGATGATGCCGATATCTCGTTCCTGACAAACAGAGCTGCTGTTTATTTGGAAATGGGAAGGGTGAGTTCGAATCTTTTTTTATCGGATTTTGTTTTTACATTCACGTTATTGGTAGTAGGGAGTTTAGTTGCTTACGTTTCTATTGAAGGATGGAATTTGATGAATTTTATGCTATATACTCTAGATATCGATGCTTGAAGTCAAGATTCAAACATCTTCTAGTTCAATATAAACTTCAAGCTTGATTAGAATGGATGTATTCAAATATAAAATAAATAGCTTTTGAGCCTGTCACAAGTGGGTTATGCTTGTTTGCACAAATATTAGATGATAAGGGATGATGCTTGATGACCTTGTTTTAGATGTTTGTAAGTGCTGAAGCTCAAAGTTGACTTTAAACTTAGTTTCAGCTTTATAAATTGATCTTATTGGGCTGGATATAAAGAACTTGACTGAAAAAGCTGCTCACTTGAGATTGACATCATTGGGCCATTGTAAGTGAGCATGACCTTATTGCTTATATGCTAAGGGTTTTGAGATAATTACCACTTGCGCATTTTAAGACTAAAATTGGATTGGTTACTATCTAAAACATGATTTGTGATTTGTTCTTTTCTTGGTTTTCTGTTCCTTTTTGTCTACTCTTTATAATCATCCTGGTTTGTGTTTTCTCATGCTGACATGGCTTCTTCCAGGAAGGCGAGTTGATTTCACTCGTTATATGATGACATCCAATCAACTTTCATTTTTTAGTCCATAATTTTGATTCAATTGCATATTCTAAAATAGTTGGCACTATTTTTTTTTTTTTTTTTTTGTGTGTGGGATTTTTTAGACCATTATATAATGCAAACTGACTACTTTTTATACAATTCCACATTCATCCTCCATCATTTCCATGGTTATTAAGAGAGTTTCTCTAGATTTAGGGTACATGAGTCAACTTAACATCTTCACTTTATGTTCTGTTGGTAATTAGTCCCCTCCATTCAAGTTCTGTTGACCCACTGTTTCATCAATTTTCAGTTCCTCGTTTAACCAAACATTGTAAAAGTTGATTCTACTTTCACTCCTAGGGGTCTATCTCCCTTTAATGAAAACTTAAGAGCTTCAAATCAACAACTTAACATATCACTATGGCAGCTCATAGTAATAATTTTCAATTTTCTGTCATAAGAAGCAAATTGCTCATGTTTGTCTATAAGCATGAATTTGCTATATGAGGGCGGGATGGCTTGCAGTTTGAGCCTTTTCCCCCCCTCCCCATTGCTTGATGGGATTTCGTTTTGTGCTGTAGGCAATGTCTTGCTTCTGTTTCACTACATGACTTGAAACATGATTGTAGGTTGTTTAGAGAGGTTGGATATGTTGAGGAATTTGACATAGCTTGACATCAATTAGTTTGGTTGAGTATTAACCAAATGGTTTTGATTGAGTTATACTTGGGTCCTGGATATAGTATATTCAATTGATACACGAGATCAAATGGTTTCCACCCACACCCCCCACCACATCACCCCAGCCCAACACCCCAACCCCAACCCCCCCCCCCACACACACACAAGAAGGTATCTTCTATCTAACATTATTATATGATATAATGGGCAGATGATCATCCATAAAGCCTTATAATCACTTTGTAATTTAGCAGAATGATATTTTGCTGTATGGTGTTTATTTTGGCCAACTTTGGAATGTTGTTTCAGTATGAAGATTGCATTAAGGATTGTGACAAGGCTGTTGAAAGGGGAAGAGAACTTAGATCAGATTTCAAGATGATAGCTCGGGCCCTGACAAGGAAGGGTACTACACTTGTGAAAATGGCAAAATGTTCAAAGGACTTTGAGCCTGCTATTGAGACATTCCAGAAGGCTCTTACTGAGCATCGCAATCCAGACACACTTAAAAAGCTTAATGATGCTGAGAGGGCTAAGAAAGAATTGGAGCAGCAGGAAGCTTTTGACCCTAAATTGGCAGATGAAGAACGGGAGAAAGGTAATTGGTGAATTTGTTTTAGTATTTGATGGAGCCCTAAGAAACGTAGATTAATTCATGCAAGCATATAGGCTCATAGATATGCATGCAAGTAAGTAGATTTATAGGAGATTAGGAAGGGGGAGGTATATTGATGCTTCTTTTGTTTGTGCTAAAGTTTTCTAATTCTCCATGCTTGACTTCAAGTTAAATGGCCTTAGGGTTTGTAATGAACTTGGATTCATTGTACTAATCAGCTGTTGCATTGCATAGGTAATGAGTTTTTCAAAGAGCAAAAGTATCCAGAAGCCGTGAAGCACTATACAGAATCCTTGAAAAGGAATCCTAAAGATCCGAAGGTAGTAACTATGGCCTTATTTTGCTGTGAGCATTTTCTTATGAGACACAATGTCTAATCTGGTGTTCTGTTTTTCTTTAATCAGGCGTACAGCAACAGAGCAGCGTGCTATACTAAACTTGGTGCTTTACCTGAGGGTTTGAAGGATGCAGAGAAGTGCATCGAGCTTGACCCAACATTCTCGAAGGGTTATACTAGGAAAGGTGCTGTTCAATTTTTCATGAAGGAATATGACAAAGCCTTGGAGACGTATCGAGAAGGTTTGAAACATGATCCACACAACCAGGAATTGCTTGATGGTGTAAGAAGGTCAGGGCTTCATTGCTAATGACTTTTCATAACTACCTCATGGGGTGCTCTGGAGGAAGATCGTATAGTGACTCTCTTTTTGCTGTTTGCAGATGTGTGGAACAGGTCAACAAGGCCAATCGTGGTGACTTGACCCCAGAGGAATTAAAGGAGAGACAGGTCCGACAGTTGAAACTTTCTTCTCTTTTTTTTTAGTGTTAAATCGGTATCAATATTCAATTTCATATCTTTTATTATGTAGGCCAAGGCGATGCAAGACCCTGAGGTCCAGAATATTCTCACAGATCCCGTGATGAGACAGGTTTGGAAAATTAGATATCCACTTTGCTGTTGAAATATACAAGCTTTAATGTAGTCGTGTGGTATCTGGTCTATGAGTCTCTAAATTCATTATTATGGTTGGTTGCAGGTATTGATAGACTTCCAGGAGAATCCTAAAGCTGCTCAGGAGCACACGAAAAACCCCATGGTGATGAACAAGATTCAGAAGTTGGTGAATGCAGGAATTGTTCAGATCAGATGAGATTTAGTGTATTTCTGCCTGCTTGCAATGTGTTTTCTTTAGGAGAATGAAGTGTTGGACAGAAGTTTTGTGCCGTTTCCTTTTCGCAATTATTGCCGACTTGCCCATTGTGCAGTAACAATGTTAATTTTTATAATTCAAGTTTAGTGGGAAATCCTGAAGTGTCTTTTGCCTGATTTTATCAAGCGGCTGTTGTTGTGTTGTTTTGTTGCCTAATTTTGTCTTATCGCACTGGTAATGCCACTTCATATCCAGACACATAAAATGAAAATCCGATTTTCTCTCTTTTCCTTTCCTTTCCTTTCTTTTGAAATATATTTGCATGTACCGGTTTCTTCTCTTTAAAAATTTGCCAAACACAGTATTAAGGTGGAGCCGATGCCATCAGCTATCCAAGTTTTATTTTGAGATGTGATATTTGGCTCGACTGGTTTAGGTGTCTAATTAGACATTTGAGTTTACATTAGCCAAGTATATCTTTAATTTAGATGTTAATTAGAAGAAAAGTATCTTTTAGAGCATCTTCAGCGAGATTGAATACACTTACAATGCATTTTGATGAGCTGGAGATGAACTATGTTATCCACAAGGAGTAACCGTAACAAAAAAGGTATAGAACTTGGCCATCGTACAGCCTTTTTCTCTTGGGATTCTCCTAGTTAAGCTCTAGATTCTCTCCCAAATATGAGAAAAGAGCCCACGATTTTGATAGAAGAATAGAGGAAGTATATTCTGCGGAACGCCATCCAAACAGCCATCCTAACGGTGGATGGATGGATGGAAAGTCCCGACCGAGTGGGCGGCGACCACCATCCGGATGGTAGAGGGTACGGCAGTGTACAAACATACATGCACAAAACCAACTCTTACTCTTTTTTTTTTTAACTTTTAACCGCTCCAAGAATACGAGAACAAATAAATTTTGTTGAAGTTTGACAATGATGGGTAGAGTAACACAAAAAGATCTTGCTTTTTCATAGAGAAAAGAGTTACTACTCGTTTTAATTAGGTTTTCATTTGCAAATGTTGTTGCAATTATTTAGGCACTTTTTTCCCCTTAATATTGAACTTAGATGAATTCATTGCATTTTCTTATTCATATAAAACTGGCTGTGGTTAGTTATGATTTTTCCCGGTTTTACACCAGTTAGTATTTGAATATTAGTGACTTTTATATAGACATAAGGTTGTAATATGGTAATAGATAGTTGAAGAAAAAAATTTTCACATATAGGTTAGGTTAGGGTTGGAAAAAAAAATTATCAACCACGGATTGAACCAAGAATCGAATCGAACAAAAAAATTGGTTTTTTTAGCAAACGTTTCATTTACGGTTTAGTTCAAATGTGTATAAACAGTTCGCGGTTCGTTCGGGAAAATTAATTGAACCGAGCCTTTTAGTTAAATAAAAAAAAATTTATACATTTATTTTGTACTTTTATATATATATATATTTTTCCATCAATCTTCATAAATTTCGTTAAATTTTTCATATCTTATTATTATTTATCATAATTTTGTATTAATTATTAAAATTAAGTTGAATAAATTACATTTGAAATTTCATATTTGTTGGAGATAAAAATGTTTAGTGAAAATTTGATACAAACGGTTCGAACTGTAGATCAAATCAAACCGAACCGATTTTAATTAGGTTTGAAAAATTTATGAACTAAATCGTATGGTTATATTCGATTTAAAAAAAAACGAACCATTATATTAGGTTTGGTTCGATAGGGAAGGGGGGCGAATTTTACTGAACCGAGTTATGTCCACCCCTATTATAGGTATATAATAATAGCTTTATACATATTGAGGTTATATTTATAAAGTTATGTAGACATGTCATGGTTATATAGAAGTTAATGTTTATGTATATACACGTGTTGTGATGAAAATATTTAGAATGAAGTCTTGAGAATAATAATACAAGTAAATAAACACCAGTAATTATAAATATACTTTAAAGCCAATGAAAATGATAAAATAATAATTTTTCTTATATGTATTAGTAATATAATTTTGTTAATAATAATATCGAAAATAATAAAATTACTAAATATTAAATCACGATATAATTAATATGACACTCAGAAGACATAATATCAAATAAAAGCACAAGATATAACAAAAAGAAAAAAATGATATAATTATAAAGTAACAAAAATATAAAATGTGATGATTGGTATCATGATATAAATACAAATGCTAACTCGAGAATGACGATTCAAAATTTTGGATTTTTCAGGCTCGAGCCCCTAGCAGACAATAATCAAATCCAAGCATCCAAAAATACAACTTAATATTATAAAAATAATTTTCAAATAAATACTCATATCCCCTTAATAATTCCAAATATGCATAAATTTTTATTGAAATACTTCGCAAAATACTTAAGTTATTACGCGTGAGTAGATTTAGTCATCCCTAGATGGGCTTAGATCGGCCATAGGTTCATTGGCTTCAAGCGAGTCTAGACGGTTATGGCTCTAAACCTATTTGTACAAGTAGGTTAACCAGCTAGTTTCTAATATGTGTAACTTATATTATTAAAACCTTTAAATGTTTAAGTAAACGTTGTAATTAAAATTATTATTTTGATCAATATTAAATATTATTTAACAAAAAAATTAATATTAAAATAATATTATGAAATTATATATAATTTATATCATAATTAAAATTACCTCTCCTTATAATACCTATATTTAATTTTTCTTTTTTACTCTCTAAAATTGTACTCTATTTTCTTCTCTCTCTCACTTTCTTATCTCTTTTCTTTTACAATTTTCAATAAAGGCACTTTTTTTTTTCACAATTTCTTTTATTAATATAATTTTTTGAAAGAAGTCATTATAAATTACTAAGGGTTGATATATCCATATTGCGTATGCAAAAAATACAATATGAGGAGAGAGAGAGGAGTAAGGTTGGTTGACCAATGAAAATGAAAAGCAGGTTGTGAAGAACGAATGTGTAGATTGAAACTCTACGAGAGTGTTTTTTGTAAAATGAAACATTGGATTACTATTAATAAAGAGAGAGAGGATGACGGGAATTGAGGATGCTCTTAAATGCTCCATTTTGTGTGGGCTATAATTATCTCTTTTTAGTCTTCTATCCTCCATTTTGACTTCTCTCTTTTTGATCTATTTTCTCCCTTTTATAACAATATGTTTCTTTTTTCTTTTCATTTGTTTTTGTTAGTTCCATACTTTGGTTTCAAACAACCACCAGCGCCACTGAAATTTTCTTTCTTTTTGTACATCTATAACATGATTTTTTTTATATACCTACAGTATGCAATGCATTGTAAAAATTTTTTGATGTTGAATCTATTGAGTTATGAATATCGCAGTCTTTTATAAAATTATTTTGTATGAATATAATTTAATCATTATCTTTCTTTTTAATCTCCACTCCACCCGACGTTTTAGGCTTCCTATACTTTATTCTTCTTGCAATGTGTGGTTGGGCTTTTCTTTTATTTATTTATTTATTTATTTTTTGGGCAATTGTAGCAAGGCTTAAAAAGAATGATAAGTGTTGTGTGTAAGATACAGATTGTTATTACTTCTTTTGTTTTAAAATGGGTGTCAAACTTTTGCTTTTTGATTCAATGATATGTGATTTCAACATATTTAAGCATAGTAGAAAATTATAATATAATTTCTTATTATATTTTTACTGGTTTACATTGTGATAGGTATTGGTTTAGATGTATTTAGTATTTATGTGCACAATTCACCAATATAATCAACTTTAGTGAATTAAAAATTTACAATCCAATTTTGTGTGACAACAAAGATAAGAGTAGTGCCTCTAATATGAGTGTGTTTGATATTCATGCTATAGATTAGTATGTTTCAATAAGCATAAATCTTATAAAACTTTCCGTTTACATGGTTAAGCAACATGGTTAAGGTCACAATAGTAATCCAACTAAGAAAAGAATTTAAAATATCTTAATAGACATATATTTATTTTAAAAATTTTTACTACTACCCCATTTTTTTTCTTCACATACATCGTAGGTACGTGTTTGCTAGTCTATATAACACAATTACCCTTTATTTAATATTATTTAACAACAAAACTAACTTTTATATTAACTATTGATTAATTTAATAAAAGTATATTTGTACCATATGGTCTCTTCCATTACTTTGGTCAATATTATTTTTTTAAAATTTCAAAACATTGTTGTTCCCAATTAAATAAGAGAATTCCACATTTTTCAACCCACACCCCCTCTCTCCTATTATTATTCTTAATAACTGCTATTTTCTCCAACTATCTCTATAACTTCCAAGTTCATAATTCCAAAACTATCACATTAAGAGGACCATATTCTTTAAAAACCTATTTCTTCAACTTCTTCAACCATCTCTCTCTCTAGCGTAATATTTTTCTTTCATTGATCACTTTTTCTCTCCACATTAGATTTTCTTTTTAGTTTTATCATAGATATTTCTTGATATATTTTTTTTTCATTATTATTAATTACTCTATTTGGTGGGTATATGCAGTTGAATTTTGACATTATTATGATATTTGTAAAAATTTATGTAAACTAGGTGTGTCATTTTCTTTTTGATGGTGATGACAACAATGTTGTAAGTTGATAGACACTTGCTCTTTTGTGCATATATTAAGAGCTTTTTTTTTTTTTTTTCCCTCGAGTTAACAACGCATACATTTGTTTTTTTATTTCAATATTTGTTTTGTTATTACTTTTTTACCATTTTAGTTTTAATGGTAGATATCAATTCCATATTCCTCATATTTTATTACTATAACTCCAACAGATAGGCATGGAACATGTAAGTTGAAGTTTTATGCTTTATTTTCTTTTTATCTCTCTCTCTTTTACCAGTCTTGGTTCAATTTAAATTTTTATTTCTTTTTATTAACTACTATAGTATTTGTTCACTTTATATATATTGAATTGCTGATTTTTATTGATGGTTTAATAATGATATCGCTTCTATAATAACTACATCTTATATTTCTTTATTATGTATAGTGTGAATATTTGGATAAATACAATGATTATTGCTGCTAACATGGAAGGATTTAAATTAATTGAAGTTTTCACTCTTACAATGAACACTCTATCCGAAGCCATCCATAATAATTGGGACGAGCAAGTATTATCTCAAAGAAATAAGTATCGACCATTATTTTCTATCTTTTTCACTGTCATTAAATAGTTTTATTGCCTTTGTTTCTTCTCTCTTTTTTATTTTTAGCATTTCTTTTCTTATCTTGTGTGATAATAGAAGAAATTTATCTCTGGACTGCATGCTTTGTTTTTTAAATTATTGGATGTTTATTTAAGGAAAAAAAAAATTATGCATTGCTAATTTTCTATTGTATTTTTTTAAGGAGTTAATATTTATGTGGTTCTTTTAATCTTTTATATACTTACGTAACAACTTTGTTGTTGAGGATTTTAGTATTAAATATTTTAAATATAATGAGAATGAGCTATTCTTTGATCCTATGTTTTTCTTTTTTTTACATTGAAGCATATGGAATACTTTTAATTAATATGATTTTGATAAATGTATACATTTTTTTTCCTCTTGAATAACTCTGAATATGAAATGTAAACTTAATCATTCATACTTATGTTTTTTCTTCTTTATTTTTCAATCATATTTGACTTCTTATTAAAAAAATATCTGCATGCTAATTTTTTTTTCTTTTTAAAGTAAAATCTAGGTCTAATAATGAGTTTCAATGGGACTTATATTTTTGGTCAAGGCAAGCAATTGATATGCTCTTTAATTTCGGTCTCTATAATATTTTTCATATGGTATGTTCTGTAATAATAAAAAAAAAGAAAACTTATATCTAAATGTTATAATGAGTGCTCCGTAATTTATAAAATAAAAAAAAATTTCCGTATATCTTATTTGGAATAAGTTTTAAGTGATTACTAATAAATTACCTAATAAAACCATATAGAAGAACCTTATTTTCTTTATTTTTTATTAGTATTACATATAATATATGTATGTATTGTACAAATACATGTATATATATAATATTACGAAGGGTAAAAAAAAAAAAAAGATGAGATGAGAAAAAAATTGGAAATTCCAATTAATGGGTCCATGAATTGGCTTGTTAACCGACAAGCTCGTGAATTGGTCCTAGCTAGACTAGTCGGAGTTCCATATATTTTAGAAACATGGCTCGTCGGTTTGGATCAGTTAGACATGTTTCCTGCGTCTACGAGTGAGTACTCTAATATTGAAAAAAAAAAAAAATCAAAATAAGATTTATGGGGAAGGGATTTATTGATAATATTATATATATATATATATATATATACACACACATCATATGTGTTTTTCAATTGGACTTGTTTCTTAGGTCTATGTGTGACTACTCTAATATTGAAAAAGAAAATTGGAATAAGATTTATCGAGAAGGGATTCATTAGTGATATAATCTATGCATATATACATAGTAAGTAATTTTTAATAGTATTTGAATGTAATGACAAAGAATGGTTTTTTAAAAAGGGTAAATTACATAAATGTTCCTTGTAAACTTTAGAAATTATATGGACACTCCTTGTTTTCAAAATTAAACAATTACATCTCTAAAATAAATGTGAAACCACAATAGTAAATAATATGTATATAGATTTATTATGCATATATGCCAATAATGCACACACTAGATTTATATGTCTAATTCGAAATTTTGGTATGAGAAAGATGCCACAATATATTGATGAATAATACCATTGATTCTGCGGGCAAAATTATATTTTAAATCTAAAAGTTATGATCATATGCCTATTATCAAAACTAGACATATATAAAAATTTCTTATGCTTTTAGGGCATAATAGTCAAGCTATTTGATTCTAGGCACCATTTTATACCTAAACTTTTAGGAATTGAATTTTAGCTTATCTATTTGCACAGAACTCTAAAAAACCCTGAATTGCGAAGGTTTAAGAGGATTAGATAATATATATATTTTCAAAACATGTCATTGGAATTGATATTATACTATAATGACAAATGCTATGTTTTTCAAACAACTTGAAAGCTTGATGTAAACATTGTTTGGACAATGTCCTCCTAATATAATAGTGCGAAATGCTTGATGGAAAATTTAAAGCAGAAGTGAAGAGCTATAATTATAATTTATAAATTTAATGTAAATATATATATATTATTAATATATGCACATAATAAATATATATATATGTCATTCAAGCAATGTTGGTTCCAGGTCTATTTTAAGAATATAAATCCTTAATTTTGAAAATAAAGATATTTTATATAATTATAAAAATTTACGGAGAGATCCACGTAATTTACATTGCATTTAATTTGCGGTGGAATGGACAGTTTGATGTTGCGGGGAATAGCTGTTGAATCTTTTTCTTCGTTAACAGCCTCTCTGAAATCACACACTTTACTCTTTCACTAGTTAACCGCCCCCCTGTCGGTTTAACGTCTTCGTGTCGATATCATTTTGTGATTTCTGAAAGTACCAGCTCTATACTGTGTTTGGTAAATTCAAAAGCCCTTTTCTTTCTGGTCAAATTCGCACATACCCAATAGCCGATTTAACTTTCTCCTCCATATCTCTGCAAAGTACAGTCTTCAAAACATACACTTTTTCCAAAACATTAGTGAAAATTCCGAACTTCTAGTACTTTGAAAACGTACCCACTTGGAAATGTTTTGGTCTTTTCTACATAAAACACTAAAAAGCTTTGATCTTTGAAGAAATTAGATTATTGGGTATGTATGCTTTTCATTTATCAAAGTGATGAGATACACACAATACCAAGTTCATCGCTAGAATGGATGATGGTCAGGGAGGAGAACATGCACGTGGACAAGGAGGAGTTCACTTCTTTGAACCAAGCCCTCCACATTTCTTCAAGATAATCCTCCATGATACCATTCAAAGTGGAAAACTGGTTCGTAACCAACATTTCCATACTTTTCATGTTCTTGTTTTACCCATAATGTTATGTTATGCCTGAAGTAATGTGACAACACCAGTCTGTAAAACATAGTACATCGTAGGTTTGCAACGAATTAGATTGTTTATTCTCTTTCTCTTTACCAAGAATTATGACGACTGCGTTGCATTTATATGTGTCAATACACACAGAGCATTCCGAAGAAATTCGCAAGAAAATACTGTGGATTAGGTTTTTCAGAGAACCAACACCAGATGGTCTCTTTAAAATTGCCAAGTGATGATGTGTGGGATGTGGAAATGGAGGTATGTGAAGATGGCCAACTTTACTTGCATGGAGGTTGGCCGAAGTTTGTCGACTTTTATGGCATCAAGCATGGTCACTTCCTTACTTTTAAGTATAAAAGGAGGGGAACGTTCCATGTCCGCATATTTGATTCGAGCACTGCTGAGATTAGGTACCCGATCAAATCATCCAATAATGCTAGCAAAGATCAAGAAAATGTCCACTTTGGAGAAGATCAATCTCGCAGGGACATCGAGCCTCAAATGCCAAACGAAAGCCCTAATCCCCAATCACCAGCTCAGGATGAAGTTGTTCCGACAAGTTCAACAGAGAACACCATTGAAGTAGCAGATACCGATGTGGAAAGTGATTCCGGCGATGAGACGAAACCTCAAATGTCAGGAGGTAAAAACATTGCTCTGAGTCAACCATAGATCATGGTTTTATATGGAACTTGAGAGTTGTCACTCTTTAATATATATATATATATATATATATATATATATATATATATATATATATATACACATCTCTTTGTTGTTGTAGGTGGAACTGTGGAAAGGGACAGAGCACAAGAAGGGGCCAGTTGTTCTAAGTCCAGGAAGAGGAACCCATATTTTTCAATTGTCATTCGCCCATCTTATGTCCATAAGATGTTGGTAAACGCCCTACTTCGCTAGGAATCATGCAAATATAAAATATCTGCATGTATTATTTCCATGAACATGTTGATTGTCTTTCCCTCCGCAGAGCATACCTGCAGGATTTTTCGTGGAACACTTGGTGGCACTTGAAAATGGTAGTACTGTGGAACTTTGTACCTCAGCTAGGAGAAGTTGGACAGTAAAATACATTTACAACATATGCTGTAATACGAGATCATGTAAACTAACAACTGGGTGGAGGGGATTTGTGAAAGATAATAAGCTAGAGGAGGGTGATGTTTGTGTTTTCGAGTTGATCAAATGTGATCCGATTGTGTTCCATGTTACCATCTCCAGAGCCCCTAAAGATCAAACGTTTGGTAAAAATTTGTTAATTTTGTACTGTTTTCACTTTCTTTTATGTTTAATTTCTATCAGAAAATAATTATCGTTACAATTTTTTAAATTTTTTGGGTTATTTTGAAAGCAGCTCTTCGAGGTGGCTTCAATAGTTCTATGCCTAAAGAATCGATTCAATTCTCAAAATCCGACAAATTGAGAGGTATATATAATAAATAAATCATAGGTTATATATTGTTCCACTGCTGATGTAGGTTTCAAGGAAGAAAAACGATTTTTATTCATTATTATCCTTTTGTTTGGGCGTTTAGTGCTGTAAGGTTGTATCAAATTTTCAATTGTAGATGGTGGTGTAATCAAGAAGACTTACGATTTGCCACCAGGACAACCGGAAAACGAAAAATCAGCACCAGGGCAATGCGCCACCAGGAAGAATTACGATTTGCCACCAGGACAACCAGAAAAGGACAGATCAGCATCACTGCTTAGAAGAAGTTCTTTCAATTCCACAAATCCATCTTTTTCAATTGTCATGCAACCTTCTTATATCCACAGAGGCATTTTGGTGAGACAGCTGAAACGACCCTCTATTTCTGTTACACAATATTTGTATTTAGAAGCAGGGCAAAGGCACCTATGAATTTCAACTTGTATTGTGTATTTACATATACTGATCTTGATTTATATATATATATATATATAATCTTTCCCACATAGAATCTACCAAGAGAGGCTTTCATGGGATGGTTTGGCTCAAAGAGTGGCAGCATGGTGGAACTGTGTACCTCTGATGGAAGAAGTTGGACCGTGAAATACCATCGCACAGTATGTCATAATCAAGCGTATTGCAGACTACGGGGTGGCTGGAAGGAATTTGTGAAGGATAATGATCTAGAGGAGGGTGACTTGTGCGTCTTCAAGCTAATCAAACCTGCTCCGGCCATATTTCACGTTACCATTCACTGCAAAAATATGCACCGTATGTCTTGTTTATTTCATCTGTTATGACATACTCAAAATTGTAAACCGAATATTTCAGCATAAACGAGTTTTTTCATTCATTCATTTATAGGCAAACGAAAGTTGGCTGCCTTAGTCCCAGCCCCAGCCAGCAACTGCACATCAAAGTTCCGAGTCGTGATGAAACCGTGCTATTTATGCGGTTCAAATCCGGTAAGTTACTCTATGCTCACTTGAGAATTTTAAAATCGGTATATATGGATGTTGATTATATGCTATCAGAGTTGGGGAGTTTTTCATATAATGTACGAATTCAACTTTGTGGTATGACATATATATCTTATGTGAACATGGAAGTAAGTAAGGCATCCATGCAACGAGACATGATAAACATATGATGCGAGTGTAACCATGCAGGCGATACCGATGCGAATTGCAGAGAAGATTTTTATGTTGCCAAAGGAAAGGGTAAAGATTGTGAAGCTTGAAACTGGGGATAGAACATGGAGTGTTAAGGCTTTGTACAGCCGCCACCGAAAGTTATCAGCAGGTTGGCACAAATTTGTTCAGGAAAACTTCTTGGGCGTGGGTGACATTTGCGATTTCGAGCTTCTTGATCTCAAGGAACCGGTGATGAGGGTATCCATACAACGTGCTAAAAAACCCAAAACATAATTAAGTTTATGTATGTATGTACTTGGTGATGGTGATGGTGGTGGTTGCGGTAGAGGTAGAGGAGGTTATAAACTGTATCGAACACGATGATAGTCGTAGACACTCTGTTAATCTATCAAACTTCTTTTAATCCTTAAGCCAATGTAATCTAAGTCATACATAGATTGTCTATGGACACCCTATTGTTACAATTCTTTCAACCCTGACTTGCCTTGAGTTGCAGCCTTATTCTTAAAAGCATTTATCTTTCTCTCCTAATTGAGGAAAACTAACAAATTCCAAAAGAGCCTTTAATTGTACAAGTAGTTTTTATGATACCATGACGGCACTGCAGACTAACTTTGAGGGAATCATGTCAATACTCGAAATAAAATTCCTAATATATAATACTTATTAAACCATAAGGATTGTAATTGGAGAGAAAAAAAAAAAAAAGTAGATGATGCAAGTAAAATATTGGTCAAACACTAATAACTAAAAATGTATATTTTCCCATCCTTTCCCCCTTGAAGATTAATGTCTACGTATACAAATATGCAAAAAAAAAAATTTATAAAACTATTGGATAAAGTTTTTCTATTTCCAAATGGTGTTCTTGTTAGTATCACATCTAATAAAATGATTCTTATACAATAGAGAATAAAAAAAAGAGAGACAAATATTCAATATTTCCCAGATGAAGACACAAGTAAGGATATTATTTGAGATCGAGGGATCTTGGGCCCAATTAAGCCATCTGTATTGATCTCATCTTCTGCTTCTTTTACATCAAACCTTTACCAGCTAACTCTCATTGTTTTATACGTATTTATCTTTCTCCCTTCTAATCATCACCAGAATAGCTTCGAAATTCCAGTCGATTATCTATTATAAAAAAATGGTCACATGAAGGTGCACAGCACTTTAATTTATCGTACGAGCAGTTGTTAATGAAAATTTAAATGAAGTACCTATCGAAAGTTACAAATTGGTGACAGCTATACTCTTATTATAATGTTAGAAATCACCTAACCCATAACCCTTCATTTGGCCAGATATCAAGAATCTAGTAACCTGAAAATGATAAGGCGGCTTGTTTAATTATTTAATATCAGCAACAACATTGCTGAGAGAATTTTTTATTTTTATTTTTTTCATTTTAGTTAATAGAGCGAGAGTATAGTTTTGAATTTGTATCGTATCTATAGAATGATAGCTTTTATATCAATTGGGTTACGAGGTTTTGACACTGAAAATAATTTTACATAGATGATTAACTTTTCAACTTTATTTTTCTTTTTTTTTTTTTTTATCACTATCTTGATTAAGTTATGAGGGATATTTACACTCAAGGGAAATTGTTTGTAGTAACGTCCTTCCTTGTAACATATCAAATAAGGCACTTAGCTATTTGATACGGTATTAATTTGAAGTTAATAAGACATGGCAATGACTATGACTAGTACTAGTACCCTATTTGAAATTTAAGAAGGCTTGACAAGTGTGTTTTTTTTTTTTTTTTTAATTTAAATTTTTTTCTTCCTCATCTTTCATTTTGGCCCGACTAAGCGTTTGATATTGATGTTAGTTATTCTCGAGGAAAAGAATAAACATATAGAAACAGACATTGTTGATAATGATGAAACAGATTATTTAAACTGAAGGTGGGAAGGAATAATTAATCTCGTATATTTGTATGAAAAAAAAAAAAAAACACCCTTAACTTCAATCATTTTAATCTGCACCCACTTTAATTGTTGCAATTTCATACTGAGAAAGATATTTGCATATCTTAAATTCTTCAATTTGTACATTGTAAAATAGCGAAATCATTATTCCTGTCTTAATTTTATACTGGATTCAGGGATTAAAAGTACCAGGAGATAAACAACTAAAGAAAGGAAAAAGTTGAAGGTCAATCCAATAGAGGACCAGACTTAAAGTTATTTTTTAACAATTTCGACAAAAAAAAGAAGAAGAAGGAGAAGAAGTTATTTTCTATAATGAGCACTAGAGTTTGAACTTGTATTGACGCTGATATATGATATTAAGTATATTGAATAATGTAAGAATAAGAAAACTATATCAGAGAGGGATCTGTTTAAGAGGAAACAATGCTCTTTGCTTGTGAGAACCATTTTCTTATTGCTGTAACACTAACGATTAAATTTATCTTGTCGGTAGCGTTTCATTTATTTACTTGGTGTTTTCCTCTTTAAAAATTCATTTATAAATGTTGCTATTTCTCTTGTTATTTGTGTAGTTAGTGATCCGTAACGTAAAATCTAGATTTCGTATTAAAGTAATATGAAGTGATATAGGGATTTACAATATTTGTGATCTACATATTAAAGAGATGGTAATTGGTAAATCGTACTTTTGATTATGTTTTATATGAATAAAAAAATCCAAATTTATACCTCTAATAATGTTTTGTGTGTGCTATGTAGGAAAACGAGCGACAATATCAAACATCCAAGAACGGAGGAGCACAAGATTATTGGTAAAATTTAGATGAAACCAAGCCAATAAGCTTTATTTCAATTTGTCTACTAGTGTCTTATGCAACTTATAGACTCAGACGAGATTCCTAAGATTCAAAGGTTGCCTGTATTTCATTAGAATCTCCCTAAGCCAAGGTCGAGCTAATCATTATAGGACAATTGGGATAAAATTCGACATTTTCTCCAAATCTCTCACTCCATATGATTCGAATGAAGCCTTAATGACTTTGACGTAGCTATTTGGTATGAATATTGGCCAATGCAAACCTGAAGCACACTTATTCTTTATTTTAGCCCCTTTTAGATACTTTAAGAACACTAAAATCTAATTTACTTTGTTAAGCTATATTAGTGGTTTTCTTGTATGCTTTTAGGCTTTTTTTTTTTTTTTTTTTTTGTTTTTAAGGTGATTAAAGTAGTGTTAGCTTAATCTAGCTACTAAAATGGGTTTTTTGAAACACTTTGAAGTAATGAAGTTTCACTTAAGTTAATAATTCATAATTCTTCTTTTACATTATGAACGACTAAATTCATTAAGGGCTAATGGCTTATTTCTTGCTGGCACAAGTTACGGTTTATTATTGTAAATGATAAGAAGGGTCTCAAGTTCTTTAACCAAGTACTTAACGAAACATGATTTTAATGTAATTCTCGACCATGGCCCATCAAGTTGATGTGATTTAAGAACTTTTTACGAAATCCAGAAGATGCATAATTTCCTTAGCTTAAGGTGGGATACTGGTTTTAATCACGATGAAAGTACCTTTATACTTATGCAATCATATTATTGCTATGCCTAGGTACTTAATGCAACTAAACGGGTTCTTTTATCAACCTTTACTGTTAGATTCTAGAGTTGCAGGCTTAAATATAATTTACTAGGAAAATCAATCAATCAATCAATAAATAATAACTACAGGTAAAATTTTTCAACCTTTCACAAAAAAAATCATGATTTATAAAAACAATTTACTCTAATAATTGAATTCATCATTACATTACGTTGGATCTACACGTCCCAATACCTCATGACGTGAATCCAGGGATTTCACAAACTCTATCATGTTGAATATGAAGATTTTAAAACCTCATATAACTTTCAATTAAAAAGATACTGAGAACACATTTCAATTGGTGACATATTAATTTCGAGACCACAACTAAATAAACTAAAATCTCATAACCAATTATATTCGTCACAACAAAAATATTACATATCAGCTAATATTCATACGAAATATTCTAGTTTTACACGCAGAAAGAGCACATAAGAAGTAATTGCTATCGACCGAAATGAAACTAAATCATGTAATTTAACTTGGGAAATTAACTGCTTTTAATATCAGTACATAAAAAGTGAGGACCCTATGATGAGACCTAGTTCTCACCAGACGAAAGCAATCAAATCAACCAATAAACTATGGCATACTTATGGTACTAATCCTAGTATCCTACCCCTCACCACCATGCACAAAAATATCTCGAATACAACAAAACTTGCTCATATAATCATTTGACCTTACCCCATTGATGCCCATTAATCACATTCATTGATAAAAAGACAAAGCTCCTAACAACATTTTTTAAATCCCTGAATGTTAATTATACCAAACTCGATGAAAAGATACAACACTTAAAACTATATTTTATACAACACACCAGCTATATAATAAAGAGTAGGTTAGAGTATAATCCAAATCCTCAATACGGTCCAGTTCTAGCCGAGAAAAGGTGTCTCGATATTAATATTTATAAACTAATAGCGAATAAATATTAATAATATTTTGATGTATAGTAGCGATATTGAATTAGTAAGTGGATACGTATTAAAATTTTATTGATATTTATAAGCTATACTAATTAATTAATATAATATAGTATGCTATTAATAATACGGCGAACTTTTGTTCAACATTCTCCCGGAAGCATGTTTAAAGTTTTAAAATGGAAGAAGAAGAAAAAAATCTCATACCACTTTCCTAAATTTAGTAGAACAAACTTGAAAGAAACATTATACATTCACCTAGATAACCTTAAAAACTCCATCGTCCACCTCCTCTGATAAAAAAGATTCTTTAGTACCAGAATTACGTATCCACGGTTAAGTTTTAATAAAATTTTAATATGTAATAATGACATTAAATAATTTTTAAAATATTAATATCCGTATTTTATAGACAAAGCTACTTGTAAAATTTTTTTATTAATATCTATGTGTTATTAATTAATTAATTAACACGGTGTATTAGTGGTAGCAACACCGCAACGACAGTCCTCCCAAAAACATGTTTAGAAGGTATAAAAAGGAAGAACAAGAGTCTCATGCCACATTCCTAAATTTAGTAGAACAAACTTCCAAGAAACATTATACATTCACCTGCACAACCTCAAAAGACTTCATCGCCCACCTGGTGAACGTAACGGGTGATTGGACCCACCATTTTCCATGCGTGTCACTCTCTTCTTTTGCATGCAACCTTAAAACCGCCACCTCATAGCCCTGCTTTATAATCCCTCATCCACTTCACCTCAGTTTCACCTCCAAGCTTCAGCTTTCAGTTTCTTCTTTTTAAATTTTTAATCAGTTTTAGAAGTCTTTTGAGCTTGTTGGCATGATGAAACTAAGCCTTCCTTTTCTTGTGAACTTCCTCTTAGTGTTCCTCTTTGTATTAGTACCTCATGAAGCTGTAGGAAGCAGCCGGTTTGTATGGGATGATGAGGCTGAAATTAGGATGCCAACTGAGAGGGAAGAGTTGGATGATGATGATGATGGTAAGGAAATCGGCACCCGTTGGGCTGTCCTTGTTGCTGGCTCATCGGGTTATGGTAACTACAGACACCAGGTAGGTTTTTTTTTTTTTTTTGGGGTAATCTAGACTGTTCTCAATTATATGTATCTGTACATGTATATGTATACATATAAAGGATCATCTGCTAATTTCTTTATTTTTTTTTTCTTTTTGTATTTTTGAAATTACAACATCGGAAGTTGAATCCGGTCCATTCTCCATCCCGATCATTTTCTAATTTATTAGAAAACGAAAATAAGAGCAAATGCAATTTAGCTTCTGCTCTGCAGGATGTCAATAAAAGTGGTTTCAAATACCAATAAATAAATTTTCATCTAATGTACTCATTTTTAATATTTATACAATGGAGATAAAAAAACCGCACTGGAGCAAAATTTGAAAGATGTTGGGGTCAAATATAAGATTAATTAATATATATGATCACAACTTATTTGTATGGAATTTTTTATTTTATTTTATTTTATTTTTTCTAGATATAAAGATATCAAATCGAGCAATATTCACATGTCGAGCGGGTCAATGTATGTTTTTATTTGCAGGCGGATGTTTGCCATGCATATCAAATACTGAGAAAAGGAGGGCTGAAAGAGGAAAACATAGTGGTGTTCATGTATGACGATATAGCTAACAACACATTGAATCCTAGGCCGGGGGTCATCATCAACCATCCACAGGGTAAAGATGTCTATGCAGGTGTTCCAAAGGTAAAGATTTTTTTTTTTTAATGCCACCTTTTGAATGGGATATTCCTGAGGGTTGTGATTAAAGAATTAGAAGGACAGATAATGATGCCCACTTTGGAGTGAGCTGATTGGCTGCTCTTTTTTTCTTTTTTTTTTTTTTTTTTCCATTTATCTGTTTGTTCATTATAATATGGTTGTCTTAAGAAGCGTCCACTTTTTTCTTTGCCCCTTTTATCTTGATGATACTAAATGTAGATAAATATGTCATCTTTTCATACTAAGGATTAGTTTGTTTCCTAGGAAAAAATTGTTAGATACTTTATCTTCTACCATAAAGTAATGATATATCCTCATTTTTCATTTATATTTTTCGTTATGGTTGTCATTAGCTTGATCGCCTATTATAACCTTTGCTTTTCAGCATTATCTATCTTTAAAAGCTAGTATCGTAACCTTTTAAGATTATTATTATTATTATTATTAACAATTTTAATAATTTGATTTTAGCATAAGAAGAAAGGGGAAAAGAAAAAATATTTAGAAAGCATGCAAAAGACACACTCTCTAAATAATTTACATATGAAAGAAATTTTAACAAGAAAAAGCATAGTTCTGAATATGCATGTCTAATCAAAGATGCTGGAATATTTGCTTTTCTAGTTTTATTTCTTTGAAAGTGAAGGTAGGTGGTGATGATGATGAGATGACAATAAAAAAGAAACATTAATGATGTCAACTTGCAAATTCTTGCTTCTTGATCAATTTGCTTCCTTTTGAATACTAAAAGTTATGAGCAATATTTCCTGCATTAAATACGTAAGGTATTTGCTGAAATTTTTTTACCTTCGAGGAAGGACTATATGATTGGTTGCTTTATTTATTTAGCAAAAAATGTTCTTGAACATTTATTTTTAGTTTTATAACAATCAGACCTTTTGGTAGTAATTTTAAGAAATTGTAAACATTGGTGGCTTATGACAGTAAATAATGGTGACTAGTGATGATTATTAATAGTACTGTCCATCTGTTGTAACCACTACCTCTCGCCATCAAATTTGAAAAATCAAATGTTCTTGGCTAGTTGAGAATAGTGTTAAAAAGCACAATGTGCGTCTTCCCAGAAAACAATCGCATGGTGGTGGACCTGCAACTCTAGGAACTACTAGGGATGGAGTCTCGACACATAGGGAAAACAAGTTCGCATCCGATTTCATTTTTCGCCATGCATGACTTTATGTTTTTTCCTCTAGGCGCGAGTGAGTCCTTTACAAGGAGTTACTAGATTTGATGGATTGTACAGGGGAATTTAACCCTACAGTACCAATTTGTCAAATTCGGAGCCTCTTTTGAATGAATGTCACAAAGACAATTCAATTCGAGCAATGAATTCTTATTCGATGGAATGTTTATTACAGGACTATACGGGCGAACAAGTCACTGCTGCGAACTTCTATGCAGTACTTCTTGGGGACAAGAAAGCGGTCAAAGGTGGAAGTGGAAAGGTCATCGACGGCAAACCGAACGACAGAATCTTTCTTTATTATTCAGATCACGGGGGACCTGGAGTTCTTGGTGAGTTCGACGCATCAGAATGGATTCGTGTCTTGTTTAAGGCATGTAGGCTTGGCGATTAGTTCTGATATCGTCATGATGAATAAGTTGAGTCATGTGAGCTTTTTGCAGGCATGCCGAATCTCCCATTCGTTTATGCAATGGATTTCATTGAGGTCTTGAAGAAAAAACATGCTGCTAAGGGTTACAAGGAAATGGTACGTGACTTTCCTCTGTTTATTAACTTCAATGTGCGCTTGTGCTCCGTATTTATACGGTTGTACCCTAATCGTGCAGGTTATGTACATAGAAGCATGTGAAAGTGGGAGTATCTTTGAGGGCATAATGCCGAAAGATCTGAACATTTACGTGACAACAGCATCAAATGCTCAAGAGAGCAGCTTCGGAACGTATTGTCCTGGAATGCAGCCTTCCCCTCCTCCGGAATACATTACTTGCTTGGGAGATTTATATAGCGTGGCATGGATGGAGGACAGGTACGTACGGTCTTCGGTCAAAAGCTCGTGCATCGCCATTTTCCATTAGAAAGCTATAAAGCTCCTATTAACCAAAACCATCTTTATCTCATGCAGTGAAACCCACAATCTCAAGAAAGAAACAATAGAGCAACAATACCGATCGGTAAGATCCCGAAACGCCATCTCGGATTCCTTTCATGCTTTACTTACCAAATGCAAGTCGATCGATTTGGCTGTTAATTAGGTGAAACAAAGAACCTCCAATGTTAATACGTACAACGCGGGGTCCCATGTGATGGAATATGGAAGCAAGAACATTAAAGTAGAGAAGCTTTATTTGTACCAAGGTTTTGATCCCGCCACATCGAACTTTCCTCCAAACAACTCCCTCTCGGATGCTCCTCCTATGGGAGTTGTTAATCAGAGAGACGCCGATCTACACTTCCTCTGGCAAATGGTGTGCTCTACACCCCCATCTCTCCAAGAACATAGCTTGAATTGTAATTCGTTTGAGTCCAGTGAGTTATAACATACTTGGCTGTGCAGTACAAGAAATCTGAAGGGAAGTCGGACAGGAAGGTGGAAATCCTCCTTCAGATAACATCGACAATGAAACACAGGATTCAACTGGACGGCAGCATCGAGATGATCGGGACGCTTCTCTACGGTCCTCAAAATGGTGCAAGGGTCCTAAATGCAGTAAGACAACCCGGTTCGCCACTAGTTGATGATTGGAAATGCTTGAAGTCAATGGTTAGTTCCAATCTAATCTCCTTTTTGTCTCTTAATATTACTCTTCGCGTTAGTTATGTTTGGATGATGATGATGTGATATGGGGTTTTATTTATTTTTAGGTTCGATTGTTCGAATTGCATTGCGGGTCGTTAACCCAATACGGGATGAAGCATATGAGGGGATTTGCTAACATTTGCAGCAGTGGTGTGTCTGAAGCCGCAATGGAGGAAGCTTGCATGACGGCTTGTAGGGTTCATGACATGAGTAACTTGCATCCATCCATCTTAGGTTATAGTGCTTAAAGAAGGAAAAATAGAATGAAAGAAAGAAAAAGAAACAATATGGTGTTGATTTACACTGTACAGGGATCGAACAAGAAGCATCCTATGAGTTTTTAAGTGAATTGTAGTTGTTTCCTTCAATATAGAAGGATGGTGTACATGGGTTTAGACCAAAATGGAAAAAAATCATGTGTGCATGTGTCCATGTTCTAGTTTTTATTAGATTAATTTATTCAAATTAAAATTCTTCTCTCATGCTATGCTCTACCGTATCCCTCCCGTTTTCCATATGTGAAATTGATTTCCATTGAAAGGGTCACGTTTCTCAAAAGGATTGTTGGTCTCCCTCCCCCCGTGCTTTCAAGCCCATGAAGCTGAATCTGTCCTGGTCGTGCAAGTGTCATGTGTCGTTGTTGATATTAACTTTGTCGATCAGCTTGCATATCGGGTTAAGCATGGCAAGGTTATTGTATTGTAGTCAGTTCTGATAGGGTAGTCAGATCAACTATGTAAGACGACTATATAGTCGGATAGTTAATTTAGATATATAAAAGGTTAAGGATTAATAAGATAAATTAGGTTTGATGGAGGTTTAATTGGAGTTGGATTAAACCATTTTTATGGTTGGGTGAGGTAGAGCTAAGTAGCATTGTACGATCCAAGTTTGACAATCTAGATCCCGTTGGACGTGTAAGTGTTATGTGTTGTCGTTAATTTTAATCTTGGTGATGAGTGATTTGTTCCCAGGTATCAATATTTCAGCAAGAATGTAAAATCAATGTTTGTGTGAAATTTAAATAAGGTAATAGTCGATGTATGTGTTGCCGTTAATTTTAATCTTGGTGATGTCTTGGGAAAATTTATAAGGTATCAATATTTGAGCAAGATTTAAATAAGGTATCAATATATTTGGTATCAATATTTTTTGTAATAGACAATATAAAATTCTATTATTACAACACTATTAGTATTAGCTAATTTGTCCTTCACATGACATTGATATGTATTTATTAATAATGTTTAAATAAAATAATCAACCAAAATATAAAAATTACTATAAAAATAAAGAATATTTCAAATATATTAAGAAAGGAAATGAAAAAACAAATGTAAAAATCAGAAAAGTAAATAAATAACCAAAGTAAAATATTAAATATAGTATAATTAATTAAAAAATAAAAAAAACGTGACCCTCGTTGGCTGCTGACTGCTCTTAGCTTTGGGGTAGTTGGCTAATCCTTTCTCTGTTTTTTTTTTTTTTTTTTTTTAATTTTTTTATTTTGAAATTTGGCTGTAGGTGGCCGCTTGGTGGGATGATGGCCCATGTTTTCAAGTGGGTCCCAACCCCAGCAACAAGTTCCAGGCTAAACTAATCATCGCTAGGTCGGATGGTCGGTTCTATTTTTTTTTAAATATTTTTCTTTTTTATTAGTTTTACTATATTTGATTTCTACTTTAATAATTTATTTTTATAATTTCATTTAGTATTTACATTTTTTTAAAATTTTTTTTAGTATTCTTTATTTTCTATAATTTTTTCTAATTTATTTATTATTAATATATACATGGCGGTGCATGGTAGAAAAATTTATTTATTATTAATATATACATGGTGGTGTCATGTGTCAACCGTACATGCACCACATAACATGATAAATAACGTAAACATCAACTAATATTAACGGTCTTATAATCGTGATCTTTATTTTAATTATTTATTAAAATGTTGATTTTTTATTTGAATTTTATGAAATATTAAATTTTTATTTAAATTCATTTTAGATTTCACAATATTCTTTTATGTAATTCTCCCTTAAAGTTATAATACATTATAGTTAGAAACGAAAAGGGGGTTAAGCATAAATAAATTCTTATTGGCTCAGTTTAATTTGTGAGGATAGGTATAGTTGATCAAAAGTTCCTCATTAAGGCTCTGGTCCATTCCTATGGACAAAAATCTACTTTAAACTTTCAGGCTCATTAGACTTATTCTGAAGCTCTTATCCAATGGCCGTTAATTGTACTTTTCCATGAGTACTCATAACTGACTCCATTAAAGTTCTAGCGTTAAGTTTGAAGCTTTGATCATGAGATTATCGGAGCACACGACAAATACCTGCTACATGACATGAAGCACACGATGCCGGCAGGATATGACAAATCTATGCATCTACAGGTACATCAACGCATGTAATACGATAAGAAGCTCGAAAGAAGCAATTACGACTCTTAATGGTGGATTCGAATATCTATGATGCCACTTAACACCTCATTGATGAATTTAGTTTATTTCACTCCATAAGCAAGGAAGTTGTTAACTAATAAATCTAAAGGTTTATTATGATAATCTTAGTACCACTAGAAGTCTTGAGTTTAGATTTTCATATTGAGATTTTTTTTATCATTTAAATTATTTGTTTTAATTGCTATTTTTTTTGTTAATTTAACTTATTTTTAGTCGATCCATTCATATTAAGTTAAGTTTTTCTAGTGAAACTTCTACTATTTCATAGTTTATCCATTGTTTAATTAATTTTTATTGCAAGATAAATAATGATATAACTTTGCTTTGCACTAAAGTTATTGGTCAATAAACTTGTTCCTACTTGTCATACTATTGGATGCCATTCTTTAGAGTTTTATATGAAGAGGCAATGTTTATTAGCCTAACTGGTTACTTAAAAACTATTATTGGTAGTCTAATATATAAAAAAGGGTTTGCAAGATAATTTAGACTCAATAAATTCTATTATGATTAATGGGTTATCGGTCACTTTTATCTCAACGAAGTGACCACAAAAATCAACTTCCTAATTCATGGGAGCGGTTAGTTCTAACATGACTCATTATTATTCCCTTTACATTTTATTTTGTATTCAATAGTCCTGTCTTTTACAAACTCAATAAAAAATGTTTCTAATCATTAAAGTCCAATGGCCCATACATGGATAAATAAAGTTTTTGGTCCTGAGATTGTATATGGTAGTCCAAATATAGGAGAAACCAATAATATTAAATATCAACAAATTATTTCTAGTGTATTTATTTATTAACTTTTGATATCAACTTGAATAAGCTGGATATTTCTCCTTCGATCCAATGAGGATGGCTTTATTTGTATATTATGTTCGTTTAGGTATCTATATATCCTTTGCATATCATGTTTAACAATTATTTTCTGATGCTCATTTAATTTTGAGTTTGGGATTGAATTCGGGTGTCATCTTAATCACAATTGCTAAGATTACAGTCTGGAGAAGCCTTTTACTCTTTCAATTCAAATCAATAATCGATGGTTGATTCTATTTTCTTTTTTTCTTTTTAATGAAGAATTTTATTTCAATTCAACAAGAAAGTAGTATTCATAGAATTTAGACTACGAGCTACTCCACATTGAGATTAAAACATAGATTCTGGACGTTGAGTGATTCGAAACCTTAGCTACTCTAAAAACGTTATATCATGTTTGGAATGGATTTGGACAAAAGTTGATTCCAGATTCATTCCCTTTTCTATGTTTGAAAGTATTTTTCTGTTTATATTTTTTAAGGAACCGATTCAACCCTCCATCTTACTCTTAATTTAGTATCAATTAGATTTGAATTATCGAGTTAATTGTATTCAATGATTTGAATTTAATAGATATTAAATAATGGTTCGATGAAGAGTTGAACTAGTTTAGTTAAAATAGAAGATGCAATCATAAAAGCTTCAGCTTTTAGAAGGTGGAATTGTAATTTTTTAAAATATATAATTTCGACTCCAAAGGAGAATTCGGTTCTATTTTTGAGAATATGAAATCTCAATTTTATTTTAACCTCATTAATTAAAATTACTTATTTAATCTTTAATTTAATCATGATATTTAATAATTAAGAATATTACTATTATATATAAATTTTATTTCACTAGATTTCGTAATATTTTCAAATATACAATGATTTATTGTTTTGGTCTTAATTCTTATTTCCTTCCATACCTTTCAATTCTATTTTAGATTATTTCTGTACGTTGGCATTGAAAGAAGTCATGTACATGAATCTTTCCACCCGATTAAAAAATGTAAAAAATAAAAAACCATGAAATCTGATTGTGTTTTCTCTTTTGTCGGTAACAAAGTCTTGTTATTTGTGACGTTGAAAGGGCACGTACAGACAATCGGAGTCGTGTTGGTGGATCGAATCCACACTCCTCACCAAGACCACGCCAAAAATTTCATCAATTAATTATAATATATGCCAACAAAAGCAAAATCTGGCTGCTAACTCTGCAGCAAGCATGTCAATTTCCTAGTCATTTTTCAATTATTGAGGGGTGATCATAAAAATATAAAGATTATATTAGTGCGTTGATGTCACTTACATTAATTGTAATTTGTTTTATTGAAAAGGATTGATGGCGTGGATTGGATCGATACTAATGCACTTTTGCATTATTTGGATTAAAAGTCAGAAAAAAGAATGATAAAAAAGAGAAAGCAGCTCCCAATAATTTATCCCCTTTGCAATGGTTTCAAACATAGGATAAAAAGATACTAGTAAAGGGTAAGTCTCTTTTATTGAGTACAACGATTGTACATATATGGTTCTTTGCATATTTTTTTTTTTTGAAAATATTATATTTAAGAGTAAATAAACTGATATAAAATAATAATCGAGTGGTACAGTACAACTAACAAATCATTAAGACCTGCTTCGAGACCGCCTAAGAGCAAGCAGGTCCCAGCTCTACATTGAGGAGCCCCATGGTCCACCGGTTCACTGTGGTTATGATTGACCATGTTGTGCTAAAATATAAGCAATTTAGTATTAAATTTATTAGATGCACATTAGAATTATACGAGAGAGTTAAGTATAGAAGGAAATAGAGGTTTTTTTATCTAAATAATTTATATCTTTTGTAGTTCTATTTCAGAGGCAATCAGGTAATTACCAATCATTTAGAATTCTATATCCCCATAGGAGTAGGATGGAGATTTCTCGTTATAATTAATACTAAATTATCCCTATAATTTGCTTTTTCTAAAAAAAGTGTCCTTTCATTCAAAAGCAAATAAAAAAATACTGAAGATAATATTTTTATTTAAATCATATGTCTGTTTTTTTTTTAAATAATTAAATTGTGCACTATATTAAACGTTGTGATAAGTTCATGAACATCCGATTCATTTCATTATCTAATTATTATTATCACACGTATAATTAAGTTTTATTTCATAAAAATCATCGATACTTTTGTTCTTGTCATAAATTTAATTTTTCCAATTGTTTACATCTTGTCATATTCTTAATCACTCAAAACAATTCTGTCCTTATCTTGAATTTTTTTCCAAAAAAAAAAAACAGCTAATTATGACATATATTTGGGCCAAAAGAAAAAAAAAATAATTATAACATATAAAAATAACCAGTTATGGATCAGCCATCAATCTTTTTTTTTTTTTTCCCTCCATTTGCTCTTCTGGTTGATGAACAAACATCCATGAAAATTGGAAAAAAAAAAAAAAAGGAGACATTTACACTAGAAAGGAGAAATGAAAAAGTGATAAAACTAAAAAAAGAGAAAAAACCGACAAAAGAATTAGGACCTGCCAATATTTGATGTAAACCTTGTACACAAATTTTGATTCCCTAGTCCTAACCTATCACGTCCACTCCACCTCACCAATGACGTCTACTCCACTCACTCCTCAGCATCCGTGGACCACCATCTGCGGCAGCGATTCTCATCTGAACCCTCTCAAGCTCCGGCAATCCACATGGCAACTTGATGCCACCCGTGTGGTTGTGCCCATAAACTTTCTCCGCCTCCTCCAACAACTCCCCAAACAACGGGTGGTTAAAATAAATAACTGGCACGGTCACTCTACACGTGTCATCTCTCGATTCTCCAACGTAGACCGCCAAGTGTCCTTTCGGGACATCCACCGGTTTGGTTCCGCTCTCTCCCGGATCTTCCCCGACCCGGATGTAACGATTGCCCGAATCGTTAAAACTACACAATCTTTTCGCTCCATAAGAAATATTTTTCGCCAAGTTGATGAATTTCTTCATGGGGTTTCGGGTTCGGCTCCGGATCGGTCGGGTTAGGGAGTGGGGTTTCCTGGACCGGGTCATCCATTTGAAGACCTTGACTAGCTTCTTTCCAATCCTAAAGCCTCTAGTTCTTCTTCTTTTCATGGCTTTTGGTTATAGAATTTGAGTATAGAGAAAGAGTCACGCCAAAATACTAATCAATGTATAGTAGAATTTTGGTATTAGAGTAAGGTTTTGGAGGAGTCAAATTTGGTTGGTTTTGTAGATAAATACGTAAACTAAATTGGGTTTAGGTTTATTTCTTGTAATTCGAGGCCATGCAAAAGACGGCAGAGAGAGAGAGAGAGAGAGGGAGAGAGGGAGAGAGGGAGGGGTTGGTTTGACGGTGGAGTAAGGGGGAAAATGGAGACATATATAGGAGAGAGGGATTGCTATAAAAAGGGTGTTTAGAAATTATAAGAAATTATTTAAAAAAAAAAAGCAAAAAGGAAACGGATGAGTGGCCAGCTGAAATGACGGACGGTACGGCATGATGATGTGTGAATAATCAATAGGATCCTTTGAAGCGATACGATATATATATAAATTTACGTACATAGGTATGTATGTACGTATTGCATAGATTATTACGTGGGAGATAATATAGATGGGTGTAGAATCATACAATCCAGAGTTAAATTCGGTATGATGTTAAGATTTATTTTATAAAATATGTTTTATGTTTATTTGGTTGAGGCTTGTTGAGCCTCACTTAAATCGATTATTGAAATCGAGAAATATTTTATTAATATTAATATATTATATAAATCGATAAATAATATGTATATATTAATAAAAATTTTATATATGAGAATATAATTGATGTTTTTTTAAAAATATATTTTTCTACTTATGTATTAAAATTTTATTGGTAATTATATACTGTTTAATAATTTACGTAGCATGTTAATATCGTTGATTTTTTTTTTCTTAAAAGATAATATAAAAAATTTTAATATATATAAATATTTGTAATCTTACATGTTATGTATTCTAATGAGATCGATGAAATATTAAATTTTTAATAAATCTTACCTACTGATAATTTATGTGCTAATAATTTTTTCTCATCGTCATCGGTCTGTTGTAAGTACAAAGACCAAGTCTCAAGATTTTGGGTCATTCGAAAATTAATCAATAATGTTATAGGGGTCTATTTTACTTGCATGGTCCACAGACTAAAGATTTGTAATCTTTTAAAAGACTAAAGATTCGGCAATCGGCATTCAATGTTACATGGGTATGGTGTATTCTTCTTCGTCATGGTCCCATAATTAAAAGAAGAAAATACGATTTTTTGAGGGGAAAAAAAATTACTTAGATCTTATCTAGGTGTCATCATCTTATCCTTTGACTTCGTAGAATGGTATTTAATTTACTCGTTTGGTATAACAGTCACCTTGTGTAGTTATTTAAAATCCAATCTTCGAATATGACATCTCTAGTAAGTTAGTAACCCATCAAATTTAAGCTTAAAAAGGAGATAATTTTTCCTTAGATCTACTATTATATTCATCAAAATTTAACATATCATTTGGGTTTTCACGAAACCTAATCAAATTGAACCAAAATTCGAACCGAACTGAATTGAATTGCAAAATATAGTTCTTCTATATTTTGATTTAGTTCAAAGGATGTTCAAATGGTTCGCGGTTTGGTTTAGGAAGTCAAATCAAATAGAATTGAAATGCTTCTCATTTAAAAATAAAAAAGTGATTTTTTTTTTTACTTTTAAACTATATTAATATTTTATTTTAGTCTTATTTATATATTATTTTATTGTCTCTCTTCTTACACTCAGCTTTTACCATCTATTCCTTCTCTTTTATTATCATTTTTCATCTTTCAAGCAAATTTTCATGTTTTATAAAATGTAATATTACTATGATATAATACTATGTGGCTTTAACTCTCATATAATATTTCTCATTTTAAATATCAAAATTTTGTTAAAAGCTTTAATAATTATTTGTATTATTAAATAGAATGAAGTGCTTTAAAAGCAATTTGAATTGAATTGTACTGTAATTGAAGCGGCTCGGTTCAAAGCCTCGAAACCTTAAAAGTGACTAAGTTCGTTAAGGATTTGAATCAAATTATTTGAAATGTGGTTTAGTTTGATTCGACCTTTAAACTGAACCATAAAGAAACTCTTTTGGTATATTCACTTATGGGGATGGAATACCATTTCCCCTTATTCCTTATTATTCCCTTATTTAAGATAGTGTAGATGCCTTTGGTTCTACTTATGAATCAAAATAACCTTACACAAATTAAGATATTACCACAAATTCCTTCAAAATCAAAATTGGGAACTGACTCTTCTTGTTTAGTGACTCTATCTAGCTCTTCCTATTCTTTTTTGACCTAGTCTAGTTCTTCTCTTTCGACTTAGTTTAGCAGCTTCTCTTCTTCTTCTTCCTCCTCCTTACTCGAGTCATCTCTCTCTTGCTCTCCTCTTCCAATAAGGGATTTTGAAACAAAACAAAACCTTAGAACCACTTGGATGAGATCTTCTTTTCGACTCGTCAAACCTTCTTACCAAGACCCATAATGCTTAGGTTAGGGTTTGATTTTTGTAGCTCCTTTGATGAACCAAAACCACAAGCATGTTTGATTGAGCAGCTTTTGGATTTCTTTTTTTATTAAGTTAGATTTTCATCATAGTGTAGAATTGGCTAAAGTTATCCTATCTTTTTTTTCCTCCTTTTTTTTTTAACTATTTGATATAAGGAAACTCTTTCTATATATTCACTTAAGGGAATGTAATAGCCATTTCCCATTAATCCTTATTATTCCTTTATTACATTATTCACTTTACTTTTAACATTCGTAATCACAATTCTTAAGAGATTTTGATTCCTAAAAATCATGAATTGACATTCTTTGGTTCTACTTGTGAATCAAAATAACCTCACACAAATTAAGATATTACCATAAATCAAAATTAGGAACTAGCTCTTCTTCTTTAGTGAGTCTACTTATCTCTTCCTATTCTTTTTAGACCTAGTCTAGTTCTTCTTCTTTAACTCAATTCAGCAACTCTTCTTATTCTTCTTCCTCTTCCTTACTCGAGTCATCTCTATCTCTTTCCCTCCTTGTTCTCCTCTTCCAATAATAAGGGATTTCGAAACAAAACAAAACCCTTTAATCACTTGAATGAGATATTCTTTTGAACTTGTCAAACCCTCATACCAAAACCTAGAATGCTTGGGTTAGGGTTTGGTTTTTACAACTCCTTTGATGAACTAAAATAGTAAGCATGTTTGATTGAGCAACTTTTGGATTTCTTCTTTGATTAGGTTAGGCTTCCATCATAGTGTAGAATTGGTTAAAGTTGTCCAGTCTTTTTTGTTTTTTCTCTTTGTTTTTTTTTTTTTAACTATTTGATAATAGTAATGTTTTTTTAGATACATTAATTTTTATTCGTTGCTTATTACTAATTCATTTCCATTAAGTGAATAATGTATTACTAATTCCATTACACTCAAGCAAACACCTTCATTACACTTTAATAAACACCATAATGTCCATTCCTGCCTTATTATATCTTTATTCCATTCTATACTAACTGTAATTCTATTTGCTCCTTATTTTATTAAGTGAAGTAAATAGGCTGCTCATGATATATATTATATGATGATATACAAGACTAAATAATGTTCATTATACCAAGATCTCAACAATTGCCTCCTGAGAAGGCCATTTGAATATAAGGAAGATTTCCCTTAATCGAAATACATTTACATTTAGGTGAAAAACTTTAGATCCATAGCTTTTCTCTAAAATCTTTGAATTTTTTGTTCTAGGTTGTGATACACTTACATATGTTTAATAGTGCTTAAGAGCTTTATGAAATGGTTTCAAGTATTTCTTTCTTACAAGTGATATTAAAGCATGATACTTATGTAGGTTTGGAATATAGTTTAGTATGGATAACAATGTTCTAACTATTAAAGAGGAGTATGGGGATTGTGATTATTGTGTAACATTAGTTAGAGGGCCCAATCAAGGGATTGGTTAACAACAGTCAGTACTAGACTTGATAAGGCATAATTAAATAAGCTGAGATCAAGCAAAGGTTAAGAGAGTTTTCAATTTGTATAAAGAAGGTGGAGGAGAGTTGTTGAATCTCATCGGAATGAGCTTCATAAAGTAAGATGATGATCTCAAAGAAAAGCTCAAGGCTTTAAGAACTAAAACTATCACTCTAGATTAGCTAAAACATATGCTTATGAGATTGGGAAGATGCTACTATTGCAACTTAAAGGGGGAAGATAGAGGATCTCAAGACATAGTTGGCAACTTATTTATTGTAGCTAATGATGTGACTGTTTAGCTATCTCCAAGAAACGATGTGCTAGACCTAAGGTACTTCAAACACACTTATTCCACATGTAGAGTTTAGAATATATTATGCGAAGTAGAGCATTATGTTAGAGTAATTGCGCTTGCTAGTAATGCCATTAAAGTTTAAGCTGTGAACAATGTATTTAAGGAGTTCAACTTAGAAGGAATTTATTTGATAATTCAAGGATTAGGCTTTTCCTTAAAGTATCAAGAGGAAGACAAAGCTAGATTTCATCATCTAATATAAAAGGGTGAAGAAAAGAAATACATAGAGGAATTCTCTAAACTTAAGTTAAGAATTTCAAACCTTAGAACCTAGAGGATGCTTTAGTCATGGCCTAAAGCCTTGAAGGAGATTAGAGTTTGAATAATTTAAGTGGAAGATGTTTCGAAGGCTATCGTTATTACAAAAAAGATTGGTGGAATTTCAAGAAGTTAGATGCAAAGTCTTTCTTTAGCAAATGAAATGGAAGGAAGGAGGATAAGAAGGCAAGGTCACTTACTTCACCCAAAAGAATGGATAAATACGAATAACTATCCTTTGCTATCATAAAAGATAAGTTAGATGAGGGTAGGAAGACTCTACTTGATGTAATGCAAATCTTCTACGAGATGAAGGCATGGGATATGGAGAAGCTAATGGGCTTATGCATACTAAAATTAAGGTAATAGAGAAGTAAGCCAAATGCTTCAGTAGATATTAGAGCATCATATTTATTTATTTCCAAAGAAGCAACATATAAGTATAGGGTAAGAAGGTGGATATATGTATAGGTAACTAGCAAAGGAAAGAGACTATTAAGGTAGCTCTTATTAATACTTCTAACTTTATCATGAATATGAACTTTCTAGATAAGATTGATCTGTTATTGTCCTTTTATCAAATTTTATATGCATGATTAAAATAATTTCAAATTTATATTACTTGTGAATTCGAAGCTCAAACAAGGTATAAATTCCTTATAAATAATTGTACCGTAATAGGGTTAGTGAAAAAGAAAAATTACTTAGGATCCCTTAAGGTAGAGGAAGAAGATGAGGACTTATAGATATCTTTCCTATGGTGAGGTGAACTTTGGAAGGATGCCTTGATATACTATTACTGTAATCACCAAAGGAACCTCTTTCATGTCATAAATTAAAAGTTGGAGTTGATTATTATGAAAGAGCTTGAGTTAAATGAGTGGCAAACCTTTCAAAGTGCTATTTAGATATTAAAAGATTTATATTAAAGATGACGTTGTCATATTAAGTAGGAGTGAATGCATATAGATTTTGTTCTTTCCATTTCAAAAGTCCCATTTTACATATTATTTTTCCTTAACATTGTGGCCCCATCACAACTTAGAACATCACAACTTGTCATATGTCCTTAATCTCTATTGATACGTTATGCGTCTTAAAATAGCTTGCTAATCTCTCTACATAGATATCAACAGTTGATAACCTATAATAACTCCGATTCAAGACTCAGGATTGTCCTTAACATCTTCAACTCACCGATATTTACATGAAGTTTAACATCTAAATTACTTTATTCATAAGTAGTAAACTTAGACTCTATTCAACATAATATGCTTGATAAACTTTAAATATAAGTCTCAACTTCCTTAAATTAACCATCAAAATAAAATCAAAACCAGCTAGAGTGGTCTCAAGTGACTTCTTAAGACCCAAGAAACTAAACTGAAATAACTAACTAAAAGTCTTTCAACACAATTTAGCCTAAAACCACAATGCTACACAACTTACATGGAATTGTGATGCACTGCCGACCAGCGATCCCATTATTCGAACGTGCCTCTGAGGCCTCTAATCCCTTTTGGCAACCTACTGATGACGATAAATTGTACATTGAAGGAAGGTAGTTGAACTCCTTAAGCTCCCCACATTATCATACGTTGATTTGTATACTCGACAGTGATGATGCCGATTATTCCCTTGCCAAGTACCCTGTACCAAATACTTCGACCAACTGCTACTAAGGATCTCTTGCCGAGTGATGAGAGACTCATTTAAAATGGTCGGATAGTTTTCTCTCAGCATACTACCATCTGTCTCATCTTGGCCCCTCTTAGTGCTGCGACATTTCGGACTCTTCTTGCTTGTTGTGCTTAAAGAATATTTGTATGGGACCAATATTGCACTGCTAGCCGTCCACTTGTCTGACATTTAAATACTTTTTCATCTTTTGGTTTACCGTCCTTTTTACCCTTCTGTATGTATTAAGGATCCTCTTTTTGTAAATACTTTCTTGTAAATTTTTTATTTGTAATGCTGCCCTAGAGACTTACTATAAATAGTCCTTTTCTCTTATAAGCCGAAGATAACTTACATCTTAATACTGAATACTCTTTTCTTATAAGACAATTCTCTCCAAGTCTATACTCTTTACACTTTTATCTAATCTTGCCGAGTAGCTAAAGATTAGTGGCGGGTGGACCTTGACATCAAATTGTGCGCCATATCAAGTGAGGTGCCAAGTTATGTTGTGTTCGTTGGTGAGTCACATCATTCGATCAGCTTTACATCAGTTACTCTTATTTAATTGTGGACTGTTTCCTCCTAATTTTCTTCAATATCTTGAAGGACTCATTTTAGTTCAAATCTGCCCTAGTAATTCCTAGTGATAATTGTACTCCTAGGCACCATATATTCCTGGTATTAGAGCTTAAGGTTAAGATCAAGAGTTGTGTAGTGTTAGTCTGCTGTGTCTACTGTTCGAGATATTTGTGTGTAGAAAGCATCTGAGTGAAGTGTCCTTGCTAAAGCTTGTATTAAGAATGTTAAACCCTTGTGTATAGGGAGAGATTTATGATGTCGAGAGTAATGCTAATGGTCGTAGTCGAGTTAGCCAACAAACACTACATACTACAGATGGGCAGATACAAGATCTTACTACTATTGTACCCAACTTAGTTGTTTTAGTAAATAAGGTCTTAGAGGCTAGACTGTACTAAAGAGTTACTAAGCAGTGCCTAGAAACAAGAGATAGGCTGAGGAAGCAGATGAACGAGTGAGCTCCGGAAGTCTTCCCTATGAACTGCAACATGCAGAAAGAGTTGCGAGAAGAAGGTTAGAGTTGGATGAAGTGGAAGAGTACGAAGATGAAGAAGACCAGTATGATGGGATCAATAAGCGTGAGTTCAAAGCGCCAAGAGGTGCCAAGCATCTTAAAGTATAGATTCCGAGCTTCAACGCTTCTAGTAGTGCTGATGACTACCTTGACTGGGAAGAGAAGATCGAAAAGATATTTGACTTCTATGATTATGAAGATGCTGTCTACATTAGGGTAGTTGCATTAGAATTTTTTGGGTATGTGGCAATGTGGTGGAAGAAACTACAAAATGTTCGTCTATAGGCCTGATGCAAAGTCTGTTCATGGAATGAGATGGAGAGAGTTCTGAGGAGTAGGTTTGTTCCCAAACACTACGAACAAGACACTTTCTGACGACTCCAAGACTTGAAGCAAGGTAATAGATTCGTAGACGACTATGTCCGAGAGTTTCAGTTGCTCATGAAACGATGCAATGCGATGTTGACGAGCTTGAGACCCGAACTATAGCACGGTTCATCTTGGGACTCTGAGTTGAGATTAGCCACATCATGGACTGTAGAGCCTCACAACTTTAGATGAAACCATTTGTGTAGCCTAGAGAGTTGAAAGGTAATGGCAGAACCAGGCCAGCCGAATATTGAGTAACCAAGCACTAATGTCGAATAGGAATGGCCTACCGAGTAGACCGGGGAGTAACAAGGCATCAAACAGTTTTGAGGTTAAACGCTAAGGTCACATGCTGAGCTGACCAGACAAAGGCTAAGGTAAGAGCAATACCGAGGAACTTGAGATCTGAAGAGATCAGGGTCAAAGATCAGGATGGAAAACTCGAGAAATCAAATGTTTTAAGTGTCTTGTCTATGGATATATGGCTCGGCAATGTTCAAAATGCCGAGTCATGACCATCAACGAGGATAAGTCCTGGTTTGAAGTAGAAAGTACAAGTGAAGGACAGGAAGAAGTGGCAACCGATCAGATGTTGGAAGAATTAGAGGAAGATCAGGAGGTTGAGATACCTCTTGAGGGCAGAGTAGAGTATTGCTTTGTTGTTCGGTGATCTCTCAGTACTTTTGTGGCTAATGAGAACGAGTACTTTCGTGGCTAATGAGAACGAGTAGAGGGAGAACCTCTTTCATACGAATTGCTGGGTAAATGGTAAGCTATGTATTGTGATCATTGATGGAGGGAGCTGTACCAACGTCATCGTGTAAGGGGTAGTTAAGGCCATTAATTTGCCAACTCTTCTATACCTTAAACCGTACAGGATTCACTGGCTGAATGAGAATGGAGGTTTATACGTCTCCGAGTAAGTTAGAGTGCCGATTAAGATTGGTGATAGGTATGGAGATGAGGTGTTGTGTGATGTCCTTCCCATGTGTGCATCTCATATACTACTCGGCCGACCGTGACTATTTGACTTAAGAGTATTATACGATGGTTATACAAACACTTATATATTTCAAAAGGATGGGAAGAAAGTCATATTGACATCGATGAGTCCTAAGGAAGTGCAAGAAGCCTAGGAAAAGGTTGCTAGATCTCTATAGTGAAAGTCCGTAGTGATTTCTTGAGCTCAGTTTACATGAGAGATCAAGATCGAGGACTATATACTCTTCTTGGTTAGGAGACTCCTAGAGGTTAGAGAGGCTCGGAACTTTTGTGTCGAAGTGTTGAAGCTACTTCAAGAATTTGCTGACCTCTGCCCTGCCGAGATGTTGAAGAAAGGATTACCTCCCTTGAGAGGAATTGAGCATTGCATCAATCTTTAACCTAGAGCAACCTTGCCAAATCGACCCTCATATAGACTCAATTTTGAACAGGTAGCTAAGTTGAAAAAGTAAGTTGATGAGTTGGTAAATCGTGGATATATCTGTGAGAGCATGAGCCCATGTGTTGTCTCTGCCGTACTAGTACCAAAGAAAGATAGATCATGGAGGATGTACATTGAGAGCAGTGCCATTAACTAGATTACTGTCAAGTACTGATACCCGATCCTACGGTTGGATGACATGCTCAATGAGTTGCATGGTGCACACATCTTTTCAAAGATAGATTTAAAGAGTGGCTATTATCAAATACGAATGAGATTGGAAGATGAATGGAAAATAGCCTTTAAGACTAGGGATGATCTATTTGAGTGGATGATTATGTTGTTTAGTTTAATTAACGCGTCGAGTACACTTATGCGTCATGTGCTCTAAACCTTGATGGGAAAATGTGTTGTGGTTTATTTTAACAATATTTTGGTCTATAATACTTACCTTCTGATTCATATCGAATACTTAAGGTTGGTCTTTAACATACTTCATGTTGAGAAATTATTCAGTAACTTGAAGAAATATGCGTTTTGTCAGAGCGAGGTTGTATTCCTTGGATATGTTGTCTCAAGGAATAGAGTTTGAATTGATGAGGAAAAGGTTAGATCCATTAATGAGTGGCTTATGCCGACTAGTGTTGCTACGGTTAGGAGCTTCTATGGCCTAGTCTCGTTCTATTGGAGATTTATCAGGAACTTCAGCTCCATAACTGTGGCATTAACTGAACTGACCAAGAAGAATGTTGAGTTTAAATGGACAAAAAAAGCCCAAAGGAGTTTTGAAGATGTGAAGTGTAAGTTGATGTCTATTCTAGTGCTTGCCCTACCAGACTTTAAGAAGGTTTTTGAGGTTGAATGTGATGCATCTGGTGTCGGCTTGTGATTATGCAGGAATGCCATTCTATTGTCTACTTTAGCGAAAAACTCCAAGGTATTGCCCTGAATTACTTAACTTATGATAAGGAGTTATATACCCTTGTCTGTACACTCTAGAACTGGCAGCATTACCTGTTGCTGAGAGAATTCATCATCTATTCTGATCATGAATCTCTTAAGCATCTTCACAAGTAGTAGTAGCTTTCTCGGCGTTATGTTAAGTGGGTCGAGTTTCTAAAGACCTTTTGCTATGTCATCAGGTATAAGAAGAGAAGTACCAATACAGTAGCTGATGCGATTTCTCGTCGTTATACCTTCATTATGTCGTTGCAAGCTAAAGTGCTTGGATTTGGCACTTTACCTGATCAATATGAGCATAACCTACATTTTGGGCCTTTAGTAGCCAAGTGCAATACTAGGGGAGCTGTGGACAGATTCTACTTGAGTAAGGAGTTTTTGATGAAAGGTAAACAGATTTGGGTGCCGAGTGGTTTTGCAAAGGAGCTACTAGTTCAAGAAGCTCATGCCAGGGGTCTGGCTGGGTATTTTGGGGAAAAGAAGACGATTGAGATATTGAAGGAGCATTTTTATTGGCCTGCGATGATTAGGGATGTGCACTAAATAATAGAAAGGTGCAAGGTTTGTAAGTATGCAAAAGGGAGGAGAGAGCCCTATGGAGAATATACACCTTACCAATTCCTGAGTAGTCATGGACCAATATAAGCATGGATTTCATGCTTAGCTTTCCCCATACATCGAGAAGACACGATTCAATCTTGGTGTTGGTCGATTGGTTCGGCAAGATGGGCCACTTCATCCCCTGCCACAAAACTAACAATGCTTCATTCATTGCTAACCTCTTTTTACAGGAAATTGTATGACTAGATAGGGTGCCGAGAAATATTGTGTTTGATCGTGATTCTAAATTCACGAGCTTCTTTTAGAAAACCTTATGGAGGAAACTCGGCACTGAGCTCTTATTCAGTACCTCTTGCTACCCTTAGATAGACGGCCAAACTGAAGTAGTTAACAAAACTGTTGGTAGTCTCCTGCGTGCCACTATTGGAAAGACCTCTTGTGACTGGGATTTATGTCTACCCGTAATTGAATTTGCCTATAATCGCTTAACACACAGCTTCACTAGAATATTGCCATTTGAGGTTGTTTATGGACTTAACCCAAACCTACCCTTGGACTTAGTTAACAGTCTGTCTACGCAAGGGAAGAGTCAATTCGACTTGCTACGTGCCAAGGAATTTCACAGGCTGCACCAAAGAATTGCCAAGCAATTGGCCAAAATTGTAGCCCAATAGAAGGAAATGGGAAGCTGCGGAAGGAGATGAATCGTTTTTGCTCCTGGAGACCTTGTCTGGATCCATGTTAGCAAATAACTCTTCCCTAACAAGAGGACGGACAAATTATCACCTAAAGTGGATAGACCCTACAGGATCCTAAGGCGCATTAATGATAATGCCTATAAGATTGAGTTACTCAAAGCTTTTGATGTATCTACCACATTCAACGTCGTCGACTTAACTCCATATGTGCCTGATGATAACGAAGACCAAGATTTGACGGCAAATCTTTAATAACCCTTAGGAGTTGATGCATTGCCGGCCAGTGGTCTTATTATTCGCAAGTGCCTTTGAGGCCTCAAATTCCTCTTCTAAAGAATTCTTTCTTGGCAACTTGCTGATGATGAGAAACTATACATCGAAAGAAGGTAGTTGAACTCTCTAAGCTCCCTACATTGTCATACGTTGATTTGTACACTCAGCAGTGTTGATGCCGACCATTCCCTTACGGAGGGCCTTGTGCTGAGTACTTTAACCAACTACTACCGAGAATCTCTTGCTGAGTGACGGAAGACTCACTTAAAACAACCAAGTAGTTTTCTCTCGGTATACCACCATCTCTCTTGTCCCAGTCCCCGTTAATACCACAACATTTTAGACCTTTCCTGCCTATTATGCTTAGAGAATATTCGTATGGGACCAATGTTGTACTGTTAGCTATTCACCTCATTTGACATTTAACTACTTTTCCATTTTTTGGTTTGTTGTCCTTTTTACCCTTTTTGTATGTATTAAGAATCCCCTTTTTGTAAATATTTTTTTTTATAATTTCTTTATTTGTAATACTACCCTAGAGACTTACTATAAATAATCCTTTTTTCTTGTAAGCTGAAGATAACTTACATCTTAATACTGAATACTTTGTTCTTGTGAGACAATCCTTTCCAAGTCTATTCCCTTTACACTTTTATCTAGTCTTGTCGAATAGCTCAGGATTAGTGACGGGTGGATCTTGACATTAACTTGTGCATCATATCAAGTGAGGTGTTAAGTTATGTTGTATTTGTTAGTAAGTTACATCCTCCGAGCAACTTTACATATGTCAATTACTTTTGTTCGATCGTAGACCATTTCCTTTTAATTTTCTTCAATATCTCGAAGGACTCATTTCATTTCAAATCTACCCTGATAAATCTTAGCGATATTTGAGTTCCTAAGCACACCAAATTACCCCATCATCATCGTAATATCCATAACAATCTGTTACGGAACACACAATCAAATGCGCATGAGTAGGCATTCTCAACTTCACATGCATTACAAAAAACCAATAATGCAATACGTACTAGTTATTATCTTTGTTCTTGGCCAAACAATAATACAGGGGTGCTCATGACCCCAACACACAGATATATAAAATACCATATAGTATTGGTGTGGGTTCTCCTTAACACCTTAGTAATCATATCATATCTTAAATCTACCTGGATCATTTTTAAGTGAAACTTTAATCAGGATATTGTTGTGTAACAATTATCGAGGTGTTACCCTAAAGGTTGGTCTTCCCAATCCCTCGAGCCTAGCTAAGTATACACAACACACATTCATTTAATGTCTAATAATTATTTAATTGATTATATTTACTAACCTAACATCATAACCAACAAGCAAGTGTCCCGTACCTAGTTTCATCAACTTGCTAAAAACTGAATCAACAACCACTTTAGAACTTATCATATATAAATACCAAAACTTAATTTAAGACCTAAACTTATACTAGGACAAAACCCTTTTCTTAGTCCCTAACTCATCTAACATCACCCTTTAATTCACCATCACAAACCTTACACACTTACAACTTATGTTGCTTAAGGAACTTAAGATCATTATTACATTAGATTGGTTTTTAAATTGTTTTGGGAAAAGAAACATGCTTAGAAAACTTTTAGAAGGGTTTAGGAATGAAAAGAAACATTCGAAAGACATCAGCAAAGGAAAGGGGTTGTCGCGGTATGTGATTTGGATCATGGCGTTCGGATGCTACATTAAGTGGTATCCATATGCCATTGTCGAGGAGAATTCCCCACCCCCCCCAGCATCTAGACGTTAGAGGAGGTGGCATCTGGACGCTACCATACAGTTTATAGTTTTACGGACTACAACAATGCACATCCCTTTCAATGCACCCCCATCCTGGTCACTTTTGAAAACCATTACTTTAGGCTCGTTATCCCATCATAACATAACTCCATAACACTTAGAACACTTATATAGCTAAATCTCATCTCAATTTTACCATTCAAATAAAACTAAAAGAAACAACATATATAAGGGAATTATCAGATTCTTACCTTTGGAGATCCGTTGCTTGTGCTTCCACTATAAATAATTCACTATAGGATATGAATAGAACCACCCTAAGCTCGTTTTATCTATTGCTTTATACGGAAACACAAATTTCCTACGAAATCGACCAAGAATTCAATGAGAAAAAGATCTAACAATCTTGCTTCGATCCCTTTTTAGTTTGATCTCCATGGAAAAACCCAAATTCCCTTCTCTTGTTTCAAATCTTGTGCGGAAACCTTAGGTCACAAAGTTGTATGTGAGAAGAGGGGTTTCTAAACTCAATATGGGACTTTTATATTAGAGTTGGTGGAACTTTTCTATGCTCAAAACTGCTGTAAGCCCAAAAGCCAAGCCAAGTAACTGTAGGATTAAACTTAGAATCCAAGGTTTAGGGCGATCGGTTAAAGGATCCGATCAAACCCAAATTATAAACTATTGAGAGGAATATTAGTAAAACTGACCCCGTAAACTTGAATTTAAGAAAATAAGTAATAAAATAGGAGATTATAAAATTTTCAAATTTTAAGCATAATAGGTATTAATTACCGAAAATGCGAAAAGTGTAATGAAATAACTAATAAATTACTAGAGATAAATTATATGTATACTAAAAATTTTAGAATGACCAAAATAATAATTAGGAATGTTCACGTGTACACCACATGTATTTACGTGTAGATAAAAATACGCGTAATTACCTAAATTGGCCAAAAACTAAGCAAATAATTAAAGAAAATTATAAAATAATTATAAAAAAAATCAGAAAAAAATCAGAGGAGGATAAGCTGCAACAAGATCAGGTCGTGGTCAACAAGAAAAAAAAATAACCAATAAGAATTTGACAAACAAAAAGCCAAAAATTAAGGAATTGGGGCAAAATCCCATCAAATTAATACACATTAATTTCCAAAATTGTCTATAAATAGGGGGAAAAAATTCTAGAAGTCATTTGGTCAGTTTAAGATCTGAGAAAAATCAAAACACCGAAAAAATCGAGAGAAAATCCAGAAAAATAAAAAAAAGGAAAACTGTGTAGATTAGGCAAGTAAGCTAAACCCACTACTCACCACCACCTAGGACCGAACCACTACCACCACCCTACACTAGAACCACCGCCTGTACTGGCCGAAAATCTTGGACGGGGCTTGGACGGCCAGAAAGCTTTGGACCGGTTAGTTTCTTCAATGACCCGATTTTGAATAATTTTGTAAAATTAGTTATTTTGCCCAGAAAATTATGAAACTTGTTATTCTGAGGTTTTATTGCATATAGATTAAGGGAAGAATAGTGTTTTAGTTTAATTAAATCTGTAATTATAGGGTTCTTAACAAATTGCTCAAAACCGAGCATGACTAAACCGGAAAATAAATATGCTTAAAGATGTAGTTTGGAGTTCAAAATTTTTCTGTAGAATGCTCATATGATGTAGAACAGTGCTATGAAGCCATTTTTTTTAAATTAATTTTTGAAATTTTTAAGTTAATTTTTAGCCTTATAATGATGGGAAAATTGGGTGATTTAGGGTTAATTAGGTGATTTAGGGTTAATTAGGTGATTAGGATGTTAATTACTGATTAGGATATTAATTATATGTTTAAGGATGTTAATATCTGAAGTGGAACCCTAATCTTAGCCTTTAGGTATTAAGTATGGTTAATTAGGGAAATTAGGTAAGTAATATAAGAAATTAGTAATATGTGATAATGTAAATTAATAAATCTAAAAAAAATAGAGTTATTTAGATAATAATATAATAGAAATAAAAAAAATAATAAATCTGAAAATAACAATTAATCTTAAGAAAAAGTTTTAAAATGTAAGATTTTTACACATCGGGAGTAAATCCGATACTGCGATTAGGGTTAGCGTGTATCAAATAGATTAGAATACCAAATTACGACCTATTAGGATATTTGGACACTTGAGCTTAATGTGATTAATTTCACATTAGGATTCGGGCATATTTTAGGCTTAGAAATCAAAGTTTAAAACCTCATTTAGGATTTGGACACAAAAATAGAGTACATGAACCATTAGGACGTAATGGGCATATACGGACAAAAATAAATTAAAATATAACTTAGAATATGAAACCGTAAATTTTAAATACTAAAAAGACCTATTTGCATTAGAGGACATCCACAGATAAAATCGGCTTGCGATTAAAGGATCAAGCGATCGAGCAAATCCAAGTAAGTTGGGTTATTGATTATTGTAATAGAGTACTAGTTTTGTAGTACTCGGAGACTTAGGCTTGTATATGATTGTGATCGTAAGTAGTTTTCGCATGTGTTTGATTTTTCTGGATTCGTGCTGAATTTGTATTGTGAGTGATTTTATGATTGATTGAATTGGTATGCAATTGTTTGAACACCCTAAACGGAATTTAATATCAGTCGACCCCGAATAATAAATAATGTCATGCATTGCAACCTGTTAGGGGATTATAGGATTCTCCAACCAAATACCGACCCCTTCGAAAGGGATAGCGTAGGATTGCAAAATGGTCCCTTCTTCATCCTTAGTCGAACTAAGTGACAAGAGAGGAGGTCGCGGCGAGGGTGAAGTCAATGGTTCGAAGGTAGTCACAGGAGGAGTGAGGTCTCCATTGCATAAGCCTAGGTTTGGTTGTGAGCTGCTGCATAACATGGAACTCCTCAACCCGGATTGGAGCGGGTGAAATTTCTCTGATTTCACAACGGATCGGATTACGTTATGCGATGACACTTGATTGTTGCATTGCATGAAAATAATTGTTTGATAACCCTGTTTGTGCTTGTATGCATTCATGAGTCTCCAATTCAACTTACTGAGCTGTAGTTGCTCATACCTTTATAGATCCTTTTGCAGGTTCTGATTTCTGAACACTCAAAGCACTATGCCGCCCTACAATTACCCAGAGGTTAGTCTGTTGGAAGCCAGGGGTGTGGGGATCAAGTTACTTAGTAAAGTGTTTAACTAGAGTGACCATGTAATTAAGAATGAAAGACTGGTAATTATTCTGTAATCTAGTAAATTATTCTGTTATGTAAAACTTCCTGGAAAGCTCTATGGACATATATATATATATATATATAATATTGTACATGTTGTTAGAAATTTGAACTATTTATCCTATTCGTAGTTTAATTGTTCATCGGACTGTTTACTTCAAAGCGAGGAGTCGTCGACGCCTTGTGTAGGTCATGTCTATGGTAGGCACTATGAGGCCAGTTACTATCATAGAATGGTTTACACGGCGGGACTGCTGCGACTCTACGACTTCGGGGCGTAACAACTGCCTCTGCTACTTTTGAGTCTTTTGAGTAATACTGACATACATCTTGCGTAAAATACCTATTCATTTACTTATTTTCGTTTATTCCGTTTTCTTTTTTTTATGGGTTTTTACATCAAATAAAATACTTTATTCTAAGTATTTCTCTCTCTATATTCTCTCTTTAATACATATGTATATATATTATATATATTTTTGTGTGTTGTAGATTGTATTAGATTAGTTAAAGAGTGCATGAGAGCCGCATGGGCTGATCTCAAGTATTTCTTTTGTTACACCAAGGGTTTTTAAGAATGACAAAAAGAAAAAGGGATATATCTTTTGAACTATCACAAGCTCAGTTAAGTCAATGTATAAAGAAAAGGAAAAGTATAAGAATGGTTGTCACTTTCCTATTTCCATCATTTTTCTTCTAATTTTTCTATTCCGAGTCTTACATCTTTTGAAATTACCGCATAAAGACCCTTCATCATATTTATTAAATGATTTTGTTCTATACCATTATGGACTAGTATCAATTCGAAATTTCTAATTGATTACATCAATTAACAAAATTAACAACTAATATTATTGAAGATGTTTTGCTAGTCGTTTTGAGAAATCATAGGACTCAAAATAAAAAAATAAAATAAAAAATAAAAGAGAAAGATTCGAATAGAAAGCAATAAAAATGATGAACTTGAAAATAAAAGTCAAAGGGTTAATTGCAAAAAGGTGTGTATTCATACGATTTTTAACTTTATATAACGATTATAGTTTATTATTTAGTTATATAACCTTATTTTTTTTTACTTATTGGCTTCACATATTTTTCTTTTTAGTTACATAACCTAAATTTTCATTTCTTTTTCACTTTGGATAGTTGTGCTATTATTTTTCTATTATATAACATTAAATCCTTTATAGAGACGGTTATGCCATGGGCCAATAAAGAAGAGTATAAAACAAAACACGAAAACACGATAATTCTAATAAAACTGTAATTATATAACTTAAAAAGTAGTAAGTCAGCTTAGAAAAAAGCGCGAAGAACATATGTTATTTAAGTGAAGAAAATAACAGGAGTTTGCAAAGTATAAAAACATAAAAATTTGGGCAGTGCAACTAAAAAAAGAAAAATAATATAGGTACAAGCATGCTTTTCACAATTAATTAAACAGTTAGAAGATGAGTAAGTCAACTAGAAAAGTTGACGCAGTAGTTATTATGTTTGTATTTTTCCAAAGAAAAAAAATTTGTTTGAATTGGTAAATTAAATCATCAGTAGATAAAGTGAATAGAGGCCATTATATATATATATATATGTAAAATTTAATATGAATATATATATATAAATATATATAAAGAGAATATGATCGAATTGTTGGATCGATCTATATCCCTATGTAAAGCTGGCAATTTGGTGTAGCAATTTATCAACCCGGACGAGACATCAGATGATATTATAAATAGGTTTGTATTAAGGAAACTCAACATAATTAAGTATATCTAGATTTGGTCCAACGTAGAAACTCATTTAGGAATCTGCCAACCCGTTTTAGATTAAGTTTGTTAATATTTTTTCTATGTTCTTCGCTTAGGTTGTGATCTAAATCTAATAAAGATCTAGCGTAATCCGGTAATTTTGTACCTTATACCTTCGTATTATATTTATAAATATATCCGGGTTAAATTAGGTATTTATATTTTCAAACACAAGTAAGTTACGGATTGAGTACGAATTCTCACTTCCGTACTCATGTTGCCCAAAAGGTACATGAATTCTTCACGACTTCATATTTAAAGAATTTACCTATATATATATATATCTATATAATTTTACTATATCTACACAGTCTGACTTTTGTTTGCATATGATCTGTTTTTGACTCTCTCTTTTGGTATTATATGCAATTTTGTACTTCTATCTTATTTATGATCGACTTGGTCAGATGATTTGAAAGTACATATAAATAAAATTGGACCGGCTAAACCAACGTAAAGTTGATGCCCCAAATGTTATCCAAATATGAAGTCGACAGAAATATAAATATAAACGAATGAAGTCGACAGAAATGAAAGATATATTTTTATATAAATAAATGATCTTTTAGTTTAATGATATCAACTTTGGTTTTCTAAGTGGAATAGATTAAGTTGAAATTCCTTTTTTTTTTCCATTATAATAAAAAAAATCAAATTAAATTACATAATTTATATAAAAGATTATAACTTCTTATAACTACTAGTTAGATCGGTTTCATTATAAGTATATTCTTTGATTAGTGTTAAATACACAATAAATAATGATTTTTTATTGAAAATTATGTCATATATATGTATATATAAATTTATTCTAGGTATACTATATGTTTTAACGTTCATTTTTTATATGCATCATTTAACATGCACCAATACTGGGAAGTAAATATATATTTTATTCATTGAAATTATCCTTTTATTGTTTATATTATATTGCTGATGGTTTAGATGGCAATTTTCCCTTTTGGAAATAAGTCAAATTAGCTTCTATTTTTTTTTTTTTTCTTTTGCAGTAACACGTGGCCAGTACCGTTTAGTACCTTTCTTTACAATTTTCATATAGCGTGATAGGCATGCAAAATTAATAATTTGAACGTGTATGGACCAATTGGACCGCAAATAATAAATGTAAACACGTCTCTAAAAATTTTTGGAATCGCCAAAAGTAATTCAACACTGAAACTGAACTCATTCATCCTCCACACACGTGGCCTTACCTAAATTAAAAGAAAAAAAAAATCCTTTTGTCGTCATGGCAATCCACGGCTAAAATAAACATATTGCCCTTTATGATTTTTCTCTACTCTTTGCTAACTTCCAAACAACGTCCATTAACGAGGGAACATTTTTTTCATATTTCCTAATATTAATTATTTATTTTAAGGAAAAAAAAAGTAAGTGTATATACATAAAAGAGAGAGAAGTTTTTATATTTGATTTCTTGGTAAGTAAAGATTTTAAGCATCTTAGCTTCATTAGGCTTTTTTGGCATTATAGCTTTCAATTACTCTAGGCTTGACGGAAAATATAAAAAGGTTTTTTCATTAGGGTGTGTGTGTATAGAACCCCATAGAGAGGGTGTTTCCATTAACATAGTTGACATATTTACAAAACAAGGAAAACGAGATGCCCCTTTGTCATGTTAAACGTGACATACAAGCATGTCTTTATTGTTTTAAAGTTAATATACGTTTGTTAAAAATTTTAAGGTAGTATTTTATTGAGTAATTTTTATGATATTGGATTGGATAAAAAATTTTATCTTATTTTTTATTTGTAAATTTGTTTGGTAACTGAGTAAAAATTAAACTGATAGATTGACAAAATACTTAAATTCTTTCCCATTTCAATCACGCTACAAAAATGAAATTCATTATACAAAAATAAAAATATTTTTTTATTTCCAAAAATATCCCTCTTTCTTATAATATTAAGTTAATAAATATTATTTTTATTAAATATTACAAAAATTATTTATTCTATAATATAAATAATTAATTTTTAATATAAATTTTATATTTAATATTGTACAATCTAAATATGGTACAATAAGCTTATACTGTCTATTTCTCTTTAAACTTATCATGTCCAGTTCTCTTTATCCAATCCAGTTTTTTTGACCAAACACTACCTAAAGGAAGAATATTTAGAAGTTAGATTTTTATATTTTTCTTTTATTGCTATTGAACATACCTCTTACTACTCATTATACTTGTTAATTGTAATATAATTTTTTGAATGTTGTGGAATTTGACTTACCATTTAATAAAATTATAATTAAATCCATTATAATTTGATAGTATAAACATTGATTCTTAATGGGATAAATTAAGTTTTAATCTTCTCTCTTCAAATTATAATATATAGTTGGCTAGAAAAGAAAAAAATTATGATTAGCAAATCCCATATATGGTAGATAAGAGTTAAATGTGATGGCAATAATGACTATTAAACAACTACAATGGTCAATGTATATACTGAATATATATGGATGTGAAATCACCTATAAGGACTTCATTCATGGAAAGGAAAAACTTGGAAAAACTTTTTTCAAAATTTTCTTAGGAAAAAGAAAGGGGGAATTTTCTAAGTGCAAAAGTCCTCCAATATTATACTTTCATACTTTCTAAGTCAGAAAAAAGAAATATATATATATATATATATTTTCATACACAATTTGTTGGAATACATAAAAATATATGTAATAATGTGAAAACTACTAGAATATGTAAAGTTACTTAAGGCTAAACAAAGCTACTAAGGTACTGCAATAAAGAATAGAGTAGGAAAAATGAGATCAGCTATTGACAGGAAGTATATTTGTGAGAAATGGGATAGTTTGTTATTGTACAGGAGAACAATATATATATGTACAAGGAAAGGATCGTATGACTAAAATAATAAGATATACAAGTGTGTTAATAATATAAAAAGTCTCTTTATATATTTCCTTAAAAATTGCTTTCATTAATCCATTATCATTTCCATTGTAAAGTTAAATAAAATAACAAGATAAGTTACTACTGACAAAAAATTCTTTGAAGAACTTCAATTTGCTATTATTACATTATATTATACTTAACGTTTTTAGTTTGAAAAAAAATTAGAAAAAGAAAACTTCATTAGTGAAAAAGGTCAACAAACAAATAGTAAAGACGCCTTGTACATCAAGAGGTATATAACTATCATCAACAAATAAATGGAGAGATAAAAGGGGCTGCAAGATTAGAGTCCTTAAGGATATTTCTCTATCTCCTTTTTAACTTTAAGAGTAATCTAGTTTACATAAGTCTTAGCTTAACAGTTTATTAAATTAAAACAACAAAAGGAAAAAGAATCGTTGAAGGATTCGGTAAGTTGGAAACAGGCATAGAAATATTAGATTTAACATGTAATTTGTCCCGATTCTCCATACAAGCAAAAGGCTTGGTTTCTTCAACTACAAAAGCTTCCACTTTCTCAATTCTGATGTCATTATTGGAGAAAACCTTTGCTACCAAAAATGAGTTGTTATGTTCGAAACTTAGAATGCTACAGCTCGCTACTTGTTAATAATGTGGAGTGACATACAAAGTTTCAAAACCTGTCTAAATAACTATAATTAGATCACAAACCATGAGTATGTAATAACCTTTATACCCTTAACCAGCTATCACAAGAAAAATCTAATTCAATTGCATCTAGCAGTATAAATAACATAGCTACCAATTGCTAAGGAATCCAATCTATGGGTATAACAATAGCCACCAATCTATTATACAACTACCACGACCTAACTCGGCTATTCCTCATAATAAATGAACTTCACATCCTCTTTTAGTTCATATACCAAGTTAGAGCTTAGGTGATGGGAATCAGCCTCCGACTACATCCAAGCTGTAGCAGACCTGTCCAAAGTCAAGGCCTATCAATACTTATCGAGGCCGAGCTGTAGCCAAAAGGATGAGGGGGAGGAAGATAAACATTCGACGTCGAGTCTGTTGTAAGCCCTAGAGTTAAGTCAAGAGACTATAGGATTGAATTTAGAGCACATGGTTTAGGGCGATTGGTTAAATGATCCAATTAAACCCGAATTATAAACTATGGAAAGAAATATTAGTAAAAATGATCTCGTAAACTTAAATTTAAGAAAATAAGTAATAAAATAGGAGATTACAAAATTTTTAAATTTTAAGTATAATAATTATTAATTGTCGAAAAGGCGAAAAGTATAATCTAATAACTAATAAATTACTAGAGATAGATTATATATATATATTAAAAATCATAGAATGACCTAAATAATAATTAGGAATGTTCACATGTACCCCACATGTATTTACGTGTAGGTAAAAATACACGAAATTTCTTAAATTGGCCAAAAACTTAGTAAATAATTAAAGAAAATTATTAAATTAGTTAAGAAAAATCAGAAAAAAATCAAAAGGGTGTGGAATGATGCAAATCTAGTCGTGGCAAGTTAGGAACAAAAGAAGAAAAATTATCCAATTGAAATTAAGCAACACAAAAGCCAAAAATCAAGGAAATAGGGCAATGTCATGTCTAATTAATACATATTAATTACCAAAAAGTTTATAAATAGGAAAAAAATTCAAAGAACTCCTTTGGACAGTTAGGGATTTGAGAAAAATACAGAGACTAGAAAATTCAAAGGAAAAACTGGAGAAAAAAAGAAAGAAAAGAAAAGCTGTGTAGTTAAGGCTAGTGAACCAAACCTACACATCACCACCTCATGCCAAACCCACCGCCTAGACCGGTGTTGGAAGGCCAAAAGCCATCGGACCGGGTGAGTCTCTAATTTGTTCTGATTTTGTATAATTTTCTAAAATTAGTTATTTTGTTTAGAAAATTATGAAACTTGTTATTTTGAGATTTTATTGTATGTAGATTTAGGAAAAAATAGTGATTTAGTTTAATCATGTTTGAAAATATAGGGTTCTTAACAAATTGAGCAAAACTGAGCATGATTAGAATTAGAAATAAATAAGGTTAGGAGTGTAGTTTGGAGCTCAAAAATTTTCAATAGAATGCTTAATGGATATAGAATAGTGCAATGAAGCCATTTTTTTAAAATTAATTTTTGAAATTTTTAAGTTAATTTTTAGCCTTAAAATGATGGGAAAATTGGGTAATTTTGCGTTAAATAGATGATTAAGAAACTAATTACTAATTTAGATAGTAATTAGATATTTAGGGAAGTTAATCTCTGATGTGGAGACATAATCTTAGCCTTTGGAGTGTTAAGTATAAGTAATGAAGGCATTATGTGCTAAGTATAGAAAATTAAGAATATTATAAAAAAATTAGGTTTAATTAAATAATATAATAATAGAAATAAAAATATAATAAATCTAAGATAAAATTTAATTTTAAGTAATTGTATAAAAAAGTGTAAGATTTTCTCACATCGGGAATAAATCCGGTACCCCAATTAGGATTAGCGTGTACCAAATAGTTTAGAATCCTAAATTTAAACCCAATGGGATATTAGAATACTTGAGCTTAATGTGATTAATTTCACATTAGGATTCGAGCATATTTAAGATTTCAGAATCAAAACTAGAATTTGATTTAGGAACCGAATTTCAAAATAAGGTAGAATGAATCGTTAGTAAATAAAAGCTAAATCATAACTTAGAATGTGAATCATTAAAATATAAGAACTACTTATTGTATTAGAGTGCTATTTTATAGTACTCGGAGACTTAGGATTGTATATGGTTATGATTGTAAGTAGTCTACGCATGTGTTTGATGTATCTGAATGCGTGCTGAATTTGTAATGTGAGTGATTTTGTGATTGATTGAATTGGTGTGAAATTGCTTGAACACCTTAAATAAAATTTAAGCTTATTCGATTCTAATAGCCAAAAATGTCATGCATTGCAACCCGTTAGGGGATCATAGTATTCTCTAACCAAATACTGAACCCTTCGAAAGGGATAGCGCATGATTGCAAAATGGTCTCTTCTTCATCCTTAGTCGAACTAAGTGATAAGAGAGGAGGTTGCGGCGAGGGTGAAGTTAATGGTTCGAAGGTAATCGTGAGCCTAGGTTTGGTTGTGAGCTGCTGCATAACATGGAAACTCCTCAACCCGAATTGGAGCAGGTGAAATTTCTCTGATTTCATAACGGACCGAATTACGTTGTGCGATGATACTTGCTTGTTGCATTACATGAAAATAATTGCTTGATAATCTTGTTTGTGTTTGTATGCATTCATGAGTTCCCAATTCAACTTACTAAGCTATAGTTGCTCATACCTCTATAGATCCTTTTGCAAGTCTTGATCTTTGAACACTTCAAGTATTATGCCGCCTTACAATTATCCAGAGGTTAGTCCTTTTAAAGCCAGAGGTGTGAGGAGCAATTTACTTGGTAATGATGTGTAGCTAGAATATCCTTCATAGTTTGAGGATGAAAGACTGATAATTATTATGTAAATTAGTGAACTGATGTGTATATGTAGAAATTTCATGGGAAGTTCTGTGGACTTTACATATAATTATATAAGTTTATTTAAAATTTGTGAACTTTACCTTATTGGACTGTTTACTTCAAAACGAGGAGTCGTCGATGCCTTGTGTAGATTATGTCTATGGTAGGTACTGTGAAGCCAGTTATTATCATAGAATGGTTTGCACGGCGGGACTGTTGCGACTCTGTGACTTCAGGGCGTAACATCTGTTGTCAGCTGAAGTGCCAAGATACCACAAAGCCGAGTACTTAGGGACTAAAGAGCCATTCGGTATAGCATCAAGAAACTCGTGCCGATTGATTTTAGGACTCAGCAATTGTAGACCAACTTTTCTGGTGTCTCAGCTAAATACTGCAGGACTTCGGGAACTCCTTCCTAAACTCGTACATCCAACTGTCGACTTCGTTCAATTTGGATACTACTCCTTTTAGGACATGCCGAGTGACTGTAGGCCGACTTTCCCTGTAAAATGCATAATTTTGTATTTTTGTACATGTTTTCCTTTATTTTATTTATGGGCTCAATTTTTTAGGTTTTAAGGCCTTATATATTATTTACAATTTTACCACTAGGATTTAAGACTTGCTATAAATAGTAACATCTGTAAACATCAAAGGACAGACAGATAGATGTCAATATACAAAATCAGACAGGAAAGCATATTTTTGCATTTTGGAATCTTTCCCTTTTTAAGTAAGGCTACTATTGAGCTAACATTGCTGGATTATTGAGTGTAGATGAAACTTTTTAATCATCCTTATATTCTTATTGATCTTGTCCTCGAGATTATGGTGAACCCCCTTTATTTGAGTGAGTTAGTGAGTTGTATCTAATTCTCATTTAAATCTTGAGAGACATTTAATGTTTATGAGTTTTATCGAACCTTATTTTGAGTTCAAACTCCTGATTGTGTTTGTGTCTTGGTAAATTATATCTATTTACATTCACCATAAAAAACCTTCTTGTTCTTTGTACCCATTTTTTGAATCACGAATACCCATTCTGGATTATCGTCCACTGTTGTTCCCATTAATATTTCTTATCATTTTAGTATCAAAGCTTTGAGGAAACATACATGCTATTATTCTTCAGAGTTTGATCTGTGGTCTGTACATCCATATTAATCATTGTTTAGTAGCATAGTATGCTGTTCGTAGTAGTTGTTTGTCAGTAGTGGTAGCTGCAAAAGGCGAATAGTCGTTGTTTTTAGGTTACTGTAGTTGTGTTTCGTTGTTTGTTCAATTTTTTGGAAAATTACTGTACGAATAAGAATGTTAGAGGATAGTGTTAACAACACTGGTGATAGTCTTTACGAAAGTTTGAGACGATGTGTTGATAACTTAGAATATCAGATCCAAAATTTCATTGATTCCATCTAGGAACTTACTAGTTTAGTCAGAGGCTACAGACGTAATGGAAAGGAAGAAAGAAGGGAGTGTACACCTATAACTGGAAGTGGTTCTAATGAGCTCGATAATGATGAGCGACAGTTGAGAAAAGTTGTAGAGCTGAAAAGAAGAGAACACGATCCAATATCAAGAAAAGGTAATGACAGGAGTGTTGACTCCAAGTTAAACCAAAGAGCTTGAAGAAGAGAACTGAGGCCTAGAAGAGACATTGTCGAGCAGAGCTCTAACAAAAGTAGCTGAACTAAGGTGAATTAACCAACTCGGAATGCAAGGGATGAACCCTGAGCACCTAGTTGAGGACTTGACAATGTTAAGTTGAAATTACCGACCTTCAATGGGAGTAGCCAACCTAAAGAATTCCTTGAGTAGGTTCCCCGAGTCTAGCAGTTGTTTGAGTGCTATGAATATGATGAACGAACAAAAGTTAAGTTGGCTTCACTATCCTTTGTTGAATATGTGAGTCTTTGGTGGGATAAGTTAGTTGCCAAGTGAGATGCTAAAGGAGAAGAGCCAGTTAGAACTCGGAGGCTTATGAGGCGATTGATGAATTAGCATTTTGTGCTGACTTACTTCAAATAGGAGATACTTCATGCTTTTCGACACCTTAAATAGGGTCGAAACACTATTGAGGAGTACTTGTAAGAGTTTGAAATCTTAATGACAAGATGCGAGATTGTCGAGCCACAAGACCACACCATTGCTAGGTTCCTTAGTAGACTCCGAGATGAAATTGTCGACATAATTGAATTATAGCCGTTCAACTCTTTGGATGAGCTAATTAATTTAGCTTTAAGAGTACAGAGACAGAGAAGAAGAAGGCATCAGAGGCTGACTAGCTGACCCCAATAAGGTGGCCCTGAGCTTAAAAAGTATGCCAAGAGAAGGCAAGAAAAGAAGATAGAGAAAGGAGAGCCTAACTGACTAATCCATGCTAAGAAAAAGTTGCTGAGAAAGAGAAGGTACCCGGCAATAAGGCTCAAGAAGTGAAGTGCTTTAAATGCTTAGGTTACAGACACATTGTGTCCTAATGCCCGGATAAAAGGGTCATGGTCTTAAAGGGTGAAGGGCCCGAGGCTCAAATCGAGAGTTAGAGTAACAAGAGCTCGGACAACCAGTTGATAGAAGAATATTTCTTTCCCGAGTACCTAGATAAACTTTTAGCTACAGCCACACGAGTTGACCTGAAGGTAGATCTTGGATAAAGGGAAAATTTATTTTACATGCAGAGCCTAGTGAATGGGAAGACTTGTTCCCTGGTTATTGATGGAGGTAACTGCACCAACATCATTTCTACCGAGTTTATAGAAAAGATGAAATTGCCAACTTAACCGCACCCTTAACCTTTTGGGTTGAAATGGTTTAATGACAAGAGTATGGTTCATGTATATAAAAGAGCGTGGATTGCATTTAAGGTGGGGTAGTATGAGGATGAGATCAACTTCAATATAGTGTCTATGAATGCCATGAATCTACTTCTTGGCTGACCATAGGAGTTTAATCGAAAAGTGAACCATGACGGATTCCTTAACACTTACACTGTTCGAAAGGATGTGAAGAGCTATCTCTTAACCCTGATGAACATTAAGGAAATCCAAAGACATTCAGTATCCATAGTCAAGCGAAAAGGGAGAAGGAGCTTGTTTGACATCCTAACCTGTACTCAACAATTAACGTCGAGGATGACTTCCTTTTAGACCCGTGGTAACAATGGGAATCAGCCTCTGACTACATCTAAGCCACAACAGACCTATTAGAAGCCAATGCTTATTAATGCTTGCTGAGGCCAAGTTGTAGCCAAAAGGGTAAGAGGGAGGAAGATAAACACTCAGCGTCGAGTCTGTCATCAGTCGAGATGCCGAGATACCATAAAGCCGAGTACTTGAAACCAAAGAGCCACTCGATACAGCATTAAGAGACTCATGCCAACTAATTCTAGGACTCGACAATTGTGGACTGACCTTTCTAGTGTTTCAACCAAACACTGCAAGACTTCGGGAAGTCTTTCCCGAACTTGTACATCCAATTGTTGATCTTGTCCGGTTTGGATACTACTCCTTCCAGGACATGTCGAGTAACTGTATGCCGAATTTCCTTATAAAACGCACAGCTTTATTTATGGGCCCAATTCTTTTGCGTTTAAGGCCTTATACATTATTTACAGTTTTGCTACTAGGATTTAGGACATGTTATAAATAAAAATATTTGTAAGCATCAAAAGATAGATAGATAGATAGACAGACATCGATATATAAAATCAGACAGAAAAGTATATTTCTGTGTTTTGGAATCTTTCCCTTTTTGAGCAAGGCTACTATTGAGCTAGCATTGCCAGATTATCAAGTGTAGATCAAACTCTTTAATCGTCCTCGTGTTCTTATTGATCTTGTTCTCAAGATTGTGGTGAATCTCATTCATTTGAGCGAGTTAATGAGTCGTATCTAACTCTCATTTGAATCCCGAGCGACATTTAGTGTTTGTGAGTTGTATCAAACCCTATTTTGAGCTTAAACTCCCGATTATGTTCGTATCTTGGTGAGTTATAGTCATTCACATTCACTATAAAATACCTTCCTGTTCTTTGTACCCATTTTTTAAATTACGAATATCCATTCTAGATTACCGTCCACTGTTATTCCCATTAATATTCCTTATCAGTAAGTCATCATAATGATCCATCTCACTTGAAGTTTGTACATTTGCAAAAAAAAAAAAAAAAAAAAAAAAGGATCTCCAAAGGGTAAGCAAAAAGCTTAGTAGACGGAATACCATACTGACATGCACAAGAACTTACATGATCAATCTCACTTGTAAAGACAATAATAATTGTAGATATAGGGGTTCTTCTAGAGTAATCAGTATGTGCTATGCAAATGAGTGAAGTGAAATAAGAATGACACCTAAAGGGATGATTAGGTAAGAATGAGGTAGGAAAGGAGAACATATAATTTCAATGTCTTATATGTACAAGTAATAATAAGGTAGCTTCGAGGAACCTTAGGTATTTACCTTGAAGCTTGAGTAGATGAGATCAATTTTTTTTAACCTAAATTGTTTGTTTAATCTTAGAGAGTAGAGGTTTTATAAAGCAATACTATTTCTTAACTCCCTACAAGAGTCTTAATTGAAGAGGAAAGATTGGGTACTTATAAGCTCTTAGGAATGATGGTGTCTATTGGATTGGTTAGGTGGTCAATGGATGATATGGAATGTCCTCATTAATCCTAAATGAGCTAGCTAATTAGCTTAAGCCTAGTAGCCTTCCTCCCTCCCCCTAATGAGTGTGCATGAGCTTCTTTGATAAAGGTTGAAGGCGAATAGACTGGTCTAATGATCTTATTATGAGTCTACTAAGCCAATTTTCCTTAAATCATCCCAAAATACACGAAACTCTTTGAGCTTTACCATTTAGTTTAAGGAGTTAAGTATAAATAAATAATATAATAATTTCAACCTTTTCCAATAATTAATGCACAAACATCTAATTATTATCTTTGATTTTATGTTTGGTGATCATCACAGTTTTGGCATTTCAAAACTTAAGATAACTCATGGCCTTAAATCATAAGAATGTAAATGATAAACATATGATGTTAAGTACTCTCCTACACCTTAAAATCCATGAATCAAACCTATAACTTACCTAAATCCTTTCGAAGTAAAACTTTACATGGAACAATGCTACACAAGGATAATCAGGATAACACCCTAAGCTCGCTATTACTTTTAGTACCTTTGGTCTAGCTATGCACACTAAAGATAAATACTTTTAAGTCGCATATAATTAAGTTTATTTATTTTCTATTTCACACAAGCACAAGTAACAGGCAAGGTATTAATGTACTTAGACTGCTTCTTTCCCCCTTAACTCTTGGTAATCTCTAACACCACATCTTATCATCACAATCAACAACTCTTAGCTAATTCACACTTTCTATAATTAGTCTTTCTAACATTTACTTAGCTACTTTCTAACTTCTTTAGATGTAGCCATAAAGCTTGTGAGTAAAAGTGATTAGAACTAAGTTGTATTCTATGGTTAGCAATATAGTAGAGTGGGTAGAATTAATTTAAGAAAGATATGTCGAAATAATTATAGAGTTGATAAGCATTAAACATGTTAAGTATAAATTAAGTTTTGAGTGGTTAAAGAGATAATCTTAGAGACAAAATACATAATAAACATATATAATGGATTTAATTATAATTTAATCAACATGATTCATCAAAATATTTATTCTATAATTGATCAACGAGTAATGATGAATTAACTGATTGAATGGTTCTTAAAGGGTGGTTGGCTAATCTTTCTAAAATTCTCTCGATTATGCTTTTCCTCCTCAGTTAACTTAATAACCTACAACTTTATGACCTTAAGTATCATTATATAGCATGTTAACAACAAATTATAAATATTCATAACTTCATATAGAAACAAATTTCAACATTTTACATAAGTTAACCAAATTTATACTTGTTTTCTTGATTCTTTTCCAACAATCACATTTTTTACCCAAAGCCTCCATAATAAACATATCCTAGATTGGTAACATCACTTACTCCACCAATAAACATTCAAGTTCTATAACTTACCAAAAGAATATGAATTTAAACCTTCTTCTCCACTTCACTTCTTCAAAAAAATAAAAAAGCTTCTGCATTTGTTTAAGAACTCATGTTATTAACGCCTTAAAATGCGAAAACTTAAAGAAAACTAAGTTTGATGCTACACTTATGGATAGAGATTAGTCTCTTGGACCTATTACACGAGCTAGAGTTAGAGGGTTGGAGAGCATGGAATGGAGGCTTTCTTCACTTCGACTAAGTCTTGAAGAGTCTACCTTGTTTCTAGGCTCCGGGTTACCCTACTTTTATTGTCCCAAGCCTTATTTGTTGATGCTAATCAAGGACTCAGAGTCTTCTAAATTGAAAGATGTTTGCCATTACCAATAAGCCATAAGTAATTTTGTTCAATTGACTTGTTTCCAAATTGTATGCTTTGCTAATACCATGTTGCTCTATCCCTATCTTTGTTTTTATTTTTTCAAGCCGGAAAGATGAATTTTATTCAATAAGAGAATGATACATCGATCAAAATAATCAAGAGAATTTATAAGTGAAGGGTTAAGGGTATGAAAACGTTATCAAATAGATTGACACATCCTTTCAAACATCAAGTTATCCTATGTAGGGGATAAAATGGTTTCTCCTATATAAATAAAACTTAACTATTTGACCAGTATGAAAAATATAGAAGGGACGACATAATCTCATATAAGGGATGAAAATAAAAATGAAAGGAAAAAAAAGCCAGATAAATAAAATGGAATCTCTTATTCAATAAAACTATTAACAAATCAATATTCAAATTGCCATGATCACTATTGATTTACCAAATTTGTAGAAATAGACTGATGGTGGTAGATTGTGATGGATCAATGATGATAGAAATGATAGAACAAAGATAGAATGAGAAGTTTTGTTTAATTAAAAAGTAGGATTTATGCATATTGATATCAATAGTGGTAGATTTGCTGTTATAGGGTGGTAAAGGACGGGAAAATGATTTCAGAGTACACCCCTAGCAGCTAAGGTTAGTAAAGAGTCTTTACATGTATATATATGAGAGAGAGAGAGAGAGAGAGAGAGAGAGAGAGAGAGAGAGAGAGAGAGAGAGAGAGAGAGAGAGAGAGAGAGAGAGAGAGAGAGAGAGCTCTAACCCTTAGATTTGATTCAAGAAAAATACAGTTGAAAAAGTAGATGCTTTTAAGGATTTTAACCAAAAGAGCTTCAATGTTTTTTAACATTGCCATTTACCCTATAAGAGATTGATTAACTCCATGTCACAAAAACTACTTTGCCATCACATTAAGATGTGCTAAATCCTTCTAACTTTTTCAATGAATCTTTCCATTTTCACGATCTCTCCTCTACCAAAACTTGGCTATCATGGTTACAAACTTCTTCATACCATTATGTAGGAAATTTGAAGATATTGGTACTACAAAATTCCTAAAATTCTTTCCTTGACTACTCTTAAAGCCTCACTTCTTTTACCTTCCCCATTTGGTAGGTAAACCTAAATATTCTCTCTAAGTTTTCTCTTAGAGATGAGAAGCTTTTCACAACATACATCTTTCACTAACTTTAGGTAATTCATATTAAAAGTGATGGATGTTGGTGGTTCACTTGTTGTCTAAAGACTTTATGATGAGATACCAAAATAAAATTAGACTTGCATTATTAATTAAAGATTTTATAGAAAAGTGGAGAATTATTTGTAATGAATGGGTGAGTAAACTCAAGACTATTTTTCTTAATTTTGATTCCTTTGATATTTCCCCTTAAGTTGTGCTTATAGATTATTATGGAAGAGTGTCAGCTACATGAAGGAAAGGATGGGGCGAACCTACGTTACCTTGTCTTATCCTTCTAGATTACATAAAATTTTTTATAGGTTTTTCATTTACCACAAAATTAAAGAAAATGAAGCAACACCTGCAAATATCAATCTTATCTATGTCAATTCAAAGCCCATTGTTATCACCAATTCCTCTAAAAATTTACAATGTATCCTATCGTGTGCTTTTGTCATGTCTAACTTTAATTATACAAATGTGATTTCACCTAGATTTTTTTAGTTTTAGTGTATGGAAAGCTTCACAGGATATCATTACTTTGATATATATAAGTATTAAAGCCTATTTGCCATAATTTTTTAAGCAATGTCATATGAGAGATTGCAATAAAACAAAAATAATAATTATTTCTTCTTTATTCAATTCTTTAGTAATTACAATTATGTTGCTACCTTTTTTTCTAATTCATCAACCAAACCAAACCAAACCAAACTTCTTGTGATAAAATTACAATTTTGATCAAGATAAGACACTAGTCTCTCTCTCTCTCTCTCTCTATATATATATATATATATATATATATATATATATATATATACACTAATTCATGAAAAAAAATAAAGGAAAAATACATTTAGGGATTCGTTAAAGACCAAGATGCAAGCCGGATGAGCAATATAGGGTATTAGATCTATTCAATATTTTCCTGATGGATTATTTTATTATAGCGCCCCATAAGATATTAAATCAGGTTTTAGGAAAATATTAACATGCCCAGTATATCCTAACTAATATTTATTATTTTATATTACTTTTAAAGTTCAAACATAAGTATTACATTACTATTAACTAATTGTGGTGGTCTGTCGAATAATTATTCGGAGTTACGAGTAATTTAAGCAAATGACTAGGAACTTGGAATCCCTCTAATGGGCCTCAATTGCAAGACATCAGAGAAGTGTCGTTTCCCAAATAGTTTTTTTTTTTTATCTTTCGACAAGCACAATTCTAGTTTTTCAAGAGGCAAACATCGAGTAAGCTATAAGAAAAAGAAGTATGGTTGCTTATGATTCTATGATTAGCGGAAATGACTCAATTTGATTGACTTGTTTTAGGTAGGTCCCAATTATCCTATTGAATTATTACACGAGTTTCAAACACATGGTAAAAAACCCCATAGAGTTGTGATGTGTTATAGAATATCTAAATAAGGAATTAGGATGGATTTTAGCTTACTAGATTCCATTATAAACCTCCCTGCTTGGAACCCTAATAAAAATCTCAAAACAATGTCTTCAAGGACAAAGTGGGAACAACTCAATTAAGCATTAATCCAAGGCATTAACTCCTCCAAAGGTTCCTCGATGAAATTGAGCTCTTGGCACCTCTTCCCTTAGATTTGCAAGCCAATTCACCTCCTAATTATATTATATTGGGATTGGGCGGAGGTCAACCTCATCATGCATCTAGGTCAACCCCTAAATAATGAAATTGCAATAAAAGGATAAGATTTTTGAATATATTTGAACTATAGTTTAGTCTATTGCTTCTTTTAAGCTCATTTCAATCTTTATCTTTTCAATTACCACATTCTCTACCAATTTAGTCCAAAAGACATACTTTACAGTTCCGCATCTAGAGATGAACAAGATGTAATTCTATTCGAGAACTCCCCTAGATAAGTCCTAAAAATGCCTAAGAGCATTGGTATTGTTGCTCTTTGACACTGGTTCCAAGAGATGGAGGACCTCATGTGAGGCCTTTTACCATTAGAGTCAGGTTCTTAAACTTTTTAAGATCCTTAATCAAGGATCCAAAAAAGTTGTTCTTTTTTCGTTTTTGAGTATTGTTTTTATTATAAATTTGTATTGTGGGTCTTATAAATAAAATAAATAAATATTAAAAACTTCTTTTTAAAAACCTCATGAATAAAGTGAATAGGTCCTTAGAAAAAGAGATTTTTGAATTATTAATATGATATTTAGAAATTTTAAATGGAATTCTTACGGATAAGAATACTCTAATGAAAAATTACTGTTGACATTAACTAAACCATGGCAATTTAGTTTATTCCATCCTCAAGTGGTTATGATCATGAAAGAGTAAAAAGATTATTAAGTTTCATGAGTTTATTTATTGTTATGAGTTGCCCAAGGGTTGTGGTCATACCAACCCAATCCAACTTAGAGTTTAGGTTAAAAAATGCTTCTAATCTAGTTAAGAAGCAAAGTAGTAACTTTTAACTTATTACCATGATTGAATATACATAAAAAATGTATATATGGAAGAATTAACAAAGAATTGCATGTTTGATATACATAATTTGTAAAGGGATAAGAATATTGGGGAAAAATTTATTATGCCAAAAATTTAGAACATACCAACATGTTATTTTATGTATAATGATTAAGTAGAAGATATAAAGAGATAAGGATTATTATAGGAGATGGGGTGGAAACTCATGCAACACGATGATTTATTTCACAAATTTGTATAAGAGGAAAAAATATGTCGAATTGAATAGATATCACAAATAATCAGTTCATAGCAAGCTTGTATTTATTTGTATTGTAATCTTGTATTTCCATATTTTATCATTGTTGTGTTTTTTCTCTATAATGATGTTTTGATTCGTATTGACTCTATGCTTAAGTTATCATGTTAATGTTAGAAATAACCAACCTAATAACTATTGAGTGGAACTGCATTGCATAAAAATGGGGGGAGAAAAAAAAAAATAAAGTGATTTCTTATTTGTATGGAAAGGCCTTCATTTCACCTTTTATGTTATACCCTATAACTATTGAATTTAGACCTTCAAAAACTCCAAAAATTATACCACATTTATCAAATGATAAAAATTACTTGCTTTTTTATGAGAAAGCAAGATGAGAAGTAAAAGAATCAATGTAAATAAATGCTAATAAAGACAAAATATATCATACTGTAACCACAAAAAGAGATGCTAGAATAATTACCATAAAATAAATGCAATCCAGACCAAAAATGAAAGAAACCAAATTATTCTGAAGCAATTCGCTGTGGTTCGTAGATTATTCTGCAATTACAATACATATATAAGATAAATTCCCGGACCAAACCGTATTTTCTTTACGCTAGAATATTCTATAATTATATCAGATTTATAATAGCGACCGTTTGTTGTTCATATATAAGGGAATCAGTACCGAGGATGGAAGAAAAATTAAGGGCAAGAGAGGTGTATGGACCAATGGATGACCTAAAGTCAAAAGTATCGTACAAGCCCATTTTGCAGGAACATAGCAGTCCAACCGTAGATATGGGCCTTAATTCAAAAAATTTAAGGGAAAACCTAAATGCTGGTCCATGTTAAGGAGTTCTAGTTCTTTTTTTTTTACCCTTTTAAAGACTTGTTCGGGAAAAAGGTCCATGGAAATCGAGCTGTATAAAAAACTTTCGATCCGAATTCAAGGCCGAAGTCATTACATTATATATAACCAAAGTGGATTCACATGTAATGCTGTCCAGAGATGACTTGATTAGTTTATTGATTTCACTTTGTATGACTGGATTGTAAATCGTAATGAGTAGGGTTGTATCCACAAGGATAGGATTGGTTAAATTTATTCCTATTGAAAATAATAAAAAAAAAAGGATAAACAATAAGAGGGAGGGGTTTCTGAAATAAATGCAAATAATAAGGGATTTTAAAATTTTAGTGTAATCGATCTTGGATAAGGTCTGATAAGAAGGAATTTTTCTTTTTTTTTTTTTTTGGAGTGGGAACAACTAGAGCAAAGGAAATTGTACAGAAAAAAAACCTCACATGAAATTCAATTTCAACGAACTCCACTATTTGCTTCAATTCTAGTTGCATGAATACTCTACACTTACACAATTTTTCTTTAAAAATGGATCCTCTAAATTTTCTATTTCTTTAGAATTTTCTAAAGTTACAAATAAATTGTTGTCATTATTTAAATTTTTGAAATATCTTGACTTCGTCTTTTTTTAGAAATCTAAACAATAGCAACAATTGATTTGTATGAATTTTAAGAAAATAGGAACTTTAGAGAGTTCAAATCTTTTCTCTTTTGATCTCTCTTTTTCTTATGTTTCTTTCTTTCTTTATTTATTTTTAGTTCTTTCTTTTTTAACTTTCATACAAATAAGCGCATACAACCTTAAATTTAGGCTTGAAAAAAAGGAAAAGATCAACACAAGGGGTTAATATATGACTTTTATTATGATTAGTCACAAAGAAAGACTAAGGCTCGAAAGTTGGTTTTCTAAGGGCAAAAATCAAGGTGTGCTTTTTTAAGAAAGTTAAAGTGGCTAAACCTAAATGCCCTTGTCCTTTTAAGACGTCCAATTCAACAATGTGGTCTCAACATATACAGCAAAGCAAGTTATAGAAAAATCCAACTATGAATTACAATACTCAAAAAAGAAAAAAAAAAAAAAAGGCAAGTGAAAATCGAGCATAGTGTAATAGATGCTTACTGGCTAAAAAGGCTCACAAAGATGGTGAACGTACACCAAGTCCTATGCACTTAGGCAATCATTTTTTGTCATACAGACATTAGTGTATTGAAAGATAATGGTGCAACGTGTTCTATTTTATTTATATTTTAACTTTTTTTATTTTTGTAATTAATTATTTGAAATTTAAAAGCATCAATTTAGTACTTAAATATTACTTATTTTTGTAATTGACAACCTGAATTTTACACATTTATATAATTAACTACCCGAATTTTATCAATTTCTACAATTAACAAGGTAGTTCATGTACTATAAATGTTCCAAAAAATTTACTGTATTAAAAGTTTTAATATTTAGGTAATTAATTATAAAAATAGGTAAAATTTAAGTATTTAATGCGATATTCATCGATACCAAAATTATATACAAATCTAATAGGGAGAATCGGCAAGAGTAAATTTCTTCAACAATTAAATAATTGGTTTAGCAAAAGTTAAAAAGACAAAAAAAGAAAAAACTATAAAAATGGTTCATTTGATAGTTAGTTAGGCTAGTATTTATACCATGGGTTACATACTGCAACTTTGAGAGAAGGCGAATCAAACCTGGTCCTTAGATATCAGAATTTATACCATTAGCAATGAGTGCTTTAGCTAGGCTTTTTGTAATAATGTAGAGCCATTTCTTTTATTTTTTTATTGATCTATTTTTTTTTTCTACCTGTCTACTAATACATAAATGAATTATGTAATTTTCCTAAACTTTAGCTTCTTGATTTGCAAATTTATGGACCAAAGAGGCAAGAACCCATCTGCTTCTATGAGGTATCAAATAGATGTGTTGTTCCAAATTAGTCCGATCCCAGGAAAAAAAAAAAAAAAAGAAAGTCACAAAGATAAATTTAATAAATAAAAAAGAGCAGTTCCCCAGTGGTCCGAAGTATGAGTACACGAATACTTGATTCTATTATACGTACACACGAAGGCAGATATTTCTACAACCATTTCATCTTTATTCAAATGATGAAGGTCCATTCAGTCCTACGCTTGCAGGATATGGTTACCAGAACCATCATTAGTTCCCCATTCCTTAGCGGTTTTGAAGATACCGATAGATTTTATATGGAAAGCAGAAAAAAAAAAAGATTTAATTATTACTAAAACACCTCGTATTTGGATGAAGGATAATAAATACTGATAATATTTACATACATACATATTATGGTGTTATACCACATAAATTTTTTTCATCAATCAATTTCTCGAACACTTATATCATGTTAATAGGAGAATCTTTTTCCTTATATATTTTTTTAATTTTTCTATATAAAATGAGTAATTAATATTGGAAAATGCGGTATCAACCTTCCAAACGATACTGCATTCGGCATGTACTGTTTCTATAATTTGGGGTTGCACATTGCCCATTGGGTGCATGGAATTGTAATTTTAGTTTACACTTGAAAACTTTAATCTTGTTTGATTGGAAATCAAATCCGCTGCTCATTTGCTTGTCTTCGGATCAACTTACCGTGTGCGAAAGATCCTAATGACGATAATGAAATCTCTTTGCCTAAAATTGTGAATGAAATACAGGAGTTTCTTATATGTTGAATCCCACAAACATTATTAGACCCATTTGGGATAAGATTTTAAGTAAATATTATATTTAAGATATATTATAAATGAAGTGAACATTAGTTAATAGTATTTTGTTGTTTGGAAACAATATATGCAGTATCTAGTTTCCCCTTATCAAAATACTTAGCATACTAATATCAATAAATCATTTTTTTTTTCAATATTGTCAGATTCAAGCTAAATAATTGATTTGAACATATTAAAAAATCAAATATTAAAAGATAAAAATCGAGTTCAACTTAAGTAAAAATAGGATCGGATTGAACCTGTTTTATACCGGATCAATAGGATAGAAGATCAATTAATAATATTATTGATATATATGCTTTTTTCTATGAGGTCATTAGATGGAACGAAGGAAATATCTTCAGGAGAAAAGGTTGAGATATAGTCATCATTTCCAAATCCCACTCTTTGAACCTTGATTTGTTCCCATTTCCTTATCTTATTATTATCACTATAATTGGCATTATTATTTTGAGGGGGACATATAAACCGAAAAGTAATGATCATCCTGTTGCTATTAACATTATTATTTTGATTTTCTGCTCCTAACTTAGCAATCAACACTCCTAAAAAGACACGCAGCCATTGAAGAATGTTGGAGAAAACTAGGAGTTATCAGACCTTTGCATACCACGCAGTAGATATTTTATATATCATGCATACATATTATATATGTGTGTATGTTTTATTAACGCCAAAATAGAGTTGACTAGTATAAGGTACTGGAATCCCGGATCCCATTGCTCATTATTTCTCAAATCATGCCTTGAATTTTTCATTATACTTTACTATAAAATACATGCAATGGTAAATGGTAAATAGTGATCTCAACTTCTGCAATACATATATAATTATATATAGTTAGATGCTGTAACACAAAGTTAACTCCTGCATATTTTCCAGTTCTTCGGCAGAGGAAAATGTCTCATGAAATAATTGCAAAAGCTAGACGCTCGTTAAATCTATTTTCATAAATAAGGTCCTTAAAGGATCCGAATTAATGTTTCTAACAAGTCTTAAATACACCGCATGTGCATAATTAAGATAAGATAAATATCATATAAAAATATTTTACAAAAATATATCCCTGCATTTGTTGAATATATTTTACATAAACAATAAGTTCATTTTTCATCTTAAAATAGACCCAAATCATGGTATTAAAGGGTCATGCTAGCTTAGAATGATCACGTTGAAATAGGAGTTAACGTTCTTCACATAAAAAGGCTTGACAAAATTGAGCTTCATTGGAGTGTAAAGTTCTCCTCAAACTTTACGAAATTCAATTAGGGCTTGATTATTGTTCTTTCAAATTAAATTTAGAATGTCATTTATCAAACCTTACATAATGGAGTTGAAACTAAAGCTCACAAGAGTCGAATAATATATGTTTAAATTTTTGCAACACTTGAGATTTAAAACATGGGAAATCTACTGCCGAAAGTTGAACGAGGATTAGCATACTCGTAGTAGTGGACCTAATGAATAATATGGTGAACTAACTGGCTGACCTTGTTTGGGTTATTGGTTGAGTTTCCCCACCAATTAAGGCATTACACCAACTGTGATTATGCCTTCGAGATTCCTCTTTTCTAATTGTTGTAGCTCAGGTTAACTTTGTATCAAGTCATTAGTGAGTTAAGAGAGAAATCTAAAAACTAGGTATGGCTTAATTGTGAAAATAATTGTTGTATGACTATGAGAATCTTGTATATGTGTTACTATGCTTTCATATTGTTTTCATTTTCAAGTTTAGAGTCTTCCATATCAAAGACACTTTGTTAAATTTTATCTTTACCTTTATTTCTTTACCACTATTTCATCTGTTTTTGGTTTACGTAACCAAAATCTAGACGGGATGATTTGATAGCAAACTTGATACCAATGACTAGAAGAATAGTTATGTGAATCATAGGATTAAAGACCATGATTCGATTTTATTATGCTTGCCATCATCTTTGTATATTGAGTTAATAGAAACCATAATATATTAAAAAAAATAGAGTTTGTAACTACAATTGGACAAAACAATTTGTCGAATAAGGATCAATTAGATGAAATTACCAATGGTTTAGTTGTAAGAGATGAGTGGATGCCCAATAGTAGTAACAAATTTTGAGGCAAGTCTACAAGATGCAAATTGATATTCTTTCAATGTAAGAAAAGGGCTTATAAGCACAAGGGTAAAACTAATACAAAAATGGACATGGTAAGCAAAAATTAGTTGCCAATGCTAGAGTCACAAAGTTGATAGACAATGAGATTTTTATGTGATTCTAACAAATGGAGGAGATTATTAAATTATAACTTAGATTTTTTAATGCATTCTATGTGCTTCAACATAGAGATTGGTTCCAAAACTATTGGCATTGAAGATTATTAAATCATATCTTTGACTATGATAATGCATTCCACATTTATAACTGCGGAGCTTAGATCCAAAACTACAAGCATATGCATTGTTATTTAATGCAACTAGGTAATGGCAAAGGTCAAAAGTTAAGTGTAAGTAGAGTCTAAACCATACTGTATTATGGTTGAATGTGAACATATATGAGGTATTTTCCTCTTATTTCATCTAATGTTTTATTCATTAACATATTGGATGTTGCTGACTAGTTAAATATATTGAGATCTAGTTGCACAAGTTTCTTATAAAAGTTTAGCATTTAAGGAATTAAGTCCCCCAACTTAATTTTAGTTGCATTACATTGTGATTCTTAATTATGTAGTAGATGTCCATTATGGGCTGCAGGATCTTATTACTATTAATGGCTAAAAATAATGTCGTAGAAAAATGATGCATAAGTACATTTTACTTGACTTAAGTGTTTCATAGGTGAGTTTAATGGTGAAGAGAGCTTTGAATAATGTGAAGTTAAGAGGTCTAAGACATACTTAGCGAATGGGGGTATACTTACTATTGGTATGTGTGGAGAAGATTCATTATATTTGAAGCTTATAACAAGATATGGACTTTAAGTAGATCAGAAGGTGTCATCTAATTGTAAGATAATGAGCGCTTTCATGTTATTATAATGCATAGAGTAGCTTGGAGATAAGTGGTTGCCAATACCAAAACGGAAATTAAATGGAGCTTGAGTATGTATGCATGTTGAATTATAGTATATCAAATTAAGGTATAGATGTACTGGAATATGACATAAAACTTGTGATTCAAAGTATAAGACAGTAATTTAGGGAAGGTTGCACAAATTGTTAGGCAAACAATTATGTTTATCAATAGAATGGGCTAGATCGAAGAACCAACTTGGCCTGGGTAGTCAACTAAGTCTTGCTTAGTTGCTACCCAAATTGGGTATGTCCTTTAATTGATTCTTCAATAGAGAGCTTCCCCTTTTATTGTTGTTTATTGCTTAAGTTACTTTTAAGTTATGAGGACCCACTATCTGTATTATTACATCGGTGGATCTATACTTAAGTCTTTCACATAGTTTTATAACTTATTTTGTAGGATTTTTCAGCATAAAAGCCTATATATGAGATTAATTATTGTCTTTATTTATGTATCTTTACTTTATATTCTATTAATTCATTTGCAATTAAAACCCATTATAATCTTAACCATTTAATTAATGTGATGGAGATAACTTAAGTTCAAGTTTTAAGGTGGCAAGTTGGAAGTTGACCTTTGTATCAACAATATTATATCAACTTGATTTCATTTCACATCTTTTTGAGCGACCATCAATTTAATTCTTTGTAATGCATATCGATATGAAAAATAGTATTAATTACATGTAGGTTGATTAATCTTTTACCAAAGTCAGTGTCTTTCGAATCTCATGATGTAGGGTTTCCATTAAGATCATATATCCATCCACGTAAGTTGTAATTACCATGCGTTAACGAATAGAAAAATCATGAATCTATTGGAACTTAACAAACCCTTCTCGAAAGTGCAATGTGCAAATTACGACTCATCCCTAATAATAGATGATTAAGAAAAAAAAAACTGTTCTAGTAATAATTATGTGCTACTTTATATTAATGGAAAATCTATATCCTTACATTTTCTTTTCTTTTACTTTGTTGCTCATAAAGGACTCTTTGATAATCCCCATCGTGTTAAATTTAGATAGGAAATTCGACTTTTATATCTCACGCAAAAGCATTACCATCTAATGATTTCATTTACTTCCAGTTCAAAATAATTATTTCATTGATTAATTAGTATTAGCATGATGCATATGATCTCAAGAGAGACAAGAATCCTTTGCATGATATAGAGGCATATGTCTTAGAACAATTTTGTATCGATATTTGTTTGATTGCTCTCATATTCACAATTTGAAAACTATGTATATATAAGTAGTTGGCTACTTGTTGGTTCTCAATATTAGCTTGATATTTGTTTGATTGCTTATGTGGACTATTCGAGTAGTTTGTTGACTTGGGTTTAATATAATAATATTTCAACTAGATAATGAAGTTGGTATAATCTTATATTGAGTTCTAATTGAGTTTGAGGATTAATATACAATTAATTAAATCATACAAAATTTTAAAATAATTAAGTCTAACTAAACTTAATATAGCAAAGACAATCAATCTACATCTTACACTAAGTTTCATAAGCATAAGTTCAATCAAGTTAAACCTTCAGACTTCTTGTTGAGCTTGGTCTCAAATTTTGTATTATGCTACTTAATTTAGCTTCACATAAATTCACATTATCACCAAAGAATATTATTATAATATTTATCAATTAGGCAACTAATAACCCTCCTTATGTGTGTGTCTAGGAAGCGTTCATCGTGAACAACATGAGACAAATATTTTTTTTTGTCATTGGATTCTATTATTTTCATTCTCCTAATTTATAAATCAATTGTTAAATTTATTTGAATTATTGGATCACTTATTATATTATTATGGTACCATCTTTTTTTTTATATAAATAATTTATACCATTGATAATATATAATAAAATATAAAGAAGGAAAATTAATGTAAATATACTTATTTTATAAAGTTACCATCATTTTCATCCTTGCAAGATGCAAATTTGGTGTCGAAGAAATGTAATAATAAGTAGCCCTTAACAAATGTAGTAAAGTGTGATGAACACATGACTTTCGTTCTTCAACGCATGAAGGGAAGATCTGACCAAAAGAAGACAATGTAAGAAGTACAGCATTGGACCATATCTCAGACCATGTTATTCAGAAGTTCAACCGAGTTCAATCACTTAACGACAAATGAAAAGATGTAATGACGTGTTAAAGTTGTCATGTTTTGTTTCTTCGATGTCACTGTCTCCCTTTGTCTCTTGACAAATTGTGCCACGTGATATAAATGCAGGGTGTTAGCAATGATGTGGTTTTGGGAGTGTAATATCATTAATGTGTCCGTTGAATGTTTCTCCGCCGCGTGTTCATGCGCATGAACTTTCCAGGACTTACAATCGGCTGGGAAAATAATAATAATAGAACTGAAAGAAAGAAAGAAAGGCTTCTCTAGACTAACCTAGTACCAAACCCTCCCATTCCGTAAAAAATGTAAGTATAGAATGGATTAAAATAAAATAGAATTAAATATAATGGGATTGATATCCGTTTGTAAATCTATTATTACATATGAAAATACTAATAGAATGAAATAGAATGTATTATTTTTCATTTTTGTTGATAGAATAACTAAATTTGAAAGTTTAGTGAGAGAGGGTAAATGGGCTTAAGAGATTGGAGTGAGAGAATGGTTGGGGAATTATTTAAGGTAACCACTTTGACACTCAAAATGGTATAGAATTGAAAGGGTATATGCATAAAGTGTGTTTATAAGAGTATTATATTTGAAATGTTGATCTCTTCCATTAATGGCATGCTTTAGATTTTGTGCATCATTGATGGAGACATTAGGTGGTTGCCATCCTTGGTAACTATTCTTGTAGGTCACATTTTAAGCTCCATGGGTTAGGCTCACCAAACCTAGCCTAAAAGGCCTTGGGCCTTGAAGGACTTAAAGGTTGGAGATTGGTTAAGTTTCCTTATGCATTGATATTGCTTTGTCAAAAGGATCAATCTATATTAACTCAACTTGGAAGAATAGGTTGGATTAGGTTTCTATAACTTAGTCCATGTCTCAAATAGGTTGGTCTAAGCTTGACTACTTATACTGAAAATTGATTATTGATAGGATACAATATGTAATGGTAGTATTTGTTAAAACAATATTAATTATTTGACATCATAATTAAATTAAATGTTAAAAAATAATTTTAATTAATGTTAATTAATGAAGGTAGAATGTAATCATGACTCTACCATTTAAAGGGGGTTGAATTCTCATTGAAGCCAGATTTGATAATTTCAAGTATTCATGATTTTTCCTTCTAAAATCACTTCCAAATATGGGAAAAGGAATGAGATTCGGAATTGCAATTTTAGATTTTGTTTCTAATCCATTTTTATATGCTAAATATGACATAAGGAAAATAGTCTTTTTCTTTGAAATATTTTAAAAATTAAAGTCACCATTTACCATAGTTTGAAAATAAAAAATTATTAACATAAATTTGGCGCCGAGGGGGGGTGGTGTGGTTGGTGGTGAGGGTGGGGTAGGGTTTAATTCTAATAATTAAATATGGGATTTTTTTTCATGGAACCGGTATTGTAATTCATCACACCCTTCATTTGTATTTATTTAAATCTCAATTATTAAATGAATTGTAAATTCATTTGTTCATATTTAAAATAATGTAAATGAGTAATGAGATGAAGGGTGAGACTGTTCCTATAAAAAATAAGAGCAGGACTATAGAATCTCCCTTAGATATGGGTATTTAACTAAAATCAAAGAATTATGGATTCGAGGACTTTCAAATTTATAGTGAAAATCGCTAATAAATATAATTTTCTTAGGTATTTATGTGATAAAAGATATAAATAAGATTGTTATTTATTTACATTTAAGGAAATCATTTTTGTAAGGCTTCTCCATATTGTAATAAGTGAGGTCAAGTAAATATCGAGCTAAATATTTCCTAAAATAAAAAATAAAATAAATAATGGAATATAAATTTCTAACCTACTCTCAATAACATTTATTATTATAACTTTTTTTTATATTTCATTTGTCTTATTCTAAAATGTAATAGGAACGTTAATTTTCAACTATCGACTACCCTTCGTACAAGGCACCAACTCAACCTCAATTAGTACTTTACTGAATCAAGACCATTCTGGAATTGATAATTCACATAATGTCGACTTATTTCAATCACTTAATCCAAAAGTTTTAAGTTTGTGTTGAAAAGTTATTTACAACCTCATCTTATAAACTAGTATTATGACCTTTCACAATTCATGTGGGACACTTAATCATAGGGTCTCACAATCTTTCCCCTCCCTTAGATACGCGACGTTGCCGTTGTGAGACCTTACAATTAGGCATGGATTTCCCCCCTTTTAGGTGTATAATTCGAGCTACCTACTATCTATAGGTTATATTGAAAGTATACAAGGAGTCACACCTTGGTGACACTTCTTATCTTTTTCGAACCTCTTCCCTAAGCTGGAGCTAGAACCAAATTATCCACCTATTATTAAGGGATTCACTCTGATACCATTTGGAACGCCTCAGGTTAAAAGTAGTGAATAGCTAAGCTAACAAACATTAATGGGCTTATTTCAACTACTTGGCCAAAAAGTTTCAAACTTATATTAAAAAGGTATTAACAACTATGATCTTATAAACTATTATCATAGTCTCTCGTAATCCATATGAGATACTTAACCATGAAGTCTCACAATTCATAGTAATATTAGGTTTATGCTACATGCATATATAGTCAACGTCCTTACATCTATATTTTTTTTAAGTTTAATTTCAATTAGTGGATTTTAGGATTTTATCCATACATATTTTATTATTATCTATCATAGCTTTACTGCCCATCATATTGTTAAATAAGATGGTACTTATAGTATCTTAAATAGTAAATATTTTATTTCTAGTTTAATAGTAAATCTTTCATCATTAAATAGGATGGTTATTATAATATCATTTATTTTGTTACTTTTCATAGTTCTTTTTTATTCTTCTTTAGCCTTTCATATTTTACTTCTCTCTTTAAGTATTTTCTTGTAGAGTTGCCATTGATATGGTGAGCTGATGAACATTTATTCCAGCTTTGTGGCATTATTATTTCTTACATATGCCAAACTCATGCATTATTTTCAGATGATTACTTTTGATTTATGTAAATCTTAGAGTCTAAAGGCATTACATTCTATCACATATTCCTACCCTTTTAGTGATACGTTAATCTAAAAATCACCTATAAGACTTCTCAATGCAAAACCTATCATCAGTATAGTCTTATATGTTTCCATAATTCCCGCAATCTGATTGATTCACAAGCGAGTCGATCCATTAACAAACATAATGATAGTATTTTTAACTCCTATAACAATTGAACCTGCTAATAAGCTTAATAACATTTTCCATGACTCAATAAATCATTAGTTTCATCATCATAATATAGTAATAGTTACCTCCACAATTCTACTTAACACTACTAATCTCATTTCTAGAAATCACCAACAATAACATCATTAGACAGAAGTTCTAAATAAAACTTACCTAACCTGATAATAAAAGTCCCAACTCTATATAAGCAATGAACTCATCTTAACACCTACAATTGTAAAAATGAAAGAATGAGTCAAAACTTAGTATGTAATGCCATAAATGCACGTGCATACTAAACCATGATCAAGTACATATAAAAATGTATGAATGAATTGTGTATTGTTAATGTAATAGAAATATCAAACAAGCAATTTAGTTTTTTTTTATTTATTTAGTTAAACAAACAACACATGGATACTTATAACTTAGCTACATTATTCACACATACACACACACGCACGCATGCATGCGCCCGCCTGCGCGCGCACGTACGTACGTACGCACGCACTCACTCACACACACACATACACACACACGCACACGCACACACGCGCGCGCGCGCGCGCACACACACACACACATGTACACGCACATGCAGACGCACACACGCATACACACACGCACACAAACACATGCACACACACACGCACGCGCACGCACGTACGCACGCACGTATGCACGCACGTATACACACACACACACACTCTCGAACCTTGATCCAATAGACCTAAATCTAACTACGTCATCTTAACATGTAAGTCTACTGGAGAATCCTCACATGAAGATTAATATTTGCTCCTTAGACATAGGATGGGAAGGGATAAGCCCAATCAACAAATCACATTATTAGTCGAATATGAGTTATTATGGTTTCATTCTATCTTACCAAACATGTCTAACAAGCATGTACGGCGTACCTTGAAACCTAAGCCAAACCAACTACAAAGCTTAGGTCGAATCAACCATAAGACCTGAATCTAATAACTTGAAAATTAACACAAGAACCATAATCCAAGATACCTCAACGTCTAAGAACCACAATCTAAGATACATAGATTTAGTTGTGTTTTTTCAACATATTAGTCCATTACGGTGTTGGTTAACTGACCTCAACTTCCAAGAACCATGATTTAAGATACCTAGACCGACCTCGTCTCAATATGCAAGTCTACTAAGGAATCCCCACATAAAAATTAGCATTTCCCCCCTAGACATAGGATGGATCGAGACAATCATAATTAGCAAATCAAGTTAGTAGTCAACTATGAGTTATTCTAGTTTCATTTTCTCTTACCAAACACTTCTAATAAGCATAAACCATGTACTTTGAAAGCTGAGTTAAACTAATTACAAAGCCCAAACTGAATTAACTACAAAAATCAAATCTAATAACTTGACGATTAACACAAAGTATATAACTTAACAATAATTCTTATTCTTTGCTTTATGTTTTATCTTATGCTAACTTAACTCCTAAACCCATTAATCCCCTTACTAGCTTTGGTTTATATTAGAAATAAGGTTTGGATAAGATTAACAAGGAAAAACAATGAGAAAATAATAAATCAGGGGCATATAGCTTAATATGGTCATGTATAGTAGATCGTGTTGATGGACATGACCTCAATAACATGACTACATTTGGTGGTCCTATAACTCTTTGACCAAAAATCTACCTTTCAGACATGGTCTTACGACACAACCATATCGTTAGGTCGTATAACCTTCTATTCCTTCACAAAACTTAGCAACAAGGGACGTAGTCAAGCAATACGACTATGTCACTAGGTGCATGTCCCTTAAAGCGAAGTAAAATTCCTCCTTCGAAAAAATATACTCAAATCTAACTCTAATCCCTTCATCCTTCAATTCAACCTCAAATACATTTCAAATACTCTTTCAACCATCACTAAAACATGTTTTAAAACTAACCCAACTACAATTTCAGCTTAGTCTAACCCTATTTTCATCAAAATTCCACCAAAAACTTAGATTAATAAGAGAAAAGGGAAGATTACTTATTTATATAGTAAAATGAGTTGTTGAAATCTAAGTGTAATCCCAAACCCAATAAAAGAGCTATAAAAACCAAGATCTCATATTGTTTTTTCATTTAAAACTTACGAAAACTATGACTTTACACTAAAATGAATTGAGTATGAGTTTCTTCTTCAAATCCTTACCTAAACTTTATCAATGGAGATATTCTTGGCATTTAACTTGTGTAATTTGTTCACAACCCTACTTTCATCTAAAACTTATCCATTACATTAAACCTCTTAAGAAAACCCATACATAGCCTTTCCCTCATTTCTTTAACCCCCAGCTACTAATATTCCCCTAAAACCCTACCTTTGCACTCTAAACCTTCCTAAGCCCCCATTACTCTCTCATTCCTTTACTTTTATAGAAGTGTAGGATTGTGAACAAATTACATATATCCCCTTTTCTTTAATTTTTTTTTTCTCTTATAATTTTCTTGACTTTTACAATTCATCTTTTTTTTTTTGTTTGTTATCTATTTAATTCTATACTTTTCTTTCAACTCACATCTCATTCATGCTTTTTGTGGGCTTATAATGTTTTTTAAACCTAAACTTTATTATCACATAAATTATCATATTTCAAATTGGAAAGGTATAATTAATTTGCCTCATGTCATAGTCCTTTGGTAAGATCACACAAGGATCCATATCCTATGCTCTTGAATCTTCTTATCCATAGTCTGTTAATTTTCTAGAAAAATAAGTATCTGTAAGGTTTGAGCAATAGTCCTGACATGTAAGCTAATATGCTAACACACAAAGCTAGCATAAGTAAGTGATTACTTTACTTTGTTTTGATGGTCTATCTATGTAGGATTAGCTAAACAAATCAATTTATATCAAACCTTTAAATTATTAATTATGGGCTAATTGTGTTTGTGAAAGAAAATAATTACTCTAAATTGAAAAGCTATGGACTAAGTATTTGTTATCAACTTAAGATTGAGCATTTAGGATGAAATGGATTGTATTTAAGTGTCGGTGTCATATTGTTGTCAGTATGATAAAACTATGACTAATATGAATCCAAAACATCTTGATAGAATTTGCCAATTGATTGTAATACTTAGTGGGTTACTATTATTGATGACATAGATGGGTGATAAATTCAGTATAAGACAATTACTTATATCATTGGATTTGGATATTATGATAATCGGATCCATTTGACATTTTCATGTTTAAGGCTATTGATTTGTTTATGCATGCTACCCCTACATAGATAATCGATTAACTAAACATATGAATATTATATAAACTCGTAGTGCATCAGTTCATGAATTTTAGTTGCATGTAATATGCCATGGTTTTTACTTATTAGTATGGCAATCATTTAACAAACACTATTGACCTACCCTTGCTTTCGAGAGTTTTATTTAAGAACATTTTAAATAACTAAAAGATTTAAGTAAGAAGAATTAGAGAGTATAAGTTTTTTAAGTCTTGTGTGCCGTTATCATGAGACGATAAAGTTATGTAATGAACTATCATATTTGTAGAGTTTGGGTGTAATAATTTCAATAAAATCTTAAACCCTTTTCTACTTACTTTTTTTTTCTTGTTTTTTTTTTTTTTACCTTTTTGGAGCCAATTCTCCAAAATGTCATACATTTTGCATTTTATGTAGAATAGTTACCTTAGTTACGTTTACAATTACATACATTTTATCTATATATACAAACTTGAGCATACATAATATGCATATTATACATAATACATACATTTTACATAGAATAGTTGTTGTAATAGTCTATCGTGTACCATTTTCAATCTTAATTGTTTAATTTTTTGTATTTCAATATTCAATATTTGTAAAAGCTTATAAACAAGTCTATCATTAATTTGTTGTTAGGAACAATACATGACAACTTCTTACACATATTTTTATAAAATAAATAATATAATAAAATATTAAAAATAAATAAAGTAACAAAGAATTAAGCTTAAAAAATATATAAAAAAAATAAAAAAATAAAAAAATCAACAATATAAAGAAAGGTAATAAGATATATAATATAAGCAAAATAAAAAATAAAAAAGACAAAAAATCTAGAAATTTACAAAAAATAGTTCATTCAATTCCATATGAAGTGGGTTGTGCGATCTATTGGTAACCTTGGGTTGCCGTGCATTATGAATCCTTTTAAAAGGTGGTTGGCAGCTACCTAAGGTAACCAAAGTTTAAAAAAAAAAAAAAATTGGCTAAAGACTTGATTTTGAAATCCAACTCGCCTCGACTTCTATTTGATTCGGGTTTTGGTTACTTTCCTTTTTTTTTTTTTTAACTTCGACAGTTGTTGGTGGTTTCCTACCACTTAAGAGGGGTTGTGCAACCCCTCTCAAATGGTGTCTCTAGTAAGTCTCCGACTTACTTTTAATATGAAATAAATAAAGCTATATTTTTTAATTTCAAAATTTTCTTTTTTTTTAATTAATTTTTTTGTTATTTTACTCAAATTATTTATCTATATATTATTATTTTACTTTATATTGAAGATTTTTATTATTTTTCTTTCTTTTTTTGTTTACCCAATTTTTTATTTTTCTCACTTTGTTTATTTTTTATATTTTATTATATTATTTGTTTAATTGAAATAGATGGAGTAATAGAAAGGTGCTACTACCATTCTTAAAGGAAAAACTAATAGTAAATTAGCAGCCGATTTTTTTACAAACTTTTCTAAATATTAAGGATTGAAATGACAAAAGTTAGATATTTAAAATTGAAATAGAAAAAATGGAAAATATTAAGAATTAAATTTATAATTTTATATAAGATAATTCGGCAGGTTTGAAGAAACTTGGCATTCTTTACGTTATTATCATGTAATTTTATTACCATATCACATATGTAAAACGATCTTTCCCCTGTTTCCCATCTTTTATACTGCAAATTCATCCATTTTTACATATAATTATACATACATATAGGATAGGAAAAAAACCACATATTACGGATTGAACTGTAAACTAAAAAATCTTTTTTTTTTTTCTTGCAAACTATTTAGTTTGTAGTTTGATTAGATCATATATAAGCAGTTCGCAGTTTAGTTTGAGAAAGCGAACTTAACTAGATCGTTTTGAACCGAATGGAATTGAACCATCTTGTTAAAATATTCATACGATTGTTTTATAGCTTTTTTAATTATTTTTTTCCATTAATCTTTATGAATTTCATCAAAATTTTCATATCTTGTTTTTCTTTGTTATGTTTTTGGGTTGATTATTAAAATTAAGTTGAATAAGTTTCATATGAAATTTTATATTTAGAAATTTTCCTTTTTTTAAATTGTCTTTTTCTTAGATATTTTCAAATTAAGAGTTTAACCTTGATGCTCTTTACATATCTCTAGTCAAGTAGCTTTACTTCTCCCTTCTTGTTATTATTTGTTAGAATATAGTCTCCTCTTTCCATCTAATCAAGTTAAATTTATTAAGATCTTATTCTACATTTTTCTTAGCATTATTACACATAATAAATATATGAAAAATTAACTAGAAATATATGCAAGATTAATGGAAAGAAAAATATATTATTGAAGATAAAAATATTTAGCAAAAATTTAATATAAATAGTGCAAATTGTGGATCTAACTGGTTTTAATTAAATTTGAAAAATTTACAAACCAAATAATATAATAAGGTTTGATATGGAAAAAAAAAATCGAACAGTTATATTAGATTTAGTTCGATAAGGGGAGGTAAACCATATCGAATGAAACCACACTTACCCTTACATATATTACACCTTGAAGAAGTGAAGTCGTAACAGTCCTGTCGTGCAAGTCAATCTAAGATAAAAACTGTCCTTATAGCCACTATCCTAAACTTAGTTCACATTGGGTATACTCGACTTTACCCCTTTGAAGCGTCCAATTCAATATCTATTTAATATAAACCTGTCGAGTAATTCTTTAAAATAATTTGCCAAAAATAAATTTTTAATTTGATCTTATAAAAGAGTGATGGTAAATTCTTCAGGTACCTGCCATTTCTCATATAAACTAAAATATTGAAAATTATTAAGCCCTTCGAAGAGTTTTGTATAGTTTTCCTTAAAAGATAAAAAGTCAATACTAAGGGCAATAATCAACTATTTTTTATTGCATCTCACTCCCCATTTACTACTATTCTGGTGTTGGATAAGTACTTGTAATCCATTTGAAACTTATAAAACAAACTATAAGAGAATGAGCAACAACTTTAACAAGTGAGGTGGAGACAGAAGCATGCATTTAGCACATCACAAGCAGGGTTTTCAACCAAGTTGGTTAAATGCAATACATGTACAAGCAAATGATATCACATGATGTTATCTGGTCCGTAATGAGATAAGAGAAATTATGCCTGCTTTAATCCGGGTTAAGGAGACTGATGTTGCACACTTCACGAATCAAAACCAAAGTTGGGCTTAATCCGGGTTAAGGAGATTGATGTTACGCACTTCACGAATCGAAACCAAACTAGGGCTTGTACAATAGAGAATACCTCTTCTCTTAACTACTTTTAAACCACTGGCCTTAACCTTGTTGTGACCTCCTCTCCTGTCACTTAGTTCGACTAAGGATGGAGAGTGGACCCATTCAACTACTCTCATTGAAGAGAGTTTGTGCTTGGCTTAAGAATCTTAGCTGTTACCCTTAGTGGGTTGTAATGCATATCAGGTTAGATGTTAAGCTAAGTTTGAGTTAGTTTATTTTTAGGATGATTAACTAAGCTTAAACAATTTAAGCATAATAATATTCACAAAACAACTATATCATGGACCTTAGCTCCCATTACAGCAAATCGAAACTCAACCATAAACACTGTATATACACAAACAGCTAACTACAATTATAAGCTAATACATACTAAAGTTCTTAGATATTCTAAAATAATATCCTAAAATGCCATTAAGCACTGATCTCACTTACTTATACGGTAGCATATTCTGACAAATCTAGAACGTCAAGACTTTACTCACTCAAAAGTCCTATATATAAATACCAAAGCTCATATTCAGTTTTCGAAAGATTTACGAACACATCGGGGTTTTATCTAGTATTTAGTTAAAATATTATTTATACAGTTATTTAGTAGAGTTATGTATATATATATTTATATATACATATACATTATATATATACATATATATATTAAGTATTTTATTTTATCATATAGGTTATAGTAATTTACTTATTAATATATAATCTACACAATTTTACTATTACTTATATTATATCATTTTGATTGTATCAAAACATACTTACTATTATTTATAGTATGTTTTAATTATAGAAGGATTGTCGTAGGACAATATTTTTCATAATATTATAGAAAACATCGATTTTATTACATAAAGTGATTCAGTTTTATAAAGATTAGTATCGTAGAGTTCGTATCAGCTCAATTAAACATGTTACGTGTTTTGTTTAAAATATTATCTTCGGAGGATATTTCTAATTCTAGTACACAGATAAAACTATAGAAACCGATATCATGTTGAT